>JANXHW010000005.1:71110000-71735000 GCA_026170595.1 Plestiodon gilberti rubricaudatus
TGTTTTAAGGGACAAGTTGCATATTTTGGTCAATGGGTCAGCAACTTCATTCTTGAGTTCCTTCAGAACTCTTGGGTGGATGCCATCCGGGCCTGGTGATTTATTGATCTTTATTTTGTCAATTAAGTCTGAGACATCTTCTCTTTTAACCTCTATTTGACTTAATTCTTTAGTCAGGGGAGACCGTTCTGGCAGCGGTATTTGCCCGAGGTCTTCTGCCGTGAAGACAGATGCAAAGAACTCATTTAATTTCTCTGCAGTCTCCAAGTCCCCTTTTATCACCCCTTTCTCTCCCTCACCATCCAGCGGACCCACCGTTTCCCTGGCAGGTTTCCTGCTTCTAACATATTTGAAGAAGCTTTTATTATTCCCTTTTATGTTGCCTGCCATACGTTCCTCAAAGTCTTGCTTGGCGTCCCGTATCATCTTTTTACATTTCTTTTGCCACAGTTTGTGCTCCTGTTTATTTTCCTCATTAGGGCAAGACTTCCATTTACGGAAGGAAGCTTCCTTGCCTTTTATAGCCTCCTTAACTGTGCTTGTTAGCCATGCCGGCATCCTCCTGGACTTGGTCGAGCCCTTCCTCCTTTGTGGGATACACTCCCGCTGGGCCTCTATGACTGTTGTTTTAAACAGCCTCCATGCACTCTGGAGCGATTGGACTCTTTTTACCTTCCCTTTCAGCTTTTTCTTAACTAGTCTTCTCATTTTGGGGAAGTCTGCCCTTCAGAAGTCAAGGGTTTTCGTGTCAGATTTGCTCGGCACTCTCCCTCCGACATGCATGGCGAAACAGATCGCAGCATGGTCACTGTTCCCCAACGGTTCGGTAACATTTACCTCCCTGACCAGATCTTGAGTGCCACACAATATCAAGTCCAGAGTCACCTGTCCTCTGGTCGGTTCCGTGACAAGCTGCTCTAAGGCACAGTCATTTAACATATCCAGAAATCCAGTCTCTCTTTCATGACCTGAGCATGAATTGACCCAGTCGATGTGAGGATAATTGAAGTCCCCCATGACTACAACCCTGTCTCTCGTTGACACCTCCCTGATTTGCTTCCTTATTTCAAGATCCCCTTCAGGTTTTTGATCTGGAGGATGGTAGCATGCCCCTACTATTACATCACTCTTTGAGCCTGGTAATCTAACCCACAGTGATTCTACGGAGGAGTCAGAGCCCCCCTCCAGCTCTACTCTGGTGGATTCTACCCCCTCTTTGACATAGATGGCCACCCCACCTCCAACACGCCCCTCTCTGTCCCTCCTATAGAGTTTATATCCTGGAATTGCAGTATCCCACTGGTTCTCTGCATTCCACCAGGTTTCTGTTATACCTACTATGTCAATGTTTTCCCTAGCCACCAAACATTCCAGTTCTCCCATCTTTGCCCGAAGACTTCGGGCATTTGCATAAAATCACTTATATACCTGGTCCCCCAAGAAGGGCTGCATGTTTGCACCTTTATTCCTGCAGCCTTCTGTCTTGCTAGACTGGCTGTCATGTCCCATCACGCTACCACTCCCAATTCTTACTCTGCTATTACTTGACTGTTCCCCATCCTCTGCACCCTCATTCCCGAGGGATGAGGAGTCCCGAACCGGATGCCCCTCGGCTCCTGTCGGCTTTCCCCCAGGAGTCAGTTTAAAAGCTGCTCTGCCACCTTCTTAATGTTACGCGCCAGCAGTCTGGTTCCGTTTTGGTTCAAGTGAAGCCCGTCCCTCTTGTACAGGCCTGGCTTGTCCCAAAACGTTCCCCAGTGCCTAACAAACTTAAACCCCTCCTCCTGACACCAGTGTCTCATCCACGCATTGAGACCCCTGAGCTCCGCCTGCCTAGCTGGCCCTGCGCGTGGAACAGGTAGCACTTCTGAGAACGCTACCTTTGGGGTCCTGGATTTGAGCTTCCTACCTAGCAACCTAAATTTGGCCTCCAGGACCGCCCGGCTACATTTCCCCACGTCGTTGGTGCCAACGTGCACCACAACCGCTACCTCCTCCCCAGCACTCTCTACCAGCCTATCTAGACGAGAGGTGATGTCCGCAACCTTCGCACCAGGTAGGCAAGTCACCGTGCGGTCCTCACATCCGTCACAGACCCCCCTTTCTATGTTCCTGACTATAGAGTCACCCACAACAAGAAGCCCCCTTCCCCCCCTCCCCAGAGGAGTATCCATAGTGCGACTGGATACGGGCCCATCACCTGAAGAAGGGGTCCCCACTGTGGGATTGTTTCCCTCTTTTCCAGAGCAATGTCCTCCAGCCCTGAGACTCCCTTTCCTGGCAGCTGAGGCGCTGGCCAACTGAGGGTAGGACGATGCCTCCACGTCCCTAGAAGTCTCACCCTGGTTCCTCTCTTCCTGTCTCTGCTTCTCCAGGTCAGCAACCGTGGCTTCAAGGGAGCGAACCCGTTCCCTGAGAGCCTGGAGCTCTTTGTACCGAGCACACACCCATGACTTGTGCCCAAGAGGCAGATAGTCATACATGTGACACTCAGTGCAAAACACTGGATAGCCCCCACCCTTCTGCTGGCTGTCTGACTGCATAGCTTTTGAGTGTAAGTTATGGATTTATCAAAGTTTGGGTACCTTAATATTGCTGGAGCTCTCCTCTCTTCAAGGGACGTGCCGGGCAGTGTGTGGGGCCTGGCTTCCTCGCCCCGCTGCTGAACTCGCCCAGCTGCTTAACTCGCTGTGCCTTTTTTATCTTGCCACTTTGTCCCCGTGAGCCACTTGGTCCCAGTGAGGCCACTCGCTGCTCCTGAAAGGAGGAGGAATGTGGGAAGGTGTAGCTTGTTAAACCTTAGAGCACAATCCTAGGCATGTCTACTCAGAAGCAAGCCCCAAACAGAAGCAACTGGAGGTCACACCCAGGTTGCAACTCACCTCCTGCAGCTGCTCCCTGCCCTGAATGGCCTCAGCAGGCCTTCAGAAGTGACTTCTGGGTCACTTCCAGTTTTGACAACACAACTTCCAGTCACATTAGGAGGTCTCTCTGCCTTCAGAGATCATCCAGGGCTGGGAGCAACTGCTGGAGGTAGGTCGGGACGCTACTGCCGGAAGACAAGGTGGGTCACAGCCACACCAGAATTGAGAACCCCTGTTCTACAGTATTTAGTTTAGCTTCCACTGGCTACTGCTCTTCTCCTCCTGGAGCACACCATGATGCTGACAATGGGAGGGAAGGAAAGGGGGGGAAATCCTCCCTCCTCTCCACACAGACATTCTTCTTTTGTAGCTGCCAAGGAGGGAAGAAAGAATTTATCTGACAATTTTGCCTGTCCTATTGGGGGTGGGTGGGTTCTGCGTTCAAAAACTCTTTTCCAAGCCTGACAACCTTCGCCAACACCTCTAAATACAGGGTGGACTCAACTATCCCTACCGGTTACTTATTGCAGGGGAAGATTGGAAGTTGGACCTCCTGCTTCTTAGGGATGTTTTCTGCCATTACTGATTTTTCCCTCGAGGACTCCTCCCTCCTTCAAGGTTCCCTGAGATACAGTTTGAAAACAATTGATTTAATATACTGACATGATGAAAGGAAGCATCGGATTTGAACTCAGTGATTCACTGAAGCACAGAAATATCTAATTATGAATATAGATTAATCAATTTGTCTCAGTGGTAGCAAAAGGTTCTCCTTCTTGTAAGTGGCTGTAAAAATGAAAAGGAAGCTGCATAACACCATAGAATCCACAGTAGACTAATAAGAGAAGTATGGTGGATTTTTCTAGGACCACACAGTAGGTGAATTGCTCAATAAACTCTGTGAGCCTGTGCTGTGGGAGAGGAGGTCAACTGGGTGCCATCAGAGATAAAGAAACTTCTGGAGAACGAAGAGAAACTTGGATAGGTCCGGTCAATTTTCTGAGCAACTCAGCTCTTTTTCACCAGCACTGTACTGAAATACTTTCAAAGCTGTACTTATTAAAGGCTTTCTAAATTAAAATAACAAAAAAAACCTTGAGATCTAGTAAAACTAATCTTCCACAAGGGGGTGGGAATCTTGTTGAGTCGTTTGTATGGCAAATCCCATCCTCGCTTTATATAGGGTCAGACTTCGATGGGGTGAAACAGAAACATCTCAACAGTCTCCAGTCTTGAAGGGACTGCCAAAAAGCAGATTCCCCTTTAAGAACCATCCATTGCAATTGACCTTGATCCTGCTCAAGTTTAACAGGGTGCCTAGTAATCTCGGAGGGGGATGCACATTTCCAACCCATTGTGAGGATATGAGGACTGCCGTACATGAGCAGTGCAGAGACAACAGTGCAGAGACAACCACACATTCAGATGTGCACATACATATCAGCCTGCCTGTCCCCATAAGGTCATCTGAGTGAGCAATATGAACATAGTCAGGAGGTGGTTGATGCCAGATTACCTGGAGACTAGTTTAGGCTACATCTTCACCGTTGAAGGTGAAGGCTACAGGTCTTCACTGTCATATAGAGAGAGCTAGAAGCTGACCTTGAATAAAGTATTGTTTGTTTTATACCTTCTGAGGCTTAGTGATTGAAAGTAAATATCACTACTTGAAACGCTATGTGTGCTGCCCTTGTCTGACGCCAGGTTGGCAGCCACGAGGCTTTGTGGTGGCAACACAACTTTGGAATGTCTTCCCTTTTGAATTTCGATCTATGCCCTCCCTGTTAGCCTTCCAGTAGGGGCTTAAGGCTTATCTTTTACGTCTTGCTTTCCCATCATAGGTGACGGTAGCCTTAGCCTGTGAATTGTAATTGTCTGCTTTTCGTCTATGTATGGCTGTTTTTAGACTATTGGCTCTATTTTATAGGTAAAGGTAAAGGTATCCCTTGACAATTAAGTCCAGTCATGTCCGACTCTAGGGAGCGGTGCTCATCTCCGTTTCAAAGCCGAAGAGCCAGCGCAGTCCGAAGACGTTTCCATGGTCATGTGGCCGGCATGACTCAACACCGAGGTGCATGGAATGCTGTTACCGTCCCGCTGACGCGGTACCTATTTACTTGCAATTTCTTGCTTTCAAACTGCTAGGTTGGCAGGAGCCGTCGCACGGATTCGAACTGCCGAACTTTCGATCAACAGCTCATGGTTCAGTGGTTTAACCCACTGCTAGGATTGTTCATTATTTGTTATGAGCTTTGCCGCCACCCTGTGTTGCTCTGTGTTGTCCTTATTGTTTACTGATGCTATTGCTTTGGTATTGCTGCCATTTTTACTTGTATCTTTATTGCATTTTTATTTTTTATTGTGTTATGGTATTGTTGTGAGCCGCCTCCCAATACCGGGAGGAAACGCGGGATATATTTGAAATAAAGAAATACTCACAGACCTGTTTTCACACATGGCTCTCTCTTGCTGGCTCAAGGTGATAGCACTGAAGTCTAATACTGTCTACAGAAAAATCCAAGCTGAGGTTATTGACTCCCAGTTTATTGGGGAAAGAAGAGAGATACGGAAAACATAAACTTATGTAGAACTAATGAACTGGATCCAGTGGAAAACTGTTAGCCTCAGGATCTAGGCAGTTAAGTCCGTAGCATGAGTCTGACTGATTTGTTTTTATTAGAGCTTTTTTAATTATCAGCGTTCCTTATTTTCGTAAACTGGGTCCTGCAGATATTTTCGACACTATTGACAAATAATAGGCTGCATTCAACAGCTTTAGTTAAAATATGTAATGTATTTCTGGGATGGGGGTGGGAAGAGGAGGGCTTCTTCCACCTTATCTGCAAACCTCTTTAGCAAACCTTATCTGCAAACCTCTTTAACCATCTCATTATAATAATATTATATTATACAATGGAGTTTCCCAGCAGAATGTTTGTTTTGAACTCTAAAAACTCTTTAGCAAAGTTAAAAACTGCCTTGTCAATTAAAATTGGCAACCTAGATTCTCAGTCATGCTGAATCAGGGCTTCCGAATGGAGAAACATTTTCACAATGTACCCAGGAAATGATGCTTTTCAATGGGATCTAGGCCCATTCCAGAAACATCATTGCACCTTCATCTGAGCAATACGCCGTTCAGACAATGTTGTCTCTGAGCCAAATCCTATCCTTTGCTCTGGTGCAGCTGCGCCAAAAATGGACATGCTATATCTAGTGGAGTGGGCAGATCGTGAGGCTTCAGAGCCGAAAGGGGATTTAAATTCCCTTATACTTCTGTATAAGGCGGGTGGCGCAGTGGGTTAAACTGCTGAACCATGAGCTGTCGATCGGAAGGTCGGCAGTTCGAATCTGCGACGGGGTGAGCTCTTGTTGCTTGGCCAGCTCCTGCCAACCTAGCAGTTCCAAAGCATGTTAATGTGAATAGATAAATAGATACCGCTTGTGGGAAGGGAAACAGCGCTCCTTGTTCCAGCCGCATGCTATGCGCTGCGGCAAGGAGAGTCATGCCGGCCACATGACCACGGAGGCGTCTTCGGACAACGCTGGCTCTTCGGCTTTGAAATGGGGATGAGCACCACACCCTAGAGTCGGACACGACTGGACTTAATTGTCAGGGGTCACCTTTACCTTTTTATACTTCTGTAACCCTTCCGCTCCACAATGGATGTCCTCAGACCTGCTCTAGTGAAATTGCTAGCGCACGTCAGAGGAGAGAAAGGGGCAGGGAGGCTGCAGGAAAGGGGGATAGGAACTAGCATGTGCCATCAACGTAGGATCCACCCCCTCCCACATCCCCTCCACCCCCACTATGCCACCTCCTTACCCAGTCTTGCTCCCTCCCCGCCCCCATTCTGCCCTCCCCTCATCCGCTCTCACCTCTCCCATTGACATACCTACTCCAGCACTGCCAGAAAGAACTTTACAGCATTTTGCAGCAGTTAGTGCTGGTGGAATGCTCGTTCTACCAGCGCTAAAGCCCAATAGGATTGGGCTGTCAGACTGGGAAGTATAGAATTGCACCTTTAGGTCATTATGTAGACCTGAAGATTAGGTAGAAAGGGACTTTTTATAGAAATAGCTGATATGAGCTATGATGAACATACCCAAAGACCCTGATTCAGTATACAGGTTTCCTGAGGGCTCTGGGGGGCTTTTCCACTGCCAAGACTGGTGGCTCATCTGAGGCCCTGGTTGACCTCTGGAACGGGGAAATGGCCAGGGCAGTGGATGAGATCGCTCCTGAGCGACCTTTGCCACGCCACAGACTCAGAGCGGCTCCTTGGTTTACTGAGGAGCTGCAAATGATGAAGCGACTGGGTAGATGTCTTGAGCGACGGTGGCAGGAAACCCGTGCCGGGTCCGACCGGACACGGAGTAGGGTCCATTATAGAGCCTACTCCATGGCGGTGGTAGCAGCAAAGAGAAACTACTTCTCTGCTACCATTGCGTCTGCAGGCAATCGTCCAGTGGAGCTGTACCGTGTGGTGTGAGGCCTATTCCATCAGGCCCCTCCAATGGATCAGGAGGAACACACGGTGGCCCGCTGTGACATGTTTGCTAAACATTTTGCAGATAAAATCGATCAGATTCGCCATGACTTGGATGCCTCATTGACAATATCTGAGGATGTCCCCTTGGCATCTGCTGGTCCAGTGTTGTGGGATTCTTTTCAGCTTGTACAGCCTGAGGATGTGGACAGTCTCCTCTGGAGTGTGAGGCCGACTGCCTGGCTGCTTGACCCTTGCCTGACTTGGCTAATTAGATCTGCCCAGGAGGGGCTGGCCGAGTGGACGGGGAGGGTGGTCAACTCTTCTTTGATGGAGTGGGTGCAGCTGCTCACTTTGAGGCAGGCGGTGGTTCGACCCCTTCTGAAGAAGCCCTCCCTTGATTCCACAATAATGGACAACTACTGGCCAGTTTCAAACCTCCCGTTTTTGGGCAAGGTAATTGAGCGGGTGGTGGCATCTCAACTCCAGAGGGTCCTGGATGAAGCAGATTATCTAGATCCCTTTCAATCTGGTTTCAGACCGGGCTTTGGGACGGAAACGGCCTTGGTCGCCTTGGTGGATGATCTACGCCGAGGACTGGACAGGGGGAGTGCGTCCCTGTTGGTTCTGCTGGACCTCTCAGTGGCTTTCAACACCATCAACCATGGTGTCCTTCTGGGCCGACTGGCCGGGCTGGGGGTTGGGGGCACTGTTCTGCGGTGGTTCCACTCCTACTTGGCAGATAGGTCCCAGATGGTGGTGCTGGGGGACGCCGGTTCGGCATCCTGGCCCTTGAGGTGTGGGGTGCCACAGGGTTCCATCTTGTCCCCCATGCTATTTAACATCTACATGAAACCGCTGGGAGAGGTCATCTGGGGATTTGGAGTTGGGTGCTATCAATATGCTGATGACACCCAGCTCCATCTCTCCTTTCCACCTGATTCCAGGGTGGCTGTTGAGGTTCTGGAGCGCTGCCTGGAGGCGGTGGGGACCTGGATGAGGGCTAATAAGCTGAAACTAAACCCGGACAAGACAGAGGTTCTCCTGGTCCGGAAATCCACGATGCAGGTACTAGAGCATCGTCCTGCTCTGAAGGGGGTTGCACTCCCTCTGAAGAAGCAGGTCCGCAGCTTGGGGGTCCGCCTGGATCCACAGCTGCTCCTGGATTCCCAGGTGGTGGTTGTGGCCAGGGGGGTCTTTGCCCAGCTTCGGCTGGTGTGCCAGCTGTGACCGTACTTGGATCGTGCAGACCTGACCATGGTGATCCATGCCACGGTGACGTCGCGACTAGATTATTGTACATGGGGCTGCCTTTGAAGACGGTTCGGAAACTGCAATTAGTGCAGAATGCGGCAGCCCATGTGGTCACTGGAGGTAGGCTGTTCGACTCCATCAGGCCGCTCCTCCGACAGCTGCACTGGCTGCCAATTCATTTCCGGGCCCAATTCAAAGTGCTGGTTTTGACCTTTAAAGCCCTATACGGCTTGGGGCCAGGATATTTGAGAGACCGCCTACTTCTATATAGTCCATCTCATCTCCTTAGATCATCAGAGAAGGCCCTTTTGCGGGTGCCATCGCCCAGGGAGGTGCCAGGGGTGGCGGCCAGAAACAGGGCCTTCTCAGTAGTGGCACCAACCTTATGGAATTCCCTCCCCTTTGACTTACGAACTGCTCCCTCCTTGGACACTTTCCGGCGAGGCCTAAAAACCTTCTTGTTCAAAGAAGCCTTCTGAGCCCTTGCCTTTTTTAACATCTCACTGGTACTGGTGGGGGTGCTGCTGTTTTTATGCTCTTGTTTTAATTGTAGCAATGATCTTTTTAATCGATTTTTAGATACTGTTTTTATTAATTTTCATTAATTGTTTTTTACTGTTTTAAAATGCGATTATTTTGTATTGTATTTTCTGTATGTATTTTTTTTTCTGTTGTAAGCTGCCTTGGGTCCCTTCGGGGAGAAAGGCGGGATAAAAATACTGTAAATCAATAAATACACACACACTCAGCAAATTCAAATAACAATGACAGTGATGGCTCCAACTGACTCTCAGAGTGGTGCTACTCTAAAGTTTAGTGCATTTTCCTCCTACAAGGAGGCAATGCATTCAATCCCATTTTGAAGGAGACGGATCACACATGAATCCACTATCATAATGGACAAAGGAACAGTACAAAAACTCAGGTCAATGATGGAATCTCAGAATGCTTGCGACTACTACTACCTCTTCTTTACTTAGCAAGTTTTGGTTTCTCAGGGTTACAATGGCAGCCATCAATGCTGACTTTTGCAAGAACGACAGTATGTACTTCTGCCATAACAGAGGTGGTTATCACTCAGCTCAGCAACCTATGAGTCAAGCACAGGGATGTGTGAAAGCAACCTTTGGCGGCGGGGGGGGGGGATCCCCTGACATTCTTCACTTTAAGTAAAAAGTACAAAACTAGAAATGTGCAAACCATCACCACCAATCCACATCCTGGAAATTTTGCCTCCAATTTCAATGTCAGCAGAATCCTAGCCTTTTGTTAGGCCCAGTGGTGTCGCTGCAGGTGTATAAATGACGTGTGGTCACTGGAGGTAGGCGGTTTGAATCCGTCGGGCCGCTCCCCCAACAGCTGCACTGGCTGCCGATTCGTTTCCGGGCCCAATTCAAAGTGCTGGTTTTGACCTTTAAAGCTCTATACGGCTTGGGGCCAGGATATTTGAGAGACCGCCTTCTTCTATATACTCCGGCTTGTCTCCTTAGATCATCAGAGAAGGCCCTTTTGCGGGTGCCGTCGCCCAAGGAGGTGCGAGGGGCGGCGGACAGAAACAGGGCCTTCTCAGTAGTGGTACCAACCTTATCTAATTCCGTCCTCTTTGACCTACGAACTGCTCCCTCCTTGGACACTTTCCGGCGAGGCCTAAAAACCTTCTTGTTCAAATAAGCCTTCTGAGCCCCTGCCTTTTTTTTAACATCGCTGGTACAGGTGGGGGTGCTGCTGTTTTTATGCTCCTGCTCTGATTGTAGCCATGATCTTTTTAATTGTTTTTAGACACTGTTTTTATTAATTTTCATTAATTGTTTTTACTGTTTTAAAATGTGATATTTTTTATACTGTGTTTTTGTATGTATTTTTTTTTTCTGTTGTAAGCCGCCTTGGGTCCCTTCAGGGAGAAAGGCGGGATAAAAATACTGTAAATAAATAAATAAATAAATATTCTTAATAATATCCTGTGCTCAAGGATAAATATTTTGTGGCCAAGTCACCAGTGTCTGCACCAAGAAAAGTTACATTCTACAATCTAACAGTGCAATCCAAAGCATGTTTACTCAGAAGTAAGTCTCATTGTATTCAGTAGAGCTTCCTCTCAGGAAAGTATGCATAGGGTTGCAGCCAGTGGTGTCGCTGGAGGTGGGGCGGAATGCTATGTTCCGCACCGCACTGACCTCCGTTACTCATCGGCAAGAGGCGGCCCCGCCCCCTCGCCTTCGGAGCCATTCAGTGGGGTGAAGGCAACGCGCAGGGAGTCTCCTGCATGTTGCCTTCGCCCCACTGAATGGCTCCGAGGGGGTGGGGCCGCCTCGTGCCGGTGAGTAACGGAGGTTCAGCACGGTGCGGAACTTATGCGTTCCACCTGACCTTCAGCATCGCCACTGGTTAGGCCAGTACAGTGGCCGCTGTGCCGGCCTAGGGTATCGCGAATGTGCCATAAAGCACGTTCGAAACACTCAGAGAGTAGGCAGAGCTGATGGGAAGGCCTGCTGCATCCAGAGGCTGCATCCAGGAGGATAGGTGCCGGTAGGATTGGGCTCCGGCTGTGAGTCTCTTTGGTGACTGGCAATTACATAGGTCTTTAAAAAGTCTTTAAGGTCTTTAAGAACCATCTAGGGCAGTGGTTCCCAACCTTTTTTTTTAGCACCAGGACCCCGTTTAGTAGAATGACAATCTGTTGGCACCCCCTTAAGACCTTGTGCTAGAAGTGATGTCATTGTTTTTAATAAATTACACTGTTTAATAAACTACACTTTTACAAAATAAATCACATTTTAATGTTGTACTCATTAGTAGCCCTATTGGGGAGGGGAGTGAGCTAATATTAACAGAGATGCTAAAATGCAAGCAGAAGGTAACACAAGGTGAGCAAACATGCCCCAAGAGAGCACCAGCCATCTTGGGGGTGGCCATCCAGTCTACATCCCACGATCCGCCAGAAACAGCTTTGCAACCCCCCTAGGGACATGGCCCCCAGGTTGGGAACCACTGATGTAGAGATTGTTTTGGTTGTGTTTGTGTTTGTGTTTGTGGACTGAATTAAATGTGACATGGGATGGGTAAGAAAAAATCTAGCCTTGTGGCATTCTGTGCAGCTGGCATCACATTGAAATGAGGCTGTATGAAATGGGGCACATTGAATGTCACGACATGTGCAGTGTGGTGCCAGTATGGTGTCCTTCTGGGACAGGGATTTCTTGTGTATTAGCAATGAGTGGGTAGGCAAGATACCTTGGATTAGATAAGTCATGGACCATGTAGAAAGTAGACTTATATTCCATATAGAATTACCTTATGATATTTTTTTTCTTACATGCTCAGCATCATAACGAAGTTGGGAGTATGCACTTAAGGGAATTTCCTCACGTAGTTTGAATAAAGAAAAATTATTCAATAACTTATGAACTATCATGGAGAGTTTTATTGTTTCCTTATTGTATTCCATTTGAGCTCTATAAAACTCACCCAACACATAACATCAAAGCCTGTACTGTTTATGATTTTCACCATTTCGGCACTTACAGCCAAGAATGTTATTGGTTAAACACACACACACACACACACACACACACACGCACGCGCACACACACACACACACACACACGCACACACACACACACACACACACACACACACACACACATGCACACTCCATGGTTCTTTGCTTTCAATAATTTCTTTGAATTTTATATTTCTTTCTTTAAAAAGTACTACTGAGTATGCTGTGGCAAGATTCCCTAGAAACCAAGGTCCACTTGACAGGAAATAGATTTGTGAATGCACATGTTTATAGGCATTGGATATGGCCATATAAAATACTGAATACTGTGCCTGCAGCCCTGATAAATGGAATTTAGCTTTCTCAGGGGTCTTAAATACTAGCATTAATTAAGCTTTATTGTAGCTTGGTAAAATAATACTAAGTGTACCATTGAACCTAAACTAACACTTACATGATAGTGTATTGTTTCCCACAAGTGAAATAAAATTGAAAGCAAATTTGGATCTTGAATAGTCACGATGAAACCCTTTCCAGCCACAAATGTTATTCATTCATGCTATTCCTTCTGAGAATAGAATATTGCATTATATTGCATTATATGCAATATCATTCAAAATATGGGAACGCTGTGAAATACATGACAGCTTTTGAGGCCAGAAAGGAGCAAAGAGTCGCTCCTAAACTTACAGTACACAAGTCAAGCTAAAAGTGGAATAAAAGAAATGATAACCTGCGACAATATAGAGTTGCAACTGAAATTTTGATTCAACTGACTTCATAGCAAATGTTGGGAATCCTCCTTCCCAAGCAGAACATCTGATGACTTTTGAAGGAAGTCAGAAACGTTTTGGGAACACTATTTGCATTTTTCAAAGGGCTTCCCCAGAGCTTTAGTTTGTCAAGACATTCACAGCACAACCCTATTCCTCATTAGCGACGGCACTGCGAATTCAGCGCTGGCGCTGACTGCTGCAAATGTGCTGTAGAGTACATTGTGATGACTCGGGAGCAAGCAGCGATGGCGGGAAGGTCCACGCCATCCGTAGAGCACCATGGAGCAGGTACGTCCTGCTCTGAGCGGCACAGGGGTTGGGGGAGGGGCGTAACAGGGTGGGGGATGGGCAAATTGGGCCTGGGAGGGGGAGGGATCAGCGGCGCTGGCAAACAACAAATCCTATCCTCCCTCCATAGTTTCTCTGCTTGCATGTGGCTGCTCGGTTCTGCACCAGTGATTGATCTGATGCTGATCTGAGTTGACGCATTGTGGCGGCTGGGGGTTTACCTGTGGTAAGGGGAGAAATGTCCCCTTACCACAAGTAGACCTCCAGCTGGCTCCTTCCCAGCATAGGATGCAGCATGAGCTGTGTGGCCTGCGCTGCATGGCCCGGGGTGGGGGATAGGATTGGGCTGACCCTCAATGTAACACTGAACGTCAATGTGGAGGTTTCTCTTTAGGCAAAGTAGCCTAAGAAGTTCAAAGAAAGCTAACCGAGTTTGAATAAGACTAGTGAAATATCTGGTGTAGTGCGGGGAGGGGGGTTATACATACGGTACTTACTACAGCATCAAAGGGCTTTCCCAAGCATCTGCCGAAAATGTAAACAGAACCGCGTTATTTTTAGTCAATTAGTTAAGCATACCTAAGACTACTAGTTATTCACTTCTTAAAATTAAAATAAAATTGCTGGGTTTTTTATATGTTTTTTATAAGCTGTTCTAATGTTTATTTTTTATATTGTTTTATGATGAAGGCTGTATATTTATATATTTTGTTAGCCGCATTGAGTACGCACAGTGTGAGAAACAGGCGAGGGTCCAAATGTATTATATAAATAAATATAAAGAATGGAAAAAATGGCTAGTTACCCCTTATCGTTACCGTTAAGGGGACATGACTGAACTTTCAAACTTCAAACATGATTTTAAAAAACTGTGAATAACCTTCTTTCTTCAGCTTGGCTTGATTTCACTCTTTCTTTTTCCTGTGAAAAATCTTGCTGCAATGTGTGAGCAAAAAGTCTTCCCAAAGTCTGAACATATGTTGGCAGATAACCCCCTTCCTCTTTCTCATTTTCTCACATTACTTGACTTTTACTAGAATCTTCTTGCCAGTTGCTGACAAACGGAAACCAGAGACCCCAAAAGTTAACTTCCAGAGTCCGTCTGTGTCAATTGAAGCGCTTGAGTTTGCTCCTTGGCAAGCATCACCCCTGCTTCCTGTGAGTTGCCTGCTGAGGATTCTGCTACTGCTGACTCCATGGTTACATCTGCAGCACTCTGCCAACTGTTCGCTCTCTTCACTCCTCTCATGATGGCCCAAATGCTGTTTCACAGCTTTGTGTGACCAAAGTTGCACCATCCTGCAACACTGCCTTTAAAATACAAGAGAAACAAGTGGGGGGGGGGCCTGTGAGGAACTTCATGGGCAGCTTGGCAAAGAGAAAATGCTCTATTGTGACACAATAAATGTGACCTTACAAAATGCAAGGTGCATCTTGGAATGCCCCTGGAATGTCCCATCTATGCAGAACACAGATACAGACACAGACACACACCCTTGCTTATTCTCCTACAAGCACACATAAGGCAGCAGTCACAGGACACAGATTCCTTAAGAGAAAAACTACACACAATTATGTCGTTTTATGTAGCTCGGTAGTGTAGTTTTTCCTTGAATGTTTTCTTCTGTTACAAAATCAGCAGCAGAGGCTGCAATTTGAAGGACGAAACTGGCACAAGAGAGGGGCTTTCTTAACCCTTTCTCCTCTGGCAATTTTGTCAGAAAAAATGGGTACCACATTTTTACAAAAAAAACCCCTACCTTTATTTTGTTCCCCCTCTGGCAGCTAGACTCTGTGCGCAGTGCCATCTAGTGGCCCTAGTGCTCATACCAGTACTGTAATACTATATCCCCCTTTCTGAGGAGGGAGGCTGGCAGTGAAGCACACTATAAACATATGAAGCATCAGTATTTTTCATACTGAATACTGCAATCTTCTGTGAAGGTCAGGGTATTCTACCCGAATCTTCAGCTTCGTTTTGCCAGTTGACGTTCAGCTGCATGGAAACAGGCTGGAAGTGTTTGGGGAGGGATGGCCTTTTTAGGATGTCCAAAACGAGTCTGGACTCACCCTTTGTCCCCTGCAAGCTGGATTCTCTCAGGTTATAGTCTTTCCTTTGCCTTTTGCTTTAGCAAGGATGTACAGGGTGCGGCTGTAGCAGATAAACCTTCAAGAACTAGGGGACATCCACTCAAATTGAGGGAGTATTAAAACAGACAAAAGAAAATATTTCTTTACCCAGCATGTAATTGGTTTGTGGAACTCCTTGCCACAGGAGGTGGTGTTGGCACCTGGCCTGGATGCCTTTAAAAGAGGATTGGACAGATTTATGGAGGAAAAGTCCATCACAGCTTACAAGCCATGATGGGGATAAGCAACCTCCTGGTTGTAGGAGTAGGTTTTCTTTGTGCCAGGTGCGAGGGAGTGGCGACAGGATACAAGTATCTTGTTGTCTTGTGCTCCCTGAGGCATCTGGTGGGGCCACTGTGTGATACAGGAAGCTGGACTAGATGCGCCTTTGGCCTGATCCAGCAGGGCTCTTCTTATGTTCTTATGTTCTTAGTTCCTTGTGCTTTTATTTGTGTTTTCCCTGGCTGTCTTGTTAAGTTTTCTGTAGTCTGTAAAGGCTCCAATTATAGTGCAATCCTATATGTATCTACTCAGAAGTAAGGCCCATTGTGTTCAGTGGGACTTACTCACAGGTAAGGTGGTACAGGATCACCGCCTTACAGCCTGATCCTGCCTAAGGTGTGGCGGCCAGCCAAAATGGCCGGCCACTGCATCTTAGTCAGGATGAGGCCCACGCCGGTGTGACCGGGGCTCACCTCAGGGAAAGGGCAAATAGGAATATATATATGTAAAGGAACCATTTACACCACCCTAAGCTCCTTGCGAGAAGGGCAGTATAAAAATGTGAAATATTAAGTAAATAAATAAATAAATCTGTGCAAGACTGTTCTCACCAGTTGTTATTTATTTATATCTATTAATCTAATTTGAATTTAAAATAAATTAGAATTGTTTTCTTGTAGCAACATGCTTACGGCCTCTGTCTGGGAGAAGCACGAGGGCACGATTTAAATATTCTTGTTCGCCTAACAGCCAGAGCACCACATACCTTTTCAGAATGGCCGACAACTTGACAAAATATTGTCAAAAGTAGGTGAGTGGAACAGTTACTTGAACTAAAGCTCTCACAAGTCCCAGGAAACTCTCAAAATAGATGTGTATGTAGGTGAGCGTAAGTCACAAAAAGCAGGCATTTTATTGATGTGAAAAGGTTATGTGAAGTCTTAAAATGTGGCTTCTATGTAGGAAATTACAATGTGAAACAATACCATACCAATTCTCAAGAATCCATTGTGTTTTCCTGTCAGATGTCATCACTGACTTAACTCTCCTTCATGAAACCATTTGGAAATGAATGACTGCGATACAAACACAGTAAGTCCTCGCTTACCGTCATTCCGCTATACATTGTTTTGTTTTAACGTCCTCCTCCGTGGTTGCAGCTACTTCCAGGTCACGCTGGACTCACGACCCACTCCCTGGTCCTATTTGTGCCTCAGAATGCCTTGCAGGTAGCTTCTGCAAGGCATTCTGAGGCAAGAACAAAGCCAAGGAAGTGGGCCGCAGTCCCGCGCAACCCAGAAGTGCCTTTCGGCGATCAGTGAGCCTGCCAGAGACCCCCCCCCCCAGATCGTCACCGAACCCGCCGGTGAAAAATAGGTTTATTATGCACTATTATACACAGTTTTCAGGAACCTATCTGTGATGTTAAGTGAGGCCTCTGTAAACAAACTGGCTTATAGCAACTGCTTGACATTTCACATCAGCTCCATTCCAGTAATCTGACCAATGACCAGACCTCACAAGATCAGAATGTATAAATGGATCCTTCAAGCTAGGTTGGATATGAAACCTGTTTTAAACATTCTACCAAAATGTCTTCAACTAAGCATCTAGAATCGATGCAGTATTATTTTACCCAGCTACCTATGTAATCTTATTTCACAGCCGCCTACCAAGCCTTATTAACAATTCCGCTGAGACTACTTAAGAGCTAGTTATTCTTTCCTGCAAATCACCAGATATCATCTCACACTCATACTGTACCTTTGAAAGTATTTCTTTGAGTTTTAATACTTTCTACTGTTGATCTTATTTACTTTCTTGAAAGAAGGCCTCTGTGACCCAGACTTAGATCAGGTCTTCTTAAACAAACTATTTGGAAATCTCTAGAGAAAATACACAGCCTAGTCTTCAAGTTCCTGAAAACAAAATACAGGGATGTGGATCAAGTCTCTGACTCCAAGTCTCAAGTCAAGTCCCAAGTCTCTGGGTCCAAGTCTCAAGTCAAGTCCCAAGTCTTTGCCCCCATGTCCTGAGTCTTTGGTTGAGAGTTGAGAGTCCCTATCTATTTAATGGGAAAACCAAGTTTAAGCTTGTATAAAATTGGACGTCGTAAAAGGCTCCAAGTCTTGAGTCAAGTCTTTCGAGACTTTTACAATTGCTGAGTCAAGTCCAAGTCCAGTCATGGACACGAGTCCGACTCAAATCCGAGTCAATAGTCTACATCACTGCCAAAATACAACATGTAAATGCAATGAGTAGGAATGACATACACATGACCATGATTTTTTTTACAAAATACAATACTGCTAACTTTGATGTCTCAACAGCTCAGTCCTGTATAAGTCCCTGACAGCCCAATCCTGCATAAAGATCGGGTGGGCAGCAGGCAGCCCGTGGCGGAAAGTCTACTCGGGGAAGGGGACGCTTGTCCCCTTCCCCGAGTGTAATGGCGGCTGAGGCCGATAGACTTCCTCGGATTTCCGCCAGCTATTTTGCTGGCAGAAGTCGGAGGAGGTCGTGTAATGGCCCAGCTGCCCGGCAGGGACCTGAATATGGCGGACGCCATGTCCCCGCCCCCCACCTAGGGTGGCTGGGTCTATGGCCGCCCTCCCGGCTCCCCCATCCCTCCCCCCGTCTGCCGACCCTCCCCCCCCGCCTGCTGGATCCAGACCTACCTGGGTCAGGCGGTGGGCTGAGGGCTCCAGCGGCGGAGCTGGGAAGGCCGGCCTTGCGCTGGCCTTCCCGGCTTGAAAGTAGTCTGCAAACGTGCTTTACGGCACGTTTGCCACTAGTGCAGGTGGCAGACACTCGTTCCGCCGCCCGAGTTTAAGGTAGGATTGCACAGTGAGAGAGGTTGGTAGGACTTGGACAAGGGACTCTGAAAGCAGAACCTCAGGGTCTTTGTGCCATTTGAGTTTGCCAGCTGTGGCAGCTGCTGGACAGTTGTTGGACTGCACTTTGGTACCACCAGTGCAAGTAGCTAGAGTTACAGGTATTGCTGCTATCAATTCAGAAGGGGACAGGTTCCACCTACTCCTGTAAAGCTTCCGAATCTGGTCTGGTTCCGCAGTCATGGCAACTTATTTCTAGGGCTGAGCTGAATTGCCCCTTCCTCCAAATTTGCTGTCTCATTCACATAGTTTCTTGACCATCCCTCTTCAGGATGAACATCTGCCCATGGTAAAAATTCTGGATTTTCTCCTATTTTTTGCTTATTTTTTTCTATTTTGAACATTTCTAACCCCCACCCAGAATGTTCAGTGATGTCTCAGCTTCCCAAAAGATGCTGAGACATCCACCTGCAGAAGCACTTTTCCTTTTTGAATTCAGAAGGGCCACATGGCATTCCAGACAAGACTTATGCAGACCGCTTGTCTTCCAGGCTGGATCTTCCTGAAACAAAGGATTCTGGCTAACCTCTCTGCTGAGATTGGCATGTGCCCATCAACTGGGCAGCCAAATCCACCTGTGGGATGGCATGTCCAGGTGGTCTAACTTCTCAATTTCAACAACCCTAGATTTAAGTACACACACACACACCACACACACAAATGGGTTTGTTGCTCCTGGTTCCTTGCTGATACACCACATCTCATTCATTCTGTGTAAGTACTGGATCCCCCCTCCCCTTTCTCCTGGGCATTATGAGTAATTAAGGATAGGGAAAAGTAACAAGAAACTTGCATTCCAGGACTTTATTTTATTTTCCACTTGTCTTTTAAGTTTGGTGTTAACTTTCTGCCAATCACTTGTCTGGTTAGTCCTGTATGAGTCTTGTATTTTGAGCCTCTGCTTTCCCCTCCCTGTTTCATTTATTTTGCCGTGTTTATTCAGTCCTTTTAATAACCCCCTTTGGATTGTGCTTGTTTACCTGCCTGGTCTCAGTTCATAAGGGAGCGGGTTGGCCACATTTCCCCACAACACTTAGTTCTCATTACTGTTTATTTTGGCTTTTGTGTAAATGGGCATCCCTTGGATTTTGGGAACACTGCAGAACAGACAGAGAGAGGCTTTCGAAGATGCTCTCTCTCTCTCTCTCTCTCTCTCTCTCTCTCTCTCTCTCTCTCTCTCTCTCTCTCTCTGGCTTTTCAGCCTTGGGGGTGGCAGCAGAGAACCCACCAAATCCCCAAATACTCCCAATCAGTGAGCGAGGGAAGGGAAAGAGCAAGGGCATGACAGCTAACTCTAACTACTAGGCATTGTGGCTCTTTTGCCTCCTGCCCACACCTCCCGTGCATGCTCTTTCACCAAGGATCATCTGAAGAGAAATGACAAAGAAACCATGAGCTGATTCAGATGATACTTGTTCAATCAGCACCCCCTACCCCCACCCCATTTGAATAGGAGCAGGATCATGAACTAACTTCTCCCTCTCCTGCTATACATCTGAATTATATGTGGGGGTGGGGGTTGTATAAACCCCTCCATGCAATTACAATAAAAATAATGTATGCCATGATGTGTGTTCTCCTCTCCTGCTCCTAATCACACAAAGTGGAGCTGGTCAGACATGTATGATCCAAACTGGTCCAAATAGTATGTGAATGGGGTGGCAAAATTGTAGGGAAGGTGCAGTTCAGCTCAGTCCTAGAGATACGTTGCTCCAAACAGAGGAGCTCAGTCATAGTCAGAATCTTTACAGGAGTAGGTTGAACCTGGCAAGTCATCTGACCCCTGCTGATGAGATCTGCTAAAAAAAACCACCACCCTCTGAATTGATGATACAAGAGTATTACATAAATATGCTACATTAATTTAATGGAGCATTATGCTCATGTGTTCTAAAGGACAGTGATGTAGACTTGAGTCTATTGACTCGGACTTGACTTGGCGATTGTAAAAGATTCGAAAGACTCAACTCGAGACTTGGAGCCTTTTACGACAAGTTGAATTTTATTCAGGTTTAAACCCGTTGACTTGGGGGCAAAAACTTGGGACTTGACTTGAGACTTGGTGTCAGATACTTGATCCACATCCCTGCTAAAGGATCAGAAATGCAACGGAGTCAATACACAGCTCTCAGTGATGCCTGCCAGAGACCCCCCAGTAGTCTCAGATGACTTCTATAAGGCTGCAATCCAATACAGTACACACTTTCCTGGAGGAAGGCTGTCAATCATCGCAACTTGCAAGGACATTATTGCAGTTAAGAGCAGGGACAATGTGCTCTGCAAGGTTGAAATGCTTGCTCTTGGTAGTGCAGAGAAAAAAATTCAGCCTGCAACCTTGGAGAGTCACTACCAGTTTGTGTTGACAGCTCTGAGCTAGATGGACTGAAGGTCTGACTCAGCATTGGGCATCTTCCTGTCTTCTTTAAAAATACATTTGTTGTGGTGACTTTTGGATATCACAGAGACACTCTTACAATATTGTTATGAATATAGGTCAAACACTCATACTTTTCAACGAAAGTGTTGGAAAAGGGGTTTCTGGGCTTTCTTGCAAGCAACGTAATCAGCTTTTCCTATGAGAAATTTTCCACCACCCAACTAGTTTGCTGCTATCAATAAGCGCACAGGAGCAGAGGCTGTTAAAGTTTCAAAAGATTACTCATCGTTTCTCAAGAATACACATCTTCTGAAGTATCAGAGGCTCCTACTACTTATGGGAGAACCCTATAGCTAGTCTCTTTGTGGCTACAGAAGGCCTATTGCATACAATGGGACTTACTTCTAAGTAGTCATGTATAGGATTTTCAGTGCAATCCCGTCGAACTTTTTAAATGGTGGAGCGAGCGCTCTGCTGTACTAAGTCATCGCAAACATGTTATAAAGCACGTTTGCGACGACGTTATAGTAAGGGTGGCCAGTGCAGAGGCTGGCCACCCTCACTTCACCCCCGAGTAGACCTCCGGGCAAATCCTGGAACGGGGATAAGATCCGGCAGGTGGCCTGGGCCATCCGCTGGATACTTAGGCAGGATTGTGCTGCCCCTCTGTGTGTGTGTGTGTGTGTGTGTGTGTGTGTGTGTGTGTGTGTTTGAGAGAGAGAGAGAGAGAGAGAGAGAGAGAGAATGCTCATAATGACTGTCTGCCATTATGGACACAGAGCTTAAGAATCTGCACCCTTTTCCTTTGGTGGCCAGGGAGGGAGAGAGAGAAGACATGTGGGAGAAAGGTAGTTGCACAAAGGGGCATACCTCCTATAGGTATCATAGGAATTGTAAGTGGTCTACAATCTAACGTGGAGGTAGGAACGTCCAAATGGTGATCTAGATAGTAGATGGTGATGATTCCCCTTGCATTCAAGTCAGGGACGAACTTTAGTCTCTTGCAAGACATTTCTGTTCAGGTCTTGTTCTCTCGCTTAATACAACATAAAAACAACATTCTATACATTACTAATGTATGTGTTTCCAACTTCTTTTTTTCTTGATGATATTGTGCAGCTTGACGACTTAAATGCAACTTAAATGCACTTCGTTGCGATCAGATGGGAGGGAAAATCCACACCGCTGGATTGCAGCCCAGATGCTTTGAGGCTATAATGTAATGTAAATGTCTCTGAAAGTATATAATTTGCAGTTTCCCAAATGGTTCATATCCATGGGTATTTTATTACTTTCATATGTATTTTACCTACAGTGTAGGGTAGGGCAGGGGTAAATTGTACATCAAGCAGACACCTGAAGCATCACAAAGCAGAAGGTGTAACTCCATTAAGTGCCTCTTTTTCCCCAGGAGTGGGTTTCGCTCATAGGAAACATAACTCTTGGTGTCCTCTTCTCTCTAATAGGATGGGGACTTTTTATATATCATGTAAATTACTTTTACACTGGAAATTGCCAGATATGCTTAAAATGTTTCACAGGAGGGCTTGCCAGAAAGAAATCCAACCACCATGGAGTATTTCTATGCCAGGAGGATTCTGTTTTCCCTCTCATGGAAATAAAAACACTGATATATTTCTCTAATAGTATTTAGATGTCTGACAAGGTTGTCCTATAGGGAGGGCACTGAATGCCTCAGACTACATTGGGTTTTTCCTCAAGAGCCCCTATATTGAAATATGTTGTGGGAGACATGAATCTACCTCCTGTCCTTTGCTAGAAGTTGCCACAGGGTGTGTGTGTGAGGTGGGGACAGTGGCATTTGGATTCATGGCGTGCTGCAGGGGTGCCTAACACTTTCCCCAACAGCATGGTCCTAATCCAAATAGCCCCCTTCCCTAGAGTTGCTATTCACTTTAAACTGAGGGGGAAAGACACAAGCACGTACAAATGCCTGTATATTTTCCTCTGTATGGCTAATCACAGGCTGTGGGGTGGCGTAGTGGGTTAAACCACTGAACCATGAGCTGTCAATTGAAAGGTGGACAGTCCGAATCCGTACGATGGGGTGAGCTCTCTCCGCTCGGCCCAGCTCCTGCCAACCTAGCAGTTCGAAAGCATGTTAATGTGAGTAGATAAATAGGTACTGCTTGTAGGAAGGTAAACAGTGTTCCATGTTCTAACCACACATTTCGCGCTGCAGCAAGGAGAGTCATGCCGCCCACATGCCCTGGAAGCGTCTTCAGACAGCGCTAGCTCTTTGGCTTTGTAATGGGGACAGAAGCGTCGCTCCGGTAGGGGCGGGGCTGTAAGTATCGCTGCAGTCATATTCTCTTTACCGAGCGAGGAGGAGGCAGCCCCGCCCCCTCACTGTCCGAGCCATTTCCGTGCGGAGAAAGTAGCTTGCCTGCTACTTTCTCCGCACGGGACTGGCTCGGACAGTGAGGGGGCGGGGCTGCCTCCTCCTCGCTCGGTAAAGAGACTATGACCGCAGCGATACTTACAGCCCCGCCCCTACCGGAGCGACGCCTCTGAATGGGGATGAGCACCACACCCTAGAGTCGGACACGACTGGACTTAAATGTCAAGGGATACCTTTACCTATGGCTAATCATACCTTCAGGAAAGGGCGGGCTCATTTGGACTGGGGCTCCAGCACTGGATGGAAATGGAAATGAAGGTTTTGTTACCAAAAATAACAACAACACAGATTTCATCCAGTGTTTTGTACATGCCTCTGGTATCTTCCTCTCTAAAAAATAACCAATTGATTACCAATGTTGGTTTGTCTCTGCGCGGAGCTAAGGTAGGAGTGGGATTGTTGTGTCACAAGAAATCATGAACATAGGAAACTGCCTTTTGCTGGGAACAGTGATAGTGCTGCTTCTCCTAATTAAGTTCCCACACCTGCGTTTAACATCACGTGCTTCTCCAGTTGGGAGGGGGAGAGAGAAGTTCTGATGTCACCTTCTGGAATCTTCGCTGGGTGTCAGCATCTGATTGGTCACCTCGCTCATGTCAATCACCTGACCCCAAAACTCTATTTAACTGTCTCCCCTGGGGAACCATTTTGGATCCTTCTGTAGTCTTTCTCTAACTTCTGTTGGAGTCAGTCTTCCTGTCTGTTGCTCCTGATGGCCTGGCTTTAGCCCTGACATTGGCTGAGCCAGCCCTGCACCATTCCTGCTGGGATGGCCGACAACCCTTATCATCTTGGTGAGTGTTTAGGGAAATATGTTTAGCTACAGGAGTTATCTCTTTATTACAGTATTTTTAGTCTGTTTCTTTCGTGCCTGAAACGTTATGTCAAATGTATTCAGCAGTTTTACTGCCTTGTAACTTTTATGTCTTTTACTATGATATTGCGTAGCCTAAACTAAATCATTCTATTTTACCTTTGGAGTGTTTCTTTGGAACCTAAGGAGTCTAAGTCCTGAACGCCTTTGAGCTTCACCACACGGTACCTGTGTGTGTGTTTCACGTTGTGCCTCTAACTGCCCTTGTTCAGGGAGTTCAGTTTGCACCACGGTCCACTCTGTGGCCCTCCAGAAGCTGGGATCTGGAGGAGTCAAGAGGTTATCCCAGCTGGAGGCAGCCTACTTTTTACCATCTCCTTGTTCAGGAGTAGTTGTCTGTTTCTCCTTGTTTAGGAGTGCCCTCCTTGTTCAGGAGCGGCTGTACTTTTCTCCTTGTTCAGGAGTGACTCCTTGGTCAGGAGTGGATTCAAACCCCATAAAGGGCAACCACCGCCCGAAGTGGCCTTGTCTTGTGCTGGCAGCTGAAGGGCTGGGACACCCTTTATGACAGCAGGGTTTTTGTATTCTGTCTCATTGCTAAAATAATTCTAGTTCAGAGGTTCTCAACCTGTGGTACGGGTACCTCTAAGGGTATGCGGACCTCTTGCTGGGGGTACGCCAAGCCCTGCCCCTTATCTGTCCCATCAACAACTAATTAAGTGTTAATTAACATGGATTTTAAGTTTAAATTATTTTCGGAGCCCTTCTGTCTCTCGGATTTTGGTTTTGGGCTTATTTTTGTACTTTGGAAAATGTACTTTGGTGGGATGGGGGAGGGAGGAGCTGATTTTGGGAAGTGTGACTTGGAGCAAAAAGAGATCCTTGCATATCTCTCTCTCTCTCTCTCTCTCTCTCTCTCTCTCTCTCTCTCTCTCTCTCTCTCAGAGTTAAATAAGACATTTTTCACATTTAAAATTGTTTTAGTACTTTTTTATTTAACGATTACTTACTTACTTAATTAATTGATTAATCCAATTAATTAGCAGGGGTACTTCAAAAAATTGGACTGTGATAGGGGATACCCAGGCCTCCAAAGGTTGAGAACCCCTGTTCTAGTTAAACTATGTGATCCTAACCATATTTATTTAGAAGTAAACCTCATTGAACTCAGATGGGTTTATTCCCTAGTAAGTGTGAACAGAATTGCCATACAGGTAGTTGTTTTTTAAGACAATAGCCAATGGCAGAGGCATCGTTAAGGGGGGGCAGTGGGCCCCAGGATGGCGGGGGGTGTACTTGCCTCCGGCCTCACCGCCGGATCGCCCCCCTCCACCGCTCTTTTCGATCGCCGCTGCTTGATCTTCGCTGCAAGTTTGTCCCCCCCCCGCCCGGGAGCCGTTTGGCTCCAAGAAGGGCCGAAAAGCAGCGGGTCGGCGGCGCATGAAAATGATGTCACGCCCCCCAGGGGCGGGACGTTTGGCATCACGTGGGAGGTGTCGCATCAGTAGAAATGTCTCTGGACAATGGAATCCCTAAATAAAATAATGATTTGTGATAGTCAAATTGGGATTTTTCCTCAAGCCCTTCAGTTTTCCCGGCATCTGTGCCAATTGTTTCATCACAAAATAATGTTAGTAGAATATTGTAATGTTCTCTTTTGAAATGTCTTCAAAATTATTTCCTGATAAAGGATAGTGAATGTAACCGATCAAGTCCCATATGTGCAAATATAAAAAATAAAATTTAAAAATGCAGAGCAGCTTAAGGTTACATTTGCATGGTCTTAAATCAGTTATAGAAATGTTATTCGAAGTTAATCTCACTTTGCATATGGTGTCTTTCTAGGCGTCTTATTCTTAAGTATTCTCCCCAAAATTATGTACAATAGATCACTTGTGCTTTCTACTAGGTCAAAAAAGAAAAAAAAAACTTTTTTTTCTATTTGCCATTTGTCATGCATTTTCATTTTAAATAAGTGAGCTTTCTCAGATGAACCCAAGCTTCTTTCCATAACAGAAAAAGTGATTTTTTTTTAAGTCAGTCAGCATTCTTTTGGCTCAGCATAAAATAATAACTCAAAGAGGATTCCAAATTTATAAGACATAAGTTTGCCAACAACGAGGCAGTCAACCCCAAAGCCAGAAGGATTAGACACCGATATAACATCCTTTCAAGGAAACACAGCCAGGGTGGATATGCCGTACCATGGTGAGGATAATCCACAGTACACAGAAGTCAATGTCAAACATCCATTTGCTTACAATGAAGTAAACTGCAGCCTGCAGCAGCTTGAGAACAGTTTGCACTATCTCCAACTGTTACTCTCAGGTAGAGGTGAACCCAACAAGTACTTTTGGTTTCATTTTCACTTTTGTTATAGTTGAAGATCCATAGCACTGTGTCCCATTGAAATGTCTTCTAGTTTTTTCCCCAATAAATGACGTTGACAGTATAGAGAACCACAAGTACAGTTGGAACTTTTTATCCAACAATGTATTTAAAAAAACACACAGTGTTATCTAAAAAAGGGGGTAGGGTGGGGAGCGGTGCCACATTACCTCTTTTCCAGCATCTTTGACGCTTCCCACCTCCTGAGTTGTTTAAACTGACTGGGGAAAAAAGAAAGAAAACCCACTACCAGAAGCAACCTGTAGATGGTGCCAGAGACTCCCGGTTGCATTTTTTTCAGCAGTTTAAACACACACCAGGAAGTGGCTGGCAGGCCCCCAACAGATTCCCAGTTGCGTGTTTTTTTCCCCCAGCAGTTTGGATGTGCACAGGAGGTGGGAAGTGGCTGGCAGGGCCCAGACAACACTGAAAAAAAGAGGTAATGTGGTGTGGTCGGACTCCCTCTTCCACAGTTTTGTCACCAGTGTACCACACTTAGGAACACAGAGAAACCTCCTGACCCAAATCAGCTAAGGTTTCTATTGAGTCCTTTCATAAACTGTCCATAAGCCTTTCCCCAGATGATGCAACTGGTCAGAGCCTCACACCAGCTGTGCCTCCAGTCACATGGGTGGAGCATGGATGGCTTTGCTGGGATATTGGAAAGGGATTACATTATGAGCCTAAATTATTTCAGTCATAAGAACATAAGAACATAAGAAGAGCCCTGCTGGATCAGGCCAAAAGCCCATCTAGTCCAGCTTCCTGTATCACACAGTGGCCCCACCAGATGCCTCAGGGAGCACACAGCCAACAAGATAACCAGTTTCCCGTTGTCACTCCCTTGCACCTGGCACAGAGAACACCCACTTCTAAAACCAGGAGGTTGCTTATGGCTTGTAACCTGTGATGGCCTTTTCCTCCATGAATCTGTCCAAACCCCTTTTAAAAGCATCTAGGCCAGATGCCATCACCACATCCTGTGGCAAGGAGTTCCACAGATGAATTACACGCTGGGTAAAGAAATATTTTCTTTTGTCCGTTCTAACTCTCCCTCCACTCAATTTTAGTGCATGTCCCCTGGTTCTGGTGTTATGCGAGAGGGAGAAGAATTTCCCCCTATCCACTCTCTCCATCCCATGCATAATTTTATACGTCTCAATCATGTCCCCCCTCAGGCGCCTTTTTTCTAGACTGAAAAGCCCCAGACGCTGTAGCCTTTCCTCATAAGGGAGATGCCCCAGCCCACTAATCATTTTGGTCGCTCTCTTCTGCACTTTTTCCAGTTCCTCTATATCCTTTTTGAGATGCGGAGACCAGAACTGGACACAATACTCCAGATGTGGCCTTACCATCGATTTGTACGAAGGCAGAATGATATTGGCCGTTTTATTCTCAATCCCTTTTTTAATGATCCCGAGCATGGAATTGGCCTTCTTCACAGCCGCCGCACACTGGGTCGACACTTTCATCGACCTGTCCACCAGCACCCCAAGATCTCTCTCTTGATCCGTCACAGACAACTCAGAACCCATTAGCGTATATGTGAAATTTTGGTTTCTTGCCTCAATGTGCATCACTTTGCACTTACTTACATTGAAGTGCATCTGCCATTTTGCTGCCCATTCTTCCAGTTTGTAGAGATCCTTCTGGAGCTCTTCACAATCCCTGCTGGTCTTCACCACCTGGAAAAATTTAGTTTTTGAAAACTTTTTTTTTGCAAAAATTTGCAAACTTGGCCACCTCATTGCCTATCCCCAACTCCAGGTCATTTATGAATACGTTGAAAAGCACCGGTCCCAAGACCGATTCTTGGGGCACACCGCTTTTCACCTCTCGCCATTGTGAAAACTGCCCATTGACTCCCACTCTCTGTTTCCTGGACTTCAACCAGTTCCTAATCCACAAGAGGACCTGCCCTCTTATTCCCTGACTGTGGAGTTTTCTCAGGAGCCTTTCATGAGGGACTGTGTCAAACGCCTTCTGAATATCCAGATATATAATATCCACGGGTTCGCTCGCATCCACATGCCTGTTGACCTTTTCAAAAAATTCTAACAGGTTTGTGAGGCAAGACTTCCCCTTGCAGAAGCCATGCTGACTCTCCCTCAGCAGAGCTTGTTCTTCTATGTATTTTAAGATTTTATCCTTAATGAGATTTTCCACCATCTTCCCTGGAACAGATGTTAGACTGAACGGCCTGTAGTTTCTCGGGTCCAGTCACAGCTTCTCTCTGTTCCTAAGTGTGGTATACTGGTGGCAAAACTGTGGAAGAGGGAGTTTGATGATTGTCTTCCACTTTACAATTTCCTTTCTTTCTACAGTTCATTCCAGAGACAGGGAGACCAGAGATGGCCACCTCTCCCATGACATGCTAAAAAACCCACCTTTTACTTGCTGCCTGGTTATTGCAAATCAAGAAGTGTGGGACTTCTGGTTTTAATTAAATGGGTTCTTTATTTGCAAAGTCCCTTTAAATAAAACTGGAAGTCCTTCACTTCCTGGTTTGGGAAAACTGAGTGATGGAGAAGGGGAAAGAAGTGGATCAGTGCAGCTTATGTCTGTGGTGGGCTAGAGTGAGGTAGTGGCAGACTCATGGTTAAGGGTATCCTGAATCTGACCCCCTTCCTCCCCCACCACCCACCCCTGATACAAACTACTCAGCCCACTTCTTGGCTATGCCGGCCATAGCTTAACCTATTCAAGGACTGAAGGTGGGTAACACCATTGATAAAGTCGCTTCATCTGAAAATATGTGTTTCATCACACACAGACTTTAGATAGCTACCTTGTACATTTAAAACAACAACAACGCTTCAAAATGATGACCTAACCAATCAATGGTGAATTACAATACAAATCTCATATTAATACTTTTGATGTATACATTAATAGCTAATTGGTTCATTGTGATGAATGCTGCTAAAATAAATGTTCTACATTAATGAATATCACATTTTTTTAAAGGAGTCTCTAATCCAATGATGAGTTCCATTGATTTAATAATCTGTTAATCCTTCAGTGTCATGGACTGTCAGGATGAGATAAAGCATGCTTATAAAATGCAATACTAATTATAGACCTGGACTTGTTGTTAGATGTGCTAGCAGAAGTTCCTGATCCCAGTGGGCTGAAAGTTAGAAAAGATATTTGCACAGATTCATGTCAACGTTCTAACACTAACATACAGTAGATGATGCCCACCTACAGGATTGGTTAATTTTGAACTCAATTCCAAGCTCTGGTGTAAAGTAATCCAGGATCATTGTAAACACAATGGTGGGCAAGAAAGATAACTCACTTAAAAGTACTGGGTATATGTGAACAATAGATAGGAGCAAATTTAATATTTAGCTGTAAAGGTGTTTTGCAGATGAACCCGAAGTTTGGACTGCCAAGTGTTGTGAGCCATCATAATCTACCTACACATGAATATGTTACGTTAGGACCCACCAAACTGAGAACAGCCCACCATATAAATGCTGTAAATATGGCACACTCTAAGTGTTGGGATTTGGATGCAACGCCACCTGCAGGACTCTGAAGGGTAGTGTAATGTCCAGTCACCTGAGACCTCTTTACCTGCCCCTCTATGGTCCTTGCAGGAGGTGTATTCACTTCAGAAGTTGCATGTATACAACTATGAACTGTGAGTGAAGTATTTCTTATGAAACCTTAACCAAGCCTCCGCTCCTGTGTATGTTTTACTGATAGCAACTAGCCCAGGTGGTGGGGTATCTCACCATAGGAAGGGGGTACTTTCACCAGTGGCGTCACTATAATGGGGCCGGGGGGAACAAGTGTCCTGTGTGACAACCGCGGTCTCCTCACAAGGAGGAGCTGCGGTGGAATTTTTGAGCTCTGTAGCTGCTTTTTTGCAGCCAGAGGGCTGCGTCAGCCACGGAGCACAAACGTGCCGAAATCGGCACATTTGTGGGGCCTTCCCAACCTTCCTGAGAGCAGGGGGCAGGGTGATGACGCAAAACGTGTCATCAGGTGCCCCCACATGACCCAGCTAGCAACGCAACTGACTTTCACTGATTACTCCGCTTTGGTAGCTTGCCTAGGGCTTAGTAAATCTCCTGTTTCTGCTGTCTGCAAAGGAGAACAAAATCAGGAGAGGGTTGTCCAGCATTTGGTACATGGCTGGTGGGCTGTATTCAACTTGGTGGGCCCCAGGTTGTCAAGCTTGTGTTAAATCATAATCATTGAAAATGCTCCCCCTGCAACCAGCAAAGGATGTGGTGGTAGAATTTGCACCAAAGCCTTCACCTGAAGTGCTTCAAACCTTCGCTGTTTTGAGATTCATACTACAGACAATGTTAATGACAGCTGTAGGGGAAGGGAAGGGTTTAACATTACATAATAGCCCCAGCTCTGCCTGGTGACAGCACTTCAGTGAGGTCAAGTACTTAACCCTCACTCATGCTGTTTGACAGGGGTTATGAATAACAATGTCAACAGTGGTCAAGGCACTCTGATTAGCACTTCATGGTAAGGCTGCAGTGCTGGCTGTGTTTCCCAGCTGTCACTGAACAGCAGCTTTTTTATTTTAAGTAATACATGAAAGTGGATGCCATTGCATTGCCAACAACCCATTATTCTTGGGTTGATTAGAGAATCCCACACAAATCCATGTGAATTAGAGTGCTCTCTCACCAGAATCCGTGTCAATTAGATAATCCCACACAAAGCGACGTTCCAAGCAAATTGGGGAGGAACTGCTTTGGGAAAATATTTCTGATGGTTGATTACTCCTTATCCAAACATCCGAAATCCAGACTATTCCAAAATCCATACATTTTGGGGGCTATGACTTAAAAAAAAAAACTTTTTCCATCACCTGGCTGGCATAGCGCAAGGCCTCCAGGGGCACAAGATTATAAAAATATTGTATAAAATTATCTTCAGGCTATGTGTTAGTATAAGGCAGGGGTGCACAACTTGGAAGTAGGTAGGGGCCAAAATGAATAGGCTGAACTTCTTCAGGGCCGCACGGGGGGGGCGTGTCAAGGAACCGTGATGTCACTTCCTCAGGAAGTGACATCACAGGTGGGCGTGCCAAGGAACTGTGATGTCACTTCCTCAGGAAGTGACATTACAGGGGGCGTGTCCATGAGCCGGAAAATATCCGAAAAAGCAACATATTAATAAATAAATAAAGATATTAATGTCTTATTAATAAATAAAAATAAACAAAGAGCCCCTTCCCCCAGACAACCCCACTCACAGCTTGCCGTTGCAACCGTTAGGATGCGAAGAAATGCCCGCCAAGATCCCTCATCGCGCGCCTGCGTACAGCACCGCGGCGCAGCTCCCACCCTGGCTCCTTCTTCCCAGCCAGCTGCACAACTCAGCCCTGCTGTGTCTGTCCCAACACCCATCCGCCTCAAGCAGACCCGTCGCTGGCAGCCAGCAGTTCAATCGCATTTTGAACTACAAGAAAGGTGCAGCAGCGGAGTCAATATGTTGCCAGAATAATACAGACATGGTGCAGCACCTCTGCCCAGCCAGGTGGCCGAGGGATGGCAAAGCAGCCGCCCTACGTGGCCATTTTGTGCCTCTCCCCAAACAAAGCGCCATCTTCAAGACAAAGCATGGCAGCGGATGAAAACCCACCTCCCAACAGCCTGCTCTGCCAGGCACGGCGGCGGCACACCTCCCTGGAGAGAGACAGGTGTGGTTCCATCGGCGGTGCCGCCAGTCCCGCAGCAGGCAGGCAAGCCGCACTGAGGGGGGCCCTCCATCGCTGCTGAGACTCCCAGATCCCAGCAGCTGCTCAAGCCCCAAACCACGGAAAGGGTCGGGGTGAGGAGGGCCAGCCCCTGGACTCCTTCAGCTCCTGGGGAATGCGGAAGCAGCTCATTCAGCTCCTGGCTGAATGCCAGGAGACCCCAGGCGGCGCTTTGATCGCCGCCAATCAGCTGGACTGTCCTGGCGTTCAGCCAGGAGCCGAATGAGCTGCTTCCGCGTTCGCCAGGAGCCGAAGGAGCCGAAAGAACGGGAGCAGAGGCTGGGGCTTGTCCTGCAAAGAAAGAAAGGTTCACAAAAGTTCTTATGGGGGGCGGGGGGCGGGAGTCTTCCTGCCTATCTAAATCGCCATTGAATTTCACCTAATGTGAAATTCTGTATTGGGCCTTGGGACCACTGTTTCTTTCTGCTGGGTAGATCCTATACGGTGATACAGAGGGACTCCTGCTCTTGGTCTCAGTCTTTGACCTATGTGGTGTGCCACAGGGCTTCATTCTGTCATCCATGTTATTTAGCATCTGCATGAAACTGATGGAAGAGATCATCAGGGGATTTGAAGTTTTGTATTTTATATTTTTGTACAGTGTTTTGTCCATCTTGCTCAGCCTGGAGGCTCTGTTACCTGATAATACCCGCAGAAGGACGGGTGAAACGTTGTATCTGAATGTTGTTTTATTGTTTTTAGCAGTTTTTTAACTAGTTTTTAACCAGCCTTCAGCTGGTTTTAACCAGTTTTTGAACTGAGTCTTTTAAACTTTAAGAATACATTTTAACCATTTGCATGGCTTTTTATCCTGTAACCAAGTTACGTTCTATTTTTATTAGTGTTTTGGGTTTTTTAGTACAGTATTTATTTTAAAAATATGATATTGAGTGCTTTCCTTATGAGAAGGAAAACACTTTTTTTTAATAAATACTTAGATAGCACCCATCTCTCTCTCTCTCTCTCTCTCTCTCTCTCTCTCTCTCTCTCTCTCTCTCTCTCTCTCCATACCACTGGGGATGCTGTTGAGGCTAAGAATCGCTATCTGGAGTTTGTGAGAGACTGGATGGAGGTAAACAAATTGAAGCTTAATCCGAATAAAACTAAAGTGCTGTTGGTTCCTTGACTGAGGTATTGAACTATTCGCCCTCACCCATGCTGGACAGTGTTGTACTCTCTCTGAAGAAGCAAATTGGCAATTTGCAGGTCCTCCTGCAACCCATGCCAGGTGATGGTGGCGGCCAGGGGGACTTTTGCCCAGTTTAGGCTGCTGAGCCAATTGCATCCATACTTGATCCAATCCGACCTGACTATGTTGATCCATACATTGGTTTTGTTAAGTATACAGTGAACAAAAAATATTACTGCATGTGTGTTGACCAAGGCCAGGGGTTTTACTCTGTCAGACTGTTACTTTTCCAATTGCACTGATCACCTGTCCATTTTTGGGAGCAATTCAGTGTCCTGGTCAGCGGCAGAACTAGGGTGGAGCACGTGGAGCAGGAGCTCCAGGCGCTCGGGCGGGCGGTGGGCGCGCTCGGGGAACTTACACTTGCGAAGCGCTGCATTGCCTCAGCCCGCCCACCCTCCCTGGAGCCCATTCGGCTCCAAAATGAGCGCAAACCGGGCGGGGGCGCGTCTACATGATGCGAGGGGCACGCGCCTGGGTGCTGGGAGGGCGCCCGTCGTTTCTGGTCCTGGTATTGACCTTTAAGCCCCTATGCAGCTTAGGGCCAGAGTACCTGAAATACTGTCTCTCCCCCCCCCCCCCCCGTATGAGATGGCTCTTCCCTTAAGGTCATCTGGAGGGGATCCCTGGTGGGTGCTGCCATTGGCTGAAGCTCATTTGATGATGACATGAGAGGGAGGGCCTTCTCTGTTATGGTGCTGTATTTGTGGAATTCCCTCCCTCTTGAATCGTGATTAATTCACAATGGAATTGTGATGGGACCTCCCTAAGGGTTCCCGTAGGGCCTGAATACCCCATTGTTCAGTTTTGTCTGATGTACCTGCTTTTGCAAACCAGCTTGTAATTTTTTTTCTTCATTTATACAGGTACATATTTTTTAACCAGTAGGGAATCAGGACGAAGTAGTAACCAAATGGATACCAAATGGGGTATCTTGAGATACTTGACAGTGTAGTTTATAAAGTAAAGAAATCTTGTGATCTGGTGTAAGGAGCAAGAGGAAAGTAAGAGAGAGGCTTCTTAGACACCAAGGAGAAGGAGAACAATAGTAAATAAGGTAGCAAAATTTTAGTGGCTTATGGTGTGTACAAACCAAGTTTTCCAAATCTTAATTTCAAAACCTCCTGTCCTTTTCCAGTACTGTACTTTTGAGTTTCAGGCACTGAGAATCAGCAACGTTTGTGTTGAAACGTCCTTTGGAGGAGGAAGCTACGGCTTCTGTTTCTTCAGTGTAGTTTTTTGCTGATTGGGAGACTGCATCAATTCCAGTAGTTGTGGCTTTCTTCCAGCATTTTAATGACTTTTTGGTCTGAAAGAAGGTACCGTCTCTCTTGCTATACGTTTCTCTTTCTGCATTGCATTCCTCTTAGCACAGAATGCCGACTGTCAGTTTCTCGTCTGTCGACGTCCCAACCATCAGAACAGCAGGCACACTGCTGTATTGAAGAGCTGGTCCCATAAGCAGCAGGGCTGTTAATGTTCATGGAGATGTGGAATAGGAGGAAAAGCAGGGCCCCAAGGAAGTGGAATAAAGCTTATGAAAACAAACGCAAACTTAAGCTGATGCTTTGGGACCAGCTATCTTTGTTTCATAACACACACACACACACACACACACACACACACACACACACACACAGAAGGTACATTCTTTTCTGCAAAATTCTCAACGGGGTCTCTTTTAGCACAATGATGTGCACTCCTTCTACCTCGAGTCATGATTTAGAATTCCCCTTTTGGAGGGGATTTGTATCCCCTTTCTTTTCTGGGGCCTCCTGTTCTCGCTGCGCCACTGGTTACACCGGTGGAGTAAGTAGGATCGGATTGTGCCCTAAAACATTTAGTTCATTGGATCTCGTAGTCGTATCCATCAATTCAAATACCAAGTACATTGAAATTGTACTTGGTATCCTCACCCCCTCACCAGAGTTCACCTGCATACATTCAAATTCCAGTCCACACCAGAAGATGTGTGTGTATACAGTGCAAAGCAGATAGGCTCCAAAGTGAATTCTATATCTTTCAAAAATGGTATGTACAGCACAGCCAGAGGCGTCACTACCCCCAATGGCGCCCGGAGCAACGGAGGTAGTGACGCCCCTATAATTAATATCGCCGCGGCCGGAGGGGGGGCGCGATCCAGAGGGGGGCGCGATCCAGAGGGGGGCAGCGCACTCCGGGAGGAGGCAGCTGGCGCGCTCCGGGAGGCGGCGACCCCCCCTCAACCGGGAGAGCCGGCTCGGGCACGTCTTTCCCGGCCGGCTGCCCGGGGCCTTCTAAGGAAGGCGCGCGAGAACGGTATTTATACCGTTCTTTTTGCGCATGCTCAGACTTACTGAGGGAAAAAGGGCAGCCTTTTTCCCTCAGTAACAGTCTGAGCATGCGCAAAAAGAACGGTATAAATACCGTTCTCGCGCGCCTTCCTTAGAAGGCCCCGGGCAGCCGGCCAGGAAAGACATCCCTGAGCCGGCTCCTGATTGAGGGGGCGGTGGGACTCGAGTCCCCGAGTCTAACTCGGACTCGGAAACGCGAGTCCCCGAGTCCGACTCGGACTCCCGGGCGGGGCGCCCTTCAGGCGATGGCGCCCGGAGCTGGTGCTCCGCCCGCTCTGCCCTAGTTTCGCCTCTGAGCACAGCATACTGATAATACATAGACTGAATGCCTCCCCAGGGCTTTTGTCTCCAACTTGCTCATCAAGCATATACAACAGCACTGAGCACTGAAGTCAGGTATTTGCTAGCCTGTCACTTCAGTGTCATTCATTTTCTGTTTTCTATATGTATGAATGTGTTGTATCTCATATCGGAGAGGCAGCTGGTGGGAACAGGCAGGGGGTTCCAGATCTTCAAAGTGTTTGGCATTATCCAAGCAGCATGTGACTGTCCAAGTAAATCTCATACTTGCTGCGACGTTCAGTCCTTAACGTTCTGAATTTTAAAGATGCAGGCTGTCTCATTTGGACATTCTGCCATCTTTGTCCTTCCCCCCTCCCCCATTTAATTGTAAGAAATTGAATTAGAACTGAGTCAACACAGTTTACTGCTTTGCTGTTTCGGTTTCGTGGATCTTGAAATATGCCTCCCATTTTGGTCATTGTCAGTATTCTTTCATTGAACCCATTTATGTTCTTTCAGAGCCGTTCTTCTGGGTACCACTGTTGCACTCTTTGCCCTCACTGCCGTCCAACTCATTCACTCCTCTGTGGCAGAATTCAGTCGAACCATGTGATTTTGTTGATTGACGGCCCAATCGTATGAGGACCAAATGCTGCCAGAACAAGCATAAAGCCCTCGCAGGATTGTCTGTCGCAAAATGCTATCGCAAAAGATTACACACCATTTTACACAGTCAGGCCGAGAAAATATTTATTTACGCCTTTCCTGGCTTTTCAGCAAAATAAGAAGTCTCTGCACATTAGTCTAGTCTAACACCCAGGAGAGATTGATAATCAAGATGCTGTCATGTCCAGACTGTCAGCTAGGCCATAGGACCTGCTGTGCACCATGTTGGAGGGTAAGTGAGGTATATTAACCTAATCCCCAGGTACGAGTCATGCAGGGGATACATTTTTCTACCACCACAGAGATGAAAACAAACAAACAAACAAAAAGGCAGCAACAACTGTGAAAATTCTTCTGCACTGAAGAGAAATTTGTAACACTGGTGTACCAGGAGGCTCTCTCTTTACAAAGCCTTGGGGGTCATAATGTTCAGGCAAACCATTCATTCTCTGATAAATTTCAAGAGTGAAGTTATAAATTTGACCTCTGATCAGAAGGTAACAGTCACAGTGAGATGTTTCTCAGGTATGAGTAAAACTTGCTGGGAAAAAAACAAGGAGGGGAAAAAAACCCAATGCATCCACCTGAACCAGCAAGGAAGATTATGTGCTAACACAGTATTCTGCCAAAGTCATGAATAGAAATTAAGGAAGAGTAAAATTTTGCTCCTCAGAATACTCCTGTGGGCAATTAAAAAGGGAGGAGTAGAGGGCAAAACGAGTGCAGTACCTAGCAATAGCCTTTTCCTCCTTGCTCTCTGCTCCACTCTTCCTACTGTTCAGACCAGGGATACTGGGAAATTGGAAATCTTCCCACTTTCCCCCTATGACTAGGAAACCCAGACAAAAAGAGGCTGTCATGGGAAAACCCATCTCCCAGTCTTACCTGCTCCGGCAGGTGCGAGGACGGCAGAACAGCCGGGTAAGGGCCGCTGGCCTCTGCGCCAGCATCCCTCATGCTCCGGGTGCCGAAAATGCGCTTTATGGCATGTTTACGACACCCTGCGCCAGGGAACATGTGCTCCCCCAGCGTAATTGTGCGCAGGATTGAGCTGTAAATTGTGCTTTTAAAGCGGCAGCAACTTTTTGTAAGGTCTTTTTATACTAGGGGACTGCCGTTGTATATGCAGATCATCGTTAAACGAACCGTCATTAACCGGGGGAAACCTGTACTTATAATTGTACATCTCTGATGATAGTATAGGTCCTAGACTTTGGAACAGGGAACCCTAGAGTTATTCCCTTTGCATGGGTGTTTGTGATGTCAAGGCATGGTGATGTCAAGGTTTGTGAAGTCAAGTCATGGTGATGTCAACTCCATTCCGGCAGGCACAGCTCATGGAGGGAGGTAAGCCGATGAAATACTTTCAGTAAATTGATCTAAGAAACAAGAGTCCATAACAGCTTAATGCTACTTATTTAATCTTCTGGTTGGGTTCAGCTTTTACAGACTCTATATTAACAACTTTTAAAAAGAAAACCCCCACAAAGCATTAAATCCTTTAAATGATGATACATATTAAGTTATGTGTATGTTAATGTCTGCAAGTGCTATAAAGAGAGCAAGGCTAGCATATTCTATTATTCACTAAGTATTCAATATACTTACAATGACTTAGCATTACATATCCTTAATTGTTTTAAAAAGCTACTCATTCAGGTGAGGTGTCACTTAAAGACATCACCTGAACAATTTACTGAATTCATTCATTGGAAAGATAAGCACAGAATTGCTATTTTATAGGCATTGTTATTATAGGAAGGGCAGGATCAACCCAAACATTTTATACAGTCAAGTAATTAAACCATCATCATCTTGAGACATCTTGGGATGTTTCTTTGAGCTTTCAACCTTACGTGAGTCGACCTGCTGTTTTCAGAGTTTACATTTTATAATTTGCACTGAAAAGCAGCTGGATTCTGAAGAAGTACACAGGTCAATGAACAGACCCTAGCTTTGTGCATGCAACTTCCATGTGTGCAAGTACAGCTTTGTAGGATCATGACTACAGATGGCAACTGTCTGCAGAAGTTTCCACTTGGAAATTTGGCATGCTCCCCCATGCTATAGCTCTAAAGTGCAGGACTGTGGTGGACCACAAATTATGAATTAGCATTAATAAGGGTTGTTTGAAGGAAGGGTTCGAATGCTTTGCATGCATTTTAAATTAATGCATCTTAATGGATTAATAGCTCCACAGTTATTCAATTCCTTTCGGAGGCCCACATCTTAGGCGCACTTTACTTGCACGAATTTAACTACAAGCACTCAGCAAACAAACAAGCAAAAAAGGAAAAGCAAATTACTAAATAGTGCAAGCGATTCCGCCCGCCATTCCACTTACTAAATAGCTGCCTGAGAGTGAGCCTGAGATTGGAAAAATGAAGCTGCAGTTCCCTTAGTCAGCTCCCACGTGTATACTGTAATTTTTAAAGAGACAGTGTGCATTTTTTTGGATGCAAGGGATTTTCAAGATAATTTTGATTTTAGCTTTGACTCTGGAACGTAACCCTTGTGTAAGATGTGGACTGACTGTACTCTCGCATCAATTAGGAATGAGGGTTGGGAAAGAAAAGGCTGTTTGCTGCAATTTTAACCCTTTTGGGCCAGTGGCGTTGCTCCGGTAGGGGCGGGGCCGTAAGTATCGCTCCGTCGTAATCCCCTTACCGAGCGAGCAGGAGGCGGCCCCGGCCCCTCACTGTCGGAGCCTTTCCCCTGCGGAGAAAGCAGCAGGCAGGGTCTCTTGCCTGCTGTTTTCTACGCAGGGGAATGGCTCCGACAGTGAGGGGGCGGGGTCGCCTCCTGCTCGCTCGGTAAAGGGACTACAACGGAGCGATACTTACGGCCCCGCCCCTACCGAAGTGACGCCACTGTTTTGGGTTTCTCAGGAATGTTACTGGGATGCTGCTTTCTCAGCCTGATAAGCAAGGTGAGAAGAGAATGACAGCAAGCTGTGTTTTAGGGAAGTGCAGACTCCCCCCATTCTATTCCTGTACTGTTTGGGCATTTAGCTCTGTGCTGCATTTAACTCCTTCTGAATTTCAGCTGAACTAAGATAATTTTCCAGAACTATGATCCAACCCTATCATGTGATTTACAGCAGTGGGACCGTATAACAGCTGTCAATGATGCACGGAACATGCCACCAGCTGCCATTTTTGAGCCAGCTCCACAAAGCAGCAGCAGGATTGGTGACCCACTGCTACAACCTGCAACCTGCTCTGGTGCAGTTAAGCCCATGCGAGGGATGGCAGGGGAAGATTGTGGGCAGGGAGGGGGGAGGAATGCATGTTGGGGAAGGAACCGGGGCATGTCAGGGGAAGAGGGGGGTGGATCTGGCAGCAGTTGTGCATGGTAGATCTTATCCTTTCATTTTAAATCCTCCCTGCCCCTTTTCCCTCCTCAGATATACACCACTAAAATAGGTGGCATAAATGGCCTCAGGGCTTACATGGACGTAAGTAAAAATGTTTGTTACCTCTCACTACCATAGCATACAGCATTGTGGTTGTATGCTATAGTGTGGTGGGACATAGGATAGGACTCTTTATTTTGGAACTGGAGCAGGCACAAATTGCTTGAGGTTTCAGTTCTGATATACTGCTTGTTTATTGGTAGGCTTACCATCCGTCCCAGAAAAACCAGAAAACCGGTCCCAGGAACCAGAGCAGTACCGATCTTCCGCTGCCGCTGCTCCTGCTACTTCACCGACGATTTTAAAGAAGTAAAAACGTTTTGCTGTCGGCCATCTTGGATCTCGCAAGATCCAAGATAGTGGTGCCCAAATCTTATGAGGACACATGAAGCAGTGTGCTATTGCCTCATGTGCCCTCATGAGATTTGGGCTCTGCCATCTTGGATCTCGCGAGATTTTGTGAGATCCAAGATGGCCGACAGGAACACCTTTTACTTTTTTAAAATCGTTGGTGAAATGGTGGCGGTGGCGGCGGCAGCGACGGGAGGAGGGGGTGGTCAACCACCTTGGAGTCCTGGTTGGACCGAGCCGCTGGCCAACCAGGAATCGGATGGCGGCGACGGCCGCTGTAGGAGTAGCAGTAGCAAAAAAGGCAAGTGGGGGCAAAAGGGGGCAAAAATGGGGGTTTAAATAATTAATTAAATTGAAAAAAAATCGCCTGCCCTAATGGGCAACAAGCGAGCGCTTTGCACCCGCCAAAAAAGAAAAAGAAAGAAATAACAACAAAAAAAACCCCTGGAAATAAAAAAAAAATATTTGTAAAACATTCTGGAGGGGAAAATAATTGGAGGGGGGTGTCCTGGTTTGGGCACTTCAAAATATGGCAAGCCTATTTATTGGTTAAAAACACCACACCAAAAAATCTGGATACAATTGCATCAAAATTGCTTTTTTGTGTTGTGGTTTATTGATACACGCCTGTATATCAGTCACACAGAGTGGGGGAGGGGGAGACATAACAGAACTGAAGTCTGCAGCAAATTGGCCAGATACAGAGTGTTGTACAAAATCTGGAAATAAAAACCAAACAATGGCCAATTCCTTGTGTGTTGTTTGCACTTCACAAACAAAAACAGAAGTTACAAAATCCAGGAATGCATTTTGGAAGCACCTCTTCTATGTTTCTCAGATGCATCCCCACTAACGTCGCTATGCGTGCGCCGCCGCCTGTGCACCCCCACCCCGAAATTTGCCCCCGCTTACCCCCGCTGCTACCGGCTCCGAGCGTCGTCCTCCTCCGGCGGTCTGGGGCCTTCTGACGAGGCCCAATGCGGAAATATGTGAACTTTTAGGTTTTTCATGCATGCGCACAACGTTTCTGAGGGCAAGGGCTACCCTTTTGCCCTCAGAACCGTTCTGCGTAGGCGCAAAAAACCTAATAACGTGTCGCCGCATTGGGCCTTGTCAGAAGGCTGCGGACCGTCAGCCGGGGCGGACGCTCCGAGGCCTTCTCCCGGCCTCGGAGCCTCTGGAAGGGTGTCGCGCGGCGCGGGGGTGATGCGCGTGAGTGCGCGCACGGGTGCGCACGTCACCCTTTGCGCGCGTCACCCCACGCGGCCCGCCACACTCCAGCGACGTGCATGTTCCCAGTTCTGCAGTAAGGAACCCTGCAACCAATGAAATGCCTCCAGTGCATTCCGAGTGAGGAAAGACCTGTTATTGCAGTCAGGGATGAGAAAATGGAGAGCTGCAGCTTTGAGCAGAGAAGCATTACAGGATCAAATGAATTGAGTTACCCTGAAGAAAGCTTTTAAAAAAAGAAACTGACATGCACTGGTCTGTCACATTTCCTTATAATAAATCATTTCCCTGCACCTGCTGAGGTCCTCACTGTCAGCTTGAGGCCTTAGGCAGTTGCCAGATGAGGACCCAGGAGCTGGGAATAAGGAAATAATAGATGTTGTAGTTGAACAAGAAAAGCCCACCCAGCCTAGCACCACAAGCAAACCCTTGGTCCAAAAGGTGCATCTAGCTTGCTGATGGTCCATATCCTGGGCAGTGCAGGAGGAAAGGCACTAGAAACAAATTGCTGAGACCTTGTTCAAGAAGACCCTCCTGGCCTCTGACAGGTTTTCAGTATGTGTTCTTGGAACTTTGGGATTCCTCCACGTTTTCTGAGGTTCCTCCATTAGAAGACGAACAATGGTTTACTGTGCTATGTGAATTCATATTGGAAGATAAGGAGGTGCCAACCAACTTAGTTAGTGATGTATGTGAAGTGAGTGTAAAGGCTGATCTACACGACAGCGTCGCGGCTCCGCCGTCGCCTCTGCCTGGCGCCTCCGCGCTGGAAGCGGGAGGAGTGTCTTCAAGCCTGTTACCCCTCATGTTGTCCCGCCTTCCTAAGAAAGCGCAGTTGTGATTGGTTAAACTCTTCCCCCCCCTCTGTGATTGGTAGGCTGCAGCAGCTCCGCGAGCCACCTCCAAGCTCTGCCGTACGCCTCCTAAAAAATAGAGCACTCGACTTGGAGTACGCGGCAGTGGGGCGGAGGTCCGGCGGATCCGCCGGATTACAAAAACGCTCCGCGACGCTGTTGTGTAGATCAGCCTTGAGGATGCTCTCAAATCCACAGGGATTCCATGCAGAACTATCTTGGCAGACAAATCAGTGTGGAAAGAGTTCCTTCAAGTGAAGAAACTGGTGGTTATCCAAGGTCGTGCTTTTCACTCAGTGGTGTTTCATTCACAGTATAGCAGGGAGTAAAGCACTGTTGTTGCCATGGAGATCATGTGGCACTGTTGAGCCTGGCCTAGCACCACCAGAAGTAGATATAGTCAGCAGGGCCTCTGAGAGGAATTTTATCAGGGGGTACAAAGTTTCTTTTGAACCCCTTCTCAAAGGGGTCAAAACAGGGTGAGGGGAGGGCAGCAATAGCTGGAAAAAGTCTCCGGAGCCCAGGTCTACCAGGCTTCCCGATTTGGCGCCCAGGTCTATTCGCCTGGTAGACCTGGCCAGGCCACCGTCTTTCACTCTCCATGAGGCCAGCTGAGATCCCAGGATATTTCTGGGGCCCCTCCTTTGGCTCTTGGGCCCACTTTTTGACCCTGTGCCCGGGTATTATTTACCCCCTTTACGTTTCCCCCCCCATGGGCCCTGATAGGTACAATTGTATGGAAACCTAGTCCTTGCCCTTCAAAAGAGGCATAGGTTGGGGAAGGAGATGCAGAGTTAAGGAGAGACCAGGAAGCAGCTGTAACTGGAGAAGCCTTTCCTTATTATTGCAGGAATGTGGCTGTGTGGTGAGCCCCCCAGTCTCATGCAGCAGCCACTGCCACCCGTGTAGGCTTGCAAAATATGGTTCCCTAAAAGTGGTAATCGCAAAAACCACAAAAAGTGCTATGCACCATAAAATGTTCTAAAACCCCAAATCTACAGTAAAGATCAAATACCCTTCTTACCAAAAATTAGAGAGAAACGCCAAATGAATATTGCTGTTCTAGCTTGCTGTTCTCTCTTTTGAGGTCCAAGGCTAAAGGAGGCAGTGTGAAGATTCAAGGCTCCCTCAAAGATGTGCTGTATTGCTCCAGGACTTTTGCTTTCATAAATCTGAATTCCTGGCAACTTCATTTCATGGTGTTGCAACACTGGAATCTCAGGAGGCTTTGGAAGGCAAGGCTGAGCAATTTCATCATGTTTTAAGGTCAAAACACCTACATGTTCCCAGAAGACAATGGAATAACAAATATAACCACCCGTTCCAATGTTCTGTACAAATCGAATCAACACAGAAGGAATGCTTTAAACAAATAGGGAATATTTATCATGCTGCGTGATGCTTGTTTTCATTGAGAAAGCAAGTGGTGCTGTGCAACATTTTCTGTTTTATGTTGCTACATGGACATTCCTCACTGCTAATGAGGGAAGCAATTTTCATTTGGGTTCACTTTTTTATTTGGGAGTTGCAGGTGGTTTCTGTTGCATGTGATTTCTGTATGCTTGTAACAAAGGGAGTTGCTATGTCTAGTGGCTTGGATGTATCTGTGAATTTAGAAGTGCAGTAATGTCAGAGGGGGGGGAGAGAGAGAGAGAGCCCTTGTGCTTTTATCTTTGCTCCCCCACCCTTTCTCCAGCCCTCCCTCCCTAACCCTCCTTGTGCCAGTGGCCAAAACAACAACCAAAGCCTCAGCTTGCCTTCACTAGCCCCTCCCACCCCAATCCCTCTCTTCTCCCACTCACCCACCTCCTGTGCTCCTCTTTCGTTGTCTGCGCCTGCCTCCAGTGTTCTTCTGGATTCCTGAAAGTACTCCGTTATTTAGATAAGGACTTAAAAATGAAACTCGTCCAAAGGGGCCGAGTTGCAAGTCGGGTTGGGGGGGAGTGGATCGGAAAATCAATGAGTCGCAAGTCAGATCGCAGCTCTGACTTAAGTCTGAGTCCACAGCGAGTCTTCATCCCTGCTAAGTAATACTGTTTCTTTTTTTTTCATGATATATTTAATTTTTATTAATAAACTACCAAACAAAACAAAACAAAACAATACAACATACTACGAAAGATTACAGCAAGCACGAAGCAATAAATCCTACTTGTATACTATTATATATTTTCTACTTATACTATCTAACTAAGCCTATACTGTATCTCTAAGATACTATTCATTAAATTCACACTTCATCACTTCTTCTCTCTCTCTCTCTCTCTCTTAAAGAATCTATAAGTGGTATCTAAACATTCACAAAAAGATTAACAGCCCAGTCCAGCCCAAGGCCTCAGCGGCACAATTCAGGCACAATTGCAGCCTAAGTGCTTTAGGCCCGAGTTGTGCCTGAATTGTGCCGCAGAGGCCGAATTTGTGCTGCAATTGTGACTGAATTGGGTTCCGGCACAATTCAGGCACAACTGCACAATTTAGGCACAATTGCAGCCTAAAAGTGGGCATGTTGGGGGCGTGTCGGGGGAGTGACGGGGGCGGTTACGAAATTTGGTCCGGTTCCAGATGCTGGAGAGCCCCTGACACGCACCCTCGAGCCCAACTCAGGCACAAAATTTGGGTCAACAAAAAGGGTGGACCCAAATGTGAGGAGACCCATAGGAGCCATTTTACCTTACCCACACCAGCCCTCTCCTGAAAAGTACTAACACCCTGGGCCCAAGTTGTGCCTGAGTTAGGACGGAACAGTGGCCTAACTCTGGAACCGGACCAAATAGTTACCCTATCAGCACCAAGCCTCTTTCCCACAAAAGCCCAGCCCCAGCCCTCCACTCACTCACTCTCTCTCTCTCTCTGAGCACGTGGCGTGGGGTTCTGTCCCCCAGCAGCCATAAAGTGGGACTTTGAAAACTTTTCTAACACCCCACTTCTCTCCTCTCTGCCCCCCTCTAGGGCAGAGAGGGCTGTTCTGCCTGTGGCCAAACTGTTTACTGCTGTGCCTGGGCAGCTGTCTCCATGCAAGTGTTTGCTAACCCATGTCTTTCTCCCAGCCCCTCTCCCCCCCCCCCACAGGCAACAACACCAGCAGGTAAGTGCAGGTAAGAGCAGGGTTCGTGCTGACATGTGGTCTGACTTCTGCCTCTTTGCATAGAGAAATATAGGTAGGATACATGCCTCTATAACAATGTCTTGTCTCATAGCTGCCTGCATAGCCTGCAATGATATGCCTCTTTACCAATGTCTTGTCTCATAGCTGCCTGCAATGCCTGCCATGATATGCCTCTATACCAATGTCTTGTCTCATGTCTGCCTGCAATGCCTGCCATGATATGCCTCTTTACCAATGTCTTGTCTCATAGCTGCCTGTATTAATGTGAGCACACAATGCCATGAGTGTGGAACTGTAACCCATATGTAGACACCAGCTGTTCCCCCCCCTCTTTTCTCCACAGGGTCTACAGACAGGTCAGTATTGCTAGGATTGCCATGGTTGTGACCCCCAAGTTGTGTTGTTGTCTCTCTCTTTGACCCCTTTCCCTTACAGGATCATGCTCACCTTACACCCAGGGAAGGAGCGCAGACCAGGCTATGTGTGTTACACCACTCAGCTGTGTTTGATTTCTCTCCCTGCAGGCCTTTGCAACCGGCACACTGGCATTTCTTCAATGGGGATTGCTACCACACAGCAGCTGCCATGGAACACCCCATGTTGTTCATCCCCCCAGGAATGTCCACCACCACCTACCTTCTGGGGAGCACCCCTGGGCCCACAGTCTGGTTGCCCCATGGTCGTCTGCCTCGCTGCTGCCAGAGGTCTGGGAGCCTGCCCTGCAACCCTCCTCAGCTGCTGCTGCTGCTGCTCCACCTCCCTGGCTGCCTACTTGCTGTCCCTCCCCTTTCTATGGAGCAGGCTGTGGTTCCACAGGGGAAGAGCCTGCGTCTCCAGGTCCATGGGGCACGCCTGCTGCTGCTGCTATGTTCTGAGTGGCTGCTGTGCCTACCCCCTGGCAGCCTCGCCTGGCCATCTCTGCCAATGTTCCAGAACAGTAAAGATGCTCCTTGGGCAAAGGCCCCTTGAACAACATGACCCCAATGTTACACAAGCACTGCCCCACACACACAGAGACAGCGCCCAGCACACAAGGCCCTGCATGAATCCCAGCCAGGGCCTGCCACAGCCAGCCCAGGGGGAACACAGCAGGGGGGCTGCCAGACCCTCCGGGCTCAGAGGGGAGGGGGGAGTTGGGGGGCCTCTCAGGCAGGCAACCACTGACAGGCGACATGGCGCACGTCCGCCACGTCCGTGAAGAGCCCTGTCAGCAACCGGGGCTCTCACCCACCCTCGGTCTGCCTGTCAACGGCGTCCGTTTCCGCCCTCAGTCCGCCCGTCAATGGCATCCGTTTCCGCCCGTCAACGGCGTCTGTTACCGCCCTCGGTCCGTCTGCATGAGAGGTGGCCGTTCCTGCATTGCCTCCATCTGCGAAGTGACCCCTGTGTCCCTATTGGTCTCTGCAGACCCCTCTCCCTGTATCCCTCTCCCACCAGCCTTGTTGTCTGTCTGTTTCTGACCCACCCGTGCCCCTCCCCAGCACCCCCTGTCTGTGTGCCTGCCTCCCCTCCCACTCCCTGATGATGGACGCTGGCATCCCCCACCCCGCTGGAGCGCCTGCCACAAGGCGCCGACGTTGCCCCATCTGGGGGTGTGATGAGCTGCGTGAGCCCTTCACGCTCGCAGCAGACAAGCCCAAGGCATGTCTCGGTCTTGGCCGGGGCACGGAGCAGAAGGCATGCCGGGATGCCTTCTTTGTGGGCATAGCCACGGCCCTGGAGGCCCAGGGCTTCAGGCAGCGCACGGGCATGTCCTGGCAGAGGCGGTTCCAGACTTCATGAGACCCCCCTTGTGTGCGCCGTTCCCACCCCCTCCCCCCCATGACTCCCACGTGCAGCCTCAATGTGGCTTAGGGGTGGCCTTCTGCAGGAGGGAGGGCAGTGGCACTCCCCCCTGCGGCAGGTGGCTAATGCCCAGGGTGCCCTGGAGCAGCTGGCACTGGCACAACCTCTGCCCTTCCGCTGACTGTCGCATGCCCAGTGCCTGCAGGCCCACCTGTGGCTGCCCATCTGCTGCGAACGCTGCAGCAGCTGTGGTAGGTGCACACAGACGAGCTGAGGAGGGGGCTCTTCACTTCCACAAGACTGACAGCTCCCCACAGGTGCCTGCCTGCCTCTGTGGTAAGTTTTGCCTCGATCCTGGCCCACTGCTCTTGCCTCCTGCCTAACTCAGGCACAGTTGCAGCCTAACTCAGTCCTATTTTGGGCCCCAATTGTGCCACAATTGGGCCTCAACTGTGCCTGAGTTGGGCTGAGTTGGGCTGGACTGAGCCCTAAGTAATACTGCTAAGTAATACTGTTTCATTCATTCCTGCAAGTTGCAGGAAGTGTAGGGCAGTCTTCCTATGCATGTTGACCCAGAACGAAATCCTACAGTGTTCAGTGGGCTTACTCTCTAAAAAGTGTGTTTTGAATTGCAGCCTCTGTTACCTTAGAATAAAGAGCACTGGGAACTAATGGTATACCTGTAATAAGCAGTTTGTTTATTTACAAGTGGTGCAGGAACCTCTGATTCACTTAAGCCAGCATTAAATTTGTAAGGAAACACACTGCACATACAGTGCAATCCTAAAAATGTCAACTCAGCAATAAGCATTGTGTTGAAAGGGGTTTTGAGTATTGTGTTCAAATTGGGAGTTGGACACTGCTGAGACGAGGCTGCTTACTACTGGGGCTGCTGCTCTGCCAGGGGGGCTTGACTCCTATCACCCCCCTCCTCACAGGTATGTCAGGCCTCTCTGTGAGCAGCAGAGTGGACTGAATGGGGAACAGCAGCTGTGATGCACTTGTGGTTGGAGCTTATGTTACTGTTCCTTTAAGGGAGAGGGAGGGGGAAAAGAAGTAGAGTGATCCAATCAGGGAGAAGGTGGTCTTCAGTTGAAGGAATAACTGTTGACGGAACCTACATTGTTCTCTGGTCAGAAGTGCTGGATAGGGAGTCAGGCAGAAAGCTTTGGTCTGTGGTTTGAATCTTATATTCAAAACAAATGTTTGTCCTATAACTACCTGGGTTACTTATTTGGGAGAAAAGGGTCTGCCCAGGGATCCTCCCTGTGAGTTTTGGCATCCTGGGCTGGTGGCAGCGGATCTTCAGTATCAATTTGATACCTGGTAGCTGCAGCTAGACCAAAGTGGGAAGAGAGGGAGAACAAGTCGGGAGTGAGCAGCCGGGTGAGGCAAGACTGGCTGGACTTGCAGGTAGGCACTGGAGAACCCCTTCTCTGGACCACCACATGGTGGTAGCAGTAGGATCAGCCCAACATTCAATATTGAACATGGCAAAAAAATATTAACCTGATTTGGGATTGACATTTTCCCCGTTTGGCACGTTTTGGCTTTGGGAGTAGTAGTAGCTATGCTTCCCAAAGGTACAAGGAGCCAGTGTCCTCTAGGGGCTGACCTACTACGGAATCAAGCATGAGTTAGAATGGTGAGGAGAGCTCCATGACAACGGAGCAAATGCAGTTCCGGCTTGGCATGAGGAAGCTGAAAGATGGAGAAGATGCGGATTGCTGCAGAAGGGAGTTGGTTAGCAGCTGAGACAGAGAGGGAAGAAAGGCGGCTGGTGGCTGGGAAGGAAGAAAAGCGACTGACAGGTGAGATGGAGCAGGAGAAACTGTTCATGGAGCATCCTCCTCCATTCTTTTTGCTACTGTTCCAGACTCCAGGAAATTCCCCATTTATCACTCGGGGAGGATGGTGAGTCGTACATGGCCAGCTTTGAGCATGCCATGGGGTTACAGAGGGAGTCTACGTAAAATTCCCCCGACCCCAAGTTAGCAGGGCCCTGGTGCATATGGCCGTCTAGAAGAGACCTACAACCGGAAATGACTACACTGATCCAGGAGAATGCCAGGGGCAGGTTGAGTCTCACTCCAGGGTGCTCCAGGATAATGTTCCGTATCCTTAAGGGAAAAGCTCGAGAACCCTGGCACTGACAGCCCGGTCCAGCCCAAGGCAACTGCGGTACAATTCAGGCACAATTGCAGCCCAAGTGCTTTAGGCCCGAGATGTGCCTGAGTTGGGCTACAATTGGGACTGAATTGGGTTCAGGCACAATTCAGGCACAACTGCACAATTCAGGCACAATTGCAGCCTAAAAGTGGGCGTGTCGGGGGTGTGACGGGGGCGGTTACGAAATTTGGTCCGGTTCCAGACACTGGAGAGCCCCTGACACGCCCCCTCGAGCCCAACTCAGGCCCAAAATTTGGGCCAGCAAAAAGGGTGGACCCAAATGTGAGGAGACCCATAGGAGCCATTTTACCTTACCCACACCAGCCCTCTCCTGAAAAGTTCTAACACCCTGGGCCCGAGTTGGGCCTGAGTTAGGACGGAACAGTTGTGGCCTAACTCTGGACACGGACCCAAATAGTTACCCTATCAGCACCCAGCCCCACCCAGCCTCTTTCCCACAAAAGCCCAGCCCCAGCCCTCCACTCACTCTCTCACTCTCTCTCTCTCTCTCTCTCTCTCTGAGCACGTGGCGTGGGGTTCTGTCCCCCAGCAGCCACAAAGTGAGACTTAGAAAAGTTTTCAAACACCCCACTTCTCTCTTCTCTTCTCCTCTCTACCCCCCTCTACGGCAGAGAGGGCTGTTCTGCCTGTGGCCAAACTGTGTACTCCTGTGCCTGGGCAGCTGTCTCCATGCAAGTGTTTGCTAACCCATGTCTTTCTCCCAGCCCCTCTCCCCCCCCACAGGCAACAACACCAGCAGGTAAGTGCAGGTAAGTGCAGGGTTCATGCTGACATGTGGTCTGACATCTGCCTCTTTGCATAGAGAAATATAGGTAGGATACATGCCTCTATACCAATGTCTTGTCTCATAGCTGCCTGCAATGCCTGCCATGATATGCCTCTTTACCAATGTCTTGTCTCATTGCTGCCTGCAATGCCTGCCATGATATGCCTCTATACCAATGTCTTGTCTCATAGCTGCCTGCAATGCCTGCCATGATATGCCTCTATACCAATGTTTTGTCTCATAGCTGCCTGCATAGCCTGCCATGATATGCCTCTATACCAATGTCTTGTCTCATAGCTGCCTGTATGAATGTGAGCACACAATGCCATGAGTGTGGAACTGTAACCCATATGTAGACACCAGCTGTTCCCCCCCCTCTTTTCTCCACAGGGTCTACTGACAGGTCAGTATTGCTAGGATTGCCATGGTTGTGACCCCCAAGTTGTGTTGTTGTCTCTCTCTTTGACCCCTTTCCCTTACAGGATCATGCTCACCTTACACCCAGGGAAGGAGCGCAGACCAGGCTATGTGTGTTACACCACTCAGCTGTGTTTGATTTCTCTCCCTGCAGGCCTTTGCAACCGGCACACTGGCATTTCTTCAATGGGGATTGCTACCACGCAGCAGCTGCCATGGAACACCCCTGTGATTTATGTCTCCCCAGGAATGTCCACCACCACCTACCTTCTGGGGACCACCCCTGGGCCCGCAGTCTGGTTGCCCCATGGTCGTCTGCCTCGATGCTGCCAGAGGGCTGGGAGCCTGCCCTGCAACCCTCCTTAGCTGCTGCTGCTACATTCTGAGTGGCTGCTGTGCCTACCCTGGCAGCCTCCCCTGGCCATCCCTGCCAATGTTCCAGAACAATAAAGATGCCCCTTGGGCAAAGCCCCTTGAACACCATGACCCCAATGTTACACAAGCACTGCCCCACACACAGAGAGACAGCGCCCACCACACAAGGCCCTGCATGAATCCCAGCCAGGGCCTGCCACAGCCAGCCCGGGGAAAACACAGCAGGGGGGCTCAGAGGGGAGGGGGGAGTTGGGGGGCCTCTCAGGCAGGCAAACAGTGACAGGTGACATGGCGCACGTCCCCCACGTCCGTGAAGAGCCCTTTCAGCAACCGGGGCTCTCACCCACCCTCGGTCCACCCGTCAACGGTGTCCGTTTCTGCCCTCCGTCCGCCCGTCACCGGCGTCCGTTTCCGTCCTCAGTCCGCCCGTCAACAGTGTCCGTTTCCACCCTCGGTCCGTCTGCATGAGAGGCGCCCGTTCCTGCATTGCCTCCATCTGCGAAGTGACCCCTGTGTCCCTATTGGTCTCTGCAGACCCCTCTCCCTGTATTCCTCTCCCACCAGCCTTGTTGTCTGTCTGTTTCTGACCCACCCGTGTCCCTCCCCAGCACCCCCTGTCCGCCTGCCTGTGTGCCTGCCTCCCCTCCCACTCCCTGTTGATGGACGCTGGCACCCCACACCCCGCCAGAGCGCCTGCCGCGAGGCGCCTACGTTGCCCCATCTGGGGAGTGATGAGCTGCGTGAGCCCTTCCCGCTCACAGCAGACAAGCCCAAGGCATCTCTCGGTCTTGGCCGGGGCACGGAGCAGAAGGCATACCGGGATGCCTTCTTTGTGGGCATAGCCACGGCCCTGGTGGCCCAGGGCTTCAGGCAGCGCACGGGCATGTCATGGCGGAGGCGGTTCCAGACCTCATGAGACTCCCCTTGTGCGTGCCGTTCCCACCCCCTCCTTCCCTTCTCTCCCCCGCTCACCCCCCATGACTCCCACGTGCAGCCTCACCGTGGCTTGGGGGTGGCATCGCAGTCTGCAGGAGGGAGGGCAGTGGCACTCCCCCCTGCGGCAGGTGGCTAATGCCCAGGGTGCCCTGGGGCAGCTGGCACTGGCACAACCTCTGCCCTTCAGCTGCCTGTCGCACGCCCAGTGCCTGCAGGCCCACCTGTGGCTGCCCATCTGCTGCGACCGCTGCAGCAGCTGTGGTAGGTGCACGCAGACGGGCTGAGGAGGTGGCTCTTCGCTTCCACAAGACTGACAGCTCCCCACAGGGGCCTGCCTGCCTCTGTGGTAAGTTTTGCCTCGATCCTGGCCCACTGCTCTTGCCTCCTGCCTAACTCAGGCACAGTTGCAGCCTAACTCGGTCCTATTTTGGGCCCCAATTGTGCCACAATTGGGCCTCAACTGTGCCTGAGTTGGGCTGGACTGAGGCCTAAATGGCTTACTTGCTGGGAAGGGCTTGTCGGAGGAGGATAATTGGAACCAAGGAGGAAACGTGGGAAGAAATGGTACTGGGGATGATGCTCTTCTGTGGTGATTCACTCCTGTCCTCTCCGTCTACTCCACATGCTTCTAACAGGCACACCAGGCCTATCATTGGGCAGCAGAGGGAATGGCAACCCCCAGTAGGACTTGGACACAGTTGAGAAGAGGGTGCTTGCTATTGAGTCTGTTGCTCTGTCAGGGGGCTTGACTCACGCCCAGCGGTATAGATCACCACCCTCATACCTGGTGCGGGGTCCTCACATCAAACTGCAAGTAATCCGCAGTGCCATGATGATGTCATCACACCTCTGCAAAAAAAACTTCTGGATTGCAGCTGGCTCTGACTCTGAAAGAAACAACATGGGAGACGTCGGGTTGGAAGTGAAGCTGGCTGCAAACCAGAAGAACCAAGGGGGCATCAGAAACCACTCCCTGCAGCCTGCAGGGAGCTCAGCTTGACTGTCCTTCTGGTTGCTTGCAACGCGGCCTGCTGCTCTGCTGGGGGGCTTGACTGCTGGCAATTCCGCCTCATCCTCCCCCTAATTTAACAGGTTCATCAGGATACCTGGTGGGAAACAGAGGGCTGAGTGGACTGAAGAGAGAAACGAAACAATGATGAACATGTGTCTGGAGTTTACGTTGCTGCTCCTCTAAGGGAGAGGGAGGGGGAAAGGAAGTAGAGTGATCCAATCAGCTAGAAGGTGGTCTTCAGTTGAAGGAATAACTACTGACGGAACCTACATTGTTCTCTGGTCAGAAGTGCTGGATAGGGAGTCAGGCAGAAAGCTTTGGTCTGTGGTTTGAAATTTATATTCAAAACGAACGTTTATCCTATAATATTTATTTATTTTTCACATTTTTATACCACCCTTTCTCCAAGGAGCTCAGAGTGGTGTACATATTTCCTCCCCTCCTTTTTGTCCTCACAACAACCCTGTGAGGTAGGTGGGGCAGAAAGATAGTGACTGGCCCAAGGTCACCCAGGAAGCTTCGTGGCGGAGTGGGGATTTGGACAAAACTAACCATTTTTTCCCAAACAAGGATATAAGAATTGGGAATAGAACTGCTGTTCTGCCAAGAGATTTGACTCGTGTGGGAATTCAACAGGACCTGGACTGCAGAGGACGACGATATTTCTTGCTATGAATGCACCTCTGCCGCGGGGCTTGACTCCTATCTTATCTTCGTCTTCCTCCTCTTCCCATAATTTTAACAGTTTCGTCAGGCCTCTCAGTAGAAAGCAGAGAAAACTTCATCCCTCAGTAGGATCTGGACACAGCAGAGATGACGATATTTGATTATAAGCCAGCACCTCTGCCGGGGGGCTTGACTCCTATCTTATCTTCCGCTTCCTCCTCTTCCTCTTCTCCTCATTTTAACAGTTTCGTCAGGATTCTCAGTAGAAAGCAGAGAGAACTTCATCGCTCAGTAGGACCTGGACACAGCGGAGATGACGATATTTCTAGCTATGACTGCAACTCTGCTGCGGGGCTTGACTCCTGACTCATTTTGCTCTTCCTCCTCTTCCTCTTCCCCTAGACTTTACAGATTCGTCAGGCCTCTCAGCAGACAGCAGAAGGAAGACACCGCGAAGACGACGATATTTGCTGATAAGCCTGCACCTCTGCCGCGGGGCTTGACTCCTGTCTCTCCTTCCTTTTCCTCTTCTTCCTCTTCCTCTAGACATTACAGGATCGACAGGCCTCTCAGCAGACAGCAGAAGGAACTTCAGCCATTGGACATGGACACAGCGGAGACGACAATATTTCTTGCTATTACTGCACCTCTGCCGCGGGGCTAGACTCCTGTATAATCTTCCTCCCCTTTGTCTTACCCTCATTTTAACAGGTCCGTCAGGCCTCTCGGTAGACAGCAGGGAGAACTTCATCCCTCAGTAGGACCTGGACACAGCGGAGATGACGATATTTTCTCATAAGCCTGCACATCTGCTGCGGGGCGTGACTCCTGTTTTTTCTTCCGCTTCCTCCCCTTCCTCTTCTCCTCATTTTAACAGTTTCGTCAGGCCTCTCAGTAGAAAGCAGAGAGAACTTCATCCCTCAGAAGGACCTGCACACAGCGGAGACGACGATATTTCTTGCTATGACTGCACCTCTGCTGCGGGGCTTGACTCCTGTATAATCTTCCTCCCCTTTGTCTTCCCTTCATTTTAACATGTTCGTCAGGCCTCTCGGTAGACAGCAGGGAGAACTTCATCCCTCAGTAGGACCTGGACACAGCGGAGACGACGATATTTTCTCATAAGCCTGCACATCTGCTGCGGGGCGTGACTCCTGTTTTTTCTTCCGCTTCCTCCTCTTCCTCTTCTCCTCATCTTAACAGTTTCGTCAGACCTCTCAGTAGAAAGCAGAGAGAACTTCATCCCTCAGTAGGACCTGGACACAGCGGAGACGACGATATTTTCTCATAAGCCTGCACATCTGCTGCGGGGCTTGACTCCTGTTTTTTCTTCCGCTTCCTCCTCTTCCTCTTCTCCTCATTTTAACAGTTTCGTCAGGCCTCTCAGTAGAAAGCAGAGAGAACTTCATCCCTAAGTAGGACCTGGACACAGCAGAGACGTCGATATTTCTTGCTATGACTGCACCTCTGCCGCGGCACTTGACTCCTTTCTCATCTTCCTCTGTCTCCTCTTCCTCTTCCCCTAGACTTTACAGGTTCGTCAGGCCTCTCAGCAGACAGCAGAAGGAACTTCAGCCGTTGGACCTGGACACAGCGGAAACGACGATATTTTCTCATAAGCCTGCCCATCTGCTGCGGGGCTTGACTCCTGTTTAATCTTTCTCCCCTTCCTCTTCTCCTCATTTTAACAGTTTCGTCAGGCCTCTCAGTAGAAAGCAGAGAGAACTTCATCCCTCAGAAGGACCTGGACACAGCGGAGATGACGATATTTCTTGCTATGACTGCACCTCTGCCGCGGGGCTTGACTCCTGTCTTATCTTCGGCTTCCACCTCTTCCTCTTCCCTTCATTTTAACAGTTTCATCAGGCCTCTCAGTAGAAAGCAGAGAGAACATCATCCCTCAGAAGGACCTGCACACAGCGGAGACAACGATATTTCTTGCTATGACTGCAACTCTGCTGCGGGGCTTGACTCCTGTATAATCTTCCTCCCCTTTGTCTTCCCCTCATTTTAACATGTTCGTCAGGCCTCTCGGTAGACAGCAGGGAGAACTTCATCCCTCAGTAGGACCTGGACACAGCGGAGATGACGATATTTTCTCATAAGCCTGCACATCTGCTGCGGGGCTTGACTCCTGTTTAATCTTCCTCCTCTTCCTCTTCTCCTCATTTTAACAGTTTCGTCAGGCCTCTCAGTAGAAAGCAGAGAGAACTTCATCCCTCAGTAGGACCTGGACACAGCGGAGATGACGATATTTCTTGCTATGACAGCACTTCTGCCGCGGGGCTTGACTCCTGTCTCATCTTTCTCTTCCTCCTCTTCCTCTTCCTCTAGACTTTACAGGTTCGTCAGGCCTCTCAGCAGACAGCAGAAGTAACTTCAGCAGCTGGACCTGGACACAGCGGAGACGACGATATTTCTTGCTATGACTGCACCTCTGCCGCGGGGCTTGACTCCTTTCTCATCTTCCTCTGTCTCCTCTTCCTCTTCCCCTAGACTTTACAGGTTCGTCAGGCAACTCAGCAGACAGCAGAAGGAACTTCAGCCGTTGGACCTGGACACAGCGGAAACGACGATATTTTCTCATAAGCCTGCCCATCTGCTGCGGGGCTTGACTCCTGTTTAATCTTCCTCCCCTTCCTCTTCTCCTCATTTTAACAGTTTCGTCAGGCCTCTCAGTAGAAAGCAGAGAGAACTTCATCCCTCAGAAGGACCTGGACACAGCGGAGATGACGATATTTCTTGCTATGACTGCACCTCTGCCGCGGGGCTTGACTTCTGTCTTATCTTCGGCTTCCTCCTCTTCCTCTTCCCTTCATTTTAACAGTTTCGTCAGGCCTCTCAGTAGAAAGCAGAGAGAACTTCATCCCTCAGAAGGACCTGCACACAGCGGAGACAACGATATTTCTTGCTATGACTGCAACTCTGCTGCGGGGCTTGACTCCTGTATAATCTTCCTCCCCTTTGTCTTCCCCTCATTTTAACATGTTCGTCAGGCCTCTCGGTAGACAGCAGGGAGAACTTCATCCCTCAGTAGGACCTGGACACAGCGGAGACGACGATATTTTCTCATAAGCCTGCACATCTGCTGCGGGGCTTGACTCCTGTTTAATCTTCCTCCTCTTCCTCTTCTCCTCATTTTAACAGTTTCGTCCGGCCTCTCAGTAGAAAGCAGAGAGAACTTCATCGCTCAGAAGGACCTGGACACAGCGGAGATGACGATATTTCTTGCTATGACTGCACATCTGCTGCGGGGCTTGACTCCTGTTTAATCTTCCTCCTCTTCCTCTTCTCCTCATTTTAACAGTTTCGTCAGGCCTCTCAGTAGAAAGCAGAGAGAACTTCATCGCTCAGAAGGACCTGGACACAGCGGAGATGACGATATTTCTTCCTATGACTGCACCTCTGCTGCGGGGCTTGACTCCTGTATAATGTTCCTCCCCTTTGTCTTCCCCTCATTTTAACAAGTTCGTCAGGCCTCTCGGTAGACAGCAGGGAGAACTTCATCCCTCAGTAGGACCTGCACACAGCGGAGACGACGATATTTTCTCATAAGCCTGCACATCTCCTGCGGGGCTTGACTCCTGCCTAATCTTCCTCCCCTTTGTCTTCCCCTCATTTTAACAGGTTCGTCAGGCCTCTCAGTAGACAGCAGGGAGAAGTTCATCCCTCAGTAGGACCTGGACACAGCGGAGACGACGATATTTTCTCATAAGCCTGCACATCTGCTGCGGGGCGTGACTCCTGTTTTTTCTTCCGCTTCCTCCTCTTCCTCTTCTCCTCATTTTAACAGTTTCGTCAGGCCTCTCAGTAGAAAGCAGAGAGAACTTCATCCCTAAGTAGGACCTGGACACAGCAGAGACGTCGATATTTCTTGCTATGACTGCACCTCTGCCGCGGGGCTTGACTCCTTTCTCATCTTCCTCTGTCTCATCTTCCTCTTCCCCTAGACTTTACAGGTTCGTCAGGCAACTCAGCAGACAGCAGAAGGAACTTCAGCCGTTGGACCTGGACACAGCGGAAACGACGATATTTTCTCATAAGCCTGCCCATCTGCTGCGGGGCTTGACTCCTGTTTAATCTTCCTCCCCTTCCTCTTCTCCTCATTTTAACAGTTTCGTCAGGCCTCTCAGTAGAAAGCAGAGAGAACTTCATCCCTCAGAAGGACCTGGACACAGCGGAGATGACGATATTTCTTGCTATGACTGCACCTCTGCCGCGGGGCTTGACTTCTGTCTTATCTTCGGCTTCCTCCTCTTCCTCTTCCCTTCATTTTAACAGTTTCGTCAGGCCTCTCAGTAGAAAGCAGAGAGAACTTCATCCCTCAGAAGGACCTGCACACAGCGGAGACAACGATATTTCTTGCTATGACTGCAACTCTGCTGCGGGGCTTGACTCCTGTATAATCTTCCTCCCCTTTGTCTTCCCCTCATTTTAACATGTTCGTCAGGCCTCTCGGTAGACAGCAGGGAGAACTTCATCCCTCAGTAGGACCTGGACACAGCGGAGACGACGATATTTTCTCATAAGCCTGCACATCTGCTGCGGGGCTTGACTCCTGTTTAATCTTCCTCCTCTTCCTCTTCTCCTCATTTTAACAGTTTCGTCCGGCCTCTCAGTAGAAAGCAGAGAGAACTTCATCGCTCAGAAGGACCTGGACACAGCGGAGATGACGATATTTCTTGCTATGACTGCACATCTGCTGCGGGGCTTGACTCCTGTATAATGTTCCTCCCCTTTGTCTTCCCCTCATTTTAACAAGTTCGTCAGGCCTCTCGGTAGACAGCAGGGAGAACTTCATCCCTCAGTAGGACCTGCACACAGCGGAGACGACGATATTTTCTCATAAGCCTGCACATCTCCTGCGGGGCTTGACTCCTGCCTAATCTTCCTCCCCTTTGTCTTCCCCTCATTTTAACAGGTTCGTCAGGCCTCTCAGTAGACAGCAGGGAGAAGTTCATCCCTCAGTAGGACCTGGACACAGCGGAGACGACGATATTTTCTCATAAGCCTGCACATCTGCTGCGGGGCGTGACTCCTGTTTTTTCTTCCGCTTCCTCCTCTTCCTCTTCTCCTCATTTTAACAGTTTCGTCAGGCCTCTCAGTAGAAAGCAGAGAGAACTTCATCCCTAAGTAGGACCTGGACACAGCAGAGACGTCGATATTTCTTGCTATGACTGCACCTCTGCCGCGGGGCTTGACTCCTTTCTCATCTTCCTCTGTCTCATCTTCCTCTTCCCCTAGACTTTACAGGTTCGTCAGGCCTCTCAGCAGACAGCAGAAGGAACTTCAGCCGTTGGACCTGGACACAGCGGAGACGACGATATTTGTTCATATGACTGCACCTCTGCCGCGGGGCTTGACTCCTGTCTTACCTTCGGCTTCCTCCTCTTCCTCTTCCCTTCATTTTAACAGTTTCGTCAGGCCTCTCAGTAGAAAGCAGAGAAAACTTCATCCCTCAGAAGGACCAGCACACAGCGGAGACAACGATATTTCTTGCTATGACTGCAACTCTGCTGCAGGGCTTGACTCCTGTATAATCTTCCTCCCGTTTTTCTTCCCCTCATTTTAACAGGTTCGTCAGGCCTCTTGGTAGACAGCAGGGAGAAATTCATCCCTCAGTAGGACCTGGACACAGCGGAGACGACGATATTTTCTCATAAGCCTGCACATCTGCTGCGGGGCTTGACTCCTGTTTAATCTTCCTCCTCTTCCTCTTATCCTCATTTTAACAGTTTGGTCAGGCCTCTCAGTAGAAAGCAGAGAGAAGTTCATCCCTCAGTAGGACCTGGACACAGCGGAGACGACGATATTTGTTCATATGACTGCACCTCTGCCGCGGGGCTTGACTCCTATCTAACCTTCGGCTTCCTCCTCTTCCTCTTCCCTTCATTTTAACAGTTTCATCAGGCCTCTCAGTAGAAAGCAGACAGAACTTCATCCCTCAGAAGGACCTGCACACAGCGGAGACAACGATATTTCTTGCTATGACTGCAACTCTGCTGCGGGGCTTGTCTCCTGTATAATCTTCCTCCCCTTTGTCTTCCCCTCATTTTAAAATGTTCGTCAGGCCTCTCGGTAGACAGCAGGGAGAACTTCATCCCTCAGTAGGACCTGGACACAGCGGAGACGACGATATTTTCTCATAAGCCTGCACATCTGCTGCGGGGCTTGACTCCTGTTTGATCTTCCTCCCCTTCCTCTTCTCCTCATTTTAACAGTTTCGTCAGGCCTCTCAGTCAGGGCTTGACTCCTGTCTCATCTTTCTCTTCCTCCTCTTCCTCTTCCTCTAGACTTTACAGGTTCGTCAGGCCTCTCAGCAGACAGCAGAAGTAACTTCAGCAGCTGGACCTGGACACAGCGGAGACGACGATATTTCTTGCTATGACTGCACCTCTGCTGCGGGGCTTGACTCCTGTACAATCTTCCTCCCGTTTCTCTTCCCCTCATTTTAACATGTTCGTCAGGCCTCTTGGTAGACAGCAGGGAGAACTTCATCCCTCAGTAGGACCTGGACACAGCGGAGACGACGATATTTTCTCTTAAGGCTGCACATCTGCTGCGGGGCTTGACTCCTGTTTAATCTTCCTCCTCATCCTCTTCTCCTCATTTTAACAGTTTCGTCAGGCCTCTCAGTAGAAAGCAGAGAGAACTTCATCCCTAAGTAGGACCTGGACACAGCAGAGACGTCGATATTTCTTGCTATGACTGCACCTCTGCCGCGGGGCTTGACTCCTTTCTCATCTTCCTCTTTCTCCTCTTCCCCTAGACTTTACAGGTTCGTTAGGCCTCTCAGCAGACAGCAGAAGGAACTTCAGCCCTTGGACCGGGACACAGAGGAAACGACGATATTTTCTCATAAGCCTGCCCATCTGCTGCGGGGCTTGACTCCTGTATAATCTTCCTCCCCTTTGTCTTCCCCTCATTTTATCATGTTTGTCAGGCCTCTCGTTAGACAGCAGGGAGAACTTCATCCCTCAGTAGGACCTGGACACAGCGGAGATGACGATATTTTCTCATAAGCCTGCACATCTGCTGCGGGGCTTGACTCCTGTTTAATCTTCCTCCTCTTCCTCTTCTCCTCATTTTATCAGTTTCGTCAGGCCTCTCAGTAGAAAGCAGAGAGAACTTCATCCCTAAGTAGGACCTGGACACAGCGGAGATGACGATATTTCTTGCTATGACTGCACTTCTGCCGCGGGGCTTGACTCCTGTCTCATCTTTCTCTTCCTCCTCTTCCTCTTCCTCTAGACTTTACAGGTTCGTCAGGCCTCTCAGCAGACAGCAGAAGTAACTTCAGCAGCTGGACCTGGACACAGCGGAGACGACGATATTTCTTGCTATGACTGCACCTCTGCTGCGGGGCTTGACTCCTGTATAATCTTCCTCCCCTTTGTCTTCCCCTCATTTTCACAGGTTCATCAGGCCTCTCGGTAGACAGCAGGGAGAACTTCATCCCTCAGTAGGACCTGGACACAGCGGAGACGACGATATTTTCTCATAAGCCTGCACATCTGCTGCGGGGCTTGACTCCTGTTTTTTCATCCCCTTCCTCCTCTTCCTCTTCTCCTCATTTTAACAGTTTTGTCAGGCCTCTCAGTAGAAAGCAGAGAGAACTTCATCCCTCAGTAGGACCTGGACACAGCGGAGACGACAATATTTTCTCATAAGCCTGCACATCTGCTGCGGGGCTTGACTCCTGTTTTTTCTTCCGCTTCCTCTTCTCCTCATTTTAACAGTTTTGTCAGGCCTCTCAGTAGAAATCAGAGAGAACTTCATCCCTAAGTAGGACCTGGACACAGCAGAGACGTCGATATTTCTTGCTATGACTGCACCTCTGCCGCGGGGCTTGACTCCTGTCTTATCTTCGGCTTCTTCCTCTTCCACTTCTCTTCATTTTAGCAGTTTCGTCAGGCCTCTCAGTAGAAAGCAGAGAGAACTTCATCCCTCAGAAGGACCTGCACACAGCGGAGACAACGATATTTCTTGCTATGACTGCAACTCTGCTGCGGGGCTTGACTCCTGCATAACCTTCCTCCCCTTTGTCTTCCCCTCATTTTAACATGTTCGTCAGGGCTCTCGGTAGACAGCAGGGAGAACTTCATCCCTCAGTAGGACCTGGACACAGCGGAGACGACGATATTTTCTCATAAGCCTGCACATCTGCTGCGGGGCTTGACTCCTGTTTAATCTTCCTCCTCTTCCTCTTCTCCTCATTTTAACAGTTTCGTCAGGCCTCTCAGTAGAAAGCAGAGAGAACTTCATCCCTCAGTAGGACCTGGACACAGCGGAGATGACGATATTTCTTGCTATGACTGCACCTCTGCCGCGGGGCTTGACTCCTGTCTCATCTTTCTCTTCCTCCTCTTCCTCTTCCTCTAGACTTTACAGGTTCGTCAGGCCTCTCAGCAGACAGCAGAAGTAACTTCAGCAGCTGGACCTGGACACAGCGGAGACGACGATATTTCTTGCTATGACTGCACCTCTGCTGCGGGGCATGACTCCTGTATAATCTTCCTCCCCTTTGTCTTCCCCTCATTTTCACAGGTTCATCAGGCCTCTCGGTAGACAGCAGGGAGAACTTCATCCCTCAGTAGGACCTGGACACAGCGGAGACGACGATATTTTCTCATAAGCCTGCACATCTGCTGCGGGGCTTGACTCCTGTTTTTTCATCCCCTTCCTCCTCTTCCTCTTCTCCTCATTTTAACAGTTTTGTCAGGCCTCTCAGTAGAAAGCAGAGAGAACTTCATCCCTCAGTAGGACCTGGACACAGCGGAGACGACGATATTTTCTCATAAGCCTGCACATCTGCTGCGGGGCTTGACTCCTGTTTAATCTTCCTCCTCTTCCTCTTCTCCTCATTTTAACAGTTTTGTCAGGCTTCTCAGTAGAAATCAGAGAGAACTTCATCCCTAAGTAGGACCTGGACACAGCAGAGACGTCGATATTTCTTGCTATGACTGCACCTCTGCCGCGGGGCTTGACTCCTTTCTCATCTTCCTCTTTCTCCTCTTCCTCTTCCCCTAGACTTTACAGGTTCGTCAGGCCTCTCAGCAGACAGCAGAAGGAACTTCAGCCGTTGGACCTGGACACAGCGGAAACGACGATATTTTTTTAAGCCTGCCCATCTGCTGCGGGGCTTGACTCCTGTTTAATCTTCCCCCCATTCCTCTTCTCCTCATTTTAACAGTTTCGTCAGGCTTCTCAGTAGAAAGCAGAGAGAACTTCATCCCTCAGTAGGACCTGGACACAGCGGAGACGACGATATTTCTTGCTATGACTGCACCTCTGCCACGGGGCTTGACTCCTGTCTTATCTTCGGCTTCCTCCTCTTCCTCTTCCCTTCATTTTAACAGTTTCGTCAGGCCTCTCAGTAGAAAGCAGAGAGAACTTCATCCCTCAGAATAACCTGCACACAGCGGAGATGACGATATTTCTTGCTATGACTGCACCTCTGCTGCGGGGCTTGACTCCTGTATAATCTTCCTCCCCTTTGTCTTCCCCTCATTTTAACAAGTTCGTCAGGCCTCTCGATAGACAGCAGGGAGAACTTCATCCCTCAGTAGGACCTGGACACAACGGAGACGACGATATTTTCTCATAAGCCTGCACATCTGCTGCGGGGCTTGACTCCTGTTTACTCTTCCTACTCTTCCTCTTCTCCTCATTTTAACAGTTTCGTCAGGCCTCTCAGTAGAAAGCAGAGAGAACTTCATCCCTCAGTAGGACCTGGACACAGCGGAGATGACGATATTTCTTGCTATGACTGCACCTCTGCTGCGGGGCTTGACTCCTGTATAATCTTCCTCCCCTTTGTCTTCCCCTCATTTTAACAAGTTCGTCAGGCCTCTCGGTAGACAGCAGGGAGAACTTCATCCCTCAGTAGGACCTGGACACAACGGAGACGACGATATTTTCTCATAAGCCTGCACATCTGCTGCGGGGCTTGACTCCTGTTTAATCTTCCTCCTCATCCACTTCTCCTCATTTTAACAGTTTCGTCAGGCCTCTCAGTAGAAAGCAGAGAGAACTTCATCCTTCAGTAGGACCTGGACACAGCAGAGATGACGATATTTCTTGCTATGACTGCACCTCTGCCGCGGGGCTTGACTCCTGTCTCATCTTTCTCTTACTCCTCTTCCTCTTCCTCTGGACTTTACAGGTTCGTCAGGCCTCTCAGCAGACAGCAGAAGTAACTTCAGCAGCTGGACCTGGACACAGCAGAGACGACGATATTTCTTGCTATGACTGCACCTCTGCTGCGGGGCTTGACTCCTGTATAATCTTCCTCCCCTTTGTCTTCCCCTCATTTTAACAAGTTCGTCAGGCCTCTCGGTAGACAGCAGGGAGAACTTCATCCCTCAGTAGGACCTGGACACAACGGAGACGACGATATTTTCTCATAAGCCTGCACATCTGCTGCGGTGCTTGACTCCTGTTTAATCTTCCTCCTCTTCCTCTTCTCCTCTTTTTAACAGTTTCGTCAGACCTCTCAGTAGAAAGCAGAGAGAACTTCATCCCTCAGTAGGACCTGGACACAGCGGAGATGACGATATTTCTTGCTATGACTGCACCTCTGCTGCGGGGCTTGACTCCTATATAATCTTCCTCCCCTTTGTCTTCCCCTCATTTTAACAAGTTCGTCAGGCCTCTCGGTAGACAGCAGGGAGAACTTCATCCCTCAGTAGGACCTGGACACAACGGAGACGACGATATTTTCTCATAAGCCTGCACATCTGCTGCGGGGCTTGACTCCTGTTTAATCTTCCTCCTCTTCCTCTTCTCCTCTTTTTAACAGTTTCGTCAGGCCTCTCAGTAGAAAGCAGAGAGAACTTCATCCCTCAGTAGGACCTGGACACAGCGGAGATGACGATATTTCTTGCTATGACTGCACCTCTGCTGTGGGGCTTGACTCCTGCCTAATCTTCCTCCCCTTTGTCTTCCCCTCATGTTAACAGGTTCGTCAGGCCTCTCAGTAGACAGCAGGGAGAACTTCATCCCTCAGTAGGACCTGGACACAGCGGAGACGACAATATTTTCTCATAAGCCTGCACATCTGCTGCGGGGCTTGACTCCTGTTTAATCTTCCTACTCTTCCTCTTCTCCTCATTTTAACAGTTTCTTCAGGCCTCTCAGTAGAAAGCAGAGAGAACTTCATCCCTCAGTAGGACCTGGACACAGCGGAGATGACGATATTTCTTGCTATGACTGCACCTCTGCTGCGGGGCTTGACTCCTGTATAATCCTCCTCCCGTTTGTCTTCCCCTCATTTCAACAGGTTCGTCAGGCCTCTCGGTAGACAGCACGGAGAACTTCATCCCTCAGTAGGACCTGGACACAGCGGAGACGACGATATTTTCTCATAAGCCTGCACATCTGCTGCGGGGCTTGACTCCTGTCTCATCTTTCTCTTCCTCCTCTTCCTCTTCCTCTAGACTTTACAGGTTCGTCAGGCCTCTCAGCAGACAGCAGAAGTAACTTCAGCAGCTGGACCTGGACACAGCGGAGACGACGATATTTCTTGCTATGACTGCACCTCTGCCGCGGGGCTTGACTCCTGTCTCATCTTTCTCTTCCTCCTCTTCCTCTTCCGCTAGACTTTACAGGTTCGTCAGGCCTCTCAGCAGACAGCAGAAGTAAGTTCAGCAGCTGGACCTGGACACAGCGGAGACGACGATATTTCTTGCTATGACTGCACCTCTGCTGCGGGGCTTGACTCCTGTATAATCTTCCTCCCCTTTGTCTTCCCCTCATTTTCACAGGTTCATCAGGCCTCTCGGTAGACAGCAGGGAGAACTTCATCCCTCAGTAGGACCTGGACACAGCGGAGACGACGATATTTTCTCATAAGCCTGCACATCTGCTGCGGGGCTTGACTCCTATTTTTTCATCCCCTTCCTCCACTTCCTCTTCTCCTCATTTTAACAGTTTTGTCAGGCCTCTCAGTAGAAAGCAGAGAGAACTTCTTCCCTCAGTAGGACCTGGACACAGCGGAGACGACAATATTTTCTCATAAGCCTGCACATCTGCTGCGGGGCTTGACTCCTGTTTTTTCTTCCGCTTCCTCTTCTCCTCGTTTTAACAGTTTTGTCAGGCCTCTCAGTAGAAATCAGAGAGAACTTCATCCCTAAGTAGGACCTGGACACAGCAGAGACGTCGATATTTCTTGCTATGACTGCACCTCTGCCGCGGGGCTTGACTCCTTTCTTATCTTCGGCTTCTTCCTCTTCCACTTCTCTTCATTTTAGCAGTTTCGTCAGGCCTCTCAGTAGAAAGCAGAGAGAACTTCATCCCTCAGAAGGACCTGCACACAGCGGAGACAACGATATTTCTTGCTATGACTGCAACTCTGCTGCGGGGCTTGACTCCTGCATAACCTTCCTCCCCTTTGTCTTCCCCTCATTTTAACATGTTCGTCAGGCCTCTCGGTAGACAGCAGGGAGAACTTCATCCCTCAGTAGGACCTGGACACAGCGGAGACGACGATATTTTCTCATAAGCCTGCACATCTGCTGCGGGGCTTGACTCCTGTTTAATCTTCCTCCTCTTCCTCTTCTCCTCATTTTAACAGTTTCGTCAGGCCTCTCAGTAGAAATCAGAGAGAACTTCATCCCTAAGTAGGACCTGGACACATCAGAGACGTCGATATTTCTTGCTATGACTGCACCTCTGCCGCGGGGCTTGACTCCTTTCTCATCTTCCTCTTTCTCCTCTTCCTCTTCCCCTAGACTTTACAGGTTCGTCAGGCCTCTCAGCAGACAGCAGAAGGAACTTCAGCCGTTGGACCTGGACACAGCGGAAACGACGATATTTTTTTAAGCCTGCCCATCTGCTGCGGGGCTTGACTCCTGTTTAATCTTCCTCCCATTCCTCTTCTCCTCATTTTAACAGTTTCGTCAGGCTTCTCAGTAGAAAGCAGAGAGAACTTCATCCCTCAGTAGGACCTGGACACAGCGGAGACGACGATATTTCTTGCTATGACTGCACCTCTGCCACGGGGCTTGACTCCTGTCTTATCTTCGGCTTCCTCCTCTTCCTCTTCCCTTCATTTTAACAGTTTCGTCAGGACTCTCAGTAGAAAGCAGAGAGAACTTCATCCGTCAGAATAACCTGCACACAGCGGAGATGACGATATTTCTTGCTATGACTGCACCTCTGCTGCGGGGCTTGACTCCTGTATAATCTTCCTCCCCTTTGTCTTCCCCTCATTTTAACAAGTTCGTCAGGCCTCTCGATAGACAGCAGGGAGAACTTCATCCCTCAGTAGGACCTGGACACAACGGAGATGACGATATTTTCTCATAAGCCTGCACATCTGCTGCGGGGCTTGACTCCTGTTGTTACTTCCGCTTCCTCTTCTCCTCATTTTAACAGTTTTGTCAGGCCTCTCAGTAGAAATCAGAGAGAACTTAATCCCTAAGTAGGACCTGGACACAGCAGAGACGTCGATATTTCTTGCTATGACTGCACCTCTGCCGCGGGGCTTGACTCCTTTCTCATCTTCCTCTTTCTCCTCTTCCTCTTCCCCTAGACTTTACAGGTTCGTCAGGCCTCTCAGCAGACTGCAGAAGGAACTTCAGCCGTTGGACCTGGACACAGCGGAAACGACGATATTTTCTCATAAGCCTCCTCATCTGCTGCGGGGCTTGACTCTTTTTTAATCTTCCTCCCCTTCCTCTTCTCCTCCTTTTAACAGTTTTGTCAGGCCTCTCAGTAGAAAGCAGAGAGAACTTCATTCCTCAGAAGGACCTGGACACAGCGGAGATGACGATATTTCTTGCTATGACTGCACCTCTGCCGCGGGGCTTGACTCCTGTCTTATCTTCGGCTTCTTCCTCTTCCTCTTCCCTTCATTTTAGCAGTTTCGTCAGGCCTCTCAGTAGAAAGCAGAGAGAACTTCATCCCTCAGAAGGACCTGCACACAGCGGAGACAACGATATTTCTTGCTATGACTGCAACTCTGCTGCGGGGCTTGACTCCTGCATAACCTTCCTCCCCTTTGTCTTCCCCTCATTTTAACATGTTCGTCAGGCCTCTCGGTAGACAGCAGGGAGAACTTCATCCCTCAGTAGGACCTGGACACAGCGGAGACGACGATATCTTAACATAAGACTGCACATCTGCTGCGGGGCTTGACTCCTGTTTAATCTTCCTCCTCTTCCTCTTCTCCTCATTTTAACAGTTTCGTCAGGCCTCTCAGTAGAAAGCAGAGAGAACTTCATCCCTCAGTAGGACCTGGACACAGCGGAGACGACAATATTTTCTCATAAGCCTGCACATCTGCTGCGGGGCTTGACTCCTGTTTTTTCTTCCGCTTCCTCTTCTCCTCGTTTTAACAGTTTTGTTAGGCCTCTCAGTAGAAATCAGAGAGAACTTCATCCCTAAGTAGGACCTGGACACAGCAGAGACGTCGATATTTCTTGCTATGACTGCACCTCTGCCGCGGGGCTTGACTCCTTTCTTATCTTCGGCTTCTTCCTCTTCCACTTCTCTTCATTTTAGCAGTTTCGTCAGGCCTCTCAGTAGAAAGCAGAGAGAACTTCATCCCTCAGAAGGACCTGCACACAGCGGAGACAACGATATTTCTTGCTATGACTGCAACTCTGCTGCGGGGCTTGACTCCTGCATAACCTTCCTCCCCTTTGTCTTCCCCTCATTTTAACATGTTCGTCAGGCCTCTCGGTAGACAGCAGGGAGAACTTCATCCCTCAGTAGGACCTGGACACAGCGGAGACGACGATATTTTCTCATAAGCCTGCACATCTGCTGCGGGGCTTGACTCCTGTTTAATCTTCCTCCTCTTCCTCTTCTCCTCATTTTAACAGTTTCGTCAGGCCTCTCAGTAGAAATCAGAGAGAACTTCATCCCTAAGTAGGACCTGGACACATCAGAGACGTCGATATTTCTTGCTATGACTGCACCTCTGCCGCGGGGCTTGACTCCTTTCTCATCTTCCTCTTTCTCCTCTTCCTCTTCCCCTAGACTTTACAGGTTCGTCAGGCCTCTCAGCAGACAGCAGAAGGAACTTCAGCCGTTGGACCTGGACACAGCGGAAACGACGATATTTTTTTAAGCCTGCCCATCTGCTGCGGGGCTTGACTCCTGTTTAATCTTCCTCCCATTCCTCTTCTCCTCATTTTAACAGTTTCGTCAGGCTTCTCAGTAGAAAGCAGAGAGAACTTCATCCCTCAGTAGGACCTGGACACAGCGGAGACGACGATATTTCTTGCTATGACTGCACCTCTGCCACGGGGCTTGACTCCTGTCTTATCTTCGGCTTCCTCCTCTTCCTCTTCCCTTCATTTTAACAGTTTCGTCAGGACTCTCAGTAGAAAGCAGAGAGAACTTCATCCCTCAGAATAACCTGCACACAGCGGAGATGACGATATTTCTTGCTATGACTGCACCTCTGCTGCGGGGCTTGACTCCTGTATAATCTTCCTCCCCTTTGTCTTCCCCTCATTTTAACAAGTTCGTCAGGCCTCTCGATAGACAGCAGGGAGAACTTCATCCCTCAGTAGGACCTGGACACAACGGAGACGACGATATTTTCTCATAAGCCTGCACATCTGCTGCGGGGCTTGACTCCTGTTGTTACTTCCGCTTCCTCTTCTCCTCATTTTAACAGTTTTGTCAGGCCTCTCAGTAGAAATCAGAGAGAACTTAATCCCTAAGTAGGACCTGGACACAGCAGAGACGTCGATATTTCTTGCTATGACTGCACCTCTGCCGCGGGGCTTGACTCCTTTCTCATCTTCCTCTTTCTCCTCTTCCTCTTCCCCTAGACTTTACAGGTTCGTCAGGCCTCTCAGCAGACAGCAGAAGGAACTTCAGCCGTTGGACCTGGACACAGCGGAAACGACGATATTTTCTCATAAGCCTCCTCATCTGCTGCGGGGCTTGACTCTTTTTTAATCTTCCTCCCCTTCCTCTTCTCCTCCTTTTAACAGTTTTGTCAGGCCTCTCAGTAGAAAGCAGAGAGAACTTCATTCCTCAGAAGGACCTGGACACAGCGGAGATGACGATATTTCTTGCTATGACTGCACCTCTGCCGCGGGGCTTGACTCCTGTCTTATCTTCGGCTTCTTCCTCTTCCTCTTCCCTTCATTTTAGCAGTTTCGTCAGGCCTCTCAGTAGAAAGCAGAGAGAACTTCATCCCTCAGAATGACCTGCACACAGCGGAGACAACGATATTTCTTACTATGACTGCAACTCTGCTGCGGGGCTTGACTCCTGCATAACCTTCCTCCCCTTTGTCTTCCCCTCATTTTAACATGTTCGTCAGGCCTCTCGGTAGACAGCAGGGAGAACTTCATCCCTCAGTAGGACCTGGACACAGCGGAGACGACGATATCTTCTCATAAGACTGCACATCTGCTGCGGGGCTTGACTCCTGTTTAATCTTCCTCCTCTTCCTCTTCTCCTCATTTTAACAATTTCGTCAGGCCTCTCAGTAGAAAGCAGAGAGAACTTCATCCCTCAGTAGGACCTGGACACAGCGGAGACGACAATATTTTCTCATAAGCCTGCACATCTGCTGCGGGGCTTGACTCCTGTTTTTTCTTCCGCTTCCTCTTCTCCTCGTTTTAACAGTTTTGTTAGGCCTCTCAGTAGAAATCAGAGAGAACTTCATCCCTAAGTAGGACCTGGACACAGCAGAGACGTCGATATTTCTTGCTATGACTGCACCTCTGCCGCGGGGCTTGACTCCTTTCTTATCTTCGGCTTCTTCCTCTTCCACTTCTCTTCATTTTAGCAGTTTCGTCAGGCCTCTCAGTAGAAAGCAGAGAGAACTTCATCCCTCAGAAGGACCTGCACACAGCGGAGACAACGATATTTCTTGCTATGACTGCAACTCTGCTGCGGGGCTTGACTCCTGCATAACCTTCCTCCCCTTTGTCTTCCCCTCATTTTAACATGTTCGTCAGGCCTCTCGGTAGACAGCAGGGAGAACTTCATCCCTCAGTAGGACCTGGACACAGCGGAGACGACGATATTTTCTCATAAGCCTGCACATCTGCTGCGGGGCTTGACTCCTGTTTAATCTTCCTCCTCTTCCTCTTCTCCTCATTTTAACAGTTTCGTCAGGCCTCTCAGTAGAAATCAGAGAGAACTTCATCCCTAAGTAGGACCTGGACACATCAGAGACGTCGATATTTCTTGCTATGACTGCACCTCTGCCGCGGGGCTTGACTCCTTTCTCATCTTCCTCTTTCTCCTCTTCCTCTTCCCCTAGACTTTACAGGTTCGTCAGGCCTCTCAGCAGACAGCAGAAGGAACTTCAGCCGTTGGACCTGGACACAGCGGAAACGACGATATTTTTTTAAGCCTGCCCATCTGCTGCGGGGCTTGACTCCTGTTTAATCTTCCTCCCATTCCTCTTCTCCTCATTTTAACAGTTTCGTCAGGCTTCTCAGTAGAAAGCAGAGAGAACTTCATCCCTCAGTAGGACCTGGACACAGCGGAGACGACGATATTTCTTGCTATGACTGCACCTCTGCCACGGGGCTTGACTCCTGTCTTATCTTCGGCTTCCTCCTCTTCCTCTTCCCTTCATTTTAACAGTTTCGTCAGGACTCTCAGTAGAAAGCAGAGAGAACTTCATCCCTCAGAATAACCTGCACACAGCGGAGATGACGATATTTCTTGCTATGACTGCACCTCTGCTGCGGGGCTTGACTCCTGTATAATCTTCCTCCCCTTTGTCTTCCCCTCATTTTAACAAGTTCGTCAGGCCTCTCGATAGACAGCAGGGAGAACTTCATCCCTCAGTAGGACCTGGACACAACGGAGACGACGATATTTTCTCATAAGCCTGCACATCTGCTGCGGGGCTTGACTCCTGTTGTTACTTCCGCTTCCTCTTCTCCTCATTTTAACAGTTTTGTCAGGCCTCTCAGTAGAAATCAGAGAGAACTTAATCCCTAAGTAGGACCTGGACACAGCAGAGACGTCGATATTTCTTGCTATGACTGCACCTCTGCCGCGGGGCTTGACTCCTTTCTCATCTTCCTCTTTCTCCTCTTCCTCTTCCCCTAGACTTTACAGGTTCGTCAGGCCTCTCAGCAGACAGCAGAAGGAACTTCAGCCGTTGGACCTGGACACAGCGGAAACGACGATATTTTCTCATAAGCCTCCTCATCTGCTGCGGGGCTTGACTCTTTTTTAATCTTCCTCCCCTTCCTCTTCTCCTCCTTTTAACAGTTTTGTCAGGCCTCTCAGTAGAAAGCAGAGAGAACTTCATTCCTCAGAAGGACCTGGACACAGCGGAGATGACGATATTTCTTGCTATGACTGCACCTCTGCCGCGGGGCTTGACTCCTGTCTTATCTTCGGCTTCTTCCTCTTCCTCTTCCCTTCATTTTAGCAGTTTCGTCAGGCCTCTCAGTAGAAAGCAGAGAGAACTTCATCCCTCAGAAGGACCTGCACACAGCGGAGACAACGATATTTCTTGCTATGACTGCAACTCTGCTGCGGGGCTTGACTCCTGCATAACCTTCCTCCCCTTTGTCTTCCCCTCATTTTAACATGTTCGTCAGGCCTCTCGGTAGACAGCAGGGAGAACTTCATCCCTCAGTAGGACCTGGACACAGCGGAGACGACGATATCTTCTCATAAGACTGCACATCTGCTGCGGGGCTTGACTCCTGTTTAATCTTCCTCCTCTTCCTCTTCTCCTCATTTTAACAGTTTCGTCAGGCCTCTCAGTAGAAAGCAGAGAGAACTTCATCCCTCAGTAGGACCTGGACACAGCGGAGATGACGATATTTCTTGCTATGACTGCACCTCTGATGCGGGGCTTGACTCCTGTTTTTTCTTCCGCTTCCTCTTCTCCTCATTTTAACAGTTTTGTCAGGCCTCTCAGTAGAAATCAGAGAGAACTTCATCCCTAAGTAGGACCTGGACACAGCAGAGACGTCGATATTTCTTGCTATGACTGCACCTCTGCCGCGGGGCTTGACTCCTGTCTTATCTTCGGCTTCTTCCTCTTCCACTTCTCTTCATTTTAGCAGTTTCGTCAGGCCTCTCAGTAGAAAGCAGAGAGAACTTCATCCCTCAGAAGGACCTGCACACAGCGGAGACGTCGATATTTCTTGCTATGACTGCACCTCTGCCGCGGGGCTTGACTCCTTTCTCATCTTCCTCTTTCTCCTCTTCCTCTTCCCCTAGACTTTACAGGTTCGTCAGGCCTCTCAGCAGACAGCAGAAGGAACTTCAGCCGTTGGACCTGGACACAGCGGAAACGACGATATTTTCTCATAAGCCTCCTCATCTGCTGCGGGGCTTGACTCTTTTTTAATCTTCCTCCCCTTCCTCTTCTCCTCCTTTTAACAGTTTTGTCAGGCCTCTCAGTAGAAAGCAGAGAGAACTTCATTCCTCAGAAGGACCTGGACACAGCGGAGATGACGATATTTCTTGCTATGACTGCACCTCTGCCGCGGGGCTTGACTCCTGTCTTATCTTCGGCTTCTTCCTCTTCCTCTTCCCTTCATTTTAGCAGTTTCGTCAGGCCTCTCAGTAGAAAGCAGAGAGAACTTCATCCCTCAGAAGGACCTGCACACAGCGGAGACAACGATATTTCTTGCTATGACTGCAACTCTGCTGCGGGGCTTGACTCCTGCATAACCTTCCTCCCCTTTGTCTTCCCCTCATTTTAACATGTTCGTCAGGCCTCTCGGTAGACAGCAGGGAGAACTTCATCCCTCAGTAGGACCTGGACACAGCGGAGACGACGATATCTTCTCATAAGACTGCACATCTGCTGCGGGGCTTGACTCCTGTTTAATCTTCCTCCTCTTCCTCTTCTCCTCATTTTAACAGTTTCGTCAGGCCTCTCAGTAGAAAGCAGAGAGAACTTCATCCCTCAGTAGGACCTGGACACAGCGGAGATGACGATATTTCTTGCTATGACTGCACCTCTGATGCGGGGCTTGACTCCTGTTTTTTCTTCCGCTTCCTCTTCTCCTCATTTTAACAGTTTTGTCAGGCCTCTCAGTAGAAATCAGAGAGAACTTCATCCCTAAGTAGGACCTGGACACAGCAGAGACGTCGATATTTCTTGCTATGACTGCACCTCTGCCGCGGGGCTTGACTCCTGTCTTATCTTCGGCTTCTTCCTCTTCCACTTCTCTTCATTTTAGCAGTTTCGTCAGGCCTCTCAGTAGAAAGCAGAGAGAACTTCATCCCTCAGAAGGACCTGCACACAGCGGAGACAACGATATTTCTTGCTATGACTGCAACTCTGCTGCGGGGCTTGACTCCTGCATAACCTTCCTCCCCTTTGTCTTCCCCTCATTTTAACATGTTCGTCAGGCCTCTCGGTAGACAGCAGGGAGAACTTCATCCCTCAGTAGGACCTGGACACAGCGGAGACGACGATATTTTCTCATAAGCCTGCACATCTGCTGCGGGGCTTGACTCCTGTTTAATCTTCCTCCTCTTCCTCTTCTCCTCATTTTAACAGTTTCGTCAGGCCTCTCAGTAGAAAGCAGAGAGAACTTCATCCCTCAGTAGGACCTGGACACAGCGGAGATGACGATATTTCTTGCTATGACTGCACCTCTGCCGCGGGGCTTGACTCCTGTCTCATCTTTCTCTTCCTCCTCTTCCTCTTCCTCTAGACTTTACAGGTTCGTCAGGCCTCTCAGCAGACAGCAGAAGTAACTTCAGCAGCTGGACCTGGACACAGCGGAGACGACGATATTTCTTGCTATGACTGCACCTCTGCTGCGGGGCATGACTCCTGTATAATCTTCCTCCCCTTTGTCTTCCCCTCATTTTCACAGGTTCATCAGGCCTCTCGGTAGACAGCAGGGAGAACTTCATCCCTCAGTAGGACCTGGACACAGCGGAGACGACGATATTTTCTCATAAGCCTGCACATCTGCTGCGGGGCTTGACTCCTGTTTTTTCATCCCCTTCCTCCTCTTCCTCTTCTCCTCATTTTAACAGTTTTGTCAGGCCTCTCAGTAGAAAGCAGAGAGAACTTCATCCCTCAGTAGGACCTGGACACAGCGGAGACGACGATATTTTCTCATAAGCCTGCACATCTGCTGCGGGGCTTGACTCCTGTTTAATCTTCCTCCTCTTCCTCTTCTCCTCATTTTAACAGTTTTGTCAGGCCTCTCAGTAGAAATCAGAGAGAACTTCATCCCTAAGTAGGACCTGGACACAGCAGAGACGTCGATATTTCTTGCTATGACTGCACCTCTGCCGCGGGGCTTGACTCCTTTCTCATCTTCCTCTTTCTCCTCTTCCTCTTCCCCTAGACTTTACAGGTTCGTCAGGCCTCTCAGCAGACAGCAGAAGGAACTTCAGCCGTTGGACCTGGACACAGCGGAAACGACGATATTTTTTTAAGCCTGCCCATCTGCTGCGGGGCTTGACTCCTGTTTAATCTTCCTCCCATTCCTCTTCTCCTCATTTTAACAGTTTCGTCAGGCTTCTCAGTAGAAAGCAGAGAGAACTTCATCCCTCAGTAGGACCTGGACACAGCGGAGACGACGATATTTCTTGCTATGACTGCACCTCTGCCACGGGGCTTGACTCCTGTCTTATCTTCGGCTTCCTCCTCTTCCTCTTCCCTTCATTTTAACAGTTTCGTCAGGACTCTCAGTAGAAAGCAGAGAGAACTTCATCCCTCAGAATAACCTGGACACAGCGGAGACGACGATATTTCTTGCTATGACTGCACCTCTGCTGCGGGGCATGACTCCTGTATAATCTTCCTCCCCTTTGTCTTCCCCTCATTTTCACAGGTTCATCAGGCCTCTCGGTAGACAGCAGGGAGAACTTCATCCCTCAGAAGGACCTGGACACAGCGGAGATGACGATATTTCTTGCTATGACTGCACCTCTGCCGCGGGGCTTGACTCCTGTCTTACCTTCGGCTTCTTCCTCTTCCTCTTCCCTTCATTTTAGCAGTTTCGTCAGGCCTCTCAGTAGAAAGCAGAGAGAACTTCATCCCTCAGAAGGACCTGCACACAGCGGAGACGATATTTCTTGCTATGACTGCAACTCTGCTGCGGGGCTTGACTCCTGCATAACCTTCCTCCCCTCAGAAGGACCTGCACACAGCGGAGACGATATTTCTTGCTATGACTGCAACTCTGCTGCGGGGCTTGACTCCTGTTTTTTCTTCCGCTTCCTCCTCTTCCTCTTCTCCTCATTTTAACAGTTTCGTCAGGCCTCTCAGTAGAAAGCAGAGAGAACTTCATCCCTCAGTAGGACCTGGACACAGCGGAGACGACGATATTTTCTCATAAGCCTGCACATCTGCTGCGGGGCTTGACTCCTGTTTTTTCTTCCGCTTCCTCTTCTCCTCATCTTAACAGTTTTGTCAGGCCTCTCAGTAGAAATCAGAGAGAACTTCATCCCTAAGTAGGACCTGAACACAGCAGAGACGTCGATATTTCTTGCTATGACTGCACCTCTGCCGCGGGGCTTGACTCCTGTCTCATCTTCCTCCTCTTCCTCTTCCTCTAGACTTTACAGGTTCGTCAGGCCTCTCAGCAGACAGCAGAAGTAACTTCAGCAGCTGGATCTGGACACAGCGGAGACGACGATATTTCTTGCTATGACTGCACCTCTGCTGCGGGGCTTGACTCCTGTATAATCATCCACCCCTTTGTCTTCCCCTCATTTTCACAGGTTCTTCAGGCCTCTCGGTAGACAGCAGGGAGAACTTCATCCCTCAGTAGGACCTGGACACAGCGGAGACGACGATATTTTCTCATAAGCCTGCACATCTGCTGCGGGGCTTGACTCCTGTTTTTTCATCCCCTTCCTCCTCTTCCTCTTCTCCTCATTTTAACAGTTTTGTCAGGCCTCTCAGTAGAAAGCAGAGAGAACTTCATCCCTCAGTAGGACCTGGACACAGCGGAGACGACGATATTTTCTCATAAGCCTGCACATCTGCTGCGGGGCTTGACTCCTGTTTTTTCTTCCGCTTCCTCTTCTCCTCATCTTAACAGTTTTGTCAGGCCTCTCAGTAGAAATCAGAGAGAACTTCATCCCTAAGTAGGACCTGGACACAGCAGAGACGTCGATATTTCTTGCTATGACTGCACCTCTGCCGCGGGGCTTGAATCCTTTCTCATATTCCTCTTTCTCCTCTTCCTCTTCCCCTAGACTTTACAGGTTCGTCAGGCCTCTCAGCAGACAGCAGAAGGAACTTCAGCCGTTGGACCTGGACACAGCGGAAACGACGATATTTTCTCATAAGCCTGCCCATCTGCTGAGGGGCTTGACTCTTTTTTAATCTTCCTCCCCTTCGTCTTCTCCTCATTTTAACAGTTTCGTCAGGCCAATCAGTAGAAAGCAGAGAGAACTTCATTCCTCAGAAGGACCTGGACACAGCGGAGATGACGATATTTCTTGCTATGACTGCACCTCTGCCGCAGGGCTTGACTCCTGTCTTATCTTCGGCTTCTTCCTCTTCCTCTTCCCTTCATTTTAGCAGTTTCGTCAGGCCTCTCAGTAGAAAGCAGAGAGAACTTCATCCCTCAGAAGGACCTGCACACAGCGGAGACAACGATATTTCTTGCTATGACTGCAACTCTGCTGCGGGGCTTGACTCCTGCATAACCTTCCTCCCCTTTGTCTTCCCCTCATTTTAACATGTTCGTCAGGCCTCTCGGTAGACAGCAGGGAGAACTTCATCCCTCAGTAGGACCTGGACACAGCGGAGACGACGATATCTTCTCATAAGACTGCACATCTGCTGCGGGGCTTGACTCCTGTTTAATCTTCCTCCTCTTCCTCTTCTCCTCATTTTAACAGTTTCGTCAGGCCTCTCAGTAGAAAGCAGAGAGAACTTCATCCCTCAGTAGGACCTGGACACAGCGGAGATGACGATATTTCTTGCTATGACTGCACCTCTGCTGCGGGGCTTGACTCCTGTATAATCTTCCTCACCTTTGTCTTCCCCTCATTTTAACAAGTTCGTCAGGCCTCTCGGTAGACAGCAGGGAGAACTTCATCCCTCAGTAGGACCTGGACACAACGGAGACGACGATATTTTCTCATAAGCCTGCACATCTGCTGCGGGGCTTGACTCCTGTTTAATCTTCCTCCTCATCCACTTCTCCTCATTTTAACAGTTTCGTCAGGCCTCTCAGTAGAAAGCAGAGAGAACTTCATCCCTCAGTAGGACCTGGACACAGCAGAGATGACGATATTTCTTGCTATGACTGCACCTCTGCCGCGGGGCTTGACTCCTGTCTCATCTTTCTCTTCCTCCTCTTCCTCTTCCTCTGTACTTTACAGGTTCGTCAGGCCTCTCAGCAGACAGCAGAAGTAACTTCAGCAGCTGGACCTGGACACAGCAGAGACGACGATATTTCTTGCTATGACTGCACCTCTGCTGCGGGGCTTGACTCCTGTATAATCTTCCTCCCCTTTGTCTTCCCCTCATTTTCACAGATTCATCAGGCCTCTCGGTAGACAGCAGAGAGAACTTCATCCCTCAGTAGGACCTGGACACAGCGGAGACGACGATATTTTCTCATAAGCCTGCACATCTGCTGCGGGGCTTGACTCCTGTTTTTTCTTCCGCTTCCTCTTCTCCTCATTTTAACAGTTTCGTCAGGCCTCTCAGTAGAAAGCAGAGAGAACTTCATCCCTCAGTAGGACCTGGACACAGCGGAGATGACGATATTTCTTGCTATGACTGCACCTCTGCTGCGGGGCTTGACTCCTATATAATCTTCCTCCCCTTTGTCTTCCCCTCATTTTAACAAGTTCGTCAGGCCTCTCGGTAGACAGCAGGGAGAACTTCATCCCTCAGTAGGACCTGGACACAACGGAGACGACGATATTTTCTCATAAGCCTGCACATCTGCTGCGGGGCTTGACTCCTGTTTAATCTTCCTACTCTTCCTCTTCTCCTCATTTTAACAGTTTCTTCAGGCCTCTCAGTAGAAAGCAGAGAGAAATTCATCCCTCAGTAGGACCTGGACACAGCGGAGATGACGATATTTCTTGCTATGACTGCACCTCTGCTGCGGGGCTTGACTCCTGTATAATCCTCCTCCCGTTTGTCTTCCCCTCATTTCAACAGGTTCGTCAGGCCTCTCGGTAGACAGCACGGAGAACTTCATCCCTCAGTAGGACCTGGACACAGCGGAGACGACGATATTTTCTCATAAGCCTGCACGTCTGCTGCGGGGCTTGACTCCTGTTTTTTCTTCCGCTTCCTCCTCTTCCTCTTCTCCTCATTTTAACAGTTTCGTCAGGCCTCTCAGTAGAAAGCAGAGAGAACTTCATCCCTAAGTAGGACCTGAACACAGCAGAGACGTCGATATTTCTTGCTATGACTGCACCTCTGCCGCGGGGCTTGACTCCTGTCTCATCTTTCTCTTCCTCCTCTTCCTCTTCCTCTAGACTTTACAGGTTCGTCAGGCCTCTCAGCAGACAGCAGAAGTAACTTCAGCAGCTGGACCTGGACACAGCGGAGACGACGATATTTCTTGCTATGACTGCACCTCTGCTGCGGGGCTTGACTCCTGTATAATCTTCCTCCCCTTTGTCTTCCCCTCATTTTCACAGGTTCATCAGGCCTCTCGGTAGACAGCAGGGAGAACTTCATCCCTCAGTAGGACCTGGACACAGCGGAGACGACGATATTTTCTCATAAGCCTGCCCATCTGCTGCGGGGCTTGACTCCTGTATAATCTTCCTCCCCTTTGTCTTCTCCTCATTTTAACAGTTTTGTCAGGCCTCTCAGTAGAAAGCAGAGAGAACTTCATCCCTCAGTAGGACCTGGACACAGCGGAGACGACAATATTTTCTCATAAGCCTGCACATCTGCTGCGGGGCTTGACTCCTGTTTTTTCTTCCGCTTCCTCTTCTCCTCATTTTAACAGTTTTGTCAGGCCTCTCAGTAGAAATCAGAGAGAACTTCATCCCTAAGTAGGACCTGGACACAGCAGAGACGTCGATATTTCTTGCTATGACTGCACCTCTGCCGCGGGGCTTGACTCCTGTCTTATCTTCGGCTTCTTCCTCTTCCACTTCTCTTCATTTTAGCAGTTTCGTCAGGCCTCTCAGTAGAAAGCAGAGAGAACTTCATCCCTCAGAAGGACCTGCACACAGCGGAGACAACGATATTTCTTGCTATGACTGCAACTCTGCTGCGGAACTTGACTCCTGCATAACCTTCCTCCCCTTTGTCTTCCCCTCATTTTAACATGTTCGTCAGGCCTCTCGGTAGACAGCAGGGAGAACTTCATCCCTCAGTAGGACCTGGACACAGCGGAGACGACGATATTTTCTCATAAGCCTGCACATCTGCTGCGGGGCTTGACTCCTGTTTAATCTTCCTCCTCTTCCTCTTCTCCTCATTTTAACAGTTTCGTCAGGCCTCTCAGTAGAAAGCAGAGAGAACTTCATCCCTCAGTAGGACCTGGACACAGCGGAGATGACGATATTTCTTGCTATGACTGCACCTCTGCTGCGGGGCTTGACTCCTGTCTCATCTTTCTCTTCCTCCTCTTCCTCTTCCTCTAGACTTTACAGGTTCGGCAGGCCTCTCAGCAGACAGCAGAAGTAACTTCAGCAGCTGGACCTGGACACAGCGGAGACGACGATATTTCTTGCTATGACTGCACATCTGCTGCGGGGCTTGACTCCTGTATAATCTTCCTCCTCTTCCTCTTCTCCTCATTTTAACAGTTTCGTCAGGCCAATCAGTAGAAAGCAGAGAGAAATTCATTCCTCAGAAGGACCTGGACACAGCGGAGATGACGATATTTCTTGCTATGACTGCACCTCTGCCGCGGGGCTTGACTCCTGTCTTACCTTCGGCTTCTTCCTCTTCCTCTTCCCTTCATTTTAGCAGTTTCGTCAGGCCTCTCAGTAGAAAGCAGAGAGAACTTCATCCCTCAGAAGGACCTGCACACAGCGGAGACGATATTTCTTGCTATGACTGCAACTCTGCTGCGGGGCTTGACTCCTGCATAACGTTCCTCCCCTCAGAAGGACCTGCACACAGCGGAGACGATATTTCTTGCTATGACTGCAACTCTGCTGCGGGGCTTGACTCCTGTTTTTTCTTCCGCTTCCTCCTCTTCCTCTTCTCCTCATTTTAACAGTTTCGTCAGGCCTCTCAGTAGAAAGCAGAGAGAACTTCATCCCTCAGTAGGACCTGGACACAGCGGAGACGACGATATTTTCTCATAAGCCTGCACATCTGCTGCGGGGCTTGACTCCTGTTTTTTCTTCCGCTTCCTCTTCTCCTCATCTTAACAGTTTTGTCAGGCCTCTCAGTAGAAATCAGAGAGAACTTCATCCCTAAGTAGGACCTGGACACAGCAGAGACGTCGATATTTCTTGCTATGACTGCACCTCTGCCGCGGGGCTTGACTCCTTTCTCATCTTCCTCTTTCTCCTCTTCCTCTTCCCCTAGACTTTACAGGTTCGTCAGGCCTCTCAGCAGACAGCAGAAGGAACTTCAGCCGTTGGACCTGGACACAGCGGAAACGACGATATTTTCTCATAAGCCTGCCCATCTGCTGCGGGGCTTGACTCCTGTATAATCTTCCTCCCCTTTGTCTTCCCCTCATTTTATCATGTTCGTCAGGCCTCTCGGTAGACAGCAGGGAGAACTTCATCCCTCAGTAGGACCTGGACACAGCGGAGACGACGATATTTTCTCATAAGCCTGCACGTCTGCTGCGGGGATTGACTCCTGTTTAATCTTCCTCCTCTTCCTCTTCTCCTCATTTTAACAGTTTCGTCAGGCCTCTCAGTAGAAAGCAGAGAGAACTTCATCCCTCAGTAGGACCTGGACACAGCGGAGATGACAATATTTCTTGATATGACTGCACCTCTGCCGCGGGGCTTGACTCCTGTATAATCTTCCACCCCTTTGTCTTCCCCTCATTTTAACAAGTTCGTCAGGCCTCTCAGTAGAAAGCAGAGAGAACTTCATCCCTCAGTAGGACCTGGACACAGCGGAGATGACGATATTTCTTGCTATGACTGCACCTCTGCCGCGGGGCTTGACTCCTGTCTCATCTTTCTCTTCCTCCTCTTTCTCTTCCTCTAGACTTTACAGGTTCGTCAGGCCTCTCAGCAGACAGCAGAAGTAACTTCAGCAGCTGGACCTGGACACAGCGGAGACGACGATATTTCTTGCTATGACTGCACCTCTGCTGCGGGGCTTGACTCCTGTATAATCTTCCTCCCCTTTGTCTTCCCCTCATTTTCACAGGTTCATCAGGCCTCTCGGTAGACAGCAGGGAGAACTTCATCCCTCAGTAGGACCTGGACACAGCGGAGACGACGATATTTTCTCATAAGCCTGCACATCTGCTGCGGGGCTTGACTCCTGTTTTTTCATCCCCTTCCTCCTCTTCCTCTTCTCCTCATTTTAACAGTTTTGTCAGGCCTCTCAGTAGAAAGCACAGAGAACTTCATCCCTCAGTAGGACCTGGACACAGCGGAGACGACGATATTTTCTCATAAGCCTGCGCATCTGCTGCGGGGCTTGACTCCTGTTTTTTCTTCCGCTTCCTCCTCTTCCTCTTCTCCTCATTTTAACAGTTTCGTCAGGCCTCTCAGTAGAAAGCAGAGAGAACTTCATCCCTAAGTAGGACCTGAACACAGCAGAGACGTCGATATTTCTTGCTATGACTGCACCTCTGCCGCGGGGCTTGACTCCTGTCTCATCTTTCTCTTCCTCCTCTTCCTCTTCCTCTAGACTTTACAGGTTCGTCAGGCCTCTCAGCAGACAGCAGAAGTAACTTCAGCAGCTGGACCTGGACACAGCGGAGACGACGATATTTCTTGCTATGACTGCACCTCTGCTGCGGGGCTTGACTCCTATATAATCTTCCTCCCCTTTGTCTTCCCCTCATTTTCACAGGTTCATCAGGCCTCTCGGTAGACAGCAGGGAGAACTTCATCCCTCAGTAGGACCTGGACACAGCGGAGACGACGATATTTTCTCATAAGCCTGCACATCTGCTGCGGGGCTTGACTCCTGTTTTTTCATCCCCTTCCTCCTCTTCCTCTTCTCCTTATTTTAACAGTTTTGTCAGGCCTCTCAGTAGAAAGCAGAGAGAACTTCATCCCTCAGTAGGACCTGGACACAGCGGAGACGACGATATTTTCTCATAAGCCTGCACATCTGCTGCGGGGCTTGACTCCTGTTTTTTCTTCCGCTTCCTCTTCTCCTCATTTTAACAGTTTCGTCAGGCCTCTCAGTAGAAAGCAGGGAGAACTTCATCCCTCAGTAGGACCTGGACACAGCAGAGATGACGATATTTCTTGCTATGACTGCACCTCTGCCGCGGGGCTTGACTCCTGTCTCATCTTTCTCTTCCTCCTCTTCCTCTTCCTCTAGACTTTACAGGTTTGTCAGGCCTCTCAGCAGACAGCAGAAGTAACTTCAGCAGCTGGACCTGGACACAGCGGAGACGACGATATTTCTTGCTATGACTGCACCTCTGCTGCGGGGCTTGACTCCTGTATAATCTTCCTCCCCTTTGACTTCCCCTCATTTTATCAGTTTCGTCAGGCCAATCAGTAGAAAGCAGAGAGAACTTCATCCCTCAGTAGGACCTGGACACAGCGGAGACGACGATATTTTCTCATAAGCCTGCACATCTGCTGCGGGGCTTGACTCCTGTTTAATCTTCCTCCTTTTCCTCTTCTCCTCATTTTAACAGTTTCGTCAGGCCTCTCAGTAGAAAGCAGAGAGAACTTCATCCCTCAGTAGGACCTGGACACAGCGGTGATGACGATATTTCTTGCTATGACTGCACCTCTGCTGCGGGGCTTGACTCCTGCCTAATCTTCCTCCCCTTTGTCTTCCCCTCATTTTAACAGGTTCGTCAGGCCTCTCAGTAGACAGCAGGGAGAACTTCATCCCTCAGTAGGACCTGGACACAGCGGAGACGACAATATTTTCTCATAAGACTGCACATCTGCTGCGGGGCTTGACTCCTGTTTAATCTTCCTACTCTTCCTCTTCTCCTCATTTTAACAGTTTCTTCAGGCCCCTTAGTAGAAAGCAGAGAGAACTTCATCCCTAAGTAGGACCTGAACACAGCAGAGACGTCGATATTTCTTGCTATGACTGCACCTCTGCCGCGGGGCTTGACTCCTGTCTCATCTTTCTCTTCCTCCTCTTCCTCTTCCTCTACACTTTACAGGTTCGTCAGGCCTCTCAGCAGACAGCAGAAGTAACCAGCAGCTGGACCTGGACACAGCGGAGATGACGATATTTCTTGCTATGACTGCACCTCTGCTGCGGGGCTTGACTCCTGCATAACCTTCCTCCCCTTTGTCTTCCCCTCATTTTAACAGGTTCATCAGGCCTCTCGGTAGACAGCAGGGAGAACTTCATTCCTCAGAAGGACCTGGACACAGCGGAGATGACGATATTTCTTGCTATGACTGCACCTCTGCCGCGGGGCTTGACTCCTGTCTTATCTTCGGCTTCTTCCTCTTCCACTTCCCTTCATTTTAGCAGTTTCGTCAGGCCTCTCAGTAGAAAGCAGAGAGAACTTCATCCCTCAGAAGGACCTGCACACAGCGGAGACAACGATATTTCTTGCTATGACTGCAACTCTGCTGCGGGGCTTGACTCCTGCATAACCTTCCTCCCCTTTGTCTTCCCGTCATTTTAACAAGTTCGTCAGGCCTCTCGGTAGACAGCAGGGAGAACTTCATCCCTCAGTAGGCCCTGGACACAGCGGAGACGACGATATTTTCTCATAAGCCTGCACATCTGCTGCGGGGCTTGACTCCTGTTTAATCTTCCTCCCCTTTGTCTTCCCCTCATTTTATCAGTTTCGTCAGGCCAATCAGTAGAAAGCAGAGAGAACTTCATCCCTCAGTAGGACCTGGACACAGCGGAGACGACGATATTTTCTCATAAGCCTGCACATCTGCTGCGGGGCTTGACTCCTGTTTAATCTTCCTCCTCTTCCTCTTCTCCTCATTTTAACAGTTTCGTCAGGCCTCTCAGTAGAAAGCAGAGAGAACTTCATCCCTCAGTAGGACCTGGACACAGCGGTGATGACGATATTTCTTGCTATGACTGCACCTCTGCTGCGGGGCTTGACTCCTGCCTAATCTTCCTCCCCTTTGTCTTCCCCTCATTTTAACAGGTTCGTCAGGCCTCTCAGTAGACAGCAGGGAGAACTTCATCCCTCAGTAGGACCTGGACACAGCGGAGACGACAATATTTTCTCATAAGACTGCACATCTGCTGCGGGGCTTGACTCCTGTTTAATCTTCCTACTCTTCCTCTTCTCCTCATTTTAACAGTTTCTTCAGGCCTCTCAGTAGAAAGCAGAGAGAACTTCATCCCTCAGTAGGACCTGGTCACAGCGGAGATGACGGTATTTCTTGCTATGACTGCACCTCTGCTGCGGGGCTTGACTCCTGTATAATCCTCCTCCCGTTTGTCTTCCCCTCATTTCAACAGGTTCGTCAGGCCTCTCGGTAGACAGCACGGAGAACTTCATCCCTCAGTAGGACCTGGACACAGCGGAGACGACGATATTTTCTCATAAGCCTGCACATCTGCTGCGGGGCTTGACTCCTGTTTTTTCTTCCGCTTCCTCCTCTTCCTCTTCTCCTCATTTTAACAGTTTCGTCAGGCCTCTCAGTAGAAAGCAGAGAGAACTTCATCCCTAAGTAGGACCTGAACACAGCAGAGACGTCGATATTTCTTGCTATGACTGCACCTCTGCCGCGGGGCTTGACTCCTGTCTCATCTTTCTCTTCCTCCTCTTCCTCTTCCTCTACACTTTACAGGTTCGTCAGGCCTCTCAGCAGACAGCAGAAGTAACCAGCAGCTGGACCTGGACACAGCGGAGATGACGATATTTCTTGCTATGACTGCACCTCTGCTGCGGGGCTTGACTCCTGCATAACCTTCCTCCCCTTTGTCTTCCCCTCATTTTAACAGGTTCATCAGGCCTCTCGGTAGACAGCAGGGAGAACTTCATTCCTCAGAAGGACCTGGACACAGCGGAGATGACGATATTTCTTGCTATGACTGCACCTCTGCCGCGGGGCTTGACTCCTGTCTTATCTTCGGCTTCTTCCTCTTCCACTTCCCTTCATTTTAGCAGTTTCGTCAGGCCTCTCAGTAGAAAGCAGAGAGAACTTCATCCCTCAGAAGGACCTGCACACAGCGGAGACAACGATATTTCTTGCTATGACTGCAACTCTGCTGCGGGGCTTGACTCCTGCATAACCTTCCTCCCCTTTGTCTTCCCGTCATTTTAACAAGTTCGTCAGGCCTCTCGGTAGACAGCAGGGAGAACTTCATCCCTCAGTAGGACCTGGACACAGCGGAGACGACGATATTTTCTCATAAGCCTGCACATCTGCTGCGGGGCTTGACTCCTGTTTAATCTTCCTCCTCTTCCTCTTCTCCTCATTTTAACAGTTTCGTCAGGCCTCTCAGTAGAAAGCAGAGAGAACTTCATCCCTCAGTAGGACCTGGACACAGCGGAGATGACGATATTTCTTGCTATGACTGCACCTCTGCTGCGGGGCTTGACTCTTGTATAATCTTCCTCCCCTTTGTCTTCCCCTCATTTTAACAAGTTCGTCAGGCCTCTCGGTAGACAGCAGGGAGAACTTCATCCCTCAGTAGGACCTGGACACAACGGAGACGACGACATTTTCTCATAAGCCTGCACATCTGCTGCGGGGCTTGACTCCTGTTTAATCTTCCTCCTCATCCTCTTCTCCTCATTTTAACAGTTTCGTCAGGCCTCTCAGTAGAAAGCAGAGAGAACTTCATCCCTCAGTAGGACCTGGACACAGCAGAGACGTCGATATTTCTTGCTATGACTGCACCTCTGCCGCGGGGCTTGACTCCTGTCTCATCTTTCTCTTCCTCCTCTTCCTCTTCCTCTAGACTTTACAGGTTCATCAGGCCTCTCAGCAGACAGCAGAAGTAACTTCAGCAGCTGGACCTGGACACAGCGGAGACGACGATATTTCTTGCTATGACTGCACCTCTGCTGCGGGGCTTGACTCCTGCATAACCTTCCTCCCCTTTGTCTTCCCCTCATTTTAACAGGTTCATCAGGCCTCTCGGTAGACAGCAGGGAGAACTTCATCCCTCAGTAGGACCTGGACACAGCGGAGACGACGATATTTTCTCATAAGCCTGCACATCTGCTGCGGGGCTTGACTCCTGTTTTTTCATCCCCTTCCTCCTCTTCCTCTTCTCCTCATTTTAACAGTTTTGTCAGGCCTCTCAGTAGAAAGCAGAGAGAACTTCATCCCTCAGTAGGACCTGGACACAGCGGAGACGACGATATTTTCTCATAAGCCTGCACATCTGCTGCGGGGCTTGACTCCTGTTTTTTCTTCCGCTTCCTCTTCTCCTCATTTTAACAGTTTTGTCAGGCCTCTCAGTAGAAATCAGAGAGAACTTCATCCCTAAGTAGGACCTGGACACAGCAGAGATGTCGATATTTCTTGCTATGACTGCACCTCTGTCGCGGGGCTTGACTCCTTTCTCATATTCCTCTTTCTCCTCTTCCTCTTCCTCTAGACTTTACAGGTTCGTCAGGCCTCTCAGCAGACAGCAGAAGGAACTTCAGCCGTTGGACCTGGACACAGCGGAAACGACGATATTTTCTCATAAGCCTGCCCATCTGCTGCGGGGATTGACTCTTTTTTAATCTTCCTCCCCTTCCTCTTCTCCTCATTTTAACAGTTTCGTCAGGCCTCTCAGTAGAAAGCAGAGAGAACTTCATCCCTCAGAAGGACCTGGACACAGCGGAGATGACGATATTTCTTGCTATGACTGCACCTCTGCTGCGGGGCTTGACTCTTGTATAATCTTCCTCCCCTTTGTCTTCCCCTCATTTTAACAAGTTCGTCAGGCCTCTCGGTAGACAGCAGGGAGAACTTCATCCCTCAGTAGGACCTGGACACAACGGAGACGACGATATTTTCTCATAAGCCTGCACATCTGCTGCGGGGCTTGACTCCTGTTTAATCTTCCTCCTCATCCTCTTCTCCTCATTTTAACAGTTTTGTCAGGCCTCTCAGTAGAAATCAGAGAGAACTTCATCCCTAAGTAGGACCTGGACACAGCAGAGATGACGATATTTCTTCCTATGACTGCACCTCTGCCGCGGGGCTTGACTCCTGTCTCATCTTTCTCTTCCTCCTCTTCCTCTTCCTCTAGACTTTACAGGTTCGTCAGGCCTCTCAGCAGACAGCAGAAGTAACTTCAGCAGCTGGACCTGGACACAGCGGAGACGACGATATTTCTTGCTATGACTGCACCTCTGCTGCGGGGCTTGACTCCTGTATAATCTTCCTCCCCTTTGTCTTCCCCTCATTTTCACAGGTTCATCAGGCCTCTCGGTAGACAGCAGGGAGAACTTCATCCCTCAGTAGGACCTGGACACAGCGGAGACGACGATATTTTCTCATAAGCCTGCACATCTGCTGCGGGGCTTGACTCCTGTTTTTTCATCCCCTTCCTCCTCTTCCTCTTCTCCTCATTTTAACAGTTTTGTCAGGCTTCTCAGTAGAAAGCACAGAGAACTTCATCCCTCAGTAGGACCTGGACACAGCGGAGACGATGATGTTTGCTGATAAGCCTGCACCTCTGCCGCGGGGCTTGACTCCTGTATCCTCTTCCTGTTCTTCGTCTTCCCCTAGATTTTACAGGTTTTTCAGGCCTCTCAGTAGACAGCTGAGAGAACTTCATCCTTCAGTAGGACCTGGACACCGCGGAGACGAAGATATTTGCTGATAAGCCTGCACCTCTGCCACGGGGTTTGACTCCTGTCTCATCTTCCTCTTCCTCCTCTTCCTCTTGTTTTTTTCAGGTTTTCAGGCCTCTCAGTAGACAGTAGGGGAACTTCTGCCCTCAATTGGGCCTGGACAGAGCGGAAACAACTATATTTACTGATATGCCTGCAACTCTGCCACGGGGCTTGACTCCTGTCTCTTCTTCTTCATTATCCTCTTTCTCTTTCCCTCTTTTTAGTGCTAGGCCTGCACCTCTGCTGCGGGGCTTAATTCCTTTCTCCTCTTCCTCTTCCTCCTCTTCCTCTTGTTTTTTTCAGGTTTGTCAGGCCACTCAGTAGACAGCTGGTTGAACGTCAGCCCTCAGTAAGACCTAGACCTAGCGGAGTCAATGACATTTGCTGCGATGCATGCTCCTCTGCCACTGGGCATGACTCCTTCGTCATCCCCTCTACCACTTCCTCCACCTTCTTTTAATAGGTTCCTAAGGCCTCTTGGTGGACAGCAGGGAGAACGTGAGTGTTTAGACACAGCAGAGACTGTATTTTCAGCTCGGCCTGTTGCTCTTCCTCGGGGCTTGTCTCATTCTCTTCGTCCTCGTCCTCCTCATCCTCCTTCTCCTTTCAACAGTTTCATCAGGCCTCTCAGTAGATGACAGAGAGAATGTCAGCCCTCAGTAGGAGCTGTACCCAGCAGAGACCGCAATACTTGCTGGTAGGCCTGCTGCTCAGCCGTCGGAATTGAAATTTTCTTGTGTAAGGATCTCGAGCACTTCCTTTCTGCCTCCTTTGTTTGACTTCTCTTCCTCCCCTTCCTCTTTGTAGTGAGGAGCCTTTTCAGACAAATGGGAAGATTTCGCCTTTGACTCCCCTCTTGTCTTGCAGGAACTGATTACCCAATGTGTCATTATGCGAACAGGCTGCAATTTAGGGAAGAGAAGGTATGCATTGTACAAATGTTGGAGTGGATGAAACCCTTCCCCTCTCAATGTTGACCGAAAGTAGTTAAAAGATTATAACTCACTCCACCTTTCCTGTCTCCTTTGCACGTGAATCAGTAATAGATGTGCTGGCTGAGTGAGTCTAGTCCTGCTTGGGCCAAATTTCTTAGGATGTTTGGTAGGGTCTCTTGACTTGAGGCTAACGTGTAATCCAGGGATGAACCTGTGAAATTCTATTGTTCACTGCTGCTCACTGCCGTCCTGTTATCACGGTCAGGGGTGCAGCTTGCTTGCGCAAGTGAATAAAGGCCAACTCTCTATATGTCTGTGCTGGTTTGCCATCTTGAATTCTTCACATCCCAATCTATAGGGATCTAAATCTTTCCTTGTCTGGCAACATCAACATTCATTTAGTTGTTGCTGGTGTTGCCACTGATGATCAGTCTGTGTTTTGGCAATATTGTCCAACATGATTAATATTTTGTTTTCTATTGATCAGCCTCTGAGGAACTACGGCCCTTTTCAGAAGACCATCTGAAAACCACTTACTTAGCGAAAGCACTTTATTTTGCTTTAAAGTCGCTCAGTGTGAAGCTCTGAAGAACCACCTTGTCACGTGCCAAAGTGTGGACTGTAAATCTCTGACAATGTAAATTAGTCACTAAACTAAAATAAGAAGGCATGATTAATCACCTCAGAGAATACCTGGCAGAATTACAAGTCGCTGAATCTAATATTACTTACTGACAAATACCCTACAATAATTCTGGCACACACTTCATCACCTCGTATAGCCTAAAACATAATCCTTATGAACTGAAAAGAGGCAAAAAGGGTCCCTAAGGTGTACCGTGATTACTCCAAGACAGATAGCAGCTGAAAGAAGACTGCCAATACGCATTTCCAGAAATCAAATGTTAATTTTATTCATGATTTACGGTATTTCCCGGGTTATGTGCCCCACATGCATTTCTTTTTATTTATAAGAATGATTTCTATCAGAACAAATAAAACTTTTCTCAAAGCCATAATTCTTCTGTGTTAAATTTTTAAGTGTTTTTCCCTCCACCAGATTTGATATTGTTGTATTTTATGGAGCAATGTTTTTAATTGAATTTCTGGTTTCTCATTCATAATGTATAATATTTTACAGCATTTTATGTGCATGGATTTACACAGTAATTTACAGGATGCAGTCATAAACTACCGCGCAATGAAAAATACAATATATATTCTTGCAACTTGAATGCCATGAAGCAAACCAATTTCTGTAGTAAGAAATTCAAGCGGGCTGGCCAGGGTCAATCAGAAATGATCCACCATGTCCATTTTATATCAAGGGGCCTTAAGGGGCATTCCAGTACACAGGTACTGTTAATAAATATATTGTTATAAGGGACTGTGTTCTACCACAGTCATAGTGTCTTTCCATGGAGGCATAAAAGGGGGGGCATGATTGAGACGTATAAAATTATGCATGGAATGGATAGAGTGAATAGAGGGAAGTTCGTTTCCCTCTCCCACAACATCAGAACCAAGGGACATGTACTAAAGTTGAGTGGAGGGAGAGTTAGAACAGACAAAAGAAAATATTTCTTCACCCAGTGTGTAATTAACCTGTGGAACTCCTTGCCACAGGATGTGGTGATGGTACCTGCCCTAGATGTCTTTATAAGGGGACTAGATAGATTCATGGAGGAAAAGTCCATCACAAAGTTGCAAGCCATGATTAACCTCCTGGTTTTAGAAGGTTTTCTCTGTATGCCAGGAACAAGGGAGTGGCAATAGGATACAGGAATATTGTTTTCTTGTGTGCTCCCTGAGGCATCTGGTGGGGCCACTGTGAGATACAGGAAGCTGGACTAGATAGGCCTTTGACCTGATCCAGCAAGGCTCTTCTTATGTTCTTAAAGGAATTCTGTTTCTCCTTTGGTTTTTCCTTTGGTTGTCAGACTACATGGATGCATGCATGCATGCACATGCACCACACTGGGCCATTTGGGGAATGGGGGAAACCACACATTCATCTTATATCTCCTTACAGCCTTCATTATAAGGGAAGGGTAGATGGGGATATGTGAGGTGTTTCCATGTCTTCCATTTTCTTTAATGCCTACTAATGTACCATGCCAACAAATGTTCGCATAGTCAGGGCGATGGTGTTCCCAGTAGCAATGTATGGTTGCAAGAGTTGGACCATAAGGAAGGCTGAGCGCCGAAGAATAGATGCTTTTGAACTGTGGTGCTGGAGAAGACTCCTGAGACAGCATCACCAATGCAACGAACATGAAAATGAGTGAACTCAGGAAGATAGTGAGATAGATAGATAGGAAGGCCTGGTGGAATGTGGTTCATGGGATCACGAAGGGTCGGACACGACTTAACGACTGAACAACAACAACAACAACAAAGTGTACCAAGTGGCCTGTACGATGTGCTGGCTGTACCAGCTGGGGCTGGAGATGCCCCTTAGGAGGTTACATCACATGCCCATTCTTGTTTGTCCTCGCCAGCAAGTGGTGAAAGCACTGCCCATGGACCAAGCCAGATGTGCAGAGCATTTTCAGAATCTGCCATAACCTGTCTTTTCATGGGGGGACAGTGGCTGTTCTGCTCCTGCTTTTGTCCCAGCTAACATATGAGTTCCTTTATGCCAATGAAGGTTTCATTCATTCATTCATTCATTCATATGAGTTCCTTCTAGAATTCCAGCCAGGATGAAATTTGGACACATCCCTACTTACATCCACAGGAGAAACCCTTTCTATACCTGGGCTATTTTGTGAGGTAAGATATTGACATATCTGTGTTTAAAAAAGGCATTGGACTACAGCAGTGTACCTCAGTTCAGGATCTAATTCAATAGCCTGTTGATTTCTTATCTCACATGCAATCAATAGGCCAGTTTTTCCCCCTTCTACCGATACCACAGGAAATCAGGACTAATTCCAAAATCAATGATGTTGCATTACTGTAAAAGCAGAGAAAAGGGCTAGCATAAATAGAAACAGAAATGTTGGTCCCTGTATGAATACTTGTGTTAATTGTAAGGCCATTTCTCATTTTTCATCATCTACCTTGCTTTAATGAATTTATTGATTATTTAATTCCCCCTCCCCATATTTCTTTTCCTTCATTTTCTCCACTTATTGTATTGATAGTTTTCCTGAGGAGTCTTCATTGTCTCGGTAGGTTGCTTCAAATACAATAATCAGAGTGGTTAAAAATAAGCTTCATATATTCAAATCCATTGTGGAATTTGAAATTCACTTTCAGGAAATATTAGTGCATCGTTTTGTTAATATTTCCACTGGAAAAGTTTCATAAGAGTCCAGTAATAGAAAGAAAGAAAAAAAAAACAGCATAGAAAGAAAGAAAGAAAAACACAGCCATTTTTAAGACGAGTATAGAAATATTTTCTGTACTCAGGATCCCATCTTATTGCTAAAAAGTGTCCAGGTTAAATATAGTTACAGCACTCTACAAGGGAAGAAATGGTGTCTTTAGAGTGACCATGGAGAAGAGAGCCTAGTAGAGTATGGGGGAAGCCTTAGCCTAGTAATACCCAGAAAAGGCAGAGGGCAGCTACTGACATGTCACACAGTGGCTCAAATCAAATAGCAACACCTCTTATCACACTAAGCAGAAAAACAGAGAGCCAGGATGGCATAGTGATGGACTTAGACATGGAAGATCCAGGTTCAAGTCCCTGCTCAGCCATGAAGCTTCCTGGGTGACCTTGGGCCAGTCCTGATCGTTCAACCTAACCTACCTCACAGGGTTGTTGTGAGGACAAAAGGAGAGGAGGAACTATGTATACCACCCTTCCACCTTCCTTGGAGGAAGAGTGGTATAAAAATATGAAAAAAATAAATAAAATAGTCTGAACTTAGATGTTGACTCCTGGCCTTGAGATTTTTCTTCTCATGGGAAGAAGGTTCCCAACCCCTTCCCGGCCGAGTACCACCTCCGGCACCACTATCCTGAGTTCCACCGGAAGTGACTGGCAATGACATCATCTCCAGTTACTTCTAGGTTTTCATGTTTTCAGAGGTCAGAAAACCCAGGGAGGAGGCTCTGGACAGGTGGGAGGGCCCTTCTCAGTGTTCCTGAGAGGCTCGGACGAAGAAAGGAGCCTCTTGGGAACAAAAGTCTGCCACCAAAAGCTCTGCATCGGTGCAGGGTTCCAGTTGTCCAGCGATCTGAGTACCACCAGCAGTCGGCCAAAGTACCACTGATGCTACTAGTGCCACAGGTAGGGAACCCCTGTCCTAGAGCTTCAAATCAATCCTTGAGATCTGGCAAGAGCACCCCTATTATGGTGAATTGTATGAGGCATGTCTCCACTGAATGGCAGCAGGTCTCCACGAGGTGTCTTCTTCAGCCCTACCAGAAGATGCCAAGGATTGAATCTGGAACCTTCTGCATGCAAAGCAGGTGCTGCACCACTGAACTGTGGCCCATCCTTGTGTTGTGTCAAATGATGCCATGGTATATGAAGGGAAGAGACCTGTGCTTCCACTTGATTTCTTGCTAAGGAGCACTTCCAGCAGCCAAGAGAGAGGCTTTTTCAGCAGCAGCTGCTTCCTGTCTCTCTTCCTTCACCAACTTGCACCTTTTTGCCGGGCAAGACTAGGGCTATGGAACTGTACCTGACTGGTGCCCAGCCAACTCCACTTCACTTTCATTGAAGCTGGGCCAGGCAAGAAACAATCTCCAGGGCCAAGAAAAAGGAAACCTCAAAAGTGCACAGGAATCCGTTTCCCAGGCCCAGCATCAAGAAGAAACTCTTCCTCGGGAACTGCTGGGAAATAAATATGTAAGCATATCATATAAAAACAAGTAACAATATACAATGTCTTTAAAATGCTAAAATATCTGTTAAACAAGCAACATGTTGGGAAGGACTCATTCCAAAGAGCAATGTGATTCAGCCTGTAAAATGGGACAAACTAAACCTCAAAGTTTACTTGTGGTTAACTTCATTTGGAAACCAGGGTCCTTTGGGTAACGTTGACTTGGGAATGACATATGGGATTGATTTGGGAGTTATGTAAATATTGCATGAATGGAAGTTGTCTCCTGAAGCGATCCCATTGGGAATTGGAGTGCCGAAGATGTGGGAGTAGATAGCAGGTTCCTTGAATATATTTCTTCTTTGCAGAGTTGGATTTGTCACATTGAAAAATATAGATATATACACAGATGGATCTCAGGCTCCTTGGGGAATGGACGTGGGTGCAGCCTTAACTCTTGAACTTTAGAAACGCTTGAAATAATAAATAACATGTACATATAACGGTAATGTGAATGTATTGTTAGTAATCATCTGAGCAAAGTAGTGCATACATTATGACAAACAGTATCCCATCCATTCGGGGGCATTTTTTCTCAGCATAGGCAGAAGCGTCACGGGGGTTGGTGCGGTGGGCCCGAGGGCGGAGACCGGACGTGGCGGCGAAGGGGCGCACTTACCTCGGGATGCATTCCCTCCACCGCGTTCATCCTGGAGCTAGGCCCACCCGCCCTGGAGCTGCTTCGGCTCCAAAATAGGTAGGAAAACGGTGGGGTGTGTGATTGGAGCCGCGCTGGGCACGCGCGCATCGTCACGCTGGGCGCACGCTGATGAATCATGTGGGGGTCTGGATCTGGATCCCCCAGGATCGTCTCTGAGCATAGGGGCCTAGAACAGGGGTTCTCAACCTTTGGAGACCCCCTATCATGGTCCAATTTTCTGAAGTACCCCCTGCTAATTAACTGATAATTAATTGGATTAAACAATTAATTAATTAGGCAATTAATCATTAAATAAAAAAGTACTAAAACAATTTTAAACGTGAAAAAATGTCTTATTTAACTGTGTGACTGAGAGATGCAAGGATCTTTTTTTTCCTCCAAGTCACACTTCCCAAAATCAGCTCCTCCCTCCCCCACCCCACCAAAGTACTTTTTCCAAAGTACAAAAATAAGCCCAAAACCAAAATCAGAGAGAAAGAAGGGCTCCGAAAATAATTACAATTTAAAATCCATGTTAATTAACTCTTAATTAGCTGCTGATAGGGCAGATGAGGGGCAGGGCTTGGCGTACCCCCAGCAAGAGGTCCGCGTACCCCTAGGGGTATCCCTGGCCTAGAATGTTTAGGTACAAGAAATAAACAATGAAAAATATTATGAAAATGATGTGATGTCTTACATTTGTCTAAGAAAAATTCCTATAACAGTGGTTCTCAAAGCGGTGGGTCACGACCTGCTGTTGGAACCACTAACTGCCCCCTGCCCCCTTAAGGCACCCAAAAATGTATTTTTTATTTACCGGGGCTTCGAGGGGGGGGTTCGTGGAGGCCTGCGCGACCCTCCGCAGGTCTCCCCCCAAGTCTCACTAACCCCCCATTTTCGAGTGCTTTTTCGGTGGTGGTGATCCCCAGAATCACCGCCCCCGCAGGCCCCACCCCCGCAAGCACTTAAAGTTATCCCCATCTTGCGGGGAGAACTTTGAGAACCACTGTCCTATAAGATCAGTGGTGAAGTTGTGATGGTTCCACTGTTGTAAGGCCCAGTTAGGATTTGAGTGTAAGATGATTTGACTGCAGCCTTAGCTCTTAGATTGGAATTTCAGTGCCAGTAATGAGTAGAGATGAGCATGACAAGAATTTCTGTTCAAATGAAGTTATTTGGTCATACGTTTTTGGAATGGAATTTATAGGGTGAAAACCTCCATAATTTGCTCAGAATTATTCCATCTCAGACCTAATATACAGGTTAAAAAGGTCAGTATCAATATCATTTATTAATGCGGTCAAAGACCCACAAGAACAGAATACAACCAGATTAAAAACAGAAACAAACATTATCAAAGCTAAAATTTAACAATGAAGACAAATAAAAACAAGAAACAGAGAAGAAGAGAGTAGTGCTAAAATGTTTCCTCAATGTTGACAATACCTGTGCGAATTTTGCAAGCAGCTGCCAAGAAGCTTGCGCTCCAAATTGTGAACAGAGAATTAGTTCCCAAAAGATGTTTATTAGTCATAACATCAGGCAAGTCCGGGAATTCCCTAGTCAGGGTAGAAATAAACTTGGAGCGGATACCCTGGTAGAATGAACAGTGGAAAAAGACATGTTCAGTTGTTTCTACATCTCCTGAGCCACAAGGGCATACCCTTTCAGAAATAGGGATCCTCCTATAGCAACCCTCAACAATTGCCGAGGGGAATGCTCTCCACCTGGCTAGGAAAAAAAGCCCTCCTATGCCTCGGGAACTCAAGTAATGTAAGATAGGTGGCTGGCGCAACTACTGTATATATCTAATATCCTCTGCAGCAAGAAAAGTTGGGGTTCTACCGATCTTCCCCTGCCACTTGATATCTAATAGCCTCTGCCTTATCTTCGTTCTTGCATGGTCATGATCCATTGCCAAAATGGCTTCGGGAGGTTAAAAAGGTCCTCAACATTATGACCTTTGTATTATTTTTGTGATGAAAAACTTGGAACGCCTTCATTACTCCATAATAATAATAATAATAATAATAATAATAATAATAATAATATGTATATGTATATGTATATGTATATCACTTTTCAACAAAAAGTTCATAAAACGGTTTACAGGCAAAATCAAATAATAACATACCTCCCTGTCCCAAAAGGGCTCACAATCTAAAAAAGATGCAGAAGAACACCAGCAAACAGCGACCAGAAAAGACACTGTGCTGGGGTGAAAGGGGGGCAGTTACTTCATAAAAAGGTAAAGGTATCCCCTGACAATTAAGTCCAGTCGTGTTCGACTCTAGGGTGTGGTGCTCATCTCCATTTCAAAGCCGAAGAGCCAGCGTTGTCCGAAGACGCCTCTGTGGTCATGTGGCTGGCATGACTCTCCTTGCCGCAGTGCGTAGCATGCAGCTGGAACACGGAGCGCTGTTTACCTTTCCACAAGTGGTACCTATTTATCTACTCGCATTGACATGCTTTGGAACTGCTAGGTTGGCAGGAGCTGGCCAAGCAACGAGCGCTCACCCCGTCACGGGAATCGACCTGCCGTCCTGCCGACCTTTCGATCAACAGCTTATGGTTCAGCGGTTTAACAGTATAAAATGTGAAAAATAAATAAATAAAAATAAATGTACTTTAACTGATTTACAGCCCAATCCTGTGTAAAGGGCTGGCCCCCATATCCTATCACCCCAGGGCAGCTCGGGAACAACTCAGGAGAAGGGGACGGTCATCCCCTTCCCCCTGTGTAAGCCGCAGGAGGCCCTATGGGCCTCCTTGCATGTGTGCGAGCTCTAGAACTCGTGCACAGTAACGCTGACCATGTCGGCGTATCTTCGGCCTGGAGGCATCGTTGGATACTGGGGATCTCAGTACCCGGTATCCCCGCCCCCTCCATGCCCCGGGTGGCCAATGGCCACCCTCCTTCGACACCCAGTCCGCCCTCCCCCCGCCCCTGCCCCAACTAGTGTAGGGCTTACCTGCGGTGGCTGGCCAGCACTGCTTGCTCACCAGGTGTTGCTTAAGTGCCTTACGGCACTTTTGCAACTCCCTGTGCCGGAGCAGCACGTACTGCCCCGGCGCTAGGAGTACACAGGATTGCAAGTCCAATCAAACTTGATTCTCTCTTCCCCTCCCTGCTTCCTCCAGTGCTTGGGCTGCACTCCTCACTTTCTTCTTTGAAAGTAAATTCAGTTGAAATGAATGACATAGCACAACACATTTTTGTTTGGGAATGTCATTGTTTTTTTTAACCATCCTGTTGCTTATCTCTTGAACAAGAGCCAACAATGTAGATGGGCCTAACAATTTGACATTTTTTCATGCCCTATTGGTTAGTTGAGAGGAATTGTTATACTGTGGCAGATGCCAGGTACCTGTGGTGTTATGCAGCAACTCATAAAATGCTCACAGCAGTCAAAGCATTTTCAAGTGTATTGGAACGATTGGTTTATTTACCTGAAACCATTTGTGAAGGCTGTAGACACAAGCAAACAAGCTTATAGGAATGAAAAGGAGCACTCATTCATTCCTTCTGAGCAAATTAGGCTCTCCAACTATGGCATCTTAGAAAAATTGAATTGATTTGCCTGCTCTCCCACCTCTCTGAAGTGATGTCCACACAAGTACAGTAAGTCGTTGCTTAAAGTTGTTTTGGTTTAAAGGCGGTTTGTTTTAAAGTTGATGGGAAAATGCCCTAGGAACGTGTAAAGGTAAAGGTGACCCCTGACAACTAAGTCCAGTCGTGTCCAACTCTAGGGTGTGGTGCTCATCCCCATTTCAAAGCCGAAGAGCCAGCATTGTCTGAAGACGCCTCCGTGGTCATGTGGCTGGCATGACTCTCCTTGCCGCAGCGCGTAGCATGCAGCTGGAACACGGAGCACTGTTTACCTTCCCACAAGCGGTATCTATTTATCTACTCGCATTAACATGCTTTGGAACTGCTAGGTTGGCAGGAGCTGGCCAAGCAACGAGAGCTCACCCCGTCGCGGGTTTGAACTGCCGACCTTTATCAATTAACCTATGTCAAATTGCTTTCATTATAAATCGTTCCGTTTAAAGTCACAGTTTCCAAGAAGAACCTATTGACAACTTTAAGTGAGGATCTGGCTGTCCTGGGAAATTTAGGCAACCTTCATAGCCAGGTTGAAGATCTACTACAAGGAGAGATTCTTACACTGAACTCCTTGGAGAAAAGGCTGGGTACACCTGCAATTAATAACAAGTAGAAATCCCAGCCTTCAAAAAATATTAAAAGGTCAAATTTATTTTAGAGGTTACTCAGACAAGAACAAACAGATCAATTGTTCATTTCCTCACAACCAGCTCACATTAAAGTTCTGCCTGAATCCTATTGTTGACTGCATTAGATTTGTAATGAATAGTAAAATGAATTTTGCGTCTCAACTCTGACAGAGGTGAGAAACATGACTGAGAAACAAGACCTGTTGAAAACAGGATGTTCAGGATGTCCCAACCACTTATAGAAAAGTGGGTCTTTTAACTAGATCTGCGTAAACCGGTGATTCCCAAACCATTTAGCATCAGGATCCACCTAGCTTTATGACTTAAAAAAAAAATCTAGAAAGAAATATGTTATTTATTTACAAGTAAAAAAACCTCCAGAAAAAAGACACCCAAACATTTATCTCCCTGTATTTTCACAAGCTTACAATCTGTAGGAGCTCAGCTCCTTGAAATCTGCAGGAGCTCAGCTCCTTGCAGGGCAATTAGCAACTATTTTTGAATAGCCTCAGGGCCTGAGGCAATTAGTTATTTGACCTTCCATCACCCATATTTTCATTGGAGGCTCTGGTCACTATTGGTGCAGGTGGGCAGGCAGGTGACTCTGTTGCTGGCGGCACCTGCGAAAAGTCCGCAGGGGGGTACATGAGCCGCCAATTGGGTGGCGTGGGGACATCGGCAAAACCAGCCTTTTCAAGAGTGAAAAAGACCCATGAAAAGGCTGGTTTTGCCGACACCGACACCCCTGTGCCACCGAATTGCTGCCAAATTGGCGGCTTGTGCGCTCCCCATCCATGTGTCACCCCCCACTCAGGGAGCCACTGCCTCCGCCCCCCCTAATGATGACGCTGGGTCACGACCTGCCAGAAATTGGGTTGTGACCCACCAGTGGGTTGCAACCCACAGTTTGGGAAACGCTGGTGTAATATTCACAGACTATTGTACCAATTTTCATCACATTGACACTGGCATTCATTCCAGCTGGGCTTTTCCACGCTTACAGTTGAAACAGTTTCCCTTGCAGGAGTACGTTTTACACTTACATTGAAAACTGATATCCAAACTGACACTGATGATTCGTCCATTTTGGTCCAGCCGAAGTCTTGGTTCTTGAAACTCCAATTCCAGTCTAGCACACAGTCCCTTGGGCATATTGAAGTCAAGCATCCCGAGTGGCTGGCAATTTGCCCATAGCACAATTCTTCTGACAACAGAGATTCATTCCGGCCACATTCACAGAGCAACAATGACTTGTTTTGTCACATATGACAACGGTCAGTCTTCCTAGCTTTCAGAAATGATGAGGCTCTACGTGCAGCTATTCAAGGAGGTGACAGGACAGGTGCAGAAATATCTCTGCAACATCTTCATATGACTGTCTGCGAAGAGCGCAGTGATGCTGATTCTTAAACTTCTAGTTGGGGTTGGATAATGATTCATCTCTCTCATATGTATTGGCATCTACAGTGCACAATGCATCGTCTCCAAAGCAAAGAACAAGGTCTTAGAACAGGGGTAGCAAACCCATGGCACATGTGCTCCAAGGTGGCACACAAAATGTTTTTATTGGCACACAGCATGCAGTGCCACTCACTAAATTGGAAACTGGATCAACCCCTTCCCTCCCTGTGCTCCATTCATGCACAGGGTTTAAAGGGAACACATTCTTTTAAACTTTACATGTTGTGTGAGGAAGGAGCATTTCACTACCACATCCCTCGCTCCATACTTGCATGGCATTTCAAGTTTAAAGGTACATGTTCCCTTTAAACTTGAAATCCCACATGAGGACAGAGCATAGTGAGGAGGTAAGGAACTGCTCTCCCCCCCCCCATTCTTCTTCCAGTGCTGCAAGAAGAAAGTGGGAGGGGGGAGAGACTGCCGCACTCCAGATCACAGGCGATTTGGACTGCCTCCCTTCCCTTTATTTATGAGGAATGACATGTGACCTGCAGCCTGCCTGGTCCACACCACATGTTCAGCAGCTGAGCGAGCTGGGAACCCAAACTGCACCACTTCCATTTCAAGCAGAAGTGGCATGGACCGTTCAGGGTGCGGATCACCCTCCTAATACGTAAAAGGATGGGTGTGTGCAAATGTTCAATTAAGTATTAAATGCTTGAAAGCATTTTGTTCTCTTTCTCTATTAAAAAATAATTGTACAATACTGTACAAATATTATAATAATAAATGACCATTACCAGTTTCCCATTCTCAAGGAGATAATCTGGTTATCCCAAGTAGTCATAAGTAAATAGTATCTGGCCAACAATACGTTTCTGGTGGTGAAATGGATAATTATTGTTCTCCCAAACTGCAATACCTGAACATATCTTCTTGTCTCACTTCCTTCATGGTAGTGCTAGGTTGCAAACCAATGAATGAACGGTCAAGGCAGGGGGAGAAACAGCAAACTAAGAGCATTAGATTATTCTGGTCCTGCTTTCTCAACTGCACGATGATCTGCACTCAAGCAATAAAGTTAAATGGAAAAGGCACTGTGCTAGGTTTTCAATTACAGCAGAAGCAGGGAGCCCCAATTATCCCTTTCATTACTGAAATATCCTTCAAAGCAGCTCTGGTGAAATACCTGCTGTTGCAAATACCAGGATTCCTTCTGCTGCCGTTGTAGCTGCTGTTCTTAAATTGAAATGCCCTTGAAAGAGGGGAGGTCAAAGGTCATAACATGAAATAAAAAATGTGAGCAATGCAGAATTTTTGTCTTTTTGTAAAGAAATCATCAGGGGTATTTTCAGGGGAGGGGGGGAAAGGAAAAAACTTTGCAAAACCATTGCTTAACTTACACAAATATTTGCCACAATATGTGGAGATGGCCAGAAGCTTAGATGGATTTAAAAACAAAAACAAAAAACAATTAGACATATCAATGTCCATCAATGGATAACAGGCTTGACAATCCAAACAAAGTCTTTATGATGGGTACCTCTGATTGGTGGATGACGGGCATAGGAGCAAAGAGCTGGGCATGGCTAACTTGGCATGGCCAATATTATTTAGCCACCAGAAAAGACACTGTGCTGGGGTGAAAGGGAGGCAGTTACTCTCCCCCTGCTAAATATAAGAGAAGCACCAATTGAAAAAGTGCCTCTATGTGAGCTTCTTGTCAAGTTTGGGTGCCCACAGTTGGAAACAAGATGGTGGACTAGATGGGCCCAATGCTGCAGGAAACACATTGCTGCTGTCTAGATATGCATGCAAAGTTTCCAATTTCAATGCCCAGATGACCAACTGTAGCAGTACATAAATGTTTAAATTTCATGTGAAGGAAAGTATTATGATTCCTGAGAACTTTTATATCTTGGATTTTCATCCACGATACAGAAAAACGTAACTCCTCCCACTCCCTCCTATCCAAACATCATTCTGCAGAACCAATCTCTCCTATGGCTACTTGGTGCTGATGCTCCAGTCAGCAGTGGACTGAAACATCTGCTTTGAGCAACAGCTGGGGAATGTAATGAACTGTGGGATGGGCCGCACTTCCCCCATCCACTCACTGCCTCTCCCAACTGCCGCACCTGCTCCTCACTCAACTTTTATAGAGCAAGCAGTTCAGGGATCTTACCTTCAGAGTCACTGCTGACGAATGTGGCAATGGAGTTAGAGGATGAAAAAGAGCAGCCATTGCAATCCTGTTACCATTCACTCTTCAGCAAACAGAAAGTGGATCACCACCTCCACTTTGTCTCCTCCTCTGTGTCTTCATTGGTCAGATGGGGAGGATTTTGAAAGCAACTTCCAAGATCCTACCCACCCAGCCAGTTTTAAAGACATGGGTGAAGGTGGAGGTGTGGGCAGAGGCGTTCTTATATGGGGGTAGCAAGTGTGCTCCCCCCCAGGCGCTGAGTGGGCGAGGGGCGCGGCAGGCGCGCCCCTCCGAAGCAGCGCGCACACTCCGCGCGTCCCCGGCCTCCGGAGGCTGCGGTCCGAAGGCTGGGGATAAGCCCTCCTTAAAGCGACCGCCCCGTTCGGCGGTCGAGAGCTTTATGAAGAAGCCGAACACGTCGCTGGGGTTTTGCACATGCGCAAACCCTATAAAAGCCAGCGACGCGTTCGGCTTCTTCATAAAGCTCTCGACCGCCGAACGGGGCGGTCGCTTTAAGGAAGGCTTATCCCCAGCCTTCGGACCGCAGCCTCCGGAGGCCGGGGATGCGCAGAGTGGGCGCTCAGCCCCGAGCCCGGCTACTTGGGGGGGCGCTCCAACCCCACCCCCCCAGGCGCCGGGAGGGCTGGGAACGCCACTGGGTGTGGGATATGGTTTCCATACACCAAAAAACAAAAGTGGGATGGAATTTGGATGCAAATTTGGGCACATCTCCATTTTGGTTCAGGATGGGCCCAACTTCAGCACTGGTGATGAAGTACTATGTGTGTAGCATGGAGTACTGCTACATACAACCCAGGTGGCAATAGTCCTGGACAACTACGGGCCCAATCCTATCTAATTTTCCAGCATTGATGCAACCGTGATAAGGGGGCGTGTGCTGCATCCTTGGGGGGGGGGGGAGCCACAGAGGCCTCCTCAAGTTAAGGGAAAATTTGGATAGGATTGGGCACACAGTGTTTTTGATACCTATGGAATATCATTGAATGGTAATAGACCTGAGCAACAGGGACACACATGAAAGTGGGTGAAATGTGTAGCACTCAATTACAGCTCAATTCTATGGACCTGCTGCATCACCAGAACTTGCGTTCCAGTGGCAGGAACTGGAGTAGGGATCAGAATGTGTTGGGGGCGGTTATCTGCCGATATCCTGTCCCCCTTCCCAGTCTCAATCCACCTACCCAGATCTACTTGGACTTATACCAGCAAAATTGCTGGCACAGGTCTGAGCACGGGCGTTGCAAGAGGTGGGGTGGAACGGTATGTCTTGCACAGCGGTAACCGCTCCGTTCCATGGTGGCCCCGCCCACTCGCCGTTGGAACCAGTCAAGCGATGAAGGCAACATGCAGGAGACTCCCTGCATGTTGCCTTCGCTGCTCGGACTGGTTCCGACGACGAGTGGGCGGGGCCAGCATGGAATGGAGCGGTTACCACTGTGCAAGACTTACCGTTCCGCCCCACCTCTAGCAATGCCAGTGGGTCTGAGTAGACCCATTAGGGCAGCAGAGGCTTAGCACATGGCAAGGGAACACATGTTCCCTTATCTGGAGGAGACCTCTGAGACTGTTCCAGTGGTGCAGAAACATTGGTGGGAGGGGGTTGATAGGATTGAACTTTCAGAAATTTTAAAAATCCTTCATGAACCCGGTAATGCAGGCAGAGCAATTGTTTTAACAAGACAGGGATAACTAGTTTCCTGGAATTGTGTTAGGGGAATGAGCCACTGAATTCATTTGTCTATTTCTCTGCCCTAGAGACCTGAAAGATTACTGTGTCCTGGCTCATCGAGAGCAGAGGGAAGAGCCAATTCTGTTATATACTGAGGTCTAACTAGCTGTCAGAGTACACATCCTAGGGAGATAGGCAGGAGTCTGATATGCAAGCACTGGACTCATGCTTCGCTTGCGTCAGGATACTGGACTTCCGGATTTTATCCCAGCTCCTTTTTCTCTCACTGAGAAGTGGCCTGCTATGAGACAAGATGAGGTGACCCCTTCAAATGGTGGAATTTGAGTAGCATTAAGAAGAACATGATCTGAGAAGGATGGAGCTGACCATATGCAACCTCCTGGTTTTAGAGGTAGTCTGTCTCTGAATGCCAGATGCAAGAGAGTGGCAACAAGATATAGACAGTGGCGTCGCTGGAGGTGGGCGGAACGCTAAGTTCCACACTGCGCTGACCCTCCGAAGGCAATGCGCAGGGATTCTCCTGCGCATTGCCTTCACCCCACTGAATGGCTCCGATGGCGAGGGGGCGTGTCCGCCTCGTGCCGGTGAATAATGGACGGTCAGCGTGATGTGGAACTTAGCATTTCGCCCCACCTCCAGCGACGCTACTGGATATAGTTATCGTTGTCTTGAGTGCTTCTTGAGGCATCTGGTCAGCCACTGTGAGATACAGGAAGCTGGACTAGATGGGCCTTGGCCTGATCCAGCAGAGCTGTTCTTATGTAGAGCTGATGCATGGATCACAATCCAGTGAGAAATTTCAGTAAAGAGTTAAACATAGTCTGCGCTCCAGAATCTGACGTTGCGCCAGAAACCCTTTTTATCAGATGTGACAGCAGTGGTGGACTGGCCAGTGTGTCAGCTTGCCCGATGGCAAGTGGTCCTGTGGGCCCCTGATGAAGTGAGCCCCCTTAAACATTAGAACAGTATGTTACAAATGTTAATGACCTTTTAGAGGTACGTATTAAATTAAATTAAAGGGCATAGGTCCACAGTATATAAAAATATTAGTTATTATTATAGTTGTGGGTGGGCCCCCTTTGTCTCCTGGCAACCAATATTTTTAGACCCAGTCCGCCACTGTGTGACAGCTTTTGGAGAAGGGTGACCTAACTATTGTTACCCATACCATGATAACACCCAGTCATCACCATTGTCTGAGTATTGTGAAGTAGTCTTGAAAGACAGTCACAAAAATTCAAGAAGTTCAAAATGTGATGAGCTGCTTGTTGCCTGGAAGAAGCAAGCAGCACTTGGGCTTAAATAGTAGCTTGATAGTGGCTTCAGGTGATAGTGGCTTCAGCACTTGGGCTTAAATAGGGCTTGATAGTGGCTTCAGGCGAAATTGCAAGCACTATGCTTGGACCTCTCAAATCCTAAGTGGCATGAGCCCAAGGAATCCAGAATGCCTTCTCCCATATGAACCTTGCTGTGTTTGAAGGTAATCAGAGGAAAACCTGCTCCATGCACCAGCAGTGCCTGATGCTAGGCTGGCTGGCACTAGGGGCATGGCCTTTCCAGTGGTGGGTCTCTCGTTTTTGAAACCTAGAGAGGTTTATCAGGCCAGCTTAGTTTGACTCCTAGGAAGATAATAATGACTAATTTGTTCTAACAAGCATTTTGAAAATTGTGATGATGTATAATAACCCTTGGATATTATGGATTTGCAATTGCTATCTGTACTGTGTTTTATTTTTATTTGATTTTATTATAGTGTATCAAATGGATTGGATATTAAGGGTTTAACAGCACAATCCTATGCATATATACCCAGAAATAAGTCCCATTGTGTTCAATGAGGGTTACCTTCCAGAAAGTCTTTATAGGAATGCAGCCTAGATTGTTGTTAGCTGTCTAGAAACTTTTTTAAGCATATGGAGGGTGAGAGATGGAAATAAACGAGTGCTGTGCATGAGTATGGCTGTTATTCTTCTCAATATGTTTACTTTTTCTTGGATGGCTCTTTACTTATAGCCTTATGTCTTAAACACCTTGTATATTTCTGAATCTTTAACATAAGCTGATAATAAATTATGTGAAACAAATGTAGATGCTGTACATCTACAGACACTTAAAATGTATTCCCTCCAAACTTCACAACCAGGAGAATCATTTGGCATATTTCTTGCTGGACTGTATCGCTATAGACGCCTGGTGGGATAATGAATTATTAGATCAGCATTTCCCAAGCTGTGGATCAGGACCCACATTTCTGGTGGGACCTGCAGAGCCTCCAATGAAAACAAGGGTGATGGAAAGATCAGATAACTAACTGCCTCAAGCCCTGAGGCTATTCAAAAATCAGATAGCTGCTAATTGCCCTGCAAACATCTGAGCTCCTACAGTTTGCAAGCTTGTGTAAATATAGAGAGATAAATGTTTGAGCAGTCTTTTTTTCTGGTGCATTTTTTTCCAAGTTCATCAATGACAGGTAGTGGGGGAAGGTGAAGGCTGGGTCACATGACTAAGCCCCTCATGTCTTGAAGCTAGTCATTAGGGTCGCCTCATGACGAGAAATGGATCGAGGTTTTTTGTAAATAAACAAACAAAATATTATTACTTGTAACTAAATAAATATTTTTTTTAAAAAAATGTGTGCCACTTTAAGGCACACCTGCTCCAAATCAGTGGGATTTCGGAGGAAAATCTAGGGTTTTTTAAAGTCTCTTAAAGGGTCCCGATAGAGTGCTTTTTTTAAAAAAAAAGTGTGTTCTGGTGCTAAAACGTTTGGGAACTGCTCGATTAGATGCTTCCCCGTATACTGTACACAAACAGCCTGCACATCGAAACTGAGAAGAACTCTTTTCTCTGGCAGTCCAGGCTTGTTTGGGTTTTTATTTTTAGTGGCAGAATCTTTTTCTAGAACTACCAATCTGATTCTGACGTGGTACAGTCCATAAGAACATAAGAAGAGCCCTGCTGGATCAGGCCAAAGGCCCATCTAGTCCAGCTTCCTGTATCACACAGTGGCTCCACCAGATGCCTCAGGGAGCACACAGCCAACAAGATAACCTGTTTCCTGCTGCCATTCCCCTGCACCTGGCACAGAGAAGTCCATAGATTTGTAGGAAACTGCCAGGTGATTGGTCCACTGAAATCAGTATTGTCCTCCTTGCTTGACAGCAGCTAACCAGGGTTTCAGACAGGAAGTCTTTCCGAGCCCTGGAAATGCCAAAGGACTGGACTTAGCATCTTGCGTATGCAAAGCATGGGCTGCACATCCAAGGCTACAGGCCCTCCTCAAATCGAACGGTGCCATATGATGCTGCTGTTCATAGAGCTCAGTTCTGATTTAAGATATGCTCACTACAGGTACTTAGTTCTAACCTAATTATAGTTTTTTTAAAAAAAAATCTTTAGGGCAAGGACAAATCACAGCTAGGTTTACTGCACTGAACAAAAAGCAGGTGGATTCCTACTACCTCCCATAGTGAATTAATTCCATTGCCCCATCCACCACTTACTGTTAATACAACAATTTCTTTTCTTTCTTTTCTTTCCACTTACAGCTTGAAAGCAAGCAAGAACGAAAGCTTATACTTCAGGGTTGGCTGTTGCCTGCTCCAAGGAATACGCGAGCCAGGTGCGCACAAGAGGAAGGAGTTAAGAAGGCACAGTCAGAACGATAACAATCGTGCCTTGATGAGTTCTTATCACTTTAAGGCACACCTGCTCCAAGTCAGTGGGATTTCGGAGGAAAATCAGAAATGTTTGGACGTGTCCCAAGGCACATAAAAGATTGAATTCAGTTCTGTCTTGCTGGTGTTTCGAAATTTACAACAGTGCTGACTGGGCTAAATGCCTTGCTGGCAAAAAGGCAGAAGACACAGAGTTAGATTTGTCTGTGAAGTTATACAGCAGGCCCCTTGTTAAATATGCATGATCCCTTCTTGCCGGCCCCAAAGTGACACTGCTCGTAAGCAACTGACATCAATCTTTTTACCGACCGTTTCGCTTACTGCAAAGGCTCAGATGCGGAGCAGAATCGGCGTACAGAGAGATGCTGTCCGCTTTCAGAAGCCAAGAGTTAATTTCAAGATGTCGATAATGGCAGGACACTCAACATGGAACCAATATTTATTTGGTAATTAAGAAAAAAGCACTTGAAAGAACTCTTACTGAAAGAAAAGCATGAATGCAACCCAGCCTTGTTAAAAATTATAAAGTACTTCTGGGTCGTGCCAAGGCAGTGGCATTGCTGGAGGTGGGGCGGAACACTAAGTTCCACACCGCGCTGACTAACCGGCACAAGGCGGCCCCGTCCCCTCGCCTTTGGAGCCATTCCGTGGGGTGAAAGCAATGCGCAGGGTCTCCTGCGCATTGCCTTCACCACACAGAATGTCTCCGAAAGCGAGGGGGTGGGGCCACCTCATGCCGGTGAGTAACGGAGGGTCAACGTGGTGCGGAACTTAGTGATCTGACCCACCTCCAGTGACGCCACTGTGCCAAGGGTCCATCTAACCCAGCATCCAATTCCTAGCAGTGGAGAGGCGGATGCTTCCAAGAAGCTCATAAGCAGAGCATAAAGACAACAGACCCACCTTTGTTGTTTGTCCCAGTATCAGATATTCAGAGGTATTGCTTTTTTCTGAATCTAGACCCTTAGTTTAGCCTCAGTGGCAAATAACTTTTATCTAGTGATGAATTTGTTTCTTTTAAAAGCAACTTACAGTCCAATCCTATGTGTTTCCCATTGAGTTCAATGGGACTCACTGCCAGTTAAGTGTGTATAGGCCTGCTGCCTTAAGCCAGTGTAATGCCCAGAGGGCAATGGTCCTTTTCAAATATGGAAGCAATAAGCACATCAATAGGTAAAGCTAATGATTTTTATCAACACAAGCAGCATTAACAATCTTAATTTAGCAAACCGAACAGATAATATGCTTATGCCCCTTCAGTTGTGGAGAGCACCAATTCAGCAGCAGGACAGCCCTAAGGGTCGTGGTGTCTGTCTACAACCTTCCAGTGATATGAAAGCTCAGGGCTTTCATTTACAATATATGCCTCCTATGCCTAATAATAGCTATTGCTATATTTATATCCACATTAATTAGTAAGAGAGGAACAAGATAGGGGGGAAACCATCAAACAAACACAGCCCCTCAAATTGCAGGTGTTCGACCTTAAAGCAACCAGTGCTTTCCAGGAAGGCAGGAAGAAGACTCAAACAGCACTTTTTAGATAGCTGCTTCCAATTAGCAAACAAGCTATGTGGTCATGTCCAGGTGCCCAATTCTGCATCTTACCTGGGACCTTCTAAAATAACGCTAACAAGATGTAGACAATGCACTCAGTAAAGTGACAAGAATAGGATAAAAGCACTCCTCAGAAGTTCCTACAAATTATACTGTACTACAGCAGGCTGTTGCAACAGGCTATTATCCCCTAAAGGGCCTGATAGGATCAAAAGGGGCATTTGGTACACCAACTAACTCCTTGAGATTACAATGGTCTTCTGCAATTTTCCACTACAGCTAGCAGCTGTCCCTTCTCCTTGCGGCAGTGAATTCTATAAGTTAATTACACTCTGTATGGAGACACACTGCTTTGGCCTGTTCCGAACCTAATGCCAATCAATTTCATTACGTGACGTGGCTTTCTAGTGTTTTTTGAGAAGGAGCAATTGTTGTCGTGAATGGGTGGCCAAAATGGAACCAGTAGTAAAGTCATCTGTACCAGAATGCAGGGAATGATAAAGGAGGAAGGCCACAGAGACACAGACCAGTGGTCTGCTTACTCTGTGGGGACGCAATTAAAAAGCGCATCATGGTGTGAGTTATCTGCCTTCCCCACCATAACGTTTATAAGCTCTTCCTAGGGAAAGGTCAGTTATCACACAGTGAATATCCCAGTCTCTACGCCATGTCCTTTTCTGGCTGCTATATGATAAAGTGATGGCTGTTCTAAATGCAGTAGTAGCTTGTAAAGGTATTTCCCATACTACTGTGATTCCACCTGAATGATGCAGGCATAGGAAGTAACCACATCACTCCACCACCACCAAACACCAATGTAGCACTTCTTGAAAAGTGCTTCCGAGTGATGCAGGATTGACCTACAGCTGCTCTCACTTATCAAAAGTAATATTTTAATTGGCTCATATGAGCAACAGTGAAGAGCTCCGAAATGAAGTTTCCAGTTGATGCAAAGTGTGACAGGCAGTCAGTGTAGAGATTTTCGGTGAGGGGTCATTAGCAGAAACATTCGCAATATACTGGGTAGAGGAGCTACAGCAGAATAGACGGCAAACAAAGAGGATATTAGGGTAGTCTATTGAAGAAGTGACCTGAACATCGAAACTGTTCCCATAGTAGGCCCAACTGAAAGAAGGTAGATCTTAGAGATGCCAGAAAGGAATAAACTGTACAATTGGAGAACCATCTGGCAAAAAGAGCAACACAATTATATGGGTGGGTTCACCCTTAACATGAAATAAACTAAGCCAAACCAGATACAACTAACAGCCCAGTCCTACCTACATTCCGCAGCAGCGTAAGCAGGATCAGGGCTGTGCTGGCGGAGCTGGGGCACACCTCGGTGGAAAGGGACATTAGTCACTTTCCCTGGTGAAAGCCCCAGCAGCCACAATGGTCCTCCTCAGATGTATACCAGCTATTTTGCTGGTGCACGTCTGGGAAGGCCATGTAAAGTAATGGGAATGAGGGCTTATTAACCCTTTCCTAGCACACCACAGTTCTCATGAAAATTTGACTCTCAAAACCACTCTTAGATGTATAACAGAACAAGAACCGGATTGGGTCTATTGATTTTTCCCTAATCCCTCCCCCTAAAACTGCATGATAACAACAATGAATTGTTATATTTCTATTCACAGCTGACGTGGATGTGAGAGAAGAAGGTGTGAGAGTGAATTGGCTCACCTTTAGCACCATTCAAAGCCAGGTATACTGAACTATTCCACAAACAACTGACTCTAGGCTTGTGTCGTACTGTCATAGGCTACATGGGACTACTCTGCTCCGGAGACATTGCTGTGCAGACTGCAGTCTATAATTTACCCCAAGTAAATTCTTGTTTATTTAACATCTTTAATAATATAGTAAGAAAGGATGCAAAAATTAATTATGAACATAAAACAATGCCATACCAACATTAACAGATGTCACTAAGCAATTACTTCCAACCACACTTGTGTGACTCAAAACAGCAAATGAACTTACTTTTAATATTAGTCCAATATTTTTACATACATTTATCTCAGTAATTACTTCTCTTAATGCTGGGATTTCTCCCTCCCTCCTTCCCAACTCCCTCTCCCCAATGTTGTACATTTCATAATAGTAACTAGTTCACATTTTTATGAACAGGTGGAAGCAGCTTGTTCTGTAAAGAGTTTGGATACAAACCATGCGATGTTGCACATAATTCTTGAAAGAAAGAAGACTCTAGGAACAGGTAACCAAAAAAGCTTTAGATTCTAGAACATATGAACATCAGAAGAGCCCTGCTGGATCAGGCCAAAGGCCCATCTAGTCCAGCTTCCTGTATCTCACAGTGGCCCACCAGATACCTCAGGGACCACACAATACAACAAGATACCTATCTTGTCACCACTCCCTTGCATCTGGCATTAAGAGATTACTATTACTAAAACCAGGAGGTTGCTTAGTTATCCCCATCATGGCTTGTAAGCTGTGATGGACTTTTCCTCCATAAATCTGTTCAATCCCTTTCTAAAGGCATCTAGGCCAGGTGCCATCACCACATCCTGTGGCAAGGAGTTCCACAGATTAATTACCCACTGGTTAAAGAAATATTTTCTTTTTTTCTGATCTAATTCTCCCACCACTCAATTTTAGTGGATGTCCCCTAGTTCTAGTGTTGTGCAAGAAGGAAAAGAATTTCTCCTATATGGCACTCTTAAATCCTTTAATCCTCACAGATCTGAAAACTTTGCCTACAGAATGTCAGGGTAGATATTGCCAAAGCTCTGTGATCATTGCTTGAAGCTCGGAATGGGGCCTATTCTCTTTCTGGGGACTGGAGCAGGTCAACTTATAGCTGAGAAGAGGTTACAGCTCAGCAGCTGAAGACTTGCATTGCATGTAAAAATCCCTTGAATCCGCAGTCCAAAGGATCTGTCTCAGGAAGTTTAGAAGCGCCTGTTGTTGAACAGATGCTTCTTACCCAACTCCAGTCAAGACTCAGTGTGATGTAGTAGTTAGTGTTGATCTAGGATGGGGAAGAACTGGTTTCAACTTCCCACCCCACCATGAGACTTGGGGTGACCTTGAGCCAGTCATTCCTTCTCACCCGAACCTACTGAACAGTGCTGTGGGGATAAAAGGGGGTAACCTACATATGCCACCCTGAGTTCCATGGACAAAGAGTGGGTTGCAAATATGAGTAATACAAATAGCATTCGAATGCAAAGAGGCAAGTAAAGATGGTGTAAGACTCTGAATGGGGCTGGTTTGACATGTGAACCGATAAAAAAGGCTGTCCCCATTTTGGGTTGGGTCCACACCTGGCTCAAAATGAGGTTCACATACACTCCTGCTGCTACCTCCCTGTAAGTCCCATTGCCTTTCCAAAGTGGAAAAACAAAGTCTTGTTTTAGTAGGCTTACCAGATCTCCAACCGGGACAGAGTGCTAGACCTTTAGGAGAAGGAATGTGGGCAGGTGTAGCTTGTTAAACCTTAGAGCACAATCCTAGGCATCCATGGGGCTTGCTTCTGAATAGACATGCCTAGGATTGTGCTCTAAGGTTTAACAAGCTACACCTGCCCACATTCCTTCTCCTAAAGGTCTAGCACTCTGTCCCGGTTGCAGATCTGGTAAGCCTATGTTTTAGGAAGGGGAAGTGGATAACTGACAGGGACAAGAGCTCACCACTCACAGGAAAAGATACCCTTCTCACCCATTATCCCTTGTCCTTTCCCCAATATGTATTTTTGTGCTTGAGGAAGGTGGGCGAGAACTTGCACACAACGGGGAGGAAAATATACTTCACCCATGTGGGCTTCTTGAGCTTGTCGAATGCTTGCAAAAGCTCTCAAGGTGCTTCTCTTGTCCCCGAGCTCTTTTGGCTTTCTTCAGACCAGTCAAGTCCAGGAACTCATCACCGACGTCATATTAACACTTTGTTGTTCTTTTATGATTTAGCTTCACGCTGATGCAGGGTTTGGCCGTGACAATGCAGGAGCTTCTGCTTCGGCAGGACAGATTTCCTCATGGACAGCACAAAAAAGTTCATGAGCCGGTCATTGCCCGGTCCCAGGCTTATTACTCATCAGTGCCCCCCATCTTGGATTTTATTTGGCATGGAATGGGGACAGCCCACGTGTCTCTGACCTGGGCAGTGAAAGTGCACCCTGAACATCTTGCATGTAATAAACTAGCACACCAGGGAGAAAGGTTTAATATAACCTTCGCCTTGATGCACTAGCTCAGGGGTTCTCAACCAGTGGTACTAGTACCACCAGTGGTACTTCGGCCGGCTGCTGGTGGTACTCAGATCGCTGGTCCACCGGAACCCCACTCCAATGCAGTGCTTTCGGCAGCGCGTTTTCACTCCCAAGAGGCTCCTGCTGGCCTCTGAAAACCTGGAAGTCACTTCCGGTGGTACGCAGCAGGAGAGTGGTGCTGGAGGTGGTACTCTGCCAGGCGAACCCCTGCACTAGCTTACTAAAGGGCAGCCCTCCCAGGAGGTGGGCTGAGTGCCAGCCTCAAGTGGCAGGTTGGGAAAGGCAGCAAACTCTGTCTGTGGTGTGTGTGTGTGTGCGTGCGTGCGTGCATGCGCTCCCGCTACAATCTGTGCCCCTTCGCCACCCAGCCACTACCCCAGCCTCTTCTTGCTTGCTCTCCTTGCACAGCAAATAAGACAGGGGACCACCTACCTCCTCCTCTAGCACCACTACCAAAGAACACAGCTGTGAAGCTAAAGGAGGAGGAGACCAGTGTAGCTGCTCCAATCCTGTCCCCATTATCAGGAAGCGGCTCACCATCCCCGCTCCCCCTTCATGTCCTCGGGGGCAGGGCAGGGGGGTCGTGAACTATAGCTGCGTTTTTCATTCCTCTCCAATTTAATCCAGACCTTTCATGTCTTCCTCCAATTGGCAATTCTGCCCAATACTTTCTGAATAGTTTAAATTCCTCTTTGCAGTTTGCCTGACTTTAGCAATATTCTTAAAGGATGCCCAACATGAGAGTAATCCATGGTCCTCTTTTTCCTGTTTTTAATCAAGCTGAGCTTTTCAAAGGGCTTCTTCATTTGATCTCCCAAAATAGTTTCTAAGACTTTCTCTGCCACTGAAGTTAAAGGTAACCAGTTTTTTAAAAAAATATCTCCTGGTGTGCACTAAGTTTTCTTTTCAATTAATGCTTAATATTGGTCATTTCTATATCTTCAGGAAAGGCTCCTGGCTGAGAGCACCTGCAACATTTTCCTTTCAAACCACAGCTGGTTTCTGTGAACCTTTAAGTGTGTTCTGGACTAAAAAGGGCCTATGTAGAAAGGGAACCTGCGAGTCCCATAGATCTACGCATTGTGCACATTAAGTGTCAACTTCAGAAGATTTTAATGACACATTAAAAAAAGGAACTGCTTTTTTCCCTCCTATTAGCACTGCAGGACCAGCGTGGCTAAGAGACACCAAATTGCATTCAGAACAGATGCGTGCTCTTCAAAGGTCTTAAAATAATACCCACCTAATGGATGCTTTATCTATATTAGACCTTGAAATCATTTGGGAGTTTATTCTTTGCAACGCTGTCCTAGTTACCAGCTATTTTGGACAGCTTGTGCTTATTTTTGACTGTTTGGCGCTTTATGTACCATAAATGAATACTAATGCTCTAAGATGTGACAGACACTTAAAATGTATTTAGTTATTTCATTCGGATGTGTCAGGAAGACTGAACGTCCCCTTCAGATACACGCATAGCTATTTTGGAACGATTATTTGCTCCCAGACCCAGGAAGCTTTGGCTCAATGTTCGGCTGTTGCCCCTTTGTGACAGCCTGAAGAGTTGCCAGAATGAGGATGCCCACCCTTCCCAGGCTCCAAGGTGACTGTGCTCCCCCAAGCCTTCCCTGACCTGTTAGGGCTATACCAGTTTCGGAGTCAGGCTTAGGGAACAGTCAGCTGGCTGCTTTTCTTGGCTCTTTATTCATTGCCTGCTGGATTCCTCTCAGTTCTCCATCCAAAGGATTTGTTGTGCTTTCTGCTCTCTATTCTGCCAACTCTCTAGCCTAACATCATAGCATTTGATTACCTACATTCAGCTGAATGTTTAGGTTGAACATATCTTTTCTTGATCAAATGGAATTGAGATTCAACAGTCATACTTAGCTATCAATTGTGGTATGGTCCATTCCTTTCCTCCATGCATGTGAGATATCATCATCATCATCATCATCATCATCATCATCAGGCTTACCATCGTCCCAGAATCGAGGCTGGCTTTGGCCTAGAACGGACTGGGAATGGGCCCAAGCAGCTCCCAAGGGTGCACTGCGGCTGCCCAACGGGGTTCCAGCTTCTGTCACATTGTTGACCGGACGTTCCAGAAGCCTATTGGGCAACCGCAGTGCACCCTTGTGAGCAGCTCGGTTCCACTCTAGACCAAAGCCAGCCTCGATTCCGGGACGATGGTAAGCCTAATCATCATCATTATTAACACCATCAATGAGCCAGGTTCTGGAAAACAGGTTTTGTTAAAAAAAAGTCATAGCCCCCCAAATGTCTGGATTACAGAATAGTCTGGATATCGGATGTCCGGATAAGGGATAATCAACTTGTATTTGTTAGCCTGCTCCAACTTTAACAAATTCCAGTCTGAAATACTGTAATGGGAAGACCTTTTGACTTTTCACTTCAGGTGTAGATACATCTATGGCCAGCTTTGAAGGCCAGCCATCAGTGCAGGGAACTCTGCAAGCTTCAGCTTTCATGTGTGAAAGCGATTTTTGTATTGGTTAGCTCCTACATGTATTTTATGCTTTATTCATAAGGTAGTCAGTTTTTAGTAACTTTTCTCCCTACCTTCAGAGCAGAGAATCATTACTCACCTATTTTCCAGATCCTGTTGAAATGATTATGCTCTTTTCCTATTATTTCAGCCGAAATAGTCTTCCTGATGTGTAGAACAGATTAACTCCCTCTGCATGGCCAATAAATGAAATCACTTTAAAATGGGGGAGAAAAAAATATTTCTTTTCTAGCCAAGCATTGAATTTATGGCATTAGGAAAGTGGCACATTGCTAAGATATAGCCTTGGTCCAGTAGGTGATTTAATCAAATGAAGCTCTGTTTCTCTTGGATGGCTTTGATGAGGAAACCAAGATGTCTGGAATGAGATCTGAACACAAACGTTTCCAATTTGCATTGCCTCCAAAGAGCAAAATGGTCAAAGTGTGAAGTGTTCCAAAAGGCCAGAAGCAGTAGAAGGAACCAAGCAGCATTACAGATTTCTCAGAGAGAGAGAGAGAGAGAGAGAGAGAGAGAGAGAGAGAGAGAGAGAGAGAGAGAGAGAGAGAGAGAGAGAGAGACTCATACTCAATTTGATATAAATACCACAACAGTAGGAACACTGAGCAATACTGTCATTTTTAGCTGATCATGTTAAGCCGGACAAGGGCTGAGCTTAAACAACCCAATTTTTCATGAATATTTTCAGCAGTGCTGATGAGAAGACTCCTCTTCTTGGCTGTTTTTACCTCTCCTTGCAAAAATCATTATCCCTTTACATTGCCTTCACACTCCCAACATGATTTGCTCAGAGGCTTAGTGAGGGCAGCAGGCCAAGGCGTTGCAGCTCAATTCCAACTTCTCAAAAGGCACACAAATAAGAGTTTGGAAAGTACATGGAGAGCCTATAGTTCAGTCCACCTGCTCTTTTCCAGGCATGTCTCCCCATTAATCTCTGCATTGTAGAAATTTGTGAGGCATTATGGTTCAGATATCAAGCCAGAACACCCTTATTGAATGCCAATGAAGTATAAATATAGAAGATGAACACTAAGCATGCTCCTATATTGTGCTAATTTTTCAACCTTGAATGTATCTGTGAGCTGCCTCTTGGATCTTGAATGTTGCCCACAACCCTGCTGAAATCAGATCCATCCACCATTTGTACAAATCAATGGTAAGGCCACATCTGGAGTATTATGTCCAGTTCTGGTCACCACACCTCAAAAAGGATATAGTTGAATTGGAAAAGGTGCAGAAAAGAGCGACCAGATTGATTCGTGGGCTGGAGCACCTCCCTTATGAGGAAAGGCTACAGCGTCTGGGGCTTTTCAATCTAGAAAAAAGGCGCCTAAGGGGGGGACATGATTGAGACGTATAAAATTATGCATGGGATGGAGAGAGTGGTTAGAGGGAAATTCTTCTCCCTCTCGCACAACACCAGAACCAGGGGACATGCACTAAAATTGAGTGGAAGGAGAGTTAGAACAGACAAAAGAAAATATTTCTTTACCCAGCATGTAATTCATCTGTGGAACTCCTTGCCACAGGATGTGGTGATGGCACCTGGCCTGGACGCCTTTAAAAGGGGTTTGGACAGATTCATGGAGGAAAAGATCATCACAAGTTACAAGCCATAAGCAACCTCCTGGTTTTAGAAGTGGGTTTTCTCTGTGCCAGGTGCAAGGGAGTGACAACGGGAAACAGGTTATCTTGTTGTCTTGTGCTCCCTGAGGCATCTGGTGGGGCCACTGTGTGATACAGGAAGCTGGACTAGATGGGCTTTTGGCCTGATCCAGCAGGGCTCTTCTTATGTTCTTATGTTCTTATGTTCTACTGTGGGATCATTCCAGAGCAAAAAATGTATGCTGACATACTGGGTGAAAGTTAAGGAAACTTCCTTTCCCCCCCAGATTATCTGAGTGATTTTGTAACACGAGCCTCATATTTCTTTGTATCAAGGAATGTTCTGGCAATCATTGGTACCTTGTGTTCTGTCCAGTGGCATTCCTGGAGGGGGTGCAGCACCGTAAGTGGTGCAAGGCACTGCACCATGCCTTGCAAACCTGTGTTAACTCACCCTGGAGCCATTCATTGCTTTTGCTGCCAGAATGGCTCTAGGGGTGAGTGGGAGGGGCCGCATTACACTGGTTTGCAAGGTGCGGTGCAACGCCTTGCACCACTTACAGTGCCGCACCCCCTCCAGGACTGCCGCTGGTTCTGTTTTCTGTATCCCAGTGCGCATTGGAGCCGCAAGCGTTATTTATTCCTTGGAGATCATTTCTGCATTGACCCTGCTTTTTTGTTGGTTAGGACATGGAAGGCCTCCATCACATTCGCCAGCTACAGTTTGTTCCACATAATGACATTTCACTGCCTACTTTTTCTTTCTCTTTTATTCAGGCAGAGTCTCTGACTTAACATAGCCGCTTAAACATTAGATTGTGGCTGATTTACACAACTAGGCTTGCTGACAAAAATGATGCATTTCTAGAAACTGTTATTGAATTTGGCCTACACTGCATAAATAATGCATCTTAAAAAAGTTATCACAAAACAGAATACCGCATGGTTTATGGAAATGTTCTGTGTATCCTCAAAAACCATGACAATACTGACAATATTCAGAGACTGCTATAGACAGTTTGGTGCCTGAAGCATAAAATCCAAATCATACCACTACCCAATAACAATATCATTAAATATGTGACAATTTAATTTTCCCTTTAAAGGTACCACAACATTTGCTGTCTGAAGTACATTGTTTCACTCTGCCTAATGGGATCCCGCAACTTTGTTTTAGAGTGGCTGACTAATATACCGGTATCTTCATATAGGTTTCTTCCCCCCCCCCCCCTATTAACATTCACTTCTGCATCACGTTTTGCGATGCCAGAAAGGCTGCTGCATGGCCAGAACATGAGTTCCGACTGTGCAGCCACCTGATTGGCCCCATACATTTGGTATTTCCCAGTGGCATGTGCTGGTTAGCACAGTAGCCCTTCCTCATTCAGGTTGCAGTTCAGCACTGGCAAGCAAACATACACTCCACCACTACCTCAAGTGCCCCAGCAGCAATGTGAAGTACGACCTGGTACCTAAGCAACAACGCCCCACCAACACTGTTGGGCAACATTATCAGGTGCATGGAAATGTATGATAGAACCAAGCAGATGCAAGTAACTATCCTTTTGTTCATTTGTGGATAACATGGTTTACTGGGAGGGCAGCCATTTGGCTAATCCGGGCCGGGAGGGGGCGGGAATATCAGAGGCGAGCTCCGCCGATATCCCATGCCCATTTCTGGCCTGGGCCGCCCTTACCTCGCCGCCCTGGATGTACGTTGACTCTAGAGCCTACATACATTTGAGGAGGCCCATTGGGGCCAGGCAGCCCTACACCCAGGGATGGGGACAAATGTCCTCTTCTCCCGAGGTGTTCCTTGGCTGCACCAACGTGGCCCTGGAAGGGCACAGGATCGGGCTGCCCATCCATAAATATATAAATCTGCATATATGTATACAAATACTGCATACATATGCATACAATGCATATTTGTATATGCATACAAATTTGTATATGTACAAAAATGCATCACACACACACACACACACACACACACACACACACACACACACACACACACACACATGAGTAATCAAGGCCTGATACATTTGCCCACATATATTAGATGAAGTAATAGGTCAGCATGTATCTAAATTCTAAACACATACTTTGAATAGTAGAAGCAGAATGAAAAAAAAATGGCTGAATAGCTTGGGTAGTCAAGCAGTTGCCTTCCAGCATATCGCACATAGCCATACTGTGTGTACAGGCACAAAAGAGACATAGCTCTTTATTTCCATCCGCTTCTCTCTTATCAGCAATGTTGTCACAGAATAACGGCTGTCCTGTTCACCTCTGTGGCAAAAGAACCCACGTTTTCTGGAACGTAATGTGGTTGTCAAAATGACAACCATCTCCAAGTTGGTGTCTCAGCATCTCAACAAAAAGCCAGTGCAGATCTGGGGGGAGGGAGGTGGGAATGTGTGAAATATATTTGAAAAGCTTTCAAGCTCTTAAAGTGAAAATCCCTCTGGAATGTAAAGAAATCAGAGAGAACAGCGGGAGGTCAGTAAAGAAGAAACTCCCAGTTTTCAAGGCTTTAGTGTAAATATCAGTAACATTAGATATGACATACTGGTCTGAGTGTGATAGCAGAGCTTGCGTGCAAGCAAAAGTGCTTATGTCCTTAGCTCTGCAAAAACAGATTCTATGTTAAACCTGAAATTTCAACGCCTGTATCCATATTTGCAACTGTATTATCATTTTTACCCTGCTGCTGTGTCCATTTTAGAGCCTATCAGCAGCTTACAGGAAATATAATAAATTATAATAATATCTCTCTCTCTCTCTCTCTCTCTCTCTCTCTCTCTCTCTCTCTGTATACAATTTATTTATTTATTTATTTATTTATTTATTCACATTTTTGTGAATAAATAAATGTGTGGGGATTTGAACCTGGATCTTCCTTCTTACACACACACACACACACACACACACACACACACACACACACACACACACACACACACACCTCTACCTACCTACCTACCTTCTTCTTCATCTAAAAACGCCATGGCCACATTCCGGCTGCAGTGATAACAACCAGTTGTGCGTAAAGTCACATGTGCAGATGCACAACCCCACTTGCTTCAAAAGATACACTCACCGTGTTCAACGGGGCTCACTTCAGTGAAGATGGGATATCTTTTGCATAGGGGTGTAGATGTCTCCTGCTGAATGAGGGAGCACATTGCAAGAAAAGAAATGATTTCATAGCCTGCCATTATAATTCTGTATGCCGAATGGACTCAGAGCAGCAGCCCAATCCTAACTAACCCACCCACCCCGCCGCCAATGCAGCTGCACCAACAGAGCGCACACTGCATTGTGCAGAGCGGGCAGTTCCAGAGGCCTCCTCAAGGTAAGAGAAGTTTTGTTCCCTTACCCTGGGGCAAGCCTCTGCACAGAGAGGAAGGGAGAGGGAAGAGGAGAGGAAACGGGAATAGGATCCTGGTACACACTGGAGACACTGGGACCCACCCTTTCCCTCCCTTGCTTATTTTTTTTTTTTAAAAATAAAATATGTTTTATCTGCCACAGTAGGCTTCCTGATCGCCTATGGGTCTCCTGAGACATACACCAGCCATTTTGCTTCAACAGGTCTGAGGAGAGCAAGGGGGGGGGGATGGGGGATACGATCCAGTGTATGTGAATGCAACTGAATCCACCCCTCCCTCTCCTGAAACACTCCCTGGTTTTTCCGCAACACACCCTGTTACTTCCCCTCCCCAGCCATAACCTACCCCAGCTGCCAACTTACCAGTGCCGGCAGAGCCTCCCAGAGCCATTGCCACATGCGCCATGCCTCTTGACATTTGTGGCAGCAGTCTGACAGTGTGCAACAGTGGCCTGGCTTTCATGGTGCTGTAAAGGACCTTGCATTCTGGCAGCTCAAGGCCCCAATAGGATTAGGGCCTTAATGAGCACAGCTCAAGCTCAATGTAAGAGAGAATGTAAAAGAGCATGACAGAGAAAACAGCTATATGTTTCCCCATTTTCATAGGTCCCTCCCAAGAATCACACTGATTGGAAGAGGAAGGAAAAGAAGCACCAATTAGCAGCATTCATTCAGCTGCTATGTGCCTCAGTGACAGCTCAGAGCTGTCAATCATACTGGTCCTTGTCTGACTTCCCCTTCCTCTCCCAATTGCTTGGAAGCCACCTTCCTTAAATGTAGGCCTGCCATATTTTCCCCACCCACAACCGGGACAACCCCCCTCCAGTCAATTAATTAATTAATTAATTAAAAATAAAAAATAAAAAAAATAAATTTAATAAAAAAATAATTTTAAGACTAAAGCTGGCGCGAAGCACCCCTGGAATTTTAATTATTTAATTAATTTCACCATTTAAAAATTAAATAAATTAACTTACCCCATCCGTCGTGCTGGTCGCCCTGCGCTGCTCCTCGTCCTCGTATATATATATATAGAACGAGTCCTGACTGACTGACTGACTCATCACCACACCGCTCAATGCCCCGGGCCTAGACACATGAAATTCGGGGAGCACGTTCTGTCCGTGATGCAAGCACCCACTAATAAGGGATTTTTAGAAATTCTGCCCCTAAGGGGGCGAAAAGGGGTGCAATGCATTTTCAGGGATTCCTTGATATCTCTCAGGCCCTATGAGATAGCCACTTGGTTTTGGCTTACAAAAGTTACCCATCCAAATGCTGAAAAACATATTTCGGGATTTTGCCCTAATGGACCCGGAAAGGGGCGAATCTCAATTCGGGGGGTCAATTATAGAACCCTTCATATCTCTGTGTTTGTGGAGCTATAACGTTCATTTTTGGCAGACGGGTAGAATCTTTAGAAATGGTTTTCACGTTTTTTTGAAATTTCAACCCTAAAGAAAAAGGGGTGACATCACCGCCCAGCCCCAACCCCTGGGCCTAGAAACATGAAATTTGGGGAGTACGTTCCTTCCGTGACGTAAGCACACGGTAAGAAGCGATTTTTAGAAATTCCACTCCTAAGGGGGTGAAAACGGGTGCTGTGATCCTATTCGCCATTACCTGGGAGTAAGCCCCATTGACGTGAACAGGACTTACTTCTGAGTAGACATGCCCCAGCTTGGGCTCACCAAGAATTTTCACAGATTCCTCAAGATCTCTTAGACCCCATGAGAGATTGACTTGGGTTTTGCTCACAAAGGTTATCCATAAAAATGCTTAAACACATATTTTAGGACTTTGCCCTAATTGACTCCTAAAGTGGTGAATCTAGATTTGGGGCGGGGGTGTCAATTATAGAACTCTGCGTCTGCCATGTTTGTGGAGTTCTAACATATGTTTTGGGCATATATAGGTGTCTTTAGAAACTGTTTTGATGTTTTTTTAAAAATTCACCCCTAAAGGGTTAAAAAGGGGGTAAATGAAAAAGGGGTGTTTTTTATTCGATAGAGGATGCTTATTTGTTCTTGGGACTACTTCGTGATTCAGTGAAACCCCTAAATAAACATGCTAGACAGAGGCTTGGCTAAAGGGTCACTTTATGAAATTCTAATAAACATATAAAATCTGCAGCGGAAAAAAAACTATAACATCCCCCAGTGTGCTGGCACTAGGTGAGGGAAAAATAGTGCTGCCCATATGTTCCCACTGCTACCTTCGGGTGTGACACTCTGACTCCAAGCTCCACCCATTCATAGCTTGGGAAAGCTGACCACAGCAAACCCTGAGGGGTTTGAGGCAGCTGGGCAGCACAGACTCCCTCTAGGCAAGCCACGTGGTGGTCTTTGCTTACCCAGCCAAAAGGGGCTTGCCAGACCTCCTCACCAACCCAGGGAAGTATTGTCTGAGTGGTCCTGGCTCACCCCTTGACCTTGCTACCTTAGAATGCAAGCCAATGAAAATCTCTACCTACCCATCCTGCACGCAGCCTGCCACATGGTGGGATAGCCTAGCGCTTGACCCCAACCGCCCCAAAACCAGGCCAGAAGGCTCTAATGTCCCTGCTGCATGTCCCTGAGGAAAATGTCAGCACCTGTCATGGAGATGTGGCACCTAAACAGGGCTGACGAATTAGAAACAATACCAGGGTGAGCGAGAGTCACTCCACCCTGTGCACTGAAGACCTTCATCATGTAAATGTTCACCTTGTGCTGAGCAATGTCAACATGGTGCTAGGGCAGCACTAGGGCTGCCCGCAGGATTCTATGCTCACTCCGGGTGCGCTCTACTGACAGAGCGCGTGCTCCGCTGATGGAGCGTGCGATCCGCCGGTCTAAAGTGAATGTGAATTGCGCTGTCACTCTATTGCTTTTTAAGTTGGCCATTGAGTTTTTAAACCTTAATGGGGAGATGGTGCCTCACACAATTGTCCCAGTCACAGGAGATGGAGTCAGCCTGTTTTGGTCCCTCTCCTATCCCATGTATGACACTCACCTCATGTGTGTGAACTCATCCTGAGGTGTGTGAACTCATCCTGAGGAACGTGGTGGACAACTGGGAGGAGTTCTCCCTCATGCCCCATGACAGCGTGTGGGGGGGACAACTATCAGTCGATGAAACCATGACTTTTAATCATTTCAGGGTCTTGTCTTACATGGGGTAGTTGTGCTACATTTAATTGGTTCATTGCAATCAAAGGAAAGTTTATTGGAGTCAAAATGGATTTAAAGTCCTGGATGAACATCCTGGATGTTCTCCTGGATTATAGAACCTGAGGATGTGGACAAGATTCTTTGGAGCGTGAGACCGGCTGCTTGCCTGCTTGACCCTTGTCCGGCATGGCTGATTAGATCTGCCTGGGTGGGGCTGACCGAGTGGATGGGGAGGGTGGTAAATTCATCTCTAAGGGAGGGGTGGTGCCGCCATATTTGAAACAGGCGGTGGTGCGCCCCCTCCTGAAGAAACCCTCCTTGGATCCCACTATTTTGAACAACGGTGCTGGTGCCCGTGTCACCCTTTGTGCGCATCACCCCACGGTGGTCCGCCCCCCCCCCCGCCATGCTCCAGTGACGTGCGTGGTCTCAGCTCCAGAGAGTCTTGGAGGAAGCTGATTATCTGGATACATTCCAGTCTGGCTTCAAGCTGGCGTTCGGGACAGAGACGGCCTTGGTCGCCTTGGTGGATGTCCTGCGCCGGGGACTGGACAGGGGGAGTGCGTTCCTGTTGGTCCTGCTGGATCTCTCGGCGGCTTTTGACACCATTGACCATGGTGTCCTTCTGGGTCGGTTGGCCGGGTTGGGGCTTGGAGGCCCCGTTCTGAGGTGGTTCCGCTCCTTCCTGACTGATAGATCCCAGAAGGTGGTGCTGGGGGATGCTTGTTCGGCACCCTTGCCCTTGAGGTGTGGGGTGCCACAAGGGTCATAAGAACATAAGAACATAAGAAGAGCCCTGCTGGATCAGGCCAAAAGCCCATCTAGTCCAGCTTCCTGTGTCACACAGTGGCCCCACCAGATGCCTCAGGGAGCACACGAGACAACAAGATACCTGTGTCCAGTCGCCACTCCCTTGCACCTGGCACAGAGAAAACCCACAAAAAAAAAAAAAAAAACAGGAGGTTGCTTATGGCTTGTAACCTGTGATGGTCTTTTCCTCCATGAATTTGTCCAAACCCCTTTTAAAGGCATCTAGGCTAGGTGCCATCACCACATCCTGTGGCAAGGAGTTCCACAGATGAATCACACGCTGGGTAAAGAAATATTTTCTTTTGTCTGTTCTAACTCTCCCTCCACTCAATTTTAGTGCGTGTCCCCTGGTTCTGGTGTTGTGCGAGAGGGAGAAGAATTTCCCTCTATCCACTCTCTCCATCCCATGCATAATTTTATAAGTCTCAATCATGTCCCCCCTCAGGCGCCTTTTTTCTAGGCTGAAAAGCCCCAGACGCTGTAGCCTTTCCTCGTAAGGGAGGTGCTCCAGCCCACAAATCATTCTGGTCGCTCTTTTCTGCACCTTTTCCAATTCAACTATATCCTTTTTGAGGTATGGTGACCAGAACTGGACACAATACTCCAGATGTGGCCTTACCATCGATTTGTACAAAGGCAGAATGATATTGGCCGTTTTATTCTCAATCCCCTTTTTAATGATCCCGAGCATGGAATTGGCCTTCTTCACAGCCGCCGCACACTGGGTCACAGCCGCCGCACACTGGTCAATTCTATCCCCCATGCTGTTTAATATCTATATGAAGCCACTGGGAGAGGTCATCCAGGGGTTTGGAGTAGGGAGTCATCAGTATGCTGAAGACACCCAGCTCTTTCTCTCCTTTCCACCCGACTCCAAGGGGGCGGTCGATGTCCTGAATCGTTGTCTGGAGGCAGTTGGGAGCTGGATGGAGGCAAACAAGCTGAAATTAAATCCTGATAAGACATAGTTTCTTCTGGTCCAGAAGTCTACGACTCAGGTATTGGATCATCATCCTGCTCTGAATGGGGTTGTACTCCCTCTGAAGGAGCAGGTCCGCAGCTTGGGGGTTCTCCTGGATGTGCAGCTGCTCCTGGATTCCCAGGTGGCGGCTGTGGCCAGGGGGGCCTTTGCTCAGCTTCGGTTGGTGCGCCAGCTGTAACCGTACTTGGATCGTGCAGACCTGGCCACAGTGACCCATGCCCTAGTGACATCTAGACTAGATTTCTGCAATGCGCTCTACGTGGGGCTGCCTTTGAAGACTGTTCAGAAAGTGCAATTAGTGCAGAATGCGGCGGCCCGGGTGGCTGCCGGTTCGTTTCCAGGCACAATTCAAAGTGCTAGTTTTGACTTTTAAAGCCCTATACGGCTCGGGTCCAGGGTATTTGAGGGACTGCCTCCTTCCTTATAATCCGACCCATACTCTGAGGTCATCGGGGGGGGGGCTGTTAACGATGCCACCATTGACGGAGGTGAGGGGGAGGGCGGCACGGAATAGGGCCTTCTTGGCAGTGGCGCCCCAATTATGGAATTCCCTCCCCCTGGAATTAAGAACGGCTCCCTCTTTAGAGACCTTTCGGCGGGGCCTTAAGACGTTTTTATTTAGGTTAGCATTCGATGTCTGACATGGTGGGCTGGCTTTTTAACAAATGGCTTTTAACAAATGTAAATATAGGTGACCCACTGGGGTTGTTTGTTTTAATTGTTTTAATTATTTGTTTTTAATTATTTTAATGTATATACGTATTTTAATGTTTTTATTGTAAGCCGCCTTGAGTGCCCTTGCTGGGAGAAAGGCGGGGTATAAATTCTTTAAATAAATAATAAATAAAGTACTTACATCTCATAACGAAGCACAGGCATCCCTCTAGTTGTTGATGAATCTTTAATTTAACCCTGCTTCAATGAGTGGTAAATGTGCACCATGCCCCCCCCAATGTCTGTGCCCCCCCCCAAAAAAAACCAGATTAAAAAGTGTATTATTAGAAGTGTTTTGAGTCTTTATTTAGAAGTTTGGTAATGCTTTCATGACCAGAAATATGCCATAGGAACCTAACTCTTGTTTATGTATGTTAAAGGTAAAGGTATCCCCTGACAATTAAATGCAGTCATGTCCGACTCTAGGGTGTGGTGCTCATCTCCATTTCAAAGCCGAAGAGCCAGCGTTGTCCAAAGACACCTCCATGGTCATGTGGCCGGCATGACTCTTCTTGCCGCAGTGTGTAGCATGCAGCTGGAACACGGAGCGCTGTTTACCTTCCCGCAAGCGGTACCTATTTATCTACTCGCATTGACATGCTTTTGAACTGCTAGTTTGGCAGGAGCTGGCCAAGCAATGAGCGCTCACCCCGTCGCGGGAATCGAACTGCCGACCTTTCGATCGACAGCTTATGGTTCAGCAGTTTAACCCGCTGCGCCACCCACTGGCCTATGTTGGTTTCGCTGTAAGTTGTTTCACTTAAAGTTGCAGTTTCCAGGAACCTATCTACAACTTTAAGTGAGGACTTCCTGTACAATCTTTTACAGCATACTATCCTATGGAATTTTTGTTCCCTGTGTTGTATATCCATGACTTTTACAAGTCATCTTAAGTTAATCAATCAATGAAATAACTGATTTTGTGGCACGAAACCAATGCCAATGCCTAATAATATTTCAGTTTTTAGCATTGGGCTGCAAACCTTGGCGTAAGTTCCATTAAAGTCCATGGGGCTTTCTTCTGAGTAGACATGCCTTGTATTGCACTGTTGGTCTGCATCCCCATACTGTACATGCATACCCCATACTGTACTATGCATATAAATGAATTCATGAATGAATTTATCAATTTAGGAAAAGCCTATGTTAGGGAAAGCCGTTGTAGAATAAGCAGGGATTTTTGGGTAGCAATTTGTGCATTAAGACAAGATGACTGCACTGATAGCTTGTTATAAAAGGGATCTCGATCCACCTGCTATGACACTTCTGCCAAGCAATGAACTCTAATGGCAGATAAGGTCATTATAACCTTATTAGCTAAAATGGTGATTGCACTTCTGGGTCAATTCACTACAGGCTGACATGAATTTTGGCAGGTAGAGCTTTGAAAAGTTAGAGGGGAAAAATGGAATTGTAGGCAAGGAACTTGAAAGAACTGTGCTATTAACCACAATGTTTATAACTACCTACTTCTCTGCTTGAGGAGGGGGGATGGCACCCATAAAATACAGCTTTCTTTTCCGGTCTTAGAACTGGAGAACACTATCTCAATGGTGCTTTGCTTGAAGTTGCAGTATTTGAGCTACAATGGAAGATACACCCTCTTCGTTTATACTAATGTTAATTTATCCATAATGTAAGCCAATCTTTTCACGGTTTAAACAAAAATTGCAAGGTTTCTAAAGACAGCAGTTCTACATTGCCTTCCTAAAAGAGTCAATACTGACCAGTTCCCTGAGTGTTAGATTTCCCTCAAGTTGTCCTTTTCAGCACGAAAAGCACCAGAGTGATAGATGTGCTTGTATTCTTGGTACATTGACCAGAGGGAATCAGTACTACAAAAAGCCCTTGAAAGGGAGCTTATTTGCATGTGTAAAGTTGAAAATCTGCAATCAGTTTCACATGTCATTATTAATCTGCTATAGGAACACTCATCCGTCATACCCATTATTTTCCCAGTTTGCTTTTCCATTTTGGACTTCTCTGTCTGTATTCTCTTGCCATCAATTTTCTGAACCACTCTCGGCTTCTACCCCGCCCAACAAGAAACACCCAGGTGTTTTGAGTTCCCAATCAAGCTGTTCTTGGCAAGTTAACTCTAAGCCAGTGGTTCTCAAAGTGATCCACCATTAAGAATTCTAACTGCCCCCTTCCCCCTTAAGGGGCAGGGACAGCATGGTGGTGGCTGTGGCGATCCCTAGAATCGCCGCTGCCAACAAAGTGCTTAAAACCGCCATTTTTGTACTTATTAGGGCTTGGGGGGCTTCAGGGAGGCCTGTGCTACCCTCTTCAGGCCTCTCCAATCTGTTTTTTGGTGATCCTAAGATTGGGGAGGCCTGCAGAGGATCGCACACACCTCCCTGAAGCTCCTCCAAGCCTAGGTAAGTACAAAAATTGTGTTTTGGGGGAGTTTTCAGCAGCGATCTCTGGGATCACTGCCGCTGCTGGCTCCGCCCCCACAAACACTCAGAGTTCTCCCTGCCTCGCAGGGAGAACTTCGAGAAACACTGTTCTAAGCAGAGCTTGGAGTGTCGTTACCAAGCACTGGCTTGGCCACCACCAGTTCAAGGCAAGGATTCTCACTGCTGCAAAACTGTTCCCACAGAATAGCACAACATGAAACAGAATACCTAAGACACAGCCAGAGCAGGCCTAGATGTTACTTTTCCTTGACACACCCTTCACACGAAACAACAACAAAAGACCTCAGGAATTCTTATTGCCCCCCCCCCTTGTTGCTGAATGTTATTTTCCCCACTGTTTAGACCTGGGTATCTCAACCCCTTCCTATGCAAGTATCACCTCTGGCACCACTCTCTTGCTGCATACCACCGGAAGTGACTAGCAATGACATCATTACCAGTTACTTCTGGGTTTTCAGGTTTCTGGAGGCCAGAAAACGCAGGTAGGAGGCTGTGGGCAGATGGGAGGGCCCTTCTCAGCATTCCTGAGAGAGACTAGGCCAGAGGCAGGAGCCTCTCAGGAGCAAAAACACATCGTCAAAAATGCCACATTGGAGCAGGTTTCCAGCAGTCCGAGTTACACCAGCAGTCGGTCGAAGTAACACTAGTGGCACAAGTACCACTGGTTGAGAACCCCTGCTTTAGACTGTTAAGTTAGCCATTCAGGTTCTGCTTGCTGGATGGAAACTTTCAGTCAAGAAAACCCAAAGCACCCACAACATGGTGCTTCGGAGATGTGAAACTTTGTTCTCACAGGGGGTGTGCAATGGAATTCCACTGGTAGAAATGTGTGGCTTACATGATCACCACCACCCTGTCATTTGATCCGAAAGTTCTCAACGGAAAACATTGGTCTCAGCCTTTTCTGTGTCTCACTAGTTGATTTCCAGGCATCAGCACTTTCCAGCTTTCCTGTCGATTACCCACTCTCCCACCACCTCCCAGTCCTGCCTAGGCCTCATGCCAGATTTGTCTGAGTGGTTCACATTCAGCAGCCCTATGTTACTGGAACGTGCTCCTTCGGCAAAAGCACCTGGTTCCATACAGTCTGCCTGGGTGTACATCTTTATACCCCTTCACATCCCCCAGTTCGATGACACTAATCTCTTTAATTACTAATATGGAAGCTGTCCCCTGCTCTTGATGATTTTTATATTCCTTCTCTTCACCTCTTTGCTCCTGCTTTCCCCTGCATTATTGGCAAAGGGAAAGCCACACACTCTAGCTGTCAAAATGGATCATTTCATAAGCATTCAACCCATGCAAGGATTTTGTTTGTTTGTTTTTAATATATTCTGCCTTCCAAGGAAGATTTTTTAAGCTTTGATCTGTTTGAATGTTAACTCATCAGGAATTGAAGACTGTTTGTTCTGTAGGATTTGTTATACAACACTTCAATGGATCCAAGTTCTGAAGTACAATAATTTAAAAACTTTGTGAGGCTCCTTAAATGCATTATTCCAATCCTTTAAAGATCATTCAAATATGTTATAAAGAAGCAGAAAGTAATACATGTATTGTTTTTACTGTGTGTCGTCGTGCTGAATGGATATATGTCTTCCTGTCTTGTTTCAGTTCTGGGTAGAGTATGGCATTTTCCAGTGGCTGGTTGGGACATTGTTCCATTCTTGTGGTGATTACCTGGTGTGGCTGATCAAATGCAGCTGCCAGCATCAGATGTGGTATCGCTCACAGATGCCACACTATCAGAGATGCCACCAAGGGTGGATGGCCAGGCCCAGACTGGAGGGATGGGGCCAGCTATAGTGACTGCATCAGTGGCTTGGAAGGGCCCCATAAGGAATAGAAGGGAGAAATGAGAGGAAAGATCACAGGTAGGGTCTACGGGAGTAGCCTGGGCCTGAGGAGACATCCATTGCCTAACAGCGCAATCCTGTGTAACCTTGCACCGGTATAACAGTAGATGCACCGGTGTAAGTGCACTTACACCAGTGCATCTGCTGTTACACCGGTGCATCTACTGTTATACCGGTGCAAGGTTACACAGGATTGCGCTGTATGTTTGTGAGACAGAGGCAGCATCTGAAGAGGAGACAGACTATCTCAAGGCTTGTAGCAAGAGAAGGCAAAATGCCCTCTAGTAGATGGGGAGATACAGTCGCAACCTGCAAGGATCTGTCAGGAGGAGGAGAGGTCAACTGAGGGGAGGTTGTGTCATCAGGCCGTTTCCAGTACATGTCTATGGAACTATCTATTGCGGATCTCTCAAAACCTGTAGCCGATTTTGCACTTTCATTGTCGAATTCGTGTTCAGAAATGATGAATCTAATCTTGGGGGCATGACCTTTGCTGAAATTTGTTGTCCAGAATCATTCTAGCACTTTTCTTTGTCCACATGACCTTTTATTAATTGCAATTAAAATGCTGTATTTTTTTAACTGCTTAGGTTCCCATCCCAAACAAAACATGCTTATATGGCACATTACGCCAATATCATCATCATCATCATCATCATCATCATCATCATCATCATCATAAAACAGTCCAGCACCCCCAAAGTGCAAGGTGATTAATATATTCCACTATGCATTACCAAAATAAAACATATTCACTTTTTAAAACTTATAAATGCTTTGTACTCAGGTTTAAACTATTATTGTTATCAACATCTGCATAACTTAGAAAAGGAGCTCCTTTTCAAGAAATTCACTTCTCATTTGAAGAGCACGAGCTGTCTGCATTAGATCTGTTTGCTTTTACCTGACTGCGATCTCCCACAAATAACATGTTCATTGTGTAATTGTAGGTGACAGGAGTGATGTAAAAAGAGGATCGCATGCATAGTATGTTCTAATATGTGTATACTGTAAATGCACAGAGATCTTTGCTAATATTCAGTGTCACTTCAGAAGCATTGAGTTGACATGTGATAGCTGAAAGAAAATGGTTCCAAATGAATTCCTCTCCTAGATGATAAATCTTTTGCTAAGATGGTGAAAGAAGAATTTCCTGTGTGTAAGCAACAAAAAATTATATAATTGAAATATGGTCTCATATCTCCACCTACAGACACGAAGACAATGGCATGCAATTTTATTTCCCTCTTCTGCTAATGCCTTTTAAAATCCGTTGCCATTTTTTTTCCTGAAGTATAATCCATACAGGTAGTTCATAATAGCTCTTCATTATATTTGGGTCTTTATAGCAAATGCTAATAAAGAAACACATACATATTTGCATATTTTACATTTAAATTTCCTCTTCTTTTAAAATATTCTCTAGCAATTAGCAGTCCATAGTTAAACCATTTTCAAACTAATCCTAAACATGCCTCATAATAATAATAATAATTCACATTTACAACAGAGCTTCAGAACAGTAATTTCCAAATGGTGTACCCAAGTTCACTTATGTGAGAGAACAGCTAGTGTGCTTCAAAACGTTTTATTTTTTTAAAGTCACTTTTCAACCCAAAATATCAATGCACAGAACAGAAGCATCACTGGGGTGGGTGTCAACCAGTGTGGTAACACAGATGTTTTCAGTGGTGACGTGATGACATCATCATGTCACCCCCAAACATCCGATGTCACCCAGAGCACAATCCTACCTAACTATCCGGCGGGCGGCCCAGGGGCGCCTGCCGGATCCTAGCCCCGTGCCGGTCCTCTCTGCAGCGGCACAGAGGTCTACTCGGGGGAAGGGGACGTTCGTCCCCTTCCCACGGTGTAAACCAGGGAGTCTCCTCGGATTTCCACCAGCTATTTAGCTGGTGGAAGTCGGAGGAGGCCGTGTAACAGCCACCCCGGCCGGGGACGTGGATATGGTGGATGCCATCCCCACCTCCTCCCGGGCTGGCATGGCCAGTGGTCCCCCTCCCTCGCTGCCCGGACCGCTCATGCGGCCACCGGGGGGATCCCTTACCTTCCTCCGGCGGCCACATGGAGATCCGGTGGCACAGTAAGTGCGGCTGGCCTTGCGCTGGCGGCCCTTACTCTAGAGTCATAGCAAACATGCCATAATGCACATTTGCAATGGCGCTCTGCCGCCCTATAGTTGGGTAGGATTGTGCTGCCCGTGTGGTAACCTGGAAGTTTCGGTGGAAGCTTAAAACTTCTGGGTTGCCATGTTGTTGTTGTTGTTGTTCAGTCGTTAAGTCGTGTCCGACCCTTCGTGATCCCATGAACCATATCCCGCCAGGCCTTCCTGTCCTCCACTATCTTCCTGAGTTCGCTCATTTTCATGTTTATTGCATCAGTGATGCTGTCTAACCATCTCATCCTTGGCCTTCCCCTTCTCCTTTTGCCTTCAATCTTTCCCAGCATCAGAGTCTTCTCCAGAGAGTCCTCTCTTCGCATTAGGTGGCCAAAATATTTGAGTTTCAGCCTTAGTACCTGTCCTTCCAGGGAACAGTCAGGCTTGATTTCATTTAGAATTGACTGATTTGATCTCCTAGCAGTCCAAGGGACTCTCAGGAGTCTTCTCTAGCACCACAGTTCAAAAGCATCTATTCTTCGGCGCTCAGCCTTCCTTATGGTCCAACTCTCGCAACCATACATTGCTACTGGGAACACCATCGCCCTGACTATACGAACTTTTGTTGGCATGGTGATATCTCTGCTTTTTATTATGCTGTCTAAGTTTGCCATAGCTTTCCTTCCAAGGAGTAAGCGTCTTTTAATTTCATGGCTGCTGTCTCCGTCTGCAGTGAACTTGGAACCCAGAAAAGTAAAATCTGTTACTGCTTCCATTTCTGCCCCTTCTATTTGCCAGGAATTGATGGGACCCGATGCCATGATCTTAGTTTTATTAATGTTGAGTTTCAAGCCAACTTTTGCACTCTCCTCTTTCACTCTCATCAAGAGGCTCTTTAGTTCTTCTTCACTTTCTGCCATTAGAGTGGTATTGTCTGCATATCTGAGGTTGTTGATATTTCTCCCGGCAATCTTGATTCCGGCTTGTGATTCATTCAGCCCTGCATTTCTCATAATGTACTCTGCATATAAGTTAAATAAGCAGGGTGACAATATACAGCCTTGCCGTACTCCCTTCCCAATTTTGAACCAATCAGTTGTTCCATGGCCGGTTCGAACTGTTGCTTCTTGACCCGCATACAGGTTTTTCAGGAGACAGGTAAGGTGGTCTGGTACCCCCATCTCTTTAAGAATTTGCCACAGTTTGTTGTGATCCACAACAAAGGCTTTTGCGTAGTCAATGAAGCAGAAGTAGGTGTTTTTTTGGAACTCTCGTGCTTTCTCCATGATCCAGCGCATGTTGGCAATTTGATCTCTAGTTCCTCTGCCTCTTCGAAACGCAGCTTGTACGTCTGGTAGTTCTCGGTCCACGTACTGCTGAAGCCTAGCTTGTAGGATTTTGAGCATAACCTTGCTAGCATGTGAAATGAGTGCAATTGTGCGATAGTTTGAGCACTCTTTGGCACTGCCCTTCTTTGGAATCGGAACGTAAACTGACCTTTTCCAATCCTTTGGCCACTGCTGAGTTTTCCAAATTTGTTGGCATATTGAGTGCAGCACTTTCACAGCATCATCATTTAGGATTTTAAGTAGCTCAGCTGGGATATTATCATCTCCACTAGCTTTGTTGTTAGTAATGCTACCTAAGGCCCACTTGACTTCACTCTCTAGGATGTCCGGCTCTGGGTCAGTGACCACACCAGTGTGGTCATCAGGAACATTCAGATCTTTCTTGTATAGTTCTTCTGTGTATTCTTGCCATCTCTTCTTAATCTCTTCTGCTTCTGTTAGGTCTCTGCCTTTTTTGTCCTTTATCATGCCCATCTTTGCACAAAACGTTCCCTTGATATCTCCAATTTTCTTGAAGAGATCTCTAGTCCTCCCCATTCTGTTGTTTTCCTCGATTTCCTTGCATTGTTCATTTAAGAAGGCCTTCTTATCTCTCCTTGCTATTCTCTGGAACTCTGCATTCAGTTGTTTATATCTTTCCCTTTCACCTTTGCTTTTTGCATTCCTTCTTTCCACAGCTATTTGTAAAGTCTCATCTGACAGCCACTTTGCTTTCTTGCATTTCTTTTTCTTTGGGATGGTTTTCGTTGCTGCCTCCTGTACAATGTTACGAACTTCCGTCCATAGTTCTTCAGGCACTCTGTCTACCAGGTCTAATGCCCTAAATCTATTCTTCACCTCCACTGTATACTCATAAGGGATATGGTTTAGGTCATATCTGACTGGTCTAGTGGTGTTCCCTACATTCTTCAGTTTAAGCCTGAATTTTGCAATAAGAAGCTCATGATCTGAGCCACAGTCAGCTCCAGGTCTTGTTTTTACTGACTGTATAGAGCTTCTCCATCTTTGGCTGCAAAGCAAATAATCTATCTGGTTTCGGTATTGACCATCTGGTGATGTCCATGTGTAGAGGCGCCTCTTGTGTTGTTGGAAAAGAGTGTTTGCTATGACCAGCGTGTTCTCTTGACAGAACTCCGTTAGCCTTTGCCCTGCTTCATTTTGCGCTCCAAGGCCAAACTTGCCTGTTCCGTTTATTTCTTGATTTCCTACTTTAGCATTCCAGTCTCCTATGATGTAAAGGACATCTTTTTTGGGTGCTAGTTCTAGAAGGTGTTGTAGGTCTTCATAGAACCGGTCAACTTCATCTTCTTCGGCATCAGTGGTTGGGGCATACACTTGGATTACTGTAATGTTGAATGGTTTGCCTTGGATTCGAACTGAAATCATTCTGTCGTTTTTGAGGTTGCACCCCAGTGCTGCCTTTCCCACTCTTTTCGCCCATGCCCGTCCATTTTAGTTCGCTGATTCCCAAGATGTCAATGTTCAATCTTATCATCTCATTTTTGACCACATCCAGCTTGCCTTGATTCATAGACCTCACATTCCATGTTCCTAAGCAGTATTGCTCCTTGCAGCATTGGATTTTCCTTTCAACCTCAGACACATCCACAGCTGGACGTCCTATTGGCTTTGGCCCAGCCGCTTCACTCTTTCTGGGTCTACTTGGAATAGTCCTCCGCTCTTCCTCAGTAGCATATTGGACACCTTCCGACCTGAGGGGCTCATCTTCCGGCGTCATATCTTTTAGCCTTTTGGTACTGTTCATGGGATTTTCTTGGCAAGGTTACTGGAGTGGGTTGCCATTTCCTTCTCCAGTGGATCACTTTTAGTCAGAACTCTCTGCTACGACCTGTCCGTCTTGGGTGTCCCTACACGGCATAGCTCATGGCTTCATTGAGTTACGCAAGCCCCTTCGCCACGACAAGGCAATGATCCATGAAGGGTTGCCAAGTTTTCACATTTTTTTAATTGCGAAAAGCCCGCCATCCAAATTTCCGCTCAGCAGCCCCTGGCCCGCTCTGGACCTCATCATCGCTTGTCAGCAAGAATGTGAGACGACTGGGCCTGGAGCGGGCCAGGTGTGTTTTGGTGTCGTTGTTGCCCCCCCCCCCGGGTGACACCTGGAACAAGCTGTACTGGTCGCAACCATGAAAAAAAATACTGTCTGCATGATAGTTTGTCTAAACCTACAGGGTCAGTTTATGACAGATATGAAAACTGACCCAGAGTGACGTGTGCCCAATCACTGGCGTCGCTCAAGGTGGGGCGGAAAGCTAAGTTCTGCAACTTTCTGCACCACCGTTACTGTCTTGCACAAGGCGCCCCGCCCCATCGTCGTAGGAGCCCGTCAGCGGAGAGAAAGCAACACGCAGGGACTCTTCTGCGCGTTGCTTTCTCTCCGCTGACAGGCTCCTATGTCGAGGGGGCGGGGCGCCTTGAACCAGAGAGTAACGGTGGAGCAGAAAGCTGCAGAATTTAGCTTTCTGCCCCACCTCCAGCGACGCCAGTGTGCCCAATGCTCTTTGCCACTGTTCTACATCAGTTCTTTGAAGTGCATCCTCTACATTAAGTCACACTGGAAGTTTATTGAAAGTATACTGAACAGATTGTGGAAAGATTGCTGGTCTAAGCAATGGCAATATGGTTGGTGTACCATTCATGAGTTCAACACATGCAAAGCCCCCCCCCCCTCCGCAAACAGGCTTTCTATTCATGGAGGCTCTCATGAAGAGATGGCATCAGAGATTGGCCAGATTGGACAACTGTCTGTGTTGGGTTAACCTGACAGGGCCAACCCCTGAACCCTCAGTACTGGCAGTAGTGGTGGCACTTACATGCCATTGGGGATGGGTGGGGGATGCAATTTGTAACCCAGTGCTGGGCTTTTCCCCAGGACCCCCGGCACCAGCACCACTCCCATGTCTTTGGTATAAACATGGGGGTGGTGGAAATATTTGCATAGTTTTTACACCTCTAACTGCCCATGAGCATCGCCCTGCCCACCTAATGGAGTTGTCCCATGGAGTTGAGTCTTGCTGTATCACACGTTAGGGCCCATGGAAAGAGAATTCTGGCTCTCTACGTTTTGAGCACTGGTACAAGAAAACCCCAGGTACCCAGTAGCCTATAAATAAATAAATGGTCCTTACAAATGGCATCTGGGCTCTAGAGCTGGAAGCTCCCTTTCAGGAGCAGCGAGTGGCCTCACTGGGACCAAGTGGCTCACTGGGACAAAGTGGCAAGGTAAAAAAGACACAGCGAGTTAAGCAGCTGGGCGAGTTCAGCAGCGGGGCGAGGAAGCCAGGCCCCACACTCTGCCTGGCACTTCCCTTGAAGAGAGGACAGAGGAAGAGAGGAGAGCTCCAACAACCTTGAAGAGAGGAGAGCTCCAACAACATTAAGGTACCCAAACTTTGATAAATCCATAACTTACACTCAAAAGCTATGCAGTCAGACAGCCAGCAGAAGGGTGGGGGCTATCCAGTGTTTTGCACTGAGTGTCACATGTATGACTATCTGCCTCTTGGGCACAAGTCATGGGTGTGTGCTCGGTGCAAAGAGCTCCAGGCTCTCAGGGAACGGGTTCGCTCCCTTGAAGCCACGGTTGCTGACCTGGAGAAGCAGAGGCAGGTAGAGAGGAACCAGGGTGAGACTTCTAGGGACGTGGAGGCATCGTCCCACCCTCAGTTGGCCAGCTCCTCAGCTGTCAGGAAAGGGAGTCTCAGGGCTGGAGGACATCGCTCTGGAAAAGATGGAAACAATCCCACAGTGGGGACCCCTTCTTCAGGTGATGGGCCCATATCCAGTTGCACTATGGATACTCCTCTGGGGAGGGGGCGAAGGGGGCTTCTTGTCGTGGGTGACTCTATAGCCAGGAACATAGAGAAGGGGGTCTGTGACGGATGTGAGGACCACATGGTGACTTGCCTGCCTGGTGCAAAGGTTGCGGACATCACCTCTCGTCTAGATAGGCTGGTAGAGAGTGCTGGGGAGGAGGTAGCGGTTGTGGCGATCTGTTTCGCCATGCATGTCGGAGGGAGAGTGCCGAGCAAATCTGACACGAAAACCCTTGACTTCCGAAGGGCAGACTTCCCCAAAATGAGAAGACTAGTTAAGAAAAAGCTGAAAGGGAAGGTAAAAAGAGTCCAATCGCTCCAGAGTGCATGGACGCTGTTTAAAACAACAGTCATAGAGGCCCAGCGGGAGTGTATCCCACAAAGGAGGAAGGGCTCGACCAAGTCCAGGAGGGTGCCGGCATGGCTAACAAGCACAGTTACGGAGGCTATAAAAGGCAAGGAAGCTTCCTTCCGTAAATGGAAGTCTTGCCCTAATGAGGAAAATAAACAGGAGCACAAACTGTGGCAAAAGAAATGTAAAAAGATGGTACGGGAGGCCAAGAAAGACTTTGAGGAACGTATGGCAGGCAACATAAAAGGGAATAATAAAAGCTTCTTCAAATATGTTAGAAGCAGGAAACCTGCCAGGGAAACGGTTGGTCCGCTGGATGGTGAGGGAGAGAAAGGGGTGATAAAAGGGGACTTGGAGACTGCAGAGAAATTAAATGAGTTCTTTGCATCTGTCTTCACGGCAGAAGACCTCGGGCAAATACCGCTGCCGGAACGGTCTCCCCTGACTAAAGAATTAAGTCAAATAGAGGTTAAAAGAGAAGACGTCTCAGACTTAATTGACAAAATAAAGATCAATAAATCACCAGGCCCAGATGGCATCCACCCAAGAGTTCTGAAGGAACTCAAGAATAAAGTTGCTGACCCATTGACCAAAATATGCAACTTGTCCCTTAAAATGGCCACTGTGCCAGAGGATTGGAGGATAGCTAATGTCACGCCAATCTTTAAAAAAGGAAGGAGGGGGGACCCGGGAAACTACAGGCCGGTCAGCCTAACATCTGTTCCAGGGAAGATGGTGGAAAGTCTCATTAAGGATAAAATCTTAAAATACATAGAAGAACAAGCTCTGCTGAGGGAGAGTCAGCATGGCTTCTGCAAGGGGAAGTCTTGCCTCACAAACCTGTTAGAATTTTTTGAAAAGGTCAACAGGCATGTGGATGCGAGCGAACCCGTGGATATTATATATCTGGATTTCCAGAAGGCGTTTGACACAGTCCCTCATGAAAGGCTCCTGAGAAAACTCCACAGTCAGGGAATAAGAGGGCAGGTCCTCTTGTGGATTAGGAACTGGTTGAAAACCAGGAAACAGCGAGTGGGAGTCAATGGGCAATTTTCACAATGGCGAGAGGTGAAAAGCGGTGTGCCCCAAGGATCGGTCTTGGGACCGGTGCTTTTCAACTTATTCATAAATGACCTGGAGTCGGGGATAGGCAGTGAGGTGGCCAAGTTTGCAGATGACACTAAACTTTTCCGGGTGGTGAAGACCAGCAGGGATTGTGAAGAACTCCAGAAGGATCTCTCCAAACTGGGAGAATGGGCAGCAAAATGGCAGATGCGCTTCAATGTAAGTAAGTGCAAAGTGATGCACACTGGGTCAAGAAACCAAAATTTCACATATACGCTAATGGGTTCTGAGTTGTCTGTGACGGATCAAGAGAGAGATCTTGGGGTGCTGGTGGACAGGTCGATGAAAGTGTCGACCCAGTGTGCGGCGGCTGTGAAGAAGGCCAATTCCATGCTCGGGATCATTAAAAAAGGGATTGAGAATAAAACGGCCAATATCATTCTGCCTTTGTACAAATCGATGGTAAGGCCACATCTGGAGTATTGTGTCCAATTCTGGTCACCACACCTCAAAAAGGATATAGTTGAATTGGAAAAGGTGCAGAAAAGAGTGACCAGAATGATTCGTGGTCTGGAGCACCTCCCTTATGAGGAAAGGCTACAGCGTCTGGGGCTTTTCAGCCTAGAAAAAAGGCGCCTGAGGGGGGACATGATTGAGACTTATAAAATTATGCATGGGATGGAGAGAGTGGATAGAGGGAAATTCTTCTCCCTCTCGCACAACACCAGAACCAGGGGACATGCACTAACATTGAGTGGAGGGAGAGTTAGAACAGACAAAACAAAATATTTCTTTACCCAGCGTGTAATTCATCTGTGGAACTTCTTGCCACAGGATGTGGTGATGGCACCTGGCCTAGATGCCTTTAAAAGGGGTTTGGACAGATTCATGGAGGAAAAGACCATCACAGGTTACAAGCCATAAGCAACCTCCTTTTAGAAGTGGGTTTTCTCTGTGCCAGGTGCAAGGGAGTGTCAACGGGAAACAGGTTATCTTGTTGTCTTGTGTGCTCCCTGAGGCATCTGGTGGGGCCACTGTGTGATACAGGAAGCTGGATTAGATGGGCTTTTGGCCTGATCCAGCAGGGCTCTTCTTATGTTCTTTAAGCTATAATTTGCAGGTAGACCTGAATCTCTCAGTTAAAAATTACCTTCAGATTAACATTACCAAGGAAAGGACACCGAGCGAGAAGAGGATGGTGGCAGCAATCTACCTCTTTCTCCACCTTCACCTCCAATGCTGTTGCTACCTACATCATCACATAAAGCAAGGGAAAATAAGACTGTGATGGAGGGGCTGGAGGATGAGCTAGGGGGCCTCTGCAATCCAGTTTCTGGTTGCCCGTTTTCCGTTTGCCCTGGACAGTGATCATTAACAGGATCACGGCAGCTGGAGTAGATTTTGTCCCCAGCTTGCTTCGTCAAAACAGGCTGGTCTGGAGAACTTCCTCTTCCAATTCCAGGTTCCTGCCACGAACCATTGATGAGAAAAGTGGCAGGGAACAGAAGGTCGTGGAGGCAACCTGTGCACCTGATCCTTGGTGTTCTTACGGATATTGCTGTGTAAGGCGTCTTTTTCTTGGAGGATGGCAGATGTTTGTAGGTTTACAATGTTGAGAAAAAGAAGTAGTATTATGTATGGAAATGTGCTGCCAGCTCTAATTTGCTCAGTGTTAACAGTTGCAAGATCAAGCAGAAATGTGAGTTGGATTTTTCAGTAAAAAGAAAAAAATCTAGGACTACCATTCTTAACCATTTTTTAAAAGGTAAAATCAACTAAAATCCAAAACCATCTAGAGTAGCGCTATCATGCCATGGGGGAAAGATCATGATAACACAGTGCTTTGCCATGGAATCTCCTAATACATATATTTGGCAACCAAGAATCAGGGGGTGCTGTTGATGATGGATACACTTCAGTAGATGATTAATGGGTTAATTGATATGACAGGCATAGAATCAACTTGAAAGCGCTGATCTTTTTTTGACATGATTTGGTGGTTGGCTGGGTTCTTTCATTCTCTTTTTCTCATTTGGCTGGATTTCAGCAGGATTATTTGGCACTTTGTGGAGGCTTTTTTTCCCCCCTTGTCTTTCTTTTTAAATGGCTTCTCTGGGCCCATTAGTGATCAACATCGGCATTAATAGTCTAGATCAGATCTACTAAGCATAGCTCAGGTGATGCCAAAGTCATTTTAACTGGTAAGAGTAAAAAAATAAGATATGAAAAAGTGGTATTCTCTTTATAGTGCAATTCTATCCATCTTACACCACTGGTGTAACCAGCGGTGCAGCGAGAACGGGAGGCCCCAGAACGGAAAGGGGATTCAAACCCCCTCCAAAGGAGGATTCAAAGGTGACTTAAATCTCCCCTCCCCTCCAAAGCCTCCCACACTGCCCCCCCCCCACTGGTTACACCAGTGGTGTAAATTGGATAGGATTGCGCTTTTAATCTCATATGGAGCAACCAGACTGACAGCCCATGACAGAGAAACCCTGTTTTAAATTGTTCATATAATAGCTATGGCAAAAGCAGCAGTAATTCATGTTTTCCCATTCCATTTCCTACTCCTCATCCTCCATGTCATAGTCACCATTGGATGATGATGATGATGATGATGATGATGATGATCAATATCAATATCAATATCAATATCAATATACCACTTTTCAACAAAGGAAAAAAAAACATTTACAAAGGGATTGACCTAGCAAACAAAAAGGGACAAACAGGCTCACATTCTGAAAGGGGAAAAAAAAAGACACAAGAGATGCCAGCAAACAGCCACTGAAAAAGACATTATGCAGTGCTAGGATGAATAGGAACTGGCTAAAGAGAGTTCATTCTGAGTTCATTCTTCAGCAAATATTTCTTATCCTGTTTACTATAAAACAATGCCACTGAGGGCTATAATAGCACACAGTAAATGATCTGACAAGGAATGTGGGTTTCAGTAATTTATTTATTTATTTATTTATACACCACATTTCTCAATAGACGAGACAGTTTACGTATGCAGGCTGAACATAAATCCATTTTTCAATGAGATTTTTACCAGTATTAGTCCATGAGACAATCTCATAGAACCTCCATTTCTCCCTTCATAGTGCACTGCAGTCGTCATCCTGGCTGCCGGCTCTTGCACTTTCCAAGCTCTCGCAGGCAGCTACAACCAAGCTTCAGAGCACAATCCAAACCTAATTGTGCTCTGAATCCAAGCTTCAGAGTACAATTCCCCCCCCCCCGCTGATGCAGCGGCACCAAAATGGCAGCTGCTGCATCCTGCATACGACCTGGAGGCTTCTATAAGGAAAGGGGACATTTAATCCCCTTACCCCTGCATAAGTCTTCCTGGCCAACAATTTATTTATTTATTATTTATTTATAGAATTTTTACCCCGCCTTTCTCCCACCAGGGCAACCAAGGCGGCTTACAACAAAAATATTAAAATACATAAATACATTTAAAATCAAGAGTTAAAATAATTAAAAACAATTAAACAATTAAAACAAACAGCCCCAGTGGGTCATCCACATTTGTTAAAAGCAATTTGTTAAAAAGCCAGACCCAAACAATGGGTCTCCTTGGACCTATGTTAGTAATTTTGCTAGTGTAAATCCAAGGAGAAAAAAGGAGCAGGGAGGCTGTGGGGAAGGGGGATAGGATCTGGCACGGGCCTTCTGTAATAGATCCCTCCCTCCTGCGGCCTCCCCACCCCCGTTATGCCCCCTCTGTGCCCCGTTCCGCCCTCTCTCTGCCGGCTTTCCTTTCCTGGCATGCATCCAGATATCCTCTGGTGCAGCTGGGAAGGCAGTGGCCTTTCCACCGGTGTCTCCAGCAGATCGCTGATCAGAACGCTGTCAGGGAGGTTTTTGCAACTAGCGTGGGAAGCACGGCGCCATTAGGCGGCGCGCATAGGATTGGGCCATCAGACTGGTTTTCTTAAAGCTGCTATGCATTTTTTTTTTTTTTGCCACCTGACTCCTCCACACTCCACTCCTCTGCACAAGACATGTTAGTGGCCTCTCGGTCTCCCATCCAAGCAACCGATCCTGCTTAGCTTTTTCAGGCAATGCGACAGCTCAACCTCCAGACCACACCTCCTGCCCATATACATACTTATTCTTTCAGAGTAGCCAGGAGAATTGGATCAATATCTCTTCAGATATAAATTTACAAAACGGAAATACTCTTGTTATAAGTATGTCTTGCATGGTCGAATCTCGGGGCTGATTCAAACATGCATGTCCATACTTGATTTCTCATTGCTTTGTTGCACAACTTGTGATGACTCTGCTAAATGTGTGAACCTATTGTTGAAAAAACCTTGAGGCCAGTTCCAACTATATCTTCTCCCAGCAAACAAACCTCACACAATTACAATGGGCAAACTCACGGGTATGCGCCTCCTGGCTCCTCCGCTGTTTCCAGGGGACTTTTAAAAATTGTATGTGGGGCCAGTTCATCCGAATCACCCCTCTACGCATGCTATAAAACTGCAATACATACAGTGGGGTGGTTTAAATGAACTGTCCTCAGATGTGATAATAGAAAATACCCCCTAGCAGACTCAGGAGGGGCCATGGCATGCACACACATATCCATATTCATATGATGACGGTTTGGGAGAAAAAATACCATCAGATTCAGCCCCTACAGTTTGAGATGACATGAAAGGTCTACATGGAATGTCTCATTCATAAATGCAAGTCATCACTCACTTTTAGTGCATAGTCATTGAGCGCTTAGTGTAGTCATCAAGTGATGAAAATGCATGTGAGAACCTATCCTATGTTCCTCCACTCTACTTATGATTGTTGCACATTGCAGCTCACATAGCCTTATTGGGAATGAATCTGTTAGAAAGTTGTCTGTGGCATATCCTGTCTTAGTGAAGCCGTTAGTCTAAAAATCCTCTGGAGTCCTCACATCAGGGCTGATTGCATCTTACACTGTACCCAAATACAGAATGTCTGTACAACCCAGGTACGCAGTTCTATATGAATGACTGTAACTACTGTTAGGTTCATTTGTATAGACCAGCAATCCCTGTACCATGTACAGGAATTGTACCTACATTGAATGGAACATGTGAATAATTCTACCCAGGTACAGACTAACAATGATTGTACCCAGACCCACAGATATACCTGAGTACCAGGGATGGGGACTTGAGTCAAATGACTTGACTCGCGCGAGTGAAACTGAGTTGTTTTTTTCCCTGACTCATACTCGGACTTGTGAGCCATGGATTCGCACATGACTCTTACTTGTCCAAAAGCAATTCAGCACTGACTCGCACTTGACTCACACTCGTGGGGGTGACTTGCCATTTCTGAGTTGTTTTCCTTTAATGGCCGGCATCATCAATCAGCAAGCAGGTTGGCAACGCTCAACACAACGCAGGCAGGCAGGCAGGCAGGCATGAGGAGGGAGGGTTTTCAAGCGGGTGGGGTGGGAGGGGTCAAGGAATACAAGTCTTGCTCGGGGTTTTGTTTTTTTCTTGACATTTTTTCACCATTGGCCACAACTCTGAGGGGAGGGGTGAGAGAAGGCGAGGCTGCCACAGCAGTTCCTCCTCATTGGCCAAAACTCCAAGCCCAAGCAATGCTTGGCTCAGCAAGGGGCAGGGAGGAGCAATAAAGCTCTGCGCAGGTTTTTTCCCAGCAATTTGATTTCATGCCATCTTTGTCAGACTCTGGTCTCTGCTGCTCGCATCATCATCACCTCCCTTAGACAGGCTGTGCTCTGTGCTGCTGCTGCTCTCTCTATTGTGGTCCATTCACCTTTGTGTTACTGCCGGGCGGTTGCCAGTTAATATTTCACCCAAATATTAAAATAATGTAAATTTTTAATTTAGGGTTAGGCAGATGGGTGGTGACAAGACTGAGAGGTGAGGGGAAGGGCATAGGGGAAGCTATGTGGGTGCTTTAGAAGTCTCAGACGTCCCCACACACACCCCATACAGACCCCACCCACCCCATTTTCAGGGGGAAAAGCCATTTTCCCCAAAGTGACTCGATTCGTGACTCAGGGTTTTTGGCCTTACTCGCACTCGACTTTCACTCATGCGAAAATGAATCACAATTAACTCGTACCCGCCCAAAAGGTTTTGGCACTGACTCGCACTTGGACTCGCACTTGTGCAAAAATGACTTGCACTTGTGACCTAGTGATTTAGATACATCCCTGCTGGGTACCATGTAAACAGCCCTATTATCTTTTTTAAGGAGCGTAATATACCACCAACTACTGAAATATCTACCTATTCTTTTAGCCATACAGCCTCTTACTGGATGTAATCCTATATACATTTTAAGAACACAAGAAGAGCCTTGCTGGATCAGGCCAAAGGCACATCTAGTCCAGCTTCCTGTATCTCACAGTGGCCCCACCAGATGCCTCAGGGAGCACACAAGATAACAAGATCCCTGTATCCTGCTGCCACTCCCTTGCACCTTTCATGGGTGGAAGACCCACTGAATGCAGTGGGGCTGACTCCTGAGTCAACTTGATTAGGATTGTGCTGTAGCAATCCTGACACAGTTTATGAGCCACATTGTTCCTCGAGTAAAAGAGGCTGAACTAAGAAACTCAGAAGTTGCTAGTGCCGCAATATAAGCATGCTCTCTTTTTTTAAACAATATATGTGCTGCCCTTCAATAAAAATATATATTTCCAGGGTAGCCTACACGTTAAGACTATAAAATGCAATGACCTGGGAAGCAAATTAGTCATCATATGTGACCAAGACCCATTCCTTTGTTTTCATCTTTTCTAGAAAGCAGTCTTGGGGTGCTGGAATTTTGAGTGGAGGAGCAGCAGGGGGAACAAATGGTTTGCTTTACCCTTTTCTGCTTTCTGTGGCTTCTCAGCAGCTTTTTCTCTATAGGTTTCCAGATGAGATGGGGAATCTTTACAAGAATGTAGAAAATGTTTCTGCTGCCCTTGAAAGTCCTTGAATATTTTGCCCAAGAAAAAAAAGGCTACATTTGCTCAACTGGATGCTATAAAGAAATTCAGGGGCATCTCTCTCTCTCTCTCTCCCCCCCCCCTCCGGTTTTCATTTTTGTTTTAGACTATGACACATGTCAGGTAGTGAAAAGATGCAGTTCTTTGTGAGGGAAAAGTACTTTTCAAATTTATTCTGCCACCAACAAACGTAGGGTTAATTTGAACTTAGAATTGGGTTATTTTATGCACTGCTCAATCGTTCTAATTGCCATATTTATCATCATGCAAAAGCTGGAACTGCCAGGAAGGTATTGACATTTTAAGAGAATACACAGCTTCCCCATAGGGATTTTATTCTTCAGCATTACAGAACACCTGCCACACAGTGGTCATTGTCACCACAAGCTCAGCTGTGCAACATAATACCCTGTTTGCTAAAGGCAAATGTGAAAAATTTCCTAGTATTATCTGAAGATTTCTTGTACAGGACAAGAACCACAGTAAACCTTTGCGAATGCATACCAGCAGGGCAAAAAAAAATATATATAAAGCATGTAGAATTCGTGAAGCCATGAAATCACTCGCAGAGTTGAAGGAGTAAAGCAGTCCCATTCACAGCAAAACTGACTTTAGTTGAAAGCTTTACTTGAACAAAGAGAGAACTGCAGTCATTGTCACAGTGGCAGAAACAATAAGCCAGGAAAATAAGTCAAACCAGAGGCCTAGTAACAACAGGCCTAGTAACAACAGGAGAGAGCAATCAATTTAGCTTTAGGGACTAAGTAACAGGTTAAATTGGCCTGAACATTCCATACTGAACATTCCATACATTGCATACTGACATTGCTTCTCGATGCCACCAGCTCGATTCTCCCTACCCATTTCCTTTCTTGACTTTAATGTGTGCCTTGAAGGATGTCCTACATAGACTATAAAAACAAACTCAATTTGTGTAGATTTAATAATGTCTTGTTCAAAACTTGGTAGGGCCACTGCTGAAGGTTGGCAGTTGGGGGGGGGGCAGGTTTGTTGTCTTGAGACTGTTGGAAGTAAGTGTGACGGCATGAGAGCTAGATTTGTATAACAGGGACTGTGGGTGTAAATGCAGGCCTCCTCCAATAGGGGGAGTTTATTGCTTGATGAAGGCCTTATGGGTTGCTCTCTCCTACTTTAGCAGGACTTTTCTTTTTTTTTTCTTTTTTTTGGCTGTCTTAAAGCAAGTTTCTACGTAGGAAGGGATTCAACCTGCGGACCAGTACCATCAAGCACCAACAGCACGGAAGCCTCTTAACAACAGCTCAGGTTAGACTGCTTGACATTTAGAAAGCCTTCCCAGGGATGACGCAACCAGATCAGCCACCACCACCACCCCGATCCAGTGGTGTCACTGAGATAAGTGTCACCCAGTGTGGTAACATGGAAGTTTCAGAGGTGATGTGATGACCTCATCACGTCATCCCCAAAACTTCCACATTACTGAGCTTTCAGATTTTTTTTCATGTGAAAAGCCTGGTGGCCTCCAACCCATTCCGGACCTCACCGCTGCTTCATGCTCTCGATGTGAGTGTATTTTTGCCATTCATCGGTGAGAGCGTGAAATGTTGGTGAGGTCCAGAGCAAGCCAGAGGTTGCTGAGTGGAGGCTAGAGGCTCAAGGGTGACACCTGGTGCCTGTCACCCTCCCTTGCAACGCCCTTGCCTTGGTCCAGCACCATAGCCTCTGCCACACTATACTCCCCCAAAAGGTTTCTTACCTTGTTTCTTCCTCACTTAGTTGGGCCACTGCATCCTAGGTCCTCCACGTCTGCACAGCTTACTCACAAGGAGCCACAAACGTACTTTACGGCACATTTGTGACTCCTTAGGCCGGTGGAGTGCTCACTCCACCAGCCTATTTCTACACAGGATTGCGCCATAATTCATGTTATAATTTTAATTAATTGTTGTGAACTGCTCAGGAGATACAAACAGATTAAAAATCAGTATAAATAAATAGAAAAATCAATGCGTGTTGGTTGTAGAGCCTATTCTGTTTTTTTTGAGGGGGGGAAGTTAACATTGGACCTTTTTGTATATAATTATCCTTTAAATAGGTTTGATTTAGGCTGTTCAAAGCTTTGAATGTGCTTAGTCGCCAAAAGCTAATTGTCTTAAAGGTTAAAACAAAATTATGAATGCAACTGTTTTCCTTTGAACTAAAGCTGGGTTTTTCTCCCCTCAGGAAAGTCTTTTCTTTACTTCCAAGAGGGCTTAATTAAAGATGTCTAAAAGTGGGAGAGAAAAGCAGACCTGGCAAGACTGAATAAAAACACCATCTAAAATTCCTACCTTTCATTGAAATATATGTCCACATGTGCACTCACAAATACAGAGTAAGAAGCAGATCTGCAACAAATGGTTACAGTGTATTCCCAACTCCCTTATATACTGGCTCCTGTTGAGACCACCAGCCATCTTGGGACAAAAGCCTTGTTGTACTCTTCAGCAGGGATGTGGATCAAGTCTCTGACTCCAAGTCTTGAGTCAAGTCCCAATTCAAGTCCCAATTCTCTGGGTCCAAGTCTCAAGTCCTTGGTTGCTCAAGCCCGAGTCAATAGACTCAAGTATACATTACTGCTCTTCAGACATTGGGGTGATCAGTGAAGATAATCTTTTTCTTTTCTTCTTTATTCCATTGAGGCCTTTCCCTCTGGAGCTACATAACTCTCTAGACCAGGGGTGGCAAACTCATTTCATACAGCAGGCTGAAGAGCATTCATGGCACCTGCTGAGGGCTGGAAGTGACATCATTAAGCAGGAAGTGATGTCGTTAAGCATATGATGACTGGAAATAAGCACTCTGTCCTCAGTAGGAACTCATTAGCTGCAACTGACAGGAGAGAAAATATGCAAATCTTGATCATATTTTCAAGATATGCGAGAGTCCAGTTATCACACTGGGAGAAGCCAAGTATCATGCGGGCCAACGGGGGCACCTTTCAACAGTGCCGCTTCTGCTGAGGCATCACTTAGCAGCTCAGCAGCTGAGAGGTGCTCCGCAAAGTGGTGCCTCTGCAGAAGCGGAGCTGCTGAAAGGGTGGCCTGCATGATAATTTGCCTTTCCCAACACCTTGCCAGCGCTTCACTTTCTCACCACTCTTGGTCTGTGCCTTCCCCTGTAGAGCTCCTTGACTTCTGAGGCCTCCTTCCATCTCTCCCTACCAGAGCCTTGGTAGAAGCAACGCTGCTGAAAAGAGTGGTGCTTGGAGAGCCCAATTATCATGTGGGCCAGATAAAGAGCTTCTGTGGAACATATCCAGCCGTAAGGCATGTTTGTGGTACCCAGAAAGTAAGCAGTGCCTCCCGGCTTGCGCTGCTCCCTGGTACTGCAGAACAGTGCAGCGCCGCAGCGGGGAGGTATGTCCCTGCCAGAGGGCAGGAAAGGGCAGGGCGGGGCTGTTCCAGGAGGAGGGATTGGTGGATTGGGCCTGGGAAGGGAGAGGGATTGGCGGACGCCTCCACTGATATCCTATCCCCCCATCCCAGGCCTGTTGGGCCATACACAGGCCTCTCAAATGTATGCCAGTAAAATTGCTGCCGTGCGTTCGAGGAGGCCCATTCGGGCAGCTGGTATGTTACTCAGGGTAAAGGGGCAAACGTCCCTTTACCCTGAAGAGGCTACCAGCTGTGCTGGGGCAGGCCCAATCCTGCACAGGATGTGTCAGTCACCTTATGTGCACCTCCACATCCTGCAGGACAGGATTGGGCAATACGTTATGTACCACTATTACAGCCCATTCCAACCCAACTCCTCTCCAAGTCAGGCATAAGTGTGGCCTAAGTGCAGCCTAAGTTAGGCAGAAGTTATGCCTGAGGTAGGTCAGAGTTATGCCTGAGTTAGGCAGGCTGCAGTTTCTGTGGCCCAGCACCACCCCAGGATCCAGGCAACACTTACCTCCCAGGCAGGCAGGCTCTTCTCCAGGCTCCGTGTCTGGCTCGGGCATGTGCAGGCCTCTGTCTGCATGTGTCAGCGTCCATCCATGGCAGCTGCCGCAGGGTCTGTCACAGCCCGGTCGCAAAGGGGCTGACCGCAGGCAGGGGGGTTGCGCCAGTCATGTGGTGGGCGCAGGGCAGGTGACAGGTGAGCGAGGTGCCTGAGCCCAGCCGCCACAGGGCACCCTGTGCATCAGCCACCTGCTGCAGGGGAGAGTGGCCGTCCCCTCCCTCCTGCAGAAGGCGATGCCACCCCCAAGCCACGTTGAGGCTGCACTGGGGGGTGAGCGGGGGAGGGAAGGGAAGGAGGGGGTGGGAACGTCACACACAAGGGGGGTCTCATGAGGTCTGGAACTGCCTCTGACATGACTTGCCCGTGCGCTGCCTGAAGCCCAGGGCTTCCAGGGCCGGGGCAATGCCCACAAAGAAGGCATCCCGGCGTGCCTGCTGCTCTGTGCCCCGGCCAAGACCGAGAGATGCCTCGGGCTTGTCTGCTGCGAGCGTGAAGGGCTCACGCAGCTCATCACACCCCCAGATGGGGCGGCGACGGCGCCTTGCGGCAGGCGCTCTGACAGGGTGGGGGGTGGCCAGCAGCCATCATCAGGGAGTGGGAGGGGAGGCAGATACACAGGCAGGCAGGCAGGCAGGGGGTGCTGGGGAGGGGCATGGGTGGGTCAGAAACAGACAGACAGACAACAAGGCTGGTGGGAGACAGATTCCGAGAGAGGGGTCTGCAGAGACCGATAGGGACACAGGGGGCGCTCCGCAGATGAAGGTGATGCATAAACAGGCGCCTCTTATGCAGACAGACTTTGGGCGGAAGCGGCTGCATTATGGGTGGACCTTCGATGGAGGCTCCTGCATTATGGGTGGACCTTCGATGGAGGCGCCTGCATTATGGGTGGACCTACGGAGGCGCCTGCATTATGGGTGGACCTTCGATGGAGGTTGGCTGCATTATGTGTGGACCTTCGATGGAGGCTCCTGCATTATGGGTGGACCTACGATGGAGGCGCCTGCATTATGGGTGGACCGACGGAGGCGCCTGCACTATGGGTGGACCTTCGATGGAGGTCGGCTGCATTATGGGTGGACCTTCGATGGAGGTCGGCTGCATTATGGGCAGACCTTTGACGGAGGCGCCTGCATTATGGGTGGACCGACGGAGGCGCCTGCATTATGGGTGGACCTTCGATGGAGGTCGGCTGCATTATGGGTGGACCTTCGACGGAGGCGCCTGCATTATGGGTGGACCGACGGAGGCGCCTGCATTATGGGTGGACCTTCGATGGAGGTCGGCTGCATTATGGGCGGACCTTTGACGGAGGCGCCTGCATTATGGGCGGACGCCCTGGCTGTCACTGTTTGCCTGCCTGAGAGGCCCCCCCAACTCCCCCCTCCCTTCTGTGCCATGGGGGTCTGGCAGCGCCCCTGCTGTGTTCTCCCAGGGAAGGCCGTGGCAGTCCCTGGCTGGGACTCATGTAGGGGCTTCAGTGCTGGGGGCTGTCTGTGTGTGGGGGCAATGCTTGTGTAAACACTGGGCACATATGTTTCACTGGCGCTCTGCCCAAGGGGCGTCTTTATTGTTCTGGAACGTTAGCAGAGATGGCCAGGCGAGGCTGTCAGGGGTAGTCACAGCAGCCAATCTGAAAGCAGCAGCAGCAGCACACCTGCCCTATGGACCTGGAGATGCAGGCTCTTCCCCTGTGGAACCACAGCCTGCCCTATAGAAAGGGGAGGGACATCAAGTAGGCAGCCAGGGAGGTGGAGCAGCAGCAGCAGCTGAGGAGGGTTGCAGGGCTGGCTCCCTGACCTCTGGCAGCATCGAGGCAGACGACAGTGGGGCAACCAGACTGCAGGCCCAGGGGTGCTCCCAGGAAGGTAGGTGGTAGTGGACGTTCCTGGGGAGACAAAAAACAAGGGGGAGTCACATGGCAGCTGGTGTGTGGAAGCAGTCGCCATTGAAGACAAGCCAGTGTGTCAGTTGCAAAAGCCTGCAGGGAGAGAAATAAAACACAGCTGATAGGTGTGACACACATAGCATGGTCTGGGCTGCTTACCTGGGTGTAAGGAGAGCATGATCCTGTAAGGGGAAAGGGTCAAAGAGAAAGACAACAACACAACTTGGGGGTCACTACCATGGCAAACCTAGCAATACTGACCTGTCAGTAGACCCTGTGTAGAAAAGGTGGGGGGGAACAGCTGGTGTCTACATAAGGCTAACAGTTCCACACTTGTGGCATTGTCTGCTCACATGACTACAGGCAGCAATCAGACACAACAGTGGTAAAGAGGCATGTATCCTATATATCATGGCAGGCTATGCAGGCAGCTATGAGACAAGACATTGATAAAGAGGCATGTCATGGCAGGCTATGCAGGCAGCTATGAGACAACACATTGGTAGAGAGGCATGTCATGGCAGGCTATGCAGGCAGCTATGAGACAAGACATTGGTAAAGAGGCATATCATGGCAGGCTATGCAGGCAGCTATGAGACAACACATTGGTAAAGAGGCATATCATGGCAGGCTATGCAGGCAGCTATGAGACAACACATTGGTAAAGAGGCATGTATCCTTCCTATATTTCTAAATGCAAAGAGGCAGCAGTCAGACCACATGTCAGCACAAACCCTGCTCTTACCTGCTCTTACCTGCTGGTGTTGTTGCCTGTGGGGGGGGGGAAGAGGGGCTGGGAGAAAGACATGGGTTAGCAAACACTTGCATGGAGGCAGCTGCCCAGGCACAGCTGTAAACAGGTTGGCCACAGCCAGAACAGCCCTCTCTGCCCTAGAGGGGTGCAGAGAGGAGAGAGGAGAAGAGAGAAGTGGGGTGTTTGAAAATTTTTCAAAGTCCCACTTTGTGGCTGTGGGGGACAGAACCCCACGCCACGTGCTCACAGAGAGAGAGAGAGAGAGAGAGAGAGACTGGAGGTCTGGGGCTGGGCTTTTGTGGGAAAGAGGCTGGGTGGGGCTGGGTGCTGATAGGCTCCCTATCTTAGGCATAACTCTGTCGGTTTCCAGACCTAGCAGGCCCAACTCCGTCCTAACTCTGACCTAACTCAGGAGTAGGGTGTTAGAAATTTTCAGGAGAGGGCTGGCTTGGGTAAGGTAAAATGGGTCCTATGGGTCTCCTCGAATTTGGGACCACCTTTTTGGTCGACCTAACTTTTGTGTCAGCTTCTGTGTTGAAGGGGGCGTGTCTGTGCTCGCCAGGGTCTGGAATCCGACGTTAATTGGTTTCCACCCCCGTTACGCCCATGGTCCGCCCATGGTCCGCCCACTTTTAGGCCGATTTTAGGTCCGAGTTGTGCCGGCGTCTGTGGTGCGCCGTTCTTAGTCCGTTCTTAGTCCGTCGGTCCTAAGTTCGACCTAACTTCGCCCTAACTTCGCCCTAAATGGTCGTGTTCCAGACCTAACTTCGACCTAAACGACTTAGGCTGACTTTAGGTCTGACTTGGGCTGCTTAGCACTTGGGTTGGAATGGGCTGTTAGTTATGTACCACTTAAAAGAACTTTAGTTCTTTAAACCTAAATATATTTCTTAAATAAATACAGAGCTATCGTTGTTGACTTACTTGATTGAATATTGGCAGAGTTTCATCTTAAATGCTGAAGAAACTTTGAAAGCACAAGAAGAAGAAGAAGAAGCTTGAAAGGCATGAAAATGAGAATCCATGGGTGTCTGGATAAAATAGTCTTTATGATAATTAAGAGTATATTTGGAACGTTTAAATGGATAAAGATATTAAAACATTACATCAAACAAGATTGTTTTTTACTAGCTTTATCTTTATAATGCTATATTTAAAAATGATACTACTCTGTCATTTTACATTACGAAACCAACATGCACAATAGATAAGAATGAGCTCATAAGGACAATGTTTTCCACTCGGTATCAAATATTCTGATGTGTCTATTATAAAGAAGGACAAATAGATCTCCATAACCCAAGAGACTACATGCTGAAGAATGTATAACTCAAAATAGTGAGTGGCTGTGGAGATAAGCCACCCCTCTTGATGTTCGTGGCCCCAATTGGATCTTATGATAAATATTTCAGCCAAGCTTCTATTACATTTGATAAGAACAGGCAAATAAAATAATTTCCTGTGCAAAAAAAGTTCATTGTATAGAACTTTATAGTTTCTAAGACTGTATAGACCAGTCTATACTTAAAACCATTTAGAGATAGATAAGACAATTATTTTTACGTTTGCAAAGAAATATCCAGTTTCCCCTTGTTTCCTCAATGATATGGATTCTTTTTTAATTGAATAGATCCCTATATTTTTCTAATGACAAAAACGCCTCACACACTACCACAACTCGAGCCAAACAAAACACTACATGAAATACTTTTTATTTTTATTTTTATTTTTAATGCAAACCAACATGTTTTCTGGTTCATTTTCAAGATATCTGATATTTACATATGACCTTTCCATTTTTATTAAGAGTTTATTGGATTTTTGCATTCCAGCCAGCAGAAGAGAAAGTTAATTTACACACAGATGTGACAGTTATGCAAGCAGCTATAAACTTCAGTCTATTAACTTTTTTCTTCATGTAACCTTTACATGATTCTACCAAAATATTTTCAGTCATTGTATATGCATATGTTTTCCTGTTTGTTTGTTCAAAATAAGCTTTCATTATAGGATTATCAATATAAAATGTCAAAGTGAACAAAAAGCAAGTCAGATTTGTGTGTGTGTGTGTGTGTGTGTGTGTGTGTGTGCGCGCGCGCGCGCGCGTGTGCACATGTGTGGCAAGAGAGGGGTTCTTCTGTGGCTTTTTAGGATCTATTTTACTAACCTTGAAAATTACATGATTCTTGAGAGCCAGAATGATGTAGTGGTTCGGTCTCCCATGCGCTGGCAGACAGCTGGAGTAGCTGGAGGGGAGGCGAGATGACAGGGCGAAACAGGGGAGGGGTGGGCGGAACAGGGTGGTGATGGGGCAGGGGAGAGGGCGGATCAGATCCAGGAAGGGAGCTGGTTTGGCCATGTCCGCTGAATTCTAACTGCCTTCCTGAGCCCAATCTGCCTTCACAGATCAATGCAGACATGAGCTAGTGATATTGCTGGCGCAGGTCTGAGTTCAGTGGTGTATGAACGCCGTCCCTGACTGGGGACTGCGATTACAACCCCTTGGCGGAAGCCATACCCTTATGGGTGACATCTGCTGGAAGCCATGCCCCCGGGTGACGTCAGTGACCTGTCACAGGCCAGAAACAGATTTACAGTACAGGAAATGCCCCCATCCTCTGGAAGCCTCGGCAGCAGCGCTGTCAGGTTCGCTGCCGCCGCTGAGGCCAGTGACGTGCTGCAAAAGTGGCACGAAAAAACTTGCCATCACTCCACCCCCACTGCCGATTTGCAGGCGGTTATGCATCCCCTCAGCGTGTTACCTGGGGGCAGACTGCCCCCACCCTCAATTCCTACGCCACTGTCTGAGTTAACCCATGGCGGCTACTTAGGTTTACACCGGAGCAAGGGAACAAATGTTTCCTTACCCCCAGGAGGTCAATAAACTTCCACATGGGATACCGCAGAAGCCGTGTTGGCGCCACTGCATCGCCATGTGGGGAAGTTACATAGCATTGGGCTGCCCATTTTAGGAATTCTTCTTATTAAACAGGAAAGCAGGAGGAGCGGAATGCTGGACAAAGCAAACTCCTGCAACAATAAGGCATCAGAATGAGGAAAGCTAACCATATCAGTAGAGAGAGGAAGATCAATGTTACATGACACTATTCTGGCTCTGATGGACAATGAGCAGTGATTTTCAAACTTTTTAGCACTGGGACCCACTTTTTTAAATGGCACTCTGTCGGGATTCACCTAGCTTTATGAGACTTTTTTTAAAAAAAAAAAATGATCTAGAAAAAAATATATAATTTATTTATAAGTAATATTTTATTTACCGTATTTTTCGCTCCATAAGATGCACCGGACCATAGGACGCATGTGTAATATGGAGCTAAAAATAGTGTAAAAAATATCTTGCTTTTAACAGTTTTACTTACCTGGTTGTTGATCTTCAACTCCAATCTTCGGGTGCCCCAGCCAGCTGCCAGTCGCGTGCAGCGCCTGGGCTAAGTTCCCAGGCACTGGATGCGACCTGGGAGCCCTGCACAAACATCGCAGCTCCCGATTGCGTCCAGCGCCTGTGCTAAGTTCCCAGATGCTGGACGCGACCTGGGAGCCCTGCGCAAACATCGCAGCAAGTGCGATATTTGCACAGGGTGCCTGGTCGCGTCCAGTGCCTGCACGAAGTTGACTGGCGCTGGACATGACTTCAAAGCCCTCCGGAAACATCCGAACTACTCCGATGTTTTCGGAGGGCTTGCAGTCGCGTTCAGCGCCTGCGCGAAGTTGCCTGACGCTGGACGCGACTTCAAAGGCCTCCGGAAACATCGGAGGAACTCGGATGTTTCCAGAGGACTTTGAAATCATGTCTAGCGTCAGGCAACCTAGTGCAGGCGCTGGACGTGACCAGGAGCCCTGCGCAAACATCGCAGTTGCTGCGATGTTTGCGCAGGGCTCCCAGGTCGCGTCCAGTGCCTGGGAACTTAGTACAGGCGCCGAACGCGACTGGGAGCTGACTGGGGCACCCAAAGATTGGAGCTGAAGATCAACAACCAGGTAAGTAAAACTGTTAAAAGCAAGACATTTCTTTTCACTATTCGCTCCATAAGACGCACAGATATTTCCCCCTATTTTTTTGGGGGGGGGAGTGCGTCTTATAGAGTGAAAAATACGGTATTTATTTTTAAAGTTCAGTTAGCCTTTATTGGCATCAATATTTGTAAAGCTCAATCCATTTCTCATAATGAGGCAGCCTTAATGATTAGCCCCAAGGCTTGAGGGGCTTAGTTATGTGACCCAGCCTTCACCTGCCCCCATTACCTGTCATTGACAGACTTGGAAAAAACACACCAGAAAAAAAAGACACTCAAACATTTATCTCCCTGTATTTACACAAGCTTGCAAACTGCAGGAGCTCAGCTGTTTGCAGGGCAAATCAGCTCTCTGATTTTTGAATAGCCTCAGACCTTGAGGCAATTAGTTATCTGATCTTTCCAGCACCAGTGTGCCTTTTCATTGGAGGCTCTGTGGGACCCACCAGAAATCGGGTTGTGACCCATCAAGTGGGTATGGAGCCACAGCTTGAGAAACGCTGGCATAGAGTAATGGTTTTCAAGGCTTATTTCAGCTGCCCCCTGCCCTTGCAGCAAGCTATTGTGTCCTGGCACAGAGTCAGGAAATCATGACTGTAGAGATTAGGGAAATATTAACACTTCATCTCTCTTCCACAATGTGGTTGTATTTGTGTGTGTGTGTGTTTAATGCACTGAAGCAGATTGGGTTTACTGTTGCCATTAAAGCAAACGAGGGTAGACAAGGCATCATTTATGTGAAGCCACTCAGGGAATAGGCGTGAGTCATTAAAATTTCCAGAAATGGTGAGTTTTTCAATAAAGCAATAACTCTAAACAAATTACAGCAATCTAAGCAGTCCTCTCCCCCAATGATATTAGCATTCATCGATCCTTTTGCATTTAATCTTTATTTGTCTAAATGCAAAATGACATTTATTGCACCAAAATAACAGTAAATTGTGCAAGCTTGGATCTCTGGGTAATTAAAGGAGCCAGAAGAGATTGGCAGGATTTTGTAGAGAAAGAATCTCCTGCATGGAGTTGCTGAGCTAGAGGACATCTTGATTAATACCCTTCAGAAAACACAGAATTTCTTGTCCCCTCTGGCTGCCCTGTTGTCTCTGGTAGGATTTCACAGCCTACACAGAGAATATTATCTGCTTTCTCCCTCCAAATGGTCTTTTATTTATTTTTAAGTATAACTGTACAATGTCATCCATACAAATAGATTTTTCAAAATAAAGAATCATAGGTCCCCTCTTTCTGTTTTGTAGAGAGAATCCAGAAAGTGGTAAAAGAACAAAGGTTATAAGTGAAACATTCCAAAACTGATAAACCAAACTTTTTTTTCATAAGTCTGAAATGATTTTTTTTCTCATTTAATAAAAACACTTTTTTTTTCACTCAACCCAGTAATAGTGATAAATCTATTATTTGTTTTGTACATTCGGGGATGCTTGTAATTTCAGCCTCCCTCCCTCTGCACTTCCTTTTTCAAAGTAAATTGAACCAAAGGTTTTAGTTAATAATTGATCAATTGTTCAAACTGCTGGAGATATTAAAAAAATGTTGTTGTTTTTTATTATGCCGCAATGTTAAACTGCCCAGTCCTGATATAAGGTAGCGAGACAGTGTCCTGCTGCCACAGATTGGCTGCCGATAACGTGTGGAGCACACCACCAGTGGCCCACTGCCGCCGCCAGTGACCTGCTCCAGTGCAGATAAGCTGGTGCAGGCGTGGTTCATGGATGAGGAGGGGGAGTAACAGGGTGTGTTGGGGAGGAAAACGGGGGGGCATGTCAGGGGGAGAAAGGGAGTGGATCTAGCAGCAGTTGCATATGGCAGATCTTAATCCCTCTTTTAATAACCTCTCTGCCCCCCTTTTCTCTCCTTGGACATAGGCCACCAAAATGGCCACATATCCGAAGAGACCCATCGGTGGCCTGTAGGCTTATGTAGAGGTAAGTAAAAATATTTTTAACTTACTGTACCTTCGATTTGCCTTCAGGTCTCTCTCTCTCTCTCTCTCTCTCTCTCTCTCTCTCTCTCACACACACACACACACACACACACACACACACACACACACGCATTAGCATGCAGCATGTGCCTTTTTGGCACAGCTGCATGGTATAGAATGATGTGGGATAGGATTGAGCTAAAAGGCCATGTTACAGTTCCTAAAATCCTGTTGCTAGAAATAATCTGGCATGTATACATGAATGGTGTTTACTACATCTCCAGCAAATATTCATGTAGTTTTGAAGAAGCAGTCTTCATTGCCATCTCAGTACTTCAAACTCGGGTTGTGGATAAAAGTTATCATCTTATCTTCATATGGAAATGACATTTATCTATTAATTTTCTGTATGTATCTTTTATTCAATGAGTAGATTCATACCTACAAGGAAGAATTTGACCAAGGAAATGAAAAGCAACCATGTCATCTTGGAACTCTCAACACCAAGAGCTAATGGTGGTCAGATGCAGAGGCGTCATGAGCCAGCCGTGAGGGGTCAGACGGGTTGTTCGGGTCTTTGGGTCTTCGTTCGGCCCTTCTGAGGGCAAGGCTTCAAGCAGCGTTGTGCGCATGCCGCTCGAAGCCTTGCCCGGCCTATTCAGAAGAGACCGAGCCACTGAGGAAGACGTGACTCAGTATGCTGGCTCCAGGGGTGATGCGCCGGGATGGGATGAGTGTACCGGGGGGATGTGACGTGCCAGGAAGTCACGGCGCGTCACCCCCCTGGCACGTCATCCCCTCTGGCCGCATGTACCCTGCATTTCAGGAAAGCTCAGAGGAAGGTTAAGTTGTAACTAATAGAACTTCTAAATTGGAGAAAAAAATTCAAGAGGGATGGGATTTTTTGAAAAGCAAGATACTGAAGGCAAAATCACAATGAGGTCCAAAGAGAAGAAAAGTTGGAAGACATCTAAAAGCATAGTCCTATGCATGTCTACTCAGAAGTAAGTTCCATTGTGTGCAACGAGACGGGCAGCACAATCCTTACTAACTTTAGAATGGTGGAGTGCACACTCCACCGTTGTAGTGTCACAAACGTGCCGTAAAGCACATATGCTTTACTTTGGAGTAAGGGCCACCGGTGGAGGCCGGAAGCCCTTACTCCGCCACTGGATCATCCCTGCGGCCGCCGGATATAGGTAAGCGGTGCATCGGCGGGTAGGGGTGGTCCGGGCAGTGAGGGAGGCTGGCGGTTGGCCGAGCTGGCTCAGGAGGATGACGCCCCATCCCGTTCTGGGCTGGCATGGCCATTACACGGCCTCCTTGAACTTGCGCCTGCTAAATAGCTGGTGGAAATCTGAGGAAGCCCATTGGGGCCTCTGCGCTACACCGGGAGAAGGGGACGAATGTCCCCTTCTCCCGAGTAGACCTCCAGGCTGATCATGATTGGCCTGGAACGGGGCTAGGATCCAGCGGGCAATCCAGGGCTGCCCGCCAGATCTTTAGTCAGGATTGCACTCTCAATCCCAGGAAACTGTGTATAGGATTGGATGCTAAGGAAACCAGTGTGACTGCTCAAAGAACTTTCTGGAAAGTTAAGAAGCATGAAGAGCATGTAGAAGAAGTGGAAGGTGGGATTCCTGATACTGGGAAGGCTAAAACATAGAATGAACTGAGTCTTGCTAGGAGTGCCAAAAAAAACAAAAAAGGACTGTTTTTCGCTATGTTCCGAAAAAGCGGAAGGCCAAGGAAGTGGTAGGCCTGTTATGTGGAGAAGATGGTGAAATAGTAACAGATGGAGAGAAGGCAGAGCTGCTCAAATCTTATTTTGCATCTGTCTTCTTGCACATGAAAGCAGTGGCAGTCAGCTAGTTCTTTATAACGGTTGCCCTTCGAAGAAATGTATGAACAGATTTTCCTGGGCAGTGGAGATTTTTATGCATTTATTTTCCTCTTCTGCTCCCCCATCTCATCACATTGCAACCATTTTAAAATCTGGGTGCATTTGAAACCTAAATGTCCCTTGTGGGTGGTGGATCTTGTAAATGAGGTGTCAGTCATCTTTAATTACAGAGAATTTCAGCTCTTCAAGAAAGTATCCTTATCCTTGTCAAATAACTCAGCACAACATTCTGTTTTTGCCTAAAATCTTTTGTGTATATCCACCCCATAAGGGCCGTTTGTGTTTCCTTTTCATGTTCTCACCTTTATATGATTTCACCTGGGACACGATGATTTCTGAGAGAGTGGCAGCACTGCAAGTTTGCATATAGCTTATGCAAAATTATTTAATGTACAGAAAAAAATCCAGGCAATATGAAATGGTTGATAGTTGGCCAACCTTGTGATTTAGGGATGAGACAGCCTAGCCTGCAGGATTGGCACAAGGGTCGCTGAGTGGAGTGCTAGACATAGGACTACAGAGATGTGGGCAAGGACATTATTTTTTGGGGGGGGAGGGGGAGGTTGGTGACCACTGAGAAACACTATCTGTAGCTACTACTATGCCAGTCAGGTAAGCCCCTACTAGGCTTGGAGGACCACCAAGGCACTTAGTTGAGGGTCCCCAGAAATCTGATCAGCCCTGTCACCCTGAATGTGATCATACTCTCCCTAAAAAGGCCACTGTGGACCTGGAAACACTCTTGCTGTTGCATTTACTGCTAGTGGCAGTGGCCAGGAGTGTCTTTTACTACTTTCATCTTCTAAAGGATAGTAGTCCAACAAACCAATCCTATCCTTCCCCCCTCCCACCGATGCAGCAGCACCTCCAGAGCACAAGCTGCATCCTGTGGGGTGGGGTTATTCCCGGAGGTCTCCTCTTACCTGCCCTTACCAGGGGTATGTCTTAAAGGTCTGGTAGGGTCTACTCGGCCCTGTGCCAGCGAAGTCTTGTGGACCCAGGTTGTGGGATCAGGTCCAGGAAGAGGGTTTGGATGGGGTGGATAATGCTGCTGCTGAACCCGCCCCCATTCCAGACCTGATCTGCCCTCTTCCCCTCCGCCACCCAGTTCCGCCCACCCCCCGGCCCCATTCCACCCTCCCCCTGCTCTCTCTTCTGCCTGCCCCGCTTGCTTACCTGGGTCAGTGGGCCTTCAGCTATCCATCACCACGCATGGGGCCACTCCAGCCTCTTTGTCAACACTCAAGCAGTATGTGGCTTTGTGAGAGGCTCTTTTGTTTTGTCTTCATCTTGTTAGCCTTAGCAATCTAGAACTGTTCACGTTTTGCTACCTTTTGAGCAGGCATGGCAAAGAAAACAATGTGACCATCAATAATCACTGCTGGGTTATACAAGGCTGAAGATATTAATAATCCAACATAACAGTAATGCAGGTATCATCTGAAGTCCAGCCAGCTAGACACACTGACCATAGCCAGAAGTCATTGAGTCAAGACAAAAAGGAAAAGAGCTAAATGCTTTTTGTTTTTATTTATTGTGTGTGTGCAAGGCCAAAAGGAGAGGGGAGAAAAATACACTCAACAAAACAAATTAGACATTGCTGCTAAAGCCTCACTGCCTTAGGGAGACACAAAACATTGCATGATGCAAGGAGCAAAACAACACTGAAATCAAAGTCTTGACAAGCACAAGCAGTGATACACAGAGAAATAGCACAATCCTGACTAAGGATCCGGCTGGCAGACCAGGGCCGCCCGCCGGATCCTGCACCTGGGCTGCCCCTCTGATGGCAGGCCAGAGGTCTACTCGGGGAAGGGGGATAAACTGGGGCTGGCCTGATGGTCCTCCTCGAATTTCCGCCAGCTATTAGAGGAGGCTGTGTAATGGCCTAGTCGCCCGGTGGGGACGGGGATATGGCCAATGCTATCCCCTTCCCCCTCCCGGGCTGGCTGGGCCAATGGCCCCCCTCCCTCAAACACCAAACCACCCCTGCACCTGCTGGATATTGACCTACCTCCTCTGGCGATTGCCCGGCCATTCCGACGATGAAGCGAGGGGGGTCCAGCAACAGGAGTAGAGTGATGGCATGTTCACATCACTGTTGAAATCATGTTTGGAGTTACCACAAAAACTATGCATCTCTTCTACTGTGCACTGCTCAGAGTTTCCAGGTCACAGTCAGGAAACCTGAGTTTGTGTTTTTTAACTCACCACCACACTGGCAGGGCAATCCTATCCAACTTACACCACTGGTGTAACCAGCAGTGCAGCAAGAACGGGAGGCCCCAGAATGGAAAGGGGATTCAAATCCCCTCCAAAGGGGGATTCAAAGGGGATTTAAATCTCCCCTCCAAAGCCTCCTGCCCTGCCCTCTCCCGCTGGTTACACCAGTGGTGTAAGTTGGATAGGATTGCGGTGATAGTCATGTTTGATTTACAGCCAAATCCTGTGTAAGGACTGCCCGCCGGATCCTTACACAGGATTTGGCTGTCCGGACCACCATGCGGAGGTCCGGAGGTCTACCCGGGAAAGGGGACTTTCGTCCCCTTCCCTGGGTGTAAACCAGGGCCGACCCTATCAGCCTCCTCCGACTTCCGCCAGCTATTTAGAAATAGCTTGAAATCTCTACCTGCAATGGAAATCTCTACCTGCAATGGCCAAACTGGCCTGGCGGGGATGGGAATATGGCAGGAGCCGCCCCCTCCCGAGCCGGCTAGGCCAATGGACCCCTCTCCCTCGCCACTTGTAGCCACAGCTTCTCTAGGGTTCTCCAGAGTTACGATTCATTTGTCACGATACTTGGCCTGCTTGCTAGATGTTAGCTTTTAATCAAAGCTGAATATTTTGACTGACACCAGATTTATTTATTTTATTGTTCAAAAGTCAGCATCATTTTCAGCCTCTGGCCAGGTACCAAATTTTGTAATGCTTTCAAAAGCTGGAAGCCTCACACATTCCAATTCTTCCCCCTCATCTTTCCATCTCACCTCTTCCCTGCATGCTGTCCACCTGCCACACAGTTTCATCATAGTTCAGTGGCAAGGAATTGCAAATATTCAGGACTTCCTAATGTATTACAACTTGTGAAAATGCAGAGGCAGCTGGTCTGCCCTGGTGGTTCCAATTCACCATTCCATTTAATTTATTTCTAAATCTGCTTAAATTAAACGTGACTCTGGAGTTTATCCATTTCTGCATATATGAAGTTGTCAGAGAGATCATAAACAAACAGGCTCATTTGAGATATGATGAAGTACAAACAATCAGGAAAGCATCCAGCTATATGACAGAAAGAGGTCCAGGAAAACTCCAGCTGTTTATGCAAATACTGATACCGAGAGGCTGGCATCTTATCAAGGACCAGGGGATCAGTGGCATATTTGTATACTGTCGTCAGCATGTAATGGATGTTTACTGCTTCAAAGAGCGAGGAAAAAAACCTTGCCGTTCTGTAATAATTTACAGGGCTGAGCATACAGAGATGTTCAATAGTGCCTAAACTAGACTTATAATTGTACTTGCTTGGAGATTACTTGCAGTTCTCGCTGCTTTGTATTCCTCTGCATGCTTCTAAGTAAGAATTTTATTTATTCCTTTCAGACGGAGTTGCCACCAAATTTCTCCTCAAGTGAAATCTGAGGTAAACTTAGAGGGTTCTGCTCATGTACAAGAGTTCTAGACATTTTGAATGAAATTAAAGTGATTTCAACAAGGGAAACAATTTGCAGGTAGAGATGTTTGTGTGTATGCACGCATTTCGAAGGTGCAATCAAAATTCACTTACACTTAAATTTATGAGGCATCCCACAAAGATCAAGATATTAAGGCAACATATTTATAATGCATGAAACAACTTTCCCATTTATACAGTACAAGTTATGCGTGTTTTAGAAGCATTTAGAAGCATACCTTGAGGCCTTCATCTACAGTTCAGGGAAAAACTCCTGAAAACTACTGCGATGCTGCTGAGCTGTGAGGGAGGGGCAGCTCTCTCCATGCAGCCTGCTGAGGTTTCTAGAGTTATTCTGTGTAAACCACCTTGAATTAAAGTCAGAGGAGAAATCCAATGACCTATTATTATTATTATTATTATTATTATTATTATTATTATTATTATTATTAGGGTGGCAGGATGGGCCCTAAACATTTGAAATATTTTTTGTGTCAACGCAATGCTGGGCTAACAAAGGTCAGGCTGGGTAGGTTTATTCATTTTTGGTCAAGTAAATAGTGCGTTTATCTGTATTGTGAATTCTTTCATAGATGTTCAAATCATATATCTTGGATACTATTTATTTATTTATTTATTTAAAGGCTACCAATCCTACCCAATTCTGGACCTGATATGCCCACCCCCACCCCTGTTACCACCCTCCCCCCACCTTATTTTGCCCCCTCCCTGTCTGAGAAGGGGCCAAAAAGAAATGTTTTACCCCCTAACAAAATACCTCTCAGAAGTCCTATGCTCTTGAGCATAATTTCTCAAATGTGGCCACTAAAGCACAATCTTGCGTAATTGACTGGAACAGGATGTGACCATAGAGTGGAGATTGTGCATGTTCAATGGACTCATACCAGTTTTACAACCATTACAACTTTGACAGTCCAATTCTAACTAACTATCCGGCGCCAGATCCTATCCCCATTCATGGCCACTTTGGAGCAGCCCAGATGTCTACTTGGGGAAAGGGGATGTTTGTCCCTTTCCCCCGGTGTCGAATGGGGAAGGCCTGATTGGCCTCCTCGGACTCCTCGGAAGGAAGAGGAGGCTGCGTAACAGCCACATCGGTCGGGACGGGGACACCATCCCCGCCCCCTCCCGGGCCAGCTTGGCCAATTGCCCCCTCCCTCGCCGCCAAGACCACCCCCACCGGGGGATTGCTTATTTCCTCCGGCACCCGCAGGGGCGATCCGGCAGCAGAATGAGGGCGGCTGGCCTCCGCACCGGTCGCTCTTGCTCCCTAGTCATCGCGAACGTGTTTTACGGCACATTTGCAATGGCTTCTGGCAGTGGAGCACTTGCTCCGCCACCAGCTATTTCCGGAGGATTGCGTCATGTGTATTGTTACCATGTGTGCTGAGTTACACAAAAGAATTTTCTTATATGTATACCAGAACATGCATGTTTGTTTAGCTGTTGACTCATGCTGCACCCCAGTGAAAGTTAATATTTACCAGAGACAAGAGAAACACAGTATTATTTATTGAAGTGGGGTGTACATCTACAAAAACAGAGAGCGGGAAATGAAGTAAATCTCCAATCAGATGAACATTGTTATAAAATGGCACTTGGCCTAGGAAGCACTGGTTCCAGAGGAAGTGAGAGGTGCAGAGACAAGAAAGGAAGAGACTGTGCTGTGGTTGTTGAGAGGGGAAGGGAACCAAGGAGAGAGTGAACATCTAGGCGGAGCCAGAGACTTAATGTGTCAGGGAGAGTCTTGTAAGAGGAGGGAGGAGCAAAGGGGAGAAAGAGAAGATGCAACCAGATATTAGTGTCCTATGGAGATTAGAAATTTACTCAGAGGGCAAACAAGATTTTGGATGAAAAATGGCCCAAGGGTGAGTGAGGGGGTAAATAAGTTTAAGTATTGATGGAGTGGAGTGGAGTGGGGGTGGGGAAGGAATACCAGGGAGAGCAAGGGGATGGCTTGGGCTTAACTAACAATGGAGCAGATTCTCAATCTGGAATAGTCTCTTTAATGAGCAGAAAGTCAATTCACTAATTATGATAGGCTACGCTTGCTCCCACTAACGACAGCATTCTTGAGTGATGCCCCAAGCTGTCAACAAGGGCTGAGAAGAAGCAAGGTCTTCCCCTGTTGTTTGGAGCCCTTGTGGGAACAGCTAAGGAGAATTGTACCCTGGGAAGACTGGACACCTGCCTTACCTGCTTTAAAATTAGTTTTGAGATGGAAGAAGGGACATTAGATCACGGTTAGACCAGAGACTTACACACAAACCTCATGAAGAGGGTACTCACATTGATGAGCGGAACAAACAACAAGTCACACTGCCAACAGGCCACTTGCAGGGAAACAAGAACATAGCTAGAGAGAGTTTAATGCCAAGGCCACCAAATCCCCTAGCCCCCTTCCTGGACCCGATCCCGTGACATGGCTCAACGTGAACCTGCAACAGTGAATTTGCTAGCGCAGGTCCAAGTAGATACTCCATGCTGCACTTACCCCTGGGTAAGGGAACGAATGTTCATTACCCAGAGGAGACCTCTGCAACTCCCCCCGCAGGATGCAGATGTAGCCATTTCGGCATATCTGCATTGGAGTGGAGGGGAAAGAATAGGATTGGGTTGTTAGAGTTTCTATGCTTGATTGGATTACAGATGGAAAGACACTTCCAGGGAGAAACAAGCATTTGGGGTGAGGATTGTTTTTTTCTCCCATATTTCTCTGATCTGTGCACTTCTAGGTTCCCAGCTTGACCTGACTGGCATAGTGGGGGACCAAGGCATGTGTCCATAAGGGGTTTTTGATTACAGCATCCTGGCATATTACAAAGTAAGTTGTAATAATTATGCAGCCTTCTGCATGGTTGTAGGAGAAATCAAGCCCTGTTAATTTAGTGTGTGTGTGTGTGTGTGCGTGTGTGTGTGTGTGTGTGTGTGTGTGTGCATATGCACATGCACATGTGCACAATCATTCATTTTTGAATTTTGTTGGGGTGCTTTCTTTACTTAAGCAAATGAGTAGGAGACTTAACGTTAGCAAAGTTCTTTATGTGGAAATCTATATTCAGAGTTAAATCAGAATCTGCATTAAGTAGGCTTACTTGTAATCCCATAAATAAAATGTGATATTATAATGCAATTATAATATTTAATTGCAATATAATTTACGATTATGAAACTGTTGTCGTAAAAATCCCCCCCACCCCACTTTGGATGGTGTGTCACATTCTCTTATTGAGGTTTACAAACTGTATAAAAGAAGACACATTATTATAATTGCTAAGCACCAATAAATATATTCTTGGTAATCAGATTTGTATTTAACAAGCACTTGCTACCCTATTAAATCCAAATTAAACATTGCAGAGTGCCTGTAGGGACAGAATGCTTTAAAAGTTCCTAATCTGACAAACTTTTCCCTGACTTTTCCACCATTCTGTTTACAACAGCAGTCACTTTAATTTTGCTGAACAACATTTTTGTTACTAGTAACCCTTCAATTTATCACAAAACATTATTAAGCATTTATTTCCATTATTTAAAAAAAGAGCTTTTTCAACCCAGACAAATATTAAGAACAAAATGTCCTAGAATACTACCTCTAGAACTATATCACTCAAAAAGGTGTACTAATATGTTAGAGGTGAAGGGGTGGGAGTGGGGAGTGGGCAGCGCAATTCTCTCTAAGCTTAGAGTGGCGGAGCGCGCACTCTGCTGCTCTAAGCCATCGCAAACGTGCCATAAAGCATGTTTGTGATGACTCTAGAGTAAGGGCTGCCAGCGTGGAAGCCAGCAACCCTCACACTGCTGCCCTCCAGACCCTGCACCCTCCGGCCAAGACAGAACAGGGCAGCCCGGGGACGGCCGTTGTCCGGCCCAGGCTGGGAGAGGGTGGGGATATCGGCGGAGAGCTCCGCCAATATCCTAGGCCCGTTCCCAGGCCTCGTTGGCCTTACCCTGCCACCCCGGATGTACGTCAGCTTCATAGCTTACATACATCCGAGGAGGCCCATAGGGCCCCGGCCAGCTTGCACCCAGGAAAGGGGGTGAACATCCCCTTCTCCTGAGGTGCTCCTGGGCTGCCCCAGAGCAGCCCAGGAGCAGGAAAGGATGTGGTGGCCAGCCGCCACATCTTACACAGGATTGTGCTGTAAATGTGGTAAAATCCAACACATGTTTGCTTAGAAGGTGGTCCCAATGAGCTCAATTGACTCGAGTCCCAAAGGATACATTCTTAATACTAGAAATTGGAAAAAATCAAATTCAAAACCCAAAGTGCTGTTTTTTATTTATTCGAGCCAACTAAAATATCACAAAGTGGTGCACAAACTCTGAAGCTCTTCAGAGCATTTCTTCAGGCTTGATGTTAAGCAAAAGTGGGGGTGGGAAAATAGACAAAGTGGGGCATGATGGAAAACCTCCCAAAGACTGCAGTTAGTCACAGTCTTGAGATGGAGAGCAACAAGGTTAATCCGATTAGCCTCTGCTAGGAGGAAGACAGATCTCATCGCTTTGCACTGAGGGCCACTGGGACAAAGAAAACAGAAATGGCTGTTCTCCCATCTTTTTAAAAATAAAACATCTAGCAGTTACTCAGATCTGAACAACAGTGGGAATCTCATGGGAGATTCACAGCCCATTCCAACCCAAGTGCTAAGCAGCCCAAGTCAGACCTAAAGTCAGCCTAAGTCGTTTAGGTCGAAGTTAGGTCTGGAATGCAACCATTTAGGGCGAAGTTAGGTCAAAGATAGGTCGAAGTTACGTCCAACGGACTAAGAACAGCCCATTCCAACCCAAGGGCTAAGCAGCACAAGTCAGACCTAAAGTTGACCTAAAAGTGGGCGGAACATGGGCGGACCGTGGGTGTAACGGGGGCGGCAACCAATTAACGTTGGATTCCAGACCCTGGCAAGCACAGACACGCCCCCTCCAACACAAATGCTGACACAAAATTTAGGTCGACCAAAAAGGTGGACCCAAATTCGAGGAGACCCATAGGAGCCATTTTACCTTACCTAAGCCAGCCCTCTCCTGAAAATTTCTAACACCCTACTCCTGAGTTAGGTCAGAGTTAGGACGGAGTTGGGCCTGCTAGGTCTGGAAACCGACAGAGTTATGCCTAAGATAGGGAGCCTATCAGCACCCAGCCCCACCCAGCCTCTTTCCCACAAAAGCCCAGCCCCAGACCTCCAGTCACTCTCTCTCTCTCTCTGAGCACGTGGCATGGGGGTTCTGTCCCTCACAGCCACAAAGTGGGACTTTGTTGGTGGAGGGCAAAATTCACAAACACCCCACTTCTCTCTTCTCCTCTCTGCCTCCCTCTAGGGCAGAGAGGGCTGTTCTGGCTGTGGCCAACCTGTTTACAGCTGTGCCTGGGCAGCTGCCTCCATGCAAGTGTTTGCTAACCCATGTCTTTCTCCCAGCCCCTCTTCCCCCCCCCCCACAGGCAACAACACCAGCAGGTAAGAGCAGGGTTTGTGCTGACATGTGGTCTGACTGCTGCCTCTTTGCATTTAGAAATATAGGAAGGATATATGCCTCTTTACCAATGTGTTGTCTCATAGCTGTCTGCATAGCCTGCCATGATATGCCTCTCTACCAATGTGTTGTCTCATAGCTGCCTGCATAGCCTGCCATGATATGCCTCTCTACCAATGTCTTGTCTCATAGCTGCCTGCATAGCCTGCTATGATATGCCTCTTTACCAATGTGTTGTCTCATAGCTGCCTGCTTTGCCTGCTATGATATATAGGATACATGCCTCTTTACCACTGTTGTGTCTGATTGCTGCCTGTAGTCATGTGAGCAGACAATGCCACAAGTGTGGAACTGTTAGCCTTATGTAGACACCAGCTGTCCCCCCCCCCTTTTCTCCACAGGGTCTACTGACAGGTCAGTATTGCTAGGTTTGCCATGGTAGTGACCCCCAAGTTGTGTTGTTGTCTTTCTCTTTGACCCTTTCCCCTTACAGGATCATGCTCTCCTTACACCCAGGTAAGCAGCTCAGACCATGCTATGTGTGTCACACCTACCAGCTGTGTTTTATTTCTCTCCCTGCAGGCTTTTGCAACCGGCACACTGGCTTGTCTTCAATGGCGACTGCTTCCACACACCAGCTGACATGTAACTCCCCCTTGTTTTTTGTCTCCGCAGGGACGTCCACTACCACCTACCTTCCTGGGAGCACCCCTGGGCCTGCAGTCTGGTTGCCCCACTGTCGTCTGCCTCGCTGCTGCCAGAGGTCAGAGCCCTGCAACCCTCCTCAGCTGCCGGCGCTGCTGCTCCACCTCCCTGGCTGTAGTTCTTGCTGCCCCTCCCCTTTCTATGGAGCAGGCTGTGGTTCCACAGGGGAAGAGCCTGCATGTCCAGGTCCATGGGGCAGGTGTGCTGCTGCTGCTTTCTGATTGGCTGCTGTGACTACTCCTGGCAGCCTCGCCTGGCCAGCTCTGCTAACGTTCCAGAACAATAAAGATGCCCCTTGGGCAGAGCCCCAGTGAAACATATGTGCCCAGTGTTTACACAAGCATTGCCCCACACCCACACCGACAGCCCCCAGCACTGAAGCCCCTACATGAGTCCCATCCAGGGACTGCCACGGCCTTCCCTGGGAGAACCCAGCAGGGTGCTGCGCGACCCCCATGGCACAGAGGGGAGGGGGGCGTCAGGGGGCCCTCTCAGGCAGGCAAACAGTGACAGCCAGGGCGTCCGCCCGTAATGCAGGCGCCTCCGTCGAAGGTCCGCCCGTAATGCAGGCGCCTCCGTCGAAGGTCCGCCCGTAATGCAGGCGCCTCCGTCGAAGGTCCGCCCGTAATGCAGCCACTTCCGCCCAAAGTCTGTCTGCATAAGAGGCGCCTGTTAGATAGATAGATAGATAGATACCTTTATTGGCATAAACACATCAAGCAGACAAACATAAACAAACAACCCAAAAAATCCCCCAACAGATCCAATGACAACAACCAATCTTGCAGAGAATTTCTCCCCAAACTGTCCCACAATTAATCTATACATCAAAACTCATTTCCCGAGTAGCCACCACCACAGAAGCAAAAGTTGCAACATCATCAAGTCTCCCATCATCTTCTGTTGACAGAAGGGCTCGGAGAATATCCGCCTCCATCCAGCCCTGAAAACACGTCAGTATCGATTTAAGGTGTTTCTGACGGAAAGACTCGTGCAGAGAGCATGATAAAAAGATATGCTCAGATGTCTCCACACACTTCATGCCACATGAACAGAGCCTTGCTGAAACAGGTATTCCTTTGTACCGCCCCCATAAAAGGGCAGAAGGGAGAGCGTTACACCTTGCCAGCATAAAAGCCCTTCTTAGCTGTGGGTTATGCAACTGATATAGATAAGTTGACAGCTTCCCAAACTTTATAGGCAGATGGAGATGCAATGGAGAACACGTTGTATCAGCTGCACTGATTAACTCTTGGTGCTCGATGTCGAGAGTTCTCTCCTTAATAGTTCTAAATGCTGCAGCTAACCCCATCATACCTAGCATCTCACTGTCAAGCCCCATCGATTTTAGCTTTGTAAGCAGAGTAGAAACCCCACAAGGCAAAGATGTGTCTGATAGTAGGTGGTAAATCAGGCTATCACTTGTTGCTTTAAAAAGAATGCCCAGCCAGAATTTGGCAAATCTTAGCCACGCCAATGTATTCAGCCTTATAAGACCGGTTTCAAGGCACAGAGCTGAGTACGGAACACAACGTGGCATACCCAAAATTTTCCTGAGGAAATTAGATTGGATACGTTCCGTGGCAAGGTCTGAAGCCTTGAACCAAATCGGGACACCATATAAAGCTTGAGAGACAACTTTGGCCTTATAGGCTTCCAGAGCAGCCAGGACATATCTGTTGCCCAGAGTAAAATAAAATCTCGCAACTCCTGAAGATGAGAGTTTGGCCAAATTAGAAATGGAGCGGCGATGAAAAGCCCAAGAGTGCCTGTAATGGAATGTGATGCCCAAGTATTTAAACTGGCGGACTTGTTCAATACTGTTGCCCTTGCAGGTCCAGTTATAGATTTTGTATCTATTTGCAAAAATCATAATTTTAGATTTGGCATAGTTAATGTTCAGTTTGTTGGCTGTTAGGTATTCAGCACATCTATTAAGTAGCCTCAGGAGACCCACACGAGTACGTGAAAGGAGAATCATATCGTCCGCATACAAAAGCAGCGGTACCTGACAGTTGCCCAAACATGGACAGTGACTGTTTACATCCTCCAGGGCCAGGGCAAGATCATTCAAAAATAAATTGAACAATAGGGGGGCCAAAATGCATCCCTGCTTCACTCCTTTATTAACAGATATGGACTGGGATAGGGCCCCAGTTCGCGGGCACCGCACTTTGCAGGAGTTGTTGGTATAGAGGGATCTAATCAATAGCAGGAGTCTTTTTTCTATTCCTTGTGAACTAAGCTTGTTCCATAACAGTTCTCTGTCTACTGAATCAAAAGCCCCTTTTAAATCAATAAAAGCCACATATAATCTTGCTCTGGATACCCTGACTTGTTTGTCAATTATGTGGGAGAGAATAAGACAGTTGTCAACAGTAGATCTGCCTTGCCGGAATCCTGCTTGTTCTGGTCCAAGTATACTATTCAAGTCTACCCAGGTCAAAAGCTTGCTGTGCAGATACCTTGCATAGATCTTACCCACAACTGACAAAAGGCTGATAGGTCTGTAATTAGCTGGGGAGTCAGCATCACCCTTTTTGAAGATAGGAACAATAACCGAGGAGCGCCAGTCTTGGGGGACACATCCAATTTCATTGATCTTTGTGAATAGAGGGGCTAACAACTGAGCCCACCATTCTGGCTCGCTCTTAAGAAATTCAGGGGGTATTGCATCCAGTCCAGGGGCCTTCCCAGATTTTAGATGACCAATTAGCTGTCTTATCTCTTCTGGGGCCACCCGTGGCCAGACAGGAGGCTCAGAAATTAGTGTGTCTAAACACACTTCAGGCTGGTAGGATTTATCCAAGAAGATCCCCTCAAAATGTTGAACCCAGGCAGAGGAGGGAATTACCACCCTATCACTTCCCTCAGAATTTGATGCACCTGAGACAATGTTCCAAAACATCCTACTATTCTTGGATGATATGGCCTGTAGTAGCTTCCCCCATTGCATTTGGTAGAATTTTTGTTTCTTATCGTGCAGTAATTGACCTAACCCTTTCTTAAGATCTGCGTATTTGTTTAAATGTCTGGGGTCATTAGAGTTTCTAAAGTCACGGTAGGCCTCGCGGATTTGGATCTTCAGATCCTTGCACTGTTGATCAAACCAGACCTTTTTAGGTTCCATGCCCCCATTGCCCAGCAAAACCATTTTACGTCCTAGCTCCTTTGAAAGCCGATCTACAAGAATTTCATAGGAGCTAATTACTGTAGCCTCCTCTCCCCATAATATGTCAGACAAAGGTTCTGTGCAGTGATCTTCCCTGATAAACTGGTGAAATTTTGCATTTGCCCCACTGTCCCATCGAATTTTATAACTATATTCCGCCGATGGCAGGGGCATCACTGGAAGACCCACTGTTGAAGCATGTAGGTCAAGAGTCAAAATCAGTGGGAGATGATCACTGCTTATATTATCCCCAATCTGGAAGTCCAACACATGGGACTTCATCATTATCGAAGTCAAGACATAATCCACAACACTCGCACCCAAGGCAGAGATATAAGTGAACTCCCCCGATTTTGGGAAATCATTTAAGCCATTCAGCCAAACCTTGTTAGGGCTGGCACAAAATCTGGCTAAATTTATTCCAGCTGCATTAGAATAGCGGTCCTTAGACTGTCGATTTAACAAACAGATTGGGGGAAGGGGCGCCTGTTTATGCATCACCTTCATCTGCGGAGCGCCCCCTGTGTCCCTATCGGTCTCTGCAGACCCCTCTCTCGGAATCTGTCTCCCACCAGCCTTGTTGTCTGTCTGTCTGTCTCTGACCCACCCATGCCCCTCCCCAGCACCCCCTGTCTGCCTGCCTGTGTGTCTGCCTCTCCTCCCACTCCCTGATGATGGCTGCTGGCCACCCCCCACCCTGCTAGAGCGCCTGCCGTGAGGCGCCGTCGTCGCCCCATCTGGGGGTGTGATGAGCTGTGTGAGCCCTTCACGCTCGCAGCAGACAAGCCCAAGGCATCTCTTGGTCTTGGCCGGGGCACAGAGCAGAACGCACGCCGGGATGCCTTCTTTGTGGGCATTGCCCCGGCCTTGGAGGCCCAGGGCTTCAGGCAACGCACGGGCGAGTCATGTCAGAGGCAGTTCCAGTCCTCATGAGACCCCCCTTGTGTGTGACGTTCCCACCCCCCTCCCCTTCCCTTCCCTCCCCCGCTCACCCCCCAGTGCAGCCTCAACGTGGCTTGGGGGTGGCATCGCCTTCTGCAGGAGGGAGGGGATGGCCACTCTCCCCTGCAGCAGGTGGCTGATGCACAGGGTGCCCTGTGGCGGCTGGGCTCAGGCACCTCGCTCACCTGTCACCTGCCCTGCGCCCACCACATGACTGGCGCAACCCCCCTGCCTGCGGTCAGCCCCTTTGCGACCGGGCTGCGACAGACCCTGTGGCAGCTGCCATGGATGGACGCTGACACATGCAGACAGAGGCCTGCACATGCCTGAGCCAGACACGGAGCCTGGAGAAGAGTCTGCCTGCCTGGGAGGTAAGTGTTGCCTGGATCCTGGGGTGGTGCTGGGCCACAGAAACTGCAGCCTGCCTAACTCAGGCATAACTCTGACCTACCTCAGGCATAACTTCTGTCTAACTTAGGCTGCACTTAGGCCACACTTATGCCTGACTTGGAGAGGAGTTGGGTTGGAATGGGTTGCAAGTCCCATGGAATTCTTGTCCATATCATAAAGAGTTGACATCTAGATATTATTAGAGAATAAGACAAATGCAAATTTAACGCAGGCCAGGAACCAAGCAATTCCTAATTGCCAATTGGCAAATGAATTCAAAGGCAGTTAGGATGTTTAAGCTAGACGAGGGAACTAATGCAGATAAAGATAACCTAAAGGAGCCTAGAGGCACTGTGGTGGCTTATTGGTTAAGATGCTGAACTGCAGACCAGAAGTTAGGCAGGACAGCAGTTCGAGACCCAAGTGCCGCGTGACAGTGTGAGCTACCATCATTGACCCCAGCTCCTGCCAACCTAGCTGTTTGAGAGCAAAAAATTGCAAGTAGATTAATAGGTACCGCCTTGGCAGGAAGGTAACAGCATTCCGTGCGACTTGGCATTAAGTCATGCCAGCCACATGACCACGGAAGCGTCTTTGGACAGCGCTGGCTCTTCGGCTTTGAAACTGAGATGATCACTGCCCCTAGATCAGTAATGACTGTCTTTCGAGCAAGGGGAACCTTTACCTTTACCTAAAGCAGCCTCAGAATGAAGCATTGCCACCTATGTCAGAATGGAACTGACATTTAGGACTGATTCAGACGTGCATGTTCATCACTCGATGAGTGCAACATCAAAGAACGACTTCCATGTGTGAATGAGCCATCAGAGAAAGAAAGTTCACATTACTCAGACATAATGGCTTGCATTCTAACTTCTGTGTATTTTTTGTAATCTCTTCCTGCCTATAACCACTGTAATTTGGACACTCCTTTAATTCAGATAATTAAACACTGAATTTGCTAGGCACTGAGCAACCAAGCTGGGAGCAGCTAATATAACGTGCAGAGCAGATACGAGCATGAACAATAAGGTAACAACTGATGATATGCACAGAAGATGTTACAATAAAGCATAAAACAGCAGCAAAAGCAGGTAATTAAAAGTAAAGAAAGAGGTTCTTGAAGATGGTTCAGATCCTGCCAGAATCTCACTGATATCTGAGACATGCCAGCAAAAGAGTTATTTATATCAGCTAAGGGGAGAGTTGCATCAGCTAAAAGCCTGTTCACAACGAGACCCTAAAGCAAGCCTACATATCTTGAAACCTAACTAGAACAAATACAGCTCATCAGTCATTAGTGGTGGCCTGACAGGAACTTGTCAACCCTCCTGTTTTTTTCATAGGGCGGTCGGCGGCAGGATCCTCAGCCCTTCCTGGGCTGCTCCAGCAAGGCCTGGGAACTCCTCAGGAGAAGGGGATGTTTGTCCCCTTCCCCCAGTGTAGGCCTGCCCAGCCGCAATGGGCCTCTCGAGCTGAAGTACATTCCGGGTGACAAGGAAAGGGCCACTAGGCACAAGAATGGGAGCAGGACATCGGCAACACTTGGGCCGCCCCTCCCAGGTCAACTCGCCCAACGGCCACACCTTCCCTCAACTCATGGCCCTCCCTCCCCCGCCGTTGCACCCACCAGTGCAACCCTTACCTGCTCCAGTGGCTGCAGGGTAGGTTGCATGGCAGAGAGAGGCCTGCAGGCCTCTGCGCCGGTGCACCTTATTCCAAGGGTGCCGAAAACATGCATTACGGCGCTATGACACCGCCTGCGGAGCGGATAGTTAGGGAGAATTGCGCCATGACTACATACATTTGAATATAAGACAGATTGAAATGGAAGAACTGTGTTTTTACCCAAGGAGAAATTAATAGTGGCAATTGCCAACATGCAAAATTCCTAAGTATATAAAAATAAATTAGGCATATTAGATAAACAAAATTAAATTGATACAAATATTAAGGTTTTTTATGAGAAGACAACAATGAATATCAATATGTATTTGAAGGTAGAGACTCAAGCATGATATGAAAGGATTAGTGCCTGGGTCTAAACACGTTTCTAGTTCACAGCGGCCGATATGTTATCAAAGTCTTTCAGTGTCAAAGTACAAAATCTTTTCCATTTTCTCCAAAGTGTGATATTATCATCTGAACAGCTACAGGGTTTGTACCTTTTCTGCCTCCGAAATACATGGGTAGGGCTATATATAGTCCCCTGAAAACAATGGTGTACAGGTTGCAGCAAATAACAAATCACTTTGTATGTCACTTTCATTTGTTCTCAGAGGAGAAAATGAGCTGGGGTCAGACAGCTTGTCATTGTGTCTGTGCTGAGACAGAGTAGCTTGCCATTCTGATCTAAAAGAAGAGGCTAGGACACAGCTTTTCACATAGCAGTGAAGACCTAGGCTACTTTCCTCATCCTGAGCACATGCATACAATGTTCTAGCGTAGCCTAGTTCACACAAGCACATTTATAGACACTGCACAATCCTGAACTAAATACATCCGGCGGACCGAGCGGTCCGCTGGCTGAATCCATCACAAATGTGTCATAAGGCACATTTGCGATGACTCAAGAGCAGGGAAGGCCGGCGCAAGGCCGGCCTTCCCTGCTCCGCCACCAGGACCCTCGCCCACCCACTGGAGGAGCCAGGTAGGAATCCAGCTGATGGGGGGGGCGCGGTTTGGGCAGGAAGGGAGGCCGGCCATAGAACCATCCAGTTGGGGAGGGGGATGACTTCGGCCATAGCCTGCCCCCCCACTGATTGACTGGGCCATTACACGGCCTCTTCTGACTTCCGCCAGTGATTTCGATGGCGGAATTCCGAGGAGTCCGATTCTGCCCCAGCACCAGTTACACCCAGGGAAGGGGACGAGCATCCCCTTCTCCAAGTAGACTTTCTGACGCGCAGGTGCCTGCCCGCAGTGGAACTCAGGCCACCCGCCCGATCGTTACTCAGGATTGGGCTGCCTGTCAGTCAGTCAGTCAGTCAGTCAGTCAGTCAGTCAGGACTTGTTCTTTTATATATAGAGATGATTACAACACCAAACCGAAATGTGCATATCTGAGGGCCATCACAGATAGAAAACCACAGACAGGATTGTTATGTTGCTTCAGATGGCTTCAAACACAACAATGTTCAATGTTCACAGACTTGCTTGCTAGTTCTGAAGTGTAGAATAAAGAGTCAAGTGATACATGCATGTGTGAACCAGCCCTATGTTCCTATCACAAGACAGTGTTTTTGATTGTGCCAAAACATTTAGTACTAAGGCTGGTTGGAAGTTTTCCATTGTCAACTTTTGGCCAAATGGTGGGGGGGAGGGGGTGTCGAGGCAAAGGAAGGGATGAAGTTTGCATTCCAATTTTACCATTTTGAAGGTGGGGGCAATTTTCAGGGACAGGACCAAAACGCATAAGCGCTTTCCCGAGCTGACAAAATTGGCTTTTCAACCAGTGGTACTAGTACCACTAGTGGTATGTTGGCTGACTGCCTGTGGTACGTGGACTGTCGGACCACTGGGATCCCGCTCCGATGTGGCACTTTCGGCGGTTCCTTTTTTGCTCCCAAGCATCTCCTGCCTTTGGCTGAGCCTCTCGGGAACGTTGAGAAGAGCTCCTACCTGCATTTTCTGGCCTCTGAAAACCTAAAACCTGGGAAATAACTGGTGATGATGCCATCACCAGTCACTTCTGGTGGTACAGAAGGAGAGTGGCATTGGAGGTGGTACTCAGCCAGAAAGGGGGTTGAGAACCCCTGCCCTAGAACAGCTCTACACCATGGCATAGCATCAAGTATCTTGTTGTGCTCCCAGAGGCATCTGGTGGGTCACTGTGAGATACAGGAAGTTGGACTAGATGGGCCTTTGGTGTGATCCAGCAGGACTCTTCTTATTTTCTTATAGCATTATCCTGGGACATTCTGGTTAAGAACAAAATAAGTGGCAGCTGCCAGCTGAGAGGAGAAGTGAAGGGTTTCACTTGCCCCCTCCAAATTACTGAAGTGCCCTCACTTTTGAAGCTTGCTGGTGGACCCATAAAATTGGAGGTCATTCAGACTGCGATATTGTGTGAACCCTACACAGTCTGCCTGGGCTATCGTAGCCTGTGGAATTTGTCACCCATGAAGCCAAATGCATCCGAAGCAGTGCACTTTCTAGAATGCATTCCAGTTGTATCTGACTTTTTTCCCCTACCATTTGAAACAACATTGGAGTATGAACTTGAAACTAGTGGGATCACAATTATCTTGTCTCTTCCTACCATGGCTGAGTACATCATTTCACAGAGCGGACAGCAGGTTGCACAGCGTCTGTACCACCCCTATATGGCTCAGTAAAACTTCTGCTTGGGATTGCTAAAAAACGGCAGTGACATGGTGGGCTCACCTTCGTTTCAACGGGGTTGAGGATTAAATGGCGTGGGGTCAAAGGCTTCACAGAAGAGCTGGGTTTTGAGATGAAGTTTAAAAAGAAAGAGGTGCTCTCACACAAATGGTCTAGGAGGGAGTTCTAGGCATAACAAAGTACAAGGAGTAGCGATGGAGTGGTTTCAAAGAACAAGAGCAGGACCACTTCTTAATTTGCATGTTAAATCTGACATTACAGTTTGTTAAATGCCACTGCCCCAAATGATGATCTTTAAATCTCAATCGTTTCCTCATTACCACTGCTCCTAAGGATACCTTTGTAACAAGAACTCTAATTCTAACTTCATTTTAAAACAATTAGCACTGCTAAGTTATGTCAACTCTCTAGTGTTCTGTGGAGGTCATAACTGACTCCCAAACAGATATCAAAATATGCAAAACGTTTTTCCCCTAGATAAGATCACACCTTGTCACGATGTGACTAACAGCCCGGTCCAGCCCAAGGCAACTGCGGTACAATTCAGGCACAATTGCAGCCCAAGTGCTTTAGGCCCGAGTTGTGCCTGAATTGTGCCTGAGTTGGGCTGCAATTGTGACTGAATTGCAGCCCGGTCCAGCCCAAGGCAACTGCGGTACAATTCAGGCACAATTGCACAATTCAGGCACAATTGCAGCCTAAAAGTGGGTGTGTTGGGGGCGTGTCGGGGGTGTGACGGGGGCGGTTACGAATTTTGGTCCAGTTCCAGACACTGGAGAGCCACTGACACGCCCCCTCGAGCCCAACTCAGGCCCAAAATTTGGGCCAGCAAAAAGGGTGGACCCAAATGTGAGGAGACCCATAGGAGCCATTTTACCTTACCCACACCAGCCCTCTCCTGAAAAGTTCTAACACCCTGGGCCCGAGTTGGGCCTGAGTTAGGACCGAACAGGTGTGGCCTAACTCTGGACATGGACCCAAATAGTTACCCTATCAGCACCCAGCCCCACCCAGCCTCTTTCCCACAAAAGCCCAGCCCCAGCCCTCCACTCTCTCTCTCTCTCTCTCTGAGCATGTGGCGTGGGGTTCTGTCCCCCAGCAGCCACAAAGTGGGACTTTGAAAACTTTTCTAACACCCCACTTCTCTCTTCTCCTCTCTCCTCTCTGCCCCCCTCTAGGGCAGAGAGGGCTGTTCTGCCTGTGGCCAAACTGTTTACTGCTGTGCCTGGGCAGCTGTCTCCATGCAAGTGTTTGCTAACCCATGTCTTTCTCCCAGCCCCTCTCTCCCCCCCCCATACAGGCAACAACACCAGCAGGTAAGTGCAGGGTTTGTGCTGACATGTGGTCTGACGTCTGCCTCTTTGCATAGAGAAATATAGGTAGGATACATGCCTCTATACCAATGTCTTGTCTCATAGCTGCCTGCATAGCCTGCCATGATATGCCTCTATACCAATGTCTTGTCTCATAGCTGCCTGCATAGCCTGCCATGATATGCCTCTATACCAATGTCTTGTCTCATAGCTGCCTGCATAGCCTGCCATGATATGCCTCTATACCAATGTCTTGTCTCATAGCTGCCTGTATTAATGTGAGCACACAATGCCATGAGTGTGGAACTGTAACCCATATGTAGACACCAGCTGTTCCCCCCCCCCTCTTTTCTCCACAGGGTCTACCGACAGGTCAGTATTGCTAGGATTGCCATGGTTGTGACCCCCAAGTTGTGTTGTTGTCTCTCTCTTTGACCCCTTTCCCTTACAGGATCATGCTCACCGTACACCCAGGGAAGGAGCGCAGACCAGGCTATGTGTCTCACACCACTCAGCTGTGTTTGATTTCTCTCCCTGCAGACCTTTGCAACTGGCACACTGGCTCCTCTTCAATGGCGATTGCTACCACGCAGCAGCTGCCATGGAACACCCCCATGTTGTTCGTCCCCCCAGGAATGCCCACTACCACAAACCGTCCGGGGAGCACCCCTGGGCCTGCAGTCTGGTTGCCCCACGGTCACCTGCCTTGATGCTGCCAGAGAGGTCTGGGAGCCTGCCCTGCAACCCACCTCAGCTGCTGCTGCTGCCCCACCGCCCTGGCTGCCTACTTGCTGTCCCTCCCCTTTCTATGGAGCAGGCCGTGGTTCCACAGGGGAAGAGCCCGCATCTCCAGGTCCATGGGGCTCGCCTGATGCTGCTGCTGTGGTCCTAGAGGCTGCTGTGCCTACCCCTGGCAGCCACGCCCGGCCATCTCTGCCACTGTTCCAGAACAATAAAGATGCCCCTGGAAACACATGTCCCCAATGTTGCACAAGCACTGCCCCACACACCCAAACAGGCAGGCCCCAGCACACAAGCCTCTGCATGAATCCCAGCCAGGGTCCGCCACAGCCATCCCTGGGAGAACACAGCAGGGGGGCTGCCGGACCCTCTGGGACCAGAGGGGAGGGGGGAGTTGGGGGGCCTGTCAGGCAGGCAAACACTGACGGGCACTGTGGCGCACGTCCGCCACGTCCGTGAAGAGCCCTTTCAGCAACCGGGGCTCTCACCCACCCTCGGTCCGCCCATCACCGGCGTCCGTTTCCGCCCTCTGTCCGCCCGTCACCGGCGTCCGTTTCCGCCCATCAACGGCGTCCGTGTCCGCCCTCGGTCCGTCTGCATGAGAGGCGCCCGTTCCTGCATTGCCTCCATCTGCGAAGTGCCCCCTGTGCCCCTATCGGTCTCTGCAGACCCCTCTCCCTGTATCCCTCTCCCACCAGCCGTGTTGTCTGTCTGTTTCTGACCCACCCGTGCCCCTCCCCAGCACCCCCTGTCAGTGTGCCTGCCTCCCCTCCCACTCCCTGATGATGGACGCTGGCACCCCCCATGCCGCCAGAGCGCCTGCCGCAAGGTGCCGACGTTGCCCCATCTGGGGGTGTGATGAGCTGCGTGAGCCCTTCCCGCTCGCAGCAGACAAGCCCACGGCATCTCTCGGTCTTGGCCGGGGCACGGAGCAGAAGACATGCTGGGATGCCTTCTTTGTGGGCATTGCCACGGCCCTTGAGGCCCAGGGCTTCAGGCAGCGCACGGGCATGTCCTGGCGGAGGCGGTTCCAGACCTCATGAGACCCCCCCCCTTGTGCGTGCCGTTCCCACCCCCTCCTTCCCTTCTCTCCCCCGCTCACCCCCCATGACTCCCACGTGCAGCCTCACCGTGGCTTGGGGGTGGCATCGCAGTCTGCAGGAGGGAGGGCAGTGGCACTCCCCCCTGCGGCAGGTGGCTGATGCCCAGGGTGCCCTGGGGCAGCTGGCACTGGCACAACCTCTGCCCTTCAGCTGACTGTCAAACGCGCAGTGCCTGCAGGCCCGCCTGTGGCTGCCCATCTGCTGCGACCGCTGCAGCAGCTGTGGTAGGTGCACGCAGACGGGCTGAGGAGGTGGCTCTTCGCTTCCACAAGACTGACAGCTCCCCACAGGAGCCTGCCTGCCTCTGCGGTAAGTTTTGCCGCGATCCTGGCCCAATGCTGTTGCCTCCAGCCTAACTCAGGCACAGTTGCAGCCTAACTTGGTCCTAGTTTGGGCCACAATTGGGCCACAATTGGGCCTCAACTGTGCCTGAGTTAGGCTGGACTGAGCCCTAAATTTCCAAGTTGAAAATGAACATGCTACCGGGTAACTCCGTCGTTTTCAAACTTTTATTCAAGTTTACAAGGTGTTCTAGCAGCTTTACGTTTCGCCCCAAGCATATGTGGCATCATCAGAAGTATGAAGTATGCTTGGGGTGAAACGTAAAGCTGCTAGAACACCTTGTAAACTTGAATAAAAGTTACCCGGTAACATGTTCATTTTCAACTTGGAAATTTTCCCCCTAACCTGGGGGCCAGTCCAGACCGGGAAGGGGAGATAAGATCAGGCATGTGTGCCTGCTGCCAAGATCCACTCCCTCCCACCCGTTCTGCCCCTGGCCTTCCCACCCCACCCTCCCTACCCAAATCTGCCCACAATTCACCCCCACCACCAGCTTACAGGTGACGGCAGATGTTCTGCAGTCAGCTGTTGCTCATGTTCGGCCTCCTAGTCTTTGTGCTGGCGGCAGCTCTGTGGAACACTTGTCATGCCAATGGCCCATAAGATACAATGGCAGACCACAAGATCTGCCATTGTATCCTGTGAATAGGATTGGGCCATTTGTGTTATTTATTGTAAGTTGCTTTGATAAGTGATTCAGCTGAAAATTGACAAATATAAATAACCTACAGTACATATGGCATATAATATACATATTATCCTACAGTAAATATTATCCTACAGTACAAATCACTGATTGTTGTCTGGTGTTTCAACTCTTACACTGTGTGTGGGGGAGTTTAGTTGGTGGATTTCATTACAATGGCATTGGGATCAGACCACAATTAATATGAATGAGGAATGACAACAGCCTTCACATCCAAGGCACTGGGGGTCTAAATGAAAACTGTCTCTCTAAGGAGATGTTAACCATAAAGGATTTGGGGTTTATTTATGTCGGAGGATGTAATTTATACTTCCATGACATTTTGAGCTGAAGGCAAGAGTGCACAAATAAAGTATCAAGAATCTGTGAGATCCAATAAGAACGAACACTTGGAGTCACTGAGAGACCCCCAACTACCACCTCTGAACAGATGTACCCCTGTAATATAAACAAAGAAATCCTTAATACAGTTTCACATGTTTACATTGAACTGGAGTCATTGTGAACTACATCTACATTTTCAGAACTATGATGAAATTGAGGTCTATTTGACCCCATTAATGGATTATTAAAGTGTCTTTTGCAACCATAGGAGGGTTAAAGTAGGTAGCAACCCACACAGCCCCCTTGGGCACCCCATTGTGGGGTATAAATGTCTTCAATACGTAATGTTTTCTTTGTGTTTTCCTTGTTGGGTCAGATTTTGAGAGCTTCTAACAAATAAATTCCAAAATATTTTACTTTGGAGAGAATGCTGAGCAACTTCTCTGAAATACTCTTGGCGGCATCTTGTTTGCTCATGTAAACAAAATCCCTACTCACTTAAAATGACAATCTCTTGAATGTTAATTGTCATTTTCTGAATAAATTTTATGTTTCACGTTACATGCAGGAGGGAAAAAAAGTGGCACTTCAACTTAGACTTGCTAGCCTGCCATTGTTATGCTCATGTAGGTTGCCAAAATGATCATGAAGCACAATAAGGCATTCTTTTATCATCCAAAGAACAAGGAAGGGAATGAGATTACTGCATTTCCATGTCAGTTAAAATCATTCATGCAGTTTTGGCCTTGTACGTGATCAAAATAAAGCTTGCAACATGCATTTTATCTTCTTAAAGGCATCTGACAGTTCTTATTTTCCAGGCTCCCCCCCCCTCCTCTCTCAAAAAGCTCTAGAATTGACTGAATGTTCTCAGTGGAGAACAAATAAGCCAACAGTTCTTGAAAGGAAGTGCTGAAACTGCCTCCTTAATGTTGCGTCATTCTTGAGAACCTTTGGGAAGGGGGGGGGAGATATCTGCCAGCCTACAGCCCCTGAGAGTTTCACCCCCACTATTGAAAAGTCACCAGAATGCTGCCCCCAATTTTGACCACTATTAATGGCGCAATCTTATTGTCAGCTAACACCAGTGCTGCAGCACCGTTACTGGTCTAGGGTCACGCAAATGTGCCGTAAAACACATTTGCCGCACCCGGCAAGTAAAGCACATTTGCGGCACCCGCCAGTGCTGAAGGCTGCACCGCCCACCTGCCAAAGAGGCCACAGTGCCATGGAGTGGATAAGTCCCACTCTGAGCAGCACTGGAGCTGGGGGAGGGCAGGGAGGGGGCATAATAGGAGAGAGGGCAGCGAGGGGGTGGATCAGGTCTGGGAGGGGGTAGGGTCGGCATCCTCATTGGACTCCATATCCTATCCATCCTCTCAGGCCTCCAGGCCCGACATTGGGGTTTTCGGTTCAGTGCTGTTAAATTAGGTGAGGCTGAATAGCGCAGGGTGGGGCATTACTTGGGGAACTCTTACACCGAGGAGACCCCCAACCTGCTCCTCTCCAGCACAGGATACAGCATGGGCCTGGCACCCATGCTGCATTGGTGCTGGAGAGGATTGGGCTGTAATTGGGTGGCAAAATTGGGAGCATTTTAAGACAACAGGACTAAAAACATTGAAAACATAGTTATAATTACTATATATTACAGGTAACAGAAATATAACCCCCCTCCCAGAAAGGTGCACTGTTGATTCTGATGAAGCTGAAAGGGTACATAATTTTCTGTAGATTGCAGTTATATAAATATGAAAAAGAACCAAGAGTCCTATGGCACGCTGAAGATTAACATGTATTTCAGCATCTATCAATTTTACAATATACTGGTGCAAAATATAGAAAACTATGTATTCTTAAAGTTAACATTTGCATGGGGATGAGGCTTCAGGAGTGGGTTGGCATGGGGGGGTAGGACCTGCCAGTGTACTTTCACTCCCCCCATCAGGTGGACTATATCCTGTGAAAAGGAAGGTCTCAGCAAGGCTATAGTCTGCCCAGCTTCTGCTTAGATCCTCGTGTGTGTGTGTGTGTGTGTGTGTGTGTGTGTGTGTGTGTGTGTGCTTATTTTATTTTATTACCTCTCCATCACTTCCTGATCCCTGGCTAGCCCATAGCATGCAGCAGACATTGCACCATCGCTGCTGCACAGGATTCGGCTGTCAATGTCTTGAGGGACAAAGTGTTGAAATTCACAATGAATGGTTAACATGTACATCTGTATGATAATAAACTACAATCAGATAGCCATGCATCCATATCTAATGATAATAAAGTTCCTTTCACCTTGATGAATTCATCAGAGAAAGAGTAGAACACAAATACACTACATATATTAATGCCATTGATTTAGTGTTGATTTAGTAAAAACGTATAAAGGAGAATTGGAATTCCCACCAGTCTCACAACCAACATTGAAGATGGTAACTTGGCAAAACTAATAAATAGCAATCCTGGGGCAAAAATACTTGTTTTGTGTCCTTGTTGGTCTTCAGAACAGTCCTTTCCAAAGTAAAGAAGCAGAATGGCTTTTGTGCCTGCCAAAAATATCTCAGGAAAGGGAAAGTGTTCCAGGAATGATCGTATTTCAGTGCAGAAGAGACTGAAAGGGCTGACTGCTTCAGTGACATCCACAGCAGCAGGAGATGACAGTAGTGGCAGTGGCATGAAACCGATTTTTCAATTCATAAATGAAACTGAGCGTATGGAGAGCTAATTAGGCTTATCCTCATTTGACCAGAATAGCCCTATCCAAGTCACAGCTATAGATGTATTGTAAGGGGGGAAAATTATGAAGATGTCAGGAAAGACCTTCTAATGCTGGAAAAAAAAATTGCTTTTAATTCAAGCATGTGCAACTTGTGTTCTACCAAGCCAAATGCAACCATGTGGCCTACTAGGAGTGCAATAAACCTGCCTAGGGTTGCAAAATCCGTGCAGGTGCCCAACTCTTAGAGGAGGGGTGGTCAACCTTCCACCATTAGGGCCTCTGCGCTCTTAAGAGTTGTGTAGAAGACAGAATCTTTGCTGCTGCCATTGCTGATGGTGCTGCTAAAGCAACTGCACCTGCTGAAATGCCCTCACCTATACAACCATTAAAGACCCAGGAGCATCACTGGCGTTGCTCTAGGTGGGGTGGAACGCTAAGTGACGCCCCACTCTGAACCTCTGTTACAGCTCCGCAAGAGGCGGCCCGGCCCCCTCGCCTTTGGAGCCATTCGAGGCAGCGAAAACAACACGCAGGAGTTTCCTGTGCGTTGTTTTCACTGCTTTGAATGGCTCCGAAGGCGAGGGGCGGGGCCGCCTCTTGCGGAGCTGTAACAGAGGTTCAGTGTGGGGCGGCACTTAGCGTTCCGCCCCACCTAGAGCGACGCCGGTGAGGAGCATTCATGTTGAAAGGTTGGCTACCCCTGTCTTAGAGAGTCACAATACTTGGTCAGTGGGCTTCATTTGGCTTGGTGGGCTGGACATTACATCGACCTGATCTACATGGTATTGGGAAAACGTTTGTTCTTCCATATCAAGAAAGTTGTGCACTGTTCCATTTTTGATTCCAGCATTTACACTATTCTCAACCCATGAGGGCTAAAGGCAAATTATAGTCACCAATCTTCTGAAAACTATAACATTTTTTTCCCTCCTCAACAATGTATAAATGAACATAGCCATGCATGGACTGCAATCATCTTGCGGAGATAGGAATTCCTGCAATCTTCTAGCTGGTTTCCTGCATTCTCTCTCCCAAATAAACAATTGGTGCTATCAATGATGATCTGACCGGGGCTACTTGGATGCAGCCCTTCCTGATGAATCAGGCCAGGTACGAGGTCCTTAGCACCTATTTGTTTGTGCTTATGCATACCAGTTATTTCTTTATTTTTCACATTTTTATACTGCCTTTCCTCCAAGGAGCTCAGGGTGGTGTACATGGTTCCTTCCCTCCTTTTGTCCTCACAACAGCCCTGTGAGGTAGGTGAGGCTGAGAGATAGTGACTAGCCCGAGGTCACTTAGGACGCTTCATGGCTGAGTGGGGATTTGAACCTGGATCTTCCAGGTCTAAGTCCAACACCAGGACCACTACACCATCCTGGTTCTGTTATGGTTGTGTTAAGGTTATGGTTATATATCCATCTCTTTCATAGACACATTTCTTATGCAGCAATATGCTATGGTTTTTCTCCAAATATGTGCAAACTGAGAAAGTCAGCTGCTATTCACAGCTTCACCATCATCTATCTTCATGAGCACTCATTCCCTGCTATGATTATTGCACCAATATAAACAGCAGGACAATGTACTGCTGGTGGCCCACAGATGACATTCAGCTCATGAAGCTTTACAGCTCCCCATTGGTTCTCGTCATATGGCAACGTTTTCTCCCTGAGTCTACAGCCGAAATGCTGGTTCACTCTTTAGCTATTTCCCCATCTTTGTTAATTCAATATTTGGCTTTTGAATATTCCTCTTGGTGGACTGTATCTCTTCAGGCTGTGGGTGGGGAAATTAGATGTTTTAATGTTCTTTCAGATAGCTTCTAGCTAGCACATTACTTTGGAATAAATCTGGCACTCCCATTTTTTATTTTTTATTTAAAAGAAGCAGCAGCAGTTGAAAGTGGGTTTCAGGGTGACTCCCAAGAAGAAATATCTGGCGACGTTCAGGGGAAGCCAAACACATTTCAATAAGACAAGGGAACATTCACAGGGGCATTCTGCCCATCCCTAAATGAAGCAGCTAATAAATTGGACATTTATTGTTCTGTAAATCCAGGACTCTGTAGTCAATCTCTGAGTCTGTAGTTACTGATGTGACCTTGCCAAGGCTCACCCCAGGCAGACTCAGAAAGGAACCAAGTTCTTCCACAGAACATTTGTAACAACTCAGTTCTTCGTTCAAACCAATCCGAGCCAATCTCCCCTGATTACCAAAAGTCTTCACTGAAAGCTGAACCTTTGACCTAGAGAATCTGGGGGTGGGGCTTGTCTGTATTACCCCCCTATTTCCAGGATGCACCCCTTTTAAGAACAGCCTCCCAGTCCAGCAGCGATAATTTCCCCACTGTTTGGTTGTGAGGCTCTGAAGAGCTGCCTCTTGTTTACTGCAAGGCGATGGAACCAAGGGGCTCAGTTATTTTAAATAAGCATCAAGGGAACTGGCAATTATTTTCTGCTCAGCTTTTCATCAGGAGTGGAAAAGGAGTCAGGGGCTTGTAAAATTCACTTCAATTTGGAGGTAAACTTTAATGAGCCCCTGAAATTCAATTCCGAGCCTGACTCAGGAGAATTTTGCTGGCACTCTCAGTCCGCATCCGTGGGGCCACTCTCACTTTCTAGTCAGTGGTTCAAGCAACAGAAGACTATTTTTCCACACAAACTGCCCAATCCTATCCACTGTCTGAGCTGCATTCCAGCAGTGTAGGGTGTGTTCCAGAGACATGAAAGCCAGGCTGCTCTCATGTACTGCCGGGCCACTGTTGCAAACCACGCGAGGCGCTAGGGACACAGCAGCGGCTCCTCCAGATCACCCGGCAGTGGTATGTTGGTGCAGAGGCAGGTAAGGGAGAATTGGGGCAGGGATTAGGGCTGCCAGGAGCGGGCAGGGGGTGGTCAAAGGCACCACCCATATGCTATGCCCCACACCTGCCTTGCCACACCCCCTTGAGTCCACTCAGACTTGCGCCAGCCAAAGAGCTGGTGCACATCCATCGAATCCATCGAGGATCCATCGAGTGGATCCAACCAAGTTGATGGTAAAATTTCAAAATTTCAAAAATATAATTTTTTTACCTCTACATTTTGTGTCATGGTCCCAGGCCAGCTGACCCACAGCATGCAGCAGAGGCTGCATCAGCGTTGATGTCCCCCTATAGGCCACCCAAAGATAGGACTGGGCCATAACTGGCCTCCTAACAAGACAGATATACCGTATTTTTCGCACTATAAGACGCACTTTCCCCAAAAAAAATCATAGGGGGAAAAAAAGTGTGCGTCCTATGGTGCGAAGCCTGGACCTGGTGGCGCTTTGGGGAGGCCTGTGGGGGCTTCGGGGAGGCCTGCGCGAGCCCCCACAGGCCTCCCCGATCTTCAGTTTGGCCCAAAACAGCTATTTTCGGCCATTTCCGGAAATGGCCGAAAATCGCTATTTTCGGCCGAAGTAAACATTGGAGAGGCCTGCAAGAGGCTCGTGCAGGCTTGCGCGAGCCTCTGCAGGCCTCCCCAATGTTCACTTCAGGGAAAAACACTTCAGGGGAAAACTGAAGATTGGGGAGGCCTGTGGGGGCTCGCGGGGGAGCCTGTGGGGGAGTGGAACTGCAGCTGCACTTGAGTGAGAGTCAAGGTTGTCCTGTCGGCTGAAGCGTGATGAGGCAAACGCCAGAGAGATTGAGAGAGAGAGAGAGAGAGAGAGAGAGAGAGAGAGAGAGAGAGAGAGAGAGAGAGAGAGAGAGAGAGATGGACTGTGAAAGTAGCATCTAGAATGAAGGGTTCTACAAAAGATTAGAACGTTATTATATTGTAAAAACCCCTTGGGGTTTAGAAGGCCTGCCCATGTACACCTCCTTGAATTAAAGTCGGAGGAGAAATCCAATGACCAAGAAAGACGGTATATAAATACTGTATATTATTATTATTATTATTATTATTATTATTATTATTATTATTATTATTATTAATTGCTTTCCATCTCATGAGTCGCTGTTGGAGCTCCTGCACGATGGATCAGTACAGCTCCTGCAACCCTCTTGCCTTTTGAGAAGTGTGTTTGGCAATTTTATTAACGAATGCATCTGAAATATCACTTGGTACAGGAGAACCAACTATCACCGTGTGTTTATCTGAATTCATTTAAACTATTTTGTAGGACGTTTGGGGATGAATTATCTTCCTGTTTGCATGGAGTCAACTTTTTTCTGGTATTGACATGTTTGTTGATTGTGTCTCATGGTCTGCCTTACCGGTTTATTTGTTGCATGCAGCCTCAGGGGCTCTTTTAGAGCTACGAAATAGGATACAATGCAATAAAACTGAGTATGTCTGCACAATGGACCACCAGTTGGCCATTCCTGCTCTAATTCAGAGCACAATCAGGGTCGTGCAGATTTCCGGTCCCTCTTGACAGGGCTGAATGATTTGAGCATACACGGAGGCACAATGTTACATTTTTTCCTTAATTGCAAGAATTTTTATCTGAACCAATGCCCAAAGTCTTTCATAAAACCTGAGAAAATGACACAGGAGTATCATGTTATTAAATCAATCCTTGCATCAATTTCTCTTTAGTGCACAGTGTCACTTTTTATTCTGACAGCTTGTTGTTTCAGATCCTGGCTGGAACTAAGTGAAAAATGTAGTGATAACAGGGGAAATTTGAAATGATGTATAGCTCTTTACTTAAGTTCTGCTTTGTGCTTTAATTAGGAATCTTACTAAAGCCTGTGCTTTGAAAGGCCATATTTTATTTCATGTTTTCACATATTCATTCTGAATAAACTGCTAGATTTGAGGTTTGGGCAGAAAGAAACTTTTTAACAGCTATAAACCCTTTTCAAAGTAGAACGGAGAATGATTGGTATTTAACTTTCACATTTCTGCCAGGCTATTCATAAAGCAAATTGCGTTGCATAAATGGAAACTATTTAATGTCATTTAACAGTAAAATAATCAAGACGGTGCTTCTTACTCATAAAGAATGAGACGTTCCTGTATTTCCTTCTTACTGCATTCTAGGTTAAAGAAAAGAATATTGGGGTACACTTCTAGGGATTTTGTAGGATAGAGTTGTAGGAGTGTAGAGGTCTGCCCCCAATAGGAGGGGATTCTGCCATCAGTGTTAAAATAGCAATGGTGTCCTTTATTCTGGGCATCCCTCAGCATCACCATCTGGGACTTGTTAGTCAAAAAGCAGCAGAATTATCACAAAACAGTACCTCCAAGCCCAATTTGGCCAACTGCCCCCAAAGGACACCATGTTCAATATTGGCAAAATCCACTGAATGGCCCAATCCCTGGCATAGGTCATCCACTCTTCTGTGCTCTCTTGGGTATGATCCTTATGACCTCCCCATGATCATCACACAAGGTTAAATGCCACTGGAAAAAGGTCTAACAAATGAAACTTATCCTGTACCAGTAGACTACACAATGGGAGGGCAGATGGAGCACCCCTTATACAGGCCGTGAGGCCCCTAAGCATCAAAATTTGGTGGAGACACTTCCCTACAACACCCCAAAATTGGGTACCTAAAGCCACGGGTGTGGCTCCCAACATGGGATCCTGGGTTGCACGTTCAGTGGCTGACATTACTTGACTACTATGAATATTCATGCAGGCATGCTGATTACAGTAGTGTTTAGGTTTGAGGGTACTCGGCATTGTTCTTGTATTTGGTAGGTTTTGCTTCAGTGTTTTGACTTGACAGTTATTGGGGCAGGGCTCCCCCAATGCGACATTCTTGCCTTGGCAAGGTTTCTGTTTCTTGTCCTGACCATGAGCAGGAGGCCACTGGATAAGAAGGATGCCTGAGATTGGTGACATCTAGCAGGTAGCATCAGGCTGGTGCTTCAGGACCATGGCTAGTTCCAAGCACAAAACTTGCTCTGGTATGTGCAGTGGAGTCATTAATTATGCACTCCCCTAATTTACCTGCTCCATTCATGCACCACTCATTCCTGAGGAATCATCTGGCCTGGAGATGAGCCCTCTTCTGGCTTCCTTTATCTCTCACCTAGTGAATCATCTGCAGTAGTGAGCAGATATCACATAGTGCAAGGGTCCTGGTGTGGAGTGGGCCAATCCCTCGGGGGGAACAGGCAGAATGGGACTACTGCTACTACAGGCCATGGATGAGGACTTTCCAGCATGAGAGGACCCAGTCCATATTCAATGCAGCATGTACACTGATACCTTGATAGCTTCTGGGTCCAATTCAAGGTGCTTCTGCTGATTTATAAAGCCCTAAACAGTGGCGTTTCCACGGTAGGGGCGGCACCGTAAGTAATGCCGCGTCGAGTACCGTGTGTAGGAACCGAAAGGAGGAGGCGTCGCCCCCTCACTGTCGCTACCATTCAGCGCGAAGAACGCCACCGGCAGGGAGACTCCTGCCGGTCGCGTTCTTCGCGCTGAATGGTAGCAACAGTGAGGGGGCGGCTCCTCCTCCTTTCGGTTCCTACACACGGTACTCGACGCAGCATTACTTACGGTGCCGCCCCTACCGTGGAAACGCCACTGGCCCTAAATAGCCCAGACCCAGCATACTGATGTGACCACTTCCATCTCTGTGTTCCAGCATGACTATTGAAGTCAGTTGTGTAAGCTCTCTTAAGCAATGAGCCAAATTAGTCACCAGTGCAAGGGTGCACTAACAGGCAGTCTCATTGGTTACCCTTCAACTCTGAAATTCTTCTCCCCTGGAGGCTGGAGACTTGCCAAAGTCTGAATTTCTCATCTACACACACATGGGGATAACTCTATGCTGATATGAGAATGACAGAAATGAATGCAATATAAACCAAGTCTGAATAGAGGCTCTGATTGAGTCTCTGGGAACAAGAGGTCAAATGGACCTCTTGGGGACGGAGATTCACAATGTGAAGACTGCAAATGAAAACAGCCTGTCTGGCGTTCCCACTAAGCACACTTTTGGAGTGTGGAGTGGAGTGTTTTTGGAGTTTGGTAGTGGAGGGATTCTGTTGATGACTTTGGTGATCATTCAAGATCATGTAGGAGAAATATACTTGTCCTAAACTACTTAGGGCTTAAAAAGAGGGTTCAATTGAGATGATTCCTCCTAATTTCATTGAAAGTTCAGTTCATTGATCTTTAAGGGTTGTGGAAAAGGGGCCTGAAAGGGGCGAGTCATACTTGTGGCAATGATCCTCTGGTTGCCTGGCAGCTGCCATTTTAATTTCCCACATGTCCCATTGAAATTATGCTACAAATATGTAACATGTATCAAGGGGACTTGTGGGAAATTAAGACACTGACCACCAACCACTCAGAGAACACAGCTGCCAGGAAAGCATTGCAATTCCAAAAGGAATATAATAGTTGTATTTAAACAATGTAGAACAAGAATATTATTAAAAAAAAAAACCTGAAGGCCACTACCATGCAAGGGAGAAGTGCAAGTTTGAAAATTATACCTAAGATAGCTTCCCTTCATGGGTTCATTCTGGGTTTATTATTATTATTATTATTATTATTATTATTATTATTATTATTATTATTATTATTATTATTATTATTAATAATAATAATAATAATAATGTTGTTGTTGTTGTTGTTGTTGTTGTTGTTGTTGTTGTTGTTGTCAAAAAGCAATGTATGCTTTGAGGTGTTCCCATTGCATACAGTCTATGCTCTATTTGTGGCTTGATATGTGAATGACAGGAATGGAAGCAATATATAAACCAAGTCTGGATACAAGCTCAGACTTTGAAAGTTAAACTTCCTTTTGAGCCTTGTGAAGATGCAGTGGTCCATGAACCGAAACATTTTTTTCCTTCAGGAGTGAATGCACGGTCAAGTTCTTAAAAAATATAGGCCAAGAGTTAAGCGTACCATGCATGAACCACTTTCTGCAAGTAGAAAACTGGTCAAAGAAGGAAGAGGGCTGAGCTAGAATAGCCTTCCTCTCTGCTGTGTTAATCCTCTGCTTGCAGTCCAATTCCGTAGGACCTATCAGAACGCTTGCAAAAACCTTCTTGTTCTACCAGACTTTTGTACACTGGTGTGTTAGTTGCATGTGTGCATTGATTCATTTGAACCGAATGGATTCTGTTTCATTCCGTTTTTCTTTACACTAAAATGAAGGCATCTCAAAGCAAATGAGGTACAACTGTGAATCAATAGAGTTTGCTTTTGAAGCCCCGCCCAGTCCAAAGAATATTTGTTCTCTAACCACAGTTTGTCAATGAAAGAATCCTTCATCGTCAAGGTTTTTTGTGTTTTAGTTGTCTTCAGATTGCCATCAAATACTAGAAAGTATCAGTATACCCTAGTGAATCATCATGGGTGTATAAGAAGCTGCCTTATATTGAGTCATGACTATTTCAGAGGTTCCCAACCTGTGGAATACATACCACATGGTACCACGCAGTTTGGTGGTATGCCAGCACTCGGGTACAAGATGGTGGCTGCCGTTGTCGCTGTGCAGGAGCCCTGAAACCGAAGGTAAGTGGTCTCAGGTGGCTGGCAGAGCTCAAGTGCTTGGGTTTTCTGCGCTCTCCTGCCCACCTGCCCTGACTCCCTTACCATCATTTTCAGGACTCCGTCATGGCCAAAAACCCAGAAGTAAGTGGCAATGATGCCATCACCACTTGCTTCTGGTGGTACGTGGCACGACGGCAGCCCCAGAGGTGCTGGAGGTGGTATGCCACACCAAAAAGGTTGGGAACCCCTGGTCTATCCAGATTTACACTGGGTGGCAGTAGCTCTTCAAGGTTTCAGTTCACTGTCTTTCTGAGCAGTATTTGGAGATGTCAGGGATTGACCTTTGGTCCTTCTGCATGCAAAGTATGATGTGCTACTACTGAGCTATAACCTTTCATCTCCAGTGTTCTCTAGGCACAGAAAAGGGAAGACTCAACCCTTCCTGCTTAATTGGTGGCAGTGATGCTACCAGTCTGGAGTGGAAGCTACCAGTCTGGAGTACAGACTGAACTCATAATCATTGCTGCATACTCCAATAGTGACAGTGGTGACTGGGCTTTGCTTGTCCACACAGATGACATTGACTGTGCCAATATACAAGGCCTGGAGGCTGGGCGTGGTCATCATAGCAACGGATGGTTGGTGCTAGTCCTGATCCCAAAACAATGTGGTATGTCTGAATTGTTTTGGGACCAGAACTGGTAGCAAATGCGCACTTCTAGTTGTGCTCCACCCCATGGACAAAACATAAATGAGGCACAGATCTTGTGCCAGCCTGAATGCTTCATTTCCTACCATTTTCCTGTTTATTAATCCCATGCAGTATTAGTGGTGATATCTCTTTAAGAGGCTTGATGAAAACGTGATTGTGAAGAGCTCCAGAAGGACCTCTTCAAACTGGGAGAATGGGCAGCAAAATGGCAGATGCGCTTCAATGTAAGTAAGTGCAAAGTGATGCACATTGGGGCAAGAAACCAAAATTTCACATATACGCTAATGGGTTCTGAGTTGTCTGTGATGGATCAAGAGAGAGATCTTGGGGTGCTGGTGGACAGGTCGATGAAAGTGTCGACCCAGTGTGCGGCGGCTGTGAAGAATGCCAATTCCATGCTCGGGATCATTAAAAAAGGGATTGAGAATAAAACGGCCAATATCATTCTGCCTTTGTACAAATCGATGGTAAGGCCACATCTGGAGTATTGTGTCCAGTTCTGGTCACCACACCTCAAAAAGGATATAGTTGAATTGGAAAAGGTGCAGAAAAGAGCGACCAGAATGATTCGTGGTCTGGAGCACCTCCCTTATGAGGAAAGGCTACAGCTTCTGGGGCTTTTCAGCCTAGAAAAAAGGCGCCTGAGGGGGGACATGATTGAGACTTATAAAATTATGCATGGGATGGAGAGAGTGGATAGAGGGAAATTCTTCTCCCTCTCGCACAACACCGGAACCAGGGGACATGCACTAAAATGGAGTGGAGGGAGAGTTAGAACAGACAAAAGAAAATATTTCTTTACCCAGCGTGTAATTCATCTGTGGAATTCCTTGCCACAGGATGTGGTGATGGCATCTGGCCTAGATGCCTTTAAAAGGGGTTTGGACAGATTCATGGAGGAAAAGACCATCACAGGTTAGAAGCCATAAGCAACCTCCTGGTTTTAGAAGTGGGTTTTCTCTGTGCCAGGTGCAAGGGAGTGGCGACTGGACACAGGTATCTTGTTGTCTTGTGTGCTCCCTGAGGCATCTTGTGGGGCCACTGTGTGACACAGGAAGCTGGACTAGATGGGCTTTTGGCCTGATTCAGCAGGGCTCTTCTTATGTTTTTATGTTCTTATGTTCTTATGTGATAGAAAAGCCATTAGAAAAAGGAGGGGCTAGTGGAGCCCTAGACTGTACAGTATTAGGAGCAATAAGGTCACACACAGAGAGAACAGGATAAAGAATGCAACATAGATAGTTCATTCGATAGATTGATTGAGTATGAATTATTATAATAAGTATTAAGAATATTTATGTGCCGCTTTAGTAATATGCAAAATAAAGAAATGGTTCCATGTTCCCAAAGAGTTCACAATTTTATTTTTAAAAAGATGCAGAAGAGACACCACCAGCTATTGAAAAAGACACCAAGCTGGTGTGAACATTTGCTCCCCCACTGCTAAATATAAGGGAACCCCACTTTGAAAGGGTTATTTGCCCAATTTGCAGGGGTATCAGTGCATGCACACACACACACACACACACACACACACACACACACACACACACATGCACACACACTTCTATTAAGAACTCTGGTGTTGTTTTTTTCTTGCAAGGCTTTTCCATTTTGCTGTGATTTTAATTAAAACCAGTGTGATTTTTTTAGTGTTTAGCTGGGTTTCTACTGTATTGCAGTGTATTTTTATTGTTCGTCTTAATTGCATGTTTCCCCTACAATTGTTAGCCACCCTGTGTTCTCTTTAAAGAAATAAATCAATTTCATTGTCCTCCACACACATACACATCCCAACCAATGTTATTTTGTTTTCATTGGCCAAAACAGACATGGCATGCTTGAAAACTCTGCAAAGCGAATTGAAATTCTTTGGACATCCCTCAGCATTTCTTCGGTGCTTCACTCAAGCAGGAACCTCCAAACTGGCATAGAACAGGGGTTCTCAACCTGTGGTATGCGTACCCCTAGGGGTACATGGACCAAGGGCTGGGGGTAGAACATTGCTGAATGTTCCATCTGGTGGCAACACAGATATACCGTATGAGGGGAAAACCGTCCTGGGAAGCTCAGCCAGTTTTATTCAACTCAGAATTCCTTCAATACTCCATCTTCTCCAAACGCCTGACGTAGTATTGTGTTTTCTCTCTGACATGCATTCACTTTTTGCTATTCTTTGCAGTGGGATTACCCTGCCCCACTTCGGCTACTTCTGTGTTCCTTTCAACCCGGAATTGGACAGCTGTCCCTCGGAGCGTTAGGATGAGCCTCTGAGGGAATGGAAATGACATTGGCCATTTCCTAAGTAGCCCGAACACAGCTCTGTTGGAAGTCAGTATTAAAGCGATGAATAATCACTGGTGACAAATCCTTGCAACAGTATTTCAACATCTAATTAGGGACGTTGTCACAGCTGGTGGCATTTCCTCATTGTAAAGCTGCATGCAAAGCATCCACCCCCTTTCGTACAAAGCAACGTGGCTGACAGACCAGAAGCAGGTGATGTCTCAGAGGTCAGTGTGCAGCTGCCCAGAACAGTGAAGGAATGATTAAACGTCAGCAGTCTCAGTGGGAAGGATGTTCTCTGCCTAATTCTGGTGAGATTTTGGGCTGTCATTCTTTGCCGATATAAGAAACATGCTTGTATACGTGATACTTTATCTCTATAATGGGAAAATTCAATAATAGAAAGGCAGTTTCTTCGAATACAGAATTCTTCACTAGAGATTTCAGTATATTATTGTCTAGTAAACCTAGGCAGTGAAGAAATGATTTTAGGTGGAATAATTAATTCCATTTATATTCTCATATCTTCCCCCCCCCCCCAAGAAGTTTATCTACAGGAAGTTGTCAGGACTGTTAACAATGTGGAGGGCATGGACTGGGTCAGTTGTTTCAGCAATTCTGCTAGATGAAAGGCACCGAGTCTCTCATTTCGACTCAGCTGCAAAATTTGCTTTGTGGGAGCCATGGGTTTGGTTGCATAACAAAGTCGCTTTTCTTCATCCTGAATTTAATGAAAAGAGTATCCGATAACCTTTTGACACTTGTGCCTAGGCTGTTCTTTGAAAATCCCTTGAAAATCTTGTCCCTTGAAAATCTTCCTATGGAGCAGAATGGCTTTGCGAAAAAGGGAAGGGAGGCAGAGACGATGGTGCACCCCCACGTGGGAGGGGCTGCCGACGCTACGCCCCCCATGTGACACCGGGCATGATGTCACACGGCTCCGACCACGCCCCCTGCTCCATTTTCAAGGCCATTTCAGAGCCGTACGGAGCCAGGGAGGGTGGGAGGGCCCAAACCACGAAAGCGGCGAGGACAGCGCAGGAAGAACTCCAGGTACGTCCTATGCCCTGGGACCCACCACACCACCACACCAACCCCTGTGACGCTTCTGAAAGGAGGGACATATTTCACAAAAGACACAGGCATCATTTTTACCACAAGGTTAAAAATTGGACACATATGATCTATGCAACATATATTTCCACCTTCCACAAGATATATCTCATACCAGGATGGAACAATATAATTCACGTTCGGTTGATGTCAGTATTTGGAGTGCACATCTTTGGGCTGGTGAAGTGTGCGCTCCGCTGGCCTAAGGAGTTGCAAACGTGCTCACTCCAGTGGACCTGCGCTGGCCGATGCAGGTAAGGCCAACACAGGGGCATAGGGAGGGTGGAGAGGGGTGGCGAGGGTGGCGAGGGAGGGGGCCATTGGTCGGCCCAGCCAGGGAGGGGGCAGGGATATTGGCGCTGGGTTGCGCCAATATCCTACGCGCCTTCCAAGACCAGGCCGGCCTTACATGGCCTCCCCCATATGTCCACCAGATAAAAACCCCGTGGTACTTACACAGGGGAAGGGACAAACATCCCCTTCCCCTGAAGTGAGCCCGGGACATGCCAGCATGGCCTGCAATCTGCCTAGGATGCCCTTTAGGCAAGCCGCTGCATCTTAGGCAGGATCGGGCTATCAATGTGATATCTGTATTATTTTTTTATCCTTTGCTCACTTTCCCGGTTTTGTTTTTATTTTCACAACTTTAATAGCCACTGATGACTGAAATATTATGATAGGACCTACACTTTAAAAAAGTAAAGTTTAAACAAAGCCTTGGATGTTAATTAGATGTGGGGTTTTGTTTTATAAGACTCATCTTTCAAATGAGGATGAAGAGTATCTCTCACTGAAATTATTAGAGAGTTCATATTTTTATGCACAAAGTTTCTAGAACTGAATTAATACTAATTTAAAGTTTCTTACTCCTGGACAGATTTTCTTCGCATTATATAGGTAGCCATCTGCCAAGTAGTGTGGCTAAATTTAAATTAACTTTAGCCTAACATATATGCGTGCCCAGTTGAAATTCATTCTAATTTAAAAGAGGCATAGTTGGAGCTTATAAAAAGAGTTTCATCTGTTCCTAATAGTCTGGGCTCTCTTTGATACACAGAACACATTAAGTTTATTGTGCACTGAGCATATTGCGGAACACAGAATGGGCACCTGAAGATTTGTTCTAGGGGTGAAACATACAAGAAATAAATCATTCCATCAGATGGCAAATGAACTCCTATAAGGAAATGATTACTGAGGACAGCTAATAGCTGCTGAGTAAAAAGTCTTCGATTTGGGTTGGTACAATTGGCCACGATGCCATCACCAAGACTTTTAGGCATTCATCACATGACAGAATCAGCTTGCTAGGTGATTTTTTTTTTAAAGGGGTCACTTCATGCACTGGCTATTTATGATTAGATCATGCAAATCGTTCATCTATCATATCATTTAGTTCTTCATTTGGCAACTCACCCACAGATTCTGGACAAAATATAGGGTATAATTTAGTGCTAAGATTTTTTTTAACACATTATCAGTGCAATCCTGCGCAGGATATGGGCCATGTCAGCATGGCACGGGCTCACCTCAGGGGAAGGGGATATTTGTCCCCTTCCCCTGGTGTAAACATCGGAGGCCCCAATGAGCCTCCTTGGATGTGTGCCAGCTCCATAGCTGGCAAGCATCCGGGGAAGCCGTGTAAGGCTGACCTGGCCCAGCCTGGGACTTGCGCTATTGGCGCCAGTATCCCCACCCCCTTCCGCCCTCCCCTGCCACCCCGGCCTGCCCTCCCCACACCCTCCCACTGATCAGCCTAGGACTTACCTGGATAAGCCAGTGCTGAGTCTGTGGGTCAGTGGAGTGAGTGGCTCTGGCCTCTGCGCCGGTGCCGCTTACTCTTGAGGAGCTGCAAAAGTGCTTTCCGGCATTTTTGAGACCCCTTAGGCTGGCAGAACGAGAGCTCCACCAGCCTGACGTTAGGCAGGATCGGGCTGCCCATGTCATTAGATATGATTTGTGCTGCAAAACGAATTCAAGAAAAAGAAATCCTAAGGACTCACACATGGCATCTGTGGATTTGACAAAGGTACAGCCCAATCCTAACACACACACCCGCCGAAGTAGCCATGCCAATGGAGTGTGAGCTGCATCCTATGGGGCGGCGGAGCAGTGACGGAGATCTCATGCTAAGGAAACTTTTGTCCCCTTACCCTGGGGCAAGTCTCTGCTGCCCAAATAGGTCTCCTCAGATTAATGACAACCATTTTGTTGGTGCAAAGCCCAGGAGAGTAAGGGAGAGGGGATAGGATCCTGGCACACGCAGGTGCCACTGGGATCCACCGCCTGCATCCCCATTCCACCTCCCTTCTGTCTCCCTACCCATCCAAACACTCCATTCTTCCCTTCCCTGTTCCTTCTGTTGTCCTCCGCCCCGCCTCCCCGGTGCCAGCTTACCTACAGCAGTGGGCCATCATCACCGCCACCGTTTGCGGCAGCGGTTCCAAAATGCTTGCCAGCGGTGTGCACTACCATATGCCTATATGTGTGCACTACCATATGACTATATGTGACAGCGGGACGTAGTTCCGCTGTCATAACCCTTAGGTAAGATTTGGTCATTATTGAACTTTAACAGAGTGCATCATGTGACACGAATATGGCTATTTGCAGAAATTGATTGTTCTTGTTTGTTTGTTTAGTTATGATCAGGGCAACAGAGTCCGGTGATTTTTTTCCCCGCAAGGCCAATGCCTGTCAGCAGTGGTATGATGCAAAGTTGTCTTACACTCTAGCCCTCACCATAATTTCTCCAATGCAATCACACTTGTATTCCAGAACTTTGACAAATGTGTGTGCACCCAATATAACACGGGGGGCCAAACTTGCTTGATGTAAGAGCCATTATGATAAACTTTAGATGTTTGAGAACCTTAAGAGAGATGTCTGAGAGCCGCAATATTTAAGAAGCATTTAATTTTGTAAATATATTTACTCACCATGAACATTAAACTTATGCTTTAATATAGTGGGCTCCCAGTTTACACATGGTAAAAATAATTATAAAGTTTGAAACATTCTTATTTACTTTTCGCATTCATTGTGATGCACAAAGGAACTCAGCCAGCATATTTCCAAGAGCCGCATTTTATATGTCAAAGAGCCGCATGTGGCTCAGGAGCCACAGTTTGGCCACCCCTGTAATATAGAGTAGAAGAGGATCTGTTTGTTTATTTATTTATTTATTTATTTGCAATTTAACACCCACACTGGGGTTGTTGAACAGTTTTCAACAACTGTTTGCTAAGTATCTACTCAAATGAATGTATGAAGGTATTTAGGGAAAGCATGGGCCGTTTTGCTGTTGCCCCAAAGCACTTCACCTATGCCATCAGCACCGTGATCTTCCCTCCCTCTCAGCTGACAACAGCGCTCTTGCGTTGAACATAGAGCTTATTCTACTCATGCAGCAGAACAGGTTGATAGGATTCAGAGTTGGTAGAATGGACCATACTAGTTCAAACAACAAAGGGAAGCACGTTGTTAAGTACACTATCATGTTAAAAAACGAGAAAAAAAAAACCACCGAGCATTTAAATGCTTTAACGCATCAAGGGCAAAGGTTCAGTCTGCTCCCTGCTGAGTGAGTTTTCAATTTTCTATATCAAGGGCTTTTTTTTATTTATTTATAAAGTAGAGCATTCAAAAATGTGATTGCTCCTCCCCTACCACCTGCAGTCTAAAATCTAGACCAGGGGTGGCCAAACATGCTTAACATAAGAGCCATATATGATAAACTTCAGATGTTCACCCCTGTTAACTGGGCAAGAGGCACTTTTTCAATTGGTGCTCTTCTTATATTTAGCAGGGGGATAGTAACTGCTCCCCTTTCACCCCAGCACAGTGTCTTTTCTGGTGGCTGTTTGCTGGTGGTCTTCTGCATCTTTTTTAGATTGTGAGCCCTTTGGGGACAGGGAGCCATTTAATCATTTGATTTTGTCTGTAAACCGCTTTGTGAACTTTTTGTTGAAAAGCGGTATATAAATACTGTTAATAATAATAATAAAATAATGTTTGAGAGCCGCAATATTTAAGAAGCATTTAAATGCTTAAGTATATTGACTCACCATGAACACTTTAATCCAGTGAACTCTCAGTTTATACCTGGTAAATCATTATAAAGCTTGAATTTTTTTTATTTACCTTTTATATTAATTGTGATGCAAAAAGGAGCTCAGGCAACATATTTCCAAGGGCCGCTGATATTATACGTCAAAGAGCCATATGTGGCTTAGGAGCCACAGTTTGGCCACCCCTGATCTAGACCATTCTACCACCTCAGGACTCTTCTTCCTTATTCCTACCTCATCTTGCTGCAGGGATAGCTTATGATGACTAGACCTTCTACCTGATGATATAGATAAGGGGTGGCCCACCTTCCACCAAGGCCTCTGCGTTCTTAAGAGTTGTGTAGAAGACAGAATCTTGGCAGCTGCAAGTGCTGATGGTGCTGCTGAAGCAGATGCACCTGCTGAAATGCCCTCACCTATGCAACCATTAAAGGGCCGGAAGCATTTGTGTTGAAAGGTTGGCCACCCCTGATATAGAGAATGAGCATCCTGTTCAGATCCTGTTCAGAGAAATCCTCAAAGCATCCCGTTCAGATAAGTCCTCAAAAGGTTTGGACACAAGAGGATCAGCCCCACATGCTAGTACTTTGCAGATAACCTGGAGTGGGGTAGAGGCAGCCTCACCTGCAGTAAACCTGCTCTATTCCTCCCCAAACAGTCAAGCCGCCTTGATCAGAATTCATTCAGCTGTGATGCTGAGACTTTCCATCGGGACTAATGTCTGTCATTTGGCCATTTTGCAGGCATGCAAAAAAGATGCCAAAAACCGGGTGGTTTCTTTTCAAAAATGCTTGAAAACAAACGAGCCAGGGAAAGGTAGTGCACACACGCACACAAAAATCTATAGATTTCGAAATGTCACATTACTTAGTAAGCAACCAGAGAACAGCTCACCTAATGACAGCCGCCACAAAAGAATAATCCTCTAATGGACAATTGGCAGTTTCTTCTCAGTGCATGTGCTTTGGAAGTACGCAGGTTATTTCCTAAGCAGCTTAGGAGGTAAGTAGCATGGTGATTAGAATTCAATACAAAATACTTTTAAATAAAGTTGGAGGGAGTACTTAAGCCTTCAAGTGGCGGCTTTCATGGCTTCTGAGCAGGCTGAACCAGAGGTATTGTACATTTCGTTATCAAATGTTGCCTGGCGCACTCCCTTGGAAGAACCAAATGCCAATTGCACTTCTGGCTGTCCGGTGACAGGAAACCTAATGTGCTTGCAGGTACCAAGGGCTGCTTCACACAGGAGCCTATGAACAAGAGTTGAGGTGCTCAGCAAGCGGGTGAGTGTAGCTGTTGACCGCGGCTGTATCCACCCAGGGACACCCACCCCTCCAGCCCTCTGTTAATGATTCTGCCCCTTCTTTCCTCTGACAACACTGGCTTTTCCTTGCAGCAGCACAGGTGGACAAAGAGCCTGAGTCAATAGGGAAACCCCAGTAGCCCTGTGCAGGGCATCACCCTTGGAGGGGAAAATGGGCATGCGACTAAGGGTAGCATCTGTTGTTGTTTTTTAACTGAACCAGCTCTTATGTCTTTAATGACCTTAAATATTTAACAGCCTACTCCTATCCTCTCCCTCCCTCACTTGTGCAGCTGCACCAAAAACGGGCACTCGGTATCCAGCGGGCAGACGGATAAGGAGGCTTCAGAAGGGAAGGGATTTAAATCCCCTTACGGTTACCCCTTTGTAAGCCTCCTGCTCCACAATGAGTCTCCTCATGGGCCATTGCCACCAGACCCCCACCCCATTCCTCCCCATTCCCGCCCAGTTTCGTCCCCTCCCCTCCCCAACCCCCTTCCACCCCTCCTACTGGCTTACTTGCTCCAGTAGGTGGTCTGCAGTTCAAAGACTTGGGCAGAAAGGCTCCAGCCTTCCTGCTGGCACTCCAGCAGGGTGCGAGTTCAAGAGCTGCCAGAGCATATTTTGTGGCTGGCACTCACTACTATATGGCAGAAGGAACTTAGCTGAGAGTGAAGGAATGGGATGAAGGAATTTGAAGAGAACCACACATGTTGCCATGGAGCATTTAAATGTATATACCAGGGGTGGCCAAACTGTGGCTCCTGAGTCACATGTGGCTCTTTGACGTATAATGTGCGGCTCTCGGAAATATGTTGGCTGAGCTCCTTTTTGCATCACAATTAATATAAAAGGTAAATAAGAAATATTCAAGGTTATAATTTACCAGGTATAAACTGAGTTTCCACTGGATTAAAACATAAGTTTAATGTTCATGGTGAGTAAATATATTTAAGAATTTAAATGCTTCTTAAATACCACTGTGGCTCTCAAACATCTGAAGTTTATCGTATGTGGCTCTTACATGAAGCAAGTTTGGCCACCCTTGGTATATACACTATCTCTAGCTCAGACTTCTAGAAAAGGAGAAAGAACTTGCAGTGGGATTGGAAAATAATCAAATAAGGTTGCAATCCTCAAGCACGGTCACTTGAGATTCCTGCTGAGTTCAGATGGATTTATTTCTGAGTAAACCTGCACAGAATTGTGGAGGAATCATTCCATTTTTCTACTGACTTGCCAGTCAGTCAGATGTGAGACTGCCCCAGGCAAATCAGCCAGTATCTCATCTATTGCTGCTAAGAAGAGAACATCTTCAAAGCTGAAGTCAATGGCACTGAAGAATGATGAAGCTCAGGTGGCTGGTCTACTATAGCAAAGATCAATCCACAATTTAAATGGCAGATCTGCTTAAACCGGGACAGAAAAGAGGCAGAAGAGGTAGCTGATTTATAAGATGTGGATGTTTTGATGTTGACAGAATACTCTTGGAGCATGCACAGTGGCTGGTGCAGAGTCAGGAGTTATGTTCTGATGTTCACGTTGGTGGGACTTCATATCATTTATATACATTTTTGACTAGGGGTGGTCACAACATGGTGATCTTTCCCTGCAGACCTATATAGTGATTTGTGTGTGTCCGCGCATATGTGTGTGTGTGTGTGTGTGTGTGTCTGTGAGAGAGAGAGAGAGAGAGAGAGAGAGAGAGAGAGAGAATAATCCCTGTCATCGCAGTACCACAACATCACATCAGGTAATTTATCCACAAAAACAAATATACACACAACCCAATTAGGATCTCATCATACAAAGCTGAGGAACCTGTTGCACTGAGTAGCCTCACCTTGTCTTTTTTCATGCCGGCCACATGACCACGGAGGCGTCTTCGGACAGCCCTGGCTCTTTGGCTTTGAAATGGGGATGAGCACCACACCCTAGAGTCGGACACGACTGGACTTAATTGTCAGGGGACACCTTTACCTTATTTTAATATACGGTATTTATATACCGCCTTTCTGGTCATTGGATTTCTCCTCTGACTTTATTCAAGGCGGAGTACATGGGCAGGCTGTTCTAAACTCCAAGGGGTTTTTACAATATAATAATGTTCTAGTCTTTCATAAAACCCTTCATTCGAGATGTTGCTTTCACAGTCCAGCTCTTCTCTCTCTCTCTCTCTCTCTCTCTCTCTCTCTCTCTCTGGCGTTCGCCTCAGCACGCTTCAGCTTCAGCTAACACAGGCAACCCTGATTGTCACTCAAGCGTTGCAGCTGCAGCTTCACTCCCCCACAAAGACTCTGCAGCTTATCAGCTCGGTGTGCCAGCAGCTCTCCGACAGACTTCCGGCCGTCTTGAACTGCTGTCCTGCAGATCTTCAGGCAGATTTATGAGATGAATGCTCTACGTCCTGAGCCAGACGTCCTGCCCAGTTTTTGGGCCCCAGTCTCCGGTCCAGCTCTGACCATGTTTTCTACCTCTGACCTTCCCACTCCTTGGCTGCCTCAATGCGCACAATACCAGAATCAGAAGCTCACAAAAAGGGTAGAAAGACACTGATTTTTGATGGAGTTATCCTCCATGAATTTGTCTAATACTCTTTTTAAAAGCCATCCAAGCTAATAGTCACAACGTATCTTGTGGTAGTTAGTGTGTTCCGTAAGTTAATACCACACGTATAGACAGAAGCTTACTTTCCATATTGTCTGTCCATATGAGTGTGTCACCAAGTAACTGCTTGAAAGGATACTGTGTGTATAAAGATTTGGTAGTTTATATTTTAGTAGAGGTCTGTGGTTTTTTTCTTTTCTTTTTGAGAAGTTTTGGAGCAGCAAGTGCAAAAACTGCAACCTATAGCAGTCAGCAATGAGAAGTTTATGCTGAGATTGCTGAGAAGTTTAAAAACATAGTCACAAGGAGTGAAAACATCACATACAGAAAGAACAGTAACAATGCATGCATTGCTTAGAGATCATTGAAAGATGATCCTGTCGATCAAAAGGTCGGCAGTTCGAATCCGCGATGGGGTGAGCTCTCGTTGCTTGGCCAGCTCCTGCCAACCTAGCAGTTCCAAAGCATGTCAATGCGAGTAGATAAATAGGTACCGTTTGCGGGAAGGTAAACAGCGCTCCGTGTTCCAGCCGCATGCTACGCGCTGCGGCAATCAGAGTCATGCCGGCCACATGACCACGGAGGCGTCTTCGGACAACGCTTTGAAATGGGGATGAGCACCACACCCTAGAGTCAGACACAACTGGACTTAATTGTCAAGGGTCACCTTTACCTTTACTATCCCAGCTTGTTAAGCCACCAAGGAGTTTGATAATGCTTAAAAAAGTAATCATCAAATACGATCTCAGACTTCTATGGCCAGCAGTTACAGACAAAGATTGAATAAAACAATCAGTGATCCAGCCATGTTGAATCAATGGGATTAAAAGCCATGTAGAAAACAAAAAATATATATTTCTGTTAAAAACAAAACCAGAAAATGTTTAAAAATGTTGAAGTTGATAAGAAGCATCCAGTTGGAAAGTAAAGTGCTTGTATACTATGTTTTAAATATTTTAGCTCTGATTTTATGTGGAATTTGGTTTGTTTGGTTTTTTGTGGAGGACTTTTAGGCTTTTAGAAGATACAAAGCACTTTACCTTCTAATTGTTTTTGTCTGTGGAAAGTTCCTTCTGCTTTTAAAATATACTAAGCACTTTACTTTCCAACTGGATGCTTCATATCATCTTATTTTTTAAACATTTTCTGGTTTCACCAATTGTTTTTAACAGAAATATATTTTTGTTTTCTACATGGCTTTTAATCCCGTGTCTATTCAAAGTAATCATCCTTGTAAATACCTTTTCGCTGATCCCTTTTTAAAATAATATTAGGTATCTAGTATTAAACCAAGTGATCGTGCAATGATTTTCCATCATCTGAATTCAGCGTGTATAATGTAACAGCTAACAGAGTGAGCTGGAATTTCTGGTTCAAATTACACCATAAACTCACCAGGTGGCCTTAGGTGAGTCACAATTTTCTCAGCATCCATCTGGAATATGGGGATAATAACCATCCTACCCAACTGGACTGTTGTAACAGTTACTGAGGCAATGTAAATGAAGGGCTGTGAACACCTGAAATGTGCTATATGATTTTAAGTATGATGAGAATTATAAATGATTCTCAATGAGCTGCACAAAATCAGACTGACCATCTCCCCTTATTTACCAGTCTTTTTAGCTCTCCTGCAAAATGAAACATTCTAAATAAAGCATGGTATTTATGGACAACCGTCCATTGGACCTCCTCTTGATTTTCAGTTACACACAACAGCAGAAGAAAGGTTGGTTTACAGAAATCAGTGGTCCATCGCTGCCTTTGCTGCCAGACTGGCGTGAGAGGGGCCACTTTGCACCTCTTTGTAATTCCCTCTGGCTACGCTACTGATGAAGACAAGCCTTGTTGTTGTTGTTTTCTGAATGGGGCAATATTTAATAATAATATGTTATATTAGATTAGCAGCTCAATCCTATCCAAAGCCCTATCCAAAGCCCTGTGCTGGAACACAGCAACTCCAGGGCACTCTCCGCTGTATCCAGCGCATGGCTGCAGGTCTCTTTGAGGAAAGAGGACAATTGTCCCCTTCACCCAGGTCAAGCCCCAGCAGCCCCTATCGGGCTACTTGGAGGCTCGCCAGCAAAATGGCCGCCACAGCTCCAAGCAGCATTGTGTCAAGCTTTTAGCCTGCCTGGGACAGGAGATAGTATTTGGCAGAAGCCACCTCCACCTAGCCCCCCTCCCCTGGGCCTGATCTGCCCTCCTCCCAGCCCTTGCCCTGCTCCAAAATGCCCCCTCCCTATTGCCCTCCCCCCGCCTTCCTACAAGCGTGCATGGAGCTCAATTGTCTCCAGGGGACGCTGCTCCTTCGCCGGCAGAGACCTACCGGTGTTGGCCTTCTCACTGGCAGAACTGGCGTCCACAGCATTGCGACATGCTTTACGGCACATTTGCGACAGCGCGGAACCCAGTACTGCTAGCGGAGGCCAGCATAGGATTGGGCTGTAAAAGGGTAGCTACTGTAGTAGTTCCACTGTACTCAGTGGAACCTGCTTTTGAGTAGATACACATGCCACTTTTTCTTAGCCATATGGATTGTGGTCCCCTGAACAGTTGGTAACTGAAAAGTGACACCTTTTACTACAGTCATTTGTTAATAACCTTGTAAAACTGTGGAAAATACAATGTTACCTTTTTCGTGTCAGGACACATCAACGTACAAACCCATTAAATCTGAATCTAAGAAGTTTGCTTGTTTGCTGGTTTGCTTGCATGTCAGGATAAATCTATCTCTATGCAAGATCAGCCAACCAGTCGTATTTATTGAACACCCACAATCTCTGTTTCTAACAGATATGGATAACATTTCAAGGGCAGACAGACAAAAAAAACCACAGGTCTACATTGCTAGATCTAACTTGCTGCTGTATGCAGTCTAATGATCCCTAGTCTTTTGCTGGATTCAGTACACATACATTCTATGTCAAGGGGGCAGCCTGTGGCTAGCATAGTTGTAGTAGGGAAAGTAAAGTATGAGCATAGAGAATCAATGCATAACAACTGGAACCTGAATAGGAAGATCCTAATATAATTGTCCTGTTTAAATTCTTGGTTGTTATTTATTGTATCAAATTTGAACAAAATGGTCCGGTGCTTATTAGTTATTCTTTTGCATGGTGCCGAGCTGTTTGGTGAGTGGAAGATGAGTGAAGGAGGAGTAGGTTTCTGGTTGGAGGAGTAGGTTTTCTCTGTGCCCGGTACAAGGGAGTGACGACAGGATACAGGAATCTTGTTGTCTTGTGTGCTCCCTGTGGCATCTGGTGGGGCCACTGTGTGATAAAGGAAGCTGGACTAGATGGGTTTTTGGCCTGATCCAGCAAGGTGCTTCTTATGTTCTTTTGAAAAAGGAGCTGACGGCAACTGGAGCTGCATCTACGTTTATTACACATACTCACAAGTGCCTCTATTATTAAAAGGTCAGGTGGACAGACAGCATTCTCCCGTTGTAAACCCTAAATATTCTCACAGTAACAAAGAGCCCATTCCAACCCAACTCCTCTCCAAGTCAGGCATAAGTGTGGCCTAAGTGCAGCCTAAGTTAGGCAGAAGTTATGTCTGAGTTAGGTCAGAGTTATGCCTGAGTTAGGCAGGCTGCAGTTTCTGTGGCCCAGCACCACCCCAGGATCCAGGCAACACTTACCTCCCAGGCAGGCAGGCTCTCCAGGCTCGGTGTCTGGCTCGGGCATGTGCAGGCCTGTGTGTCTGCACGTGTCAGCGTCCATCCATGGCAGCTGCTGCAGTGTCTGTCTCAGCCCGGTCGCAAAGGGGCTGACCGCAGGCAGGGAGGTTGCGCCAGTCATGTGGTGGACGCAGGGCAGGTGACAGCTGAGCGAGGTGCCCGAGCCAGCTGCCACAGGGCACCCTGTGCATCAGCCACCTGCTGCAGGGGAGAGTGGCCGTCCCCCCTCCTGCAGAAGGCGATGCCACCCCCATGCCACATTGAGGCTGCACGTGGGAGTCATGGGGGGGGAGCAGGGGAGGGAAGGGAAGGAGGGGGGTTGGAACGTCACACACAAGGGGGGTCTCATGATGTCTGGAACTGCCTCTGACATGACTTGCCCGTGTGCTGCCTGAAGCCCTGGACCTCCAGGGCCGGCGCAATGCCCACAAAGAAGGCATCCCGGCGTGTGTTCTGCTCTGTGCCCCGGCCAAGACCGAGAGATGCCTTGGGCTTGTCTGCTGCGAGCGTGAAGGGCTCACGCAGCTCATCACACCCCCAGATGGGGCGACGACAGCGCCTCTCGGCAGGCGCTCTGGCAGGGTGGGGGGTGGCCAGCAGCCATCATCAGGGAGTGGGAGGGGAGGCAGACACACAGGCAGGCAGACAGTGGGTGCTGGGGAGGGGCACGGGTGGGTCAGAGACAGTCAGACAGACAGACAACAAGGCTGGTGGGAGAGAGATTCCAAGAGAGGGGTCTGCAGAGACCATTAGGGACACAGGGGTTGCTCCGCAGATGAAGGCAATGCAGAAACAGGCTCCTCTTATGCAGACGGACTGTGGGCGGAAGCGGCTGCATTACGGGCGGACCTTCGACGGAAGCGGCTGCATTATGGGCAGACCTTCGACGGAAGCGGCTGCATTACGGGCGGACGCCCTGGCTGGCGAGATCCCCAGTTGCTGAGCGGCCACTACACAGATGCAGCGGCCACAAGCGGCCCCGCTATGGGCTCCATGGCACCTGTCACTGTTTGCCTGCCTGAGAGGCCCCCCCCCAACTCCCCCTCCCCTCTGTCCCATGGGGGTTTGGCAGCCTCGCTGCTGTGTTCTCCCTGGGAAGGAAGTGGCAGTCCCTGGAAGGGATTCATGCAGGGGCTTCAGTGCTGGGGGCTGTCTGTGTGTGGAGGGCAATGCTTGTGTAACACTGGGCACATATGTTTCAAGAAGGCTCTGCCCGAGGGGCATCTTTATTGATCTGGAACGTTAGCAGAGATGGCCAGGTGAGGCTGCCAGGGGTAGTCACAGCAGCCAATCTGAAAGCAGCAGCATGGACCTGGAGACGCAGGCTCTCTCCCTGTGGAACCACAGCCTGCTCCATAGAAAGGGGAGGGACAGCAAGACAGCCAGGGAGGTGGAGCAGCAGCAGCGCCGGCAGCTGAGGAGGGTTGCAGGCCTGGCTCTCTGACCTCTGGCAGCAGCGAGGCAGAGGACCGTGGGGCAACCAGACTGCGGGCCCAGGGGTGCTCCCAGGAAGGTAGGTGGTAGTGGACGTTCCTGGGGAGACAAAAAACAAGGGGGTGTTACATAGCAGCTGGTGTGTGGTAGCAATTGCCAGTGAAGACAAGCCAGTGTGTAGGTTGCAAAAGCCTGCAGGGAGAGAAATAACACAGCTGATAGGTGTGACACACATAGCATGGTCTGAGCTGCTTACCCGGGTGTAAGGCGAGCATGATCCTGTAAGGGAAAAGTGTCAAAGAGAGAGAAGACAACACATATATTGGGTCACAACCATGGCAATCCTAGCAATACTGACCTGTCAGTTGACCCTGTGGAGAAAAAGGGGGGGGAACAGCTGGTGTCTACCGACTGTTAACAGCACCACCACACTCGTGGTGTTGTATGCTCACATGACAACAGGCGGCAATCCAACACAATAGTGGTAAAGCGGCATGTATCCTATATATCATAGCAGGCATTGCAGGCAGGCATCTGACTACTCATTGGTAAAGAGGCATTTCAGAGAAGGCATTGCAGGCAGACATGAGATGGCACATTGGTAAAGACATTTCAGAGAAGGCATTGCAGGCAGACATGAGAGGGCACATTGGTAAAGAGGCATATCATGGCAGGCTATGCAGGCAGCTATGAGAGAAGACATTGGTAAAGAGGCATATCATGGCAGGCTATGCAGGCAGCTATGAGACAAGACATTGGTAAAGGGGCATATCATGGCAGGCTATGCAGGCAGCTATGAGAAGGCATTGGTAAAGAGGCATATCATGGCAGGCTATGCAGGCAGCTATGAGACAAGACATTGGTAAAGAGGCATATCATGGCAGGCTATGCAGGCAGCTATGAGACAAGACATTGGTATAGAGGCGTGTATCCTACCTATATTTCTATATGCAACGAGGCAGATGTCAGAACACATGTCAGCACAACCCCTGCTCTTACCTGTACTTACCTGCTGGTGTTGTTGCCTGTGTGTGGGGGGGGAGAGGCTGGGAGAAAGACATGGGTTAGCAAATGGTAGCATGGAGACAGCTGCCCAGGCACAGCAGTAAACAGAGGGGCAGAGAGGAGAGGCAGAGGGGGGCAGAGAGGAGAGAGGAGAAGGGAAGAGAGAAGTGGGGTGTTTGTGAATTTTGCCCTCCACCGACAAAGTCCCACTTTGTGGCTGTGGGGGACAGAACCCCACACCACGTGCTCAGAGAGAGAGAGAGAGAGAGAGTGGGGGCCTGGGGCTGGGCTTTTGTGGGAAAGAGGCTGGGTGGGGCTGGGTGCTGATAGGCTCCCTATCTTAGGCATAACTCTGTCGGTTTCCAGACCTAGCAGGCCCAACTCCGTCCTAACTGTGACCTAACTCAGGAGTAGGGTGTTAGAAATTTTCAGGAGAGGGCTGGCTTGGGTAAGGTAAAATGGCTCCTATGGGTCTCCTTGAATTTGGGTCCACCTTTTTGGTTGACCTAAAATTTGTGTCAGCATTTGTGTTGGAGGGGGCGTGTCTGTGCTTGCCAGGGTCTGGAATCCAACGTTAATTGGTTGCCGCCCCCGTTACACCCACGGTCCGCCCATGGTCCACCCACTTTTAGGTCAACTTTAGGTCTGACTTGTGCTGCTTAGCCCTTGGGTTGGAATGGGCTGTTCTTAGTCCGTCGGTCGTAACTTCAACCTAACTTTGACCTAACTTCGCCCTAAATGGTCGCGTTCCAGACCTAAAGTCGCCCTAAACGACTTAGGCTGACTTTAGGTCTGACTTGGGCTGCTTGGCCCTTGGGTTGGAATGGGCTGTATATCTCTCCAATCATCCTGGAATTTGGCACAGAATAACAAGGCCATAGCTTCCGCTACCACTTCAAATGTGGTGTAAATCTGTTGAGAAATGACAGAGATACTGCAGTTCAAAAACCCTTCCTGAATCTTACGGAGCATTTTTCAGCCAAGGAAAATCCATTGGGGTGGTTATGTCCCTATGTTCCATGAAGCGAATGATATGGCTCACATTGAGCAGCGGGTGGCAGGGGAGCGGTATAGTTGGGTGCCTTTCACCTCGTTCTGGTGCCACCTCCCGCCAATTATGGGCAGAGCCTCATTGATCAATCAATCAATCTTTATTGCAGTCACAGACCAGCACAAAAGTTACCAATACAGAGCCAAAGGAAACATCATGAACATCAATTAAGACAAGACATTAAAATAAAATAGACCCCCCAACCCCCAATCAACCCATACTTAATGCTATAAAATCTACAATAAAAGTTTGCTCTGAACTAGAATGTTAAATATATCTATACATCTATAATCTATACTAACAATAAAATGAACAGAATAAGAATCAACTATCATACCAAACTATAAATTAAATACACATCCCATCAGAGGTCCCCTATACCAAGTTAGAAAGTCCACAATTTACCATCTTTCTTCGGATACTCATTGCAGCTGCAAAGAATTTAGCAACACTGTATGTAACAGCAGAGTTGGAGTCTGATAGAAGCAAAAATCTATATTGCTGACTCGTTGAGCCTCATTGATCCACTTCCTGCTCGCTAAAGGGAGAGGCAAGCAGATCATCTGCTTCCCTACTTTGCTCTTTCTTTGTGCAGTTCCTTTCCACAAACACGAAATGCAGGACTTCCTGTTTTATTTAAAGGGGCCATGCAAGGAAGGAGCGAGGTGAGTGGATAAGGAAGTAGATTGCCACTGTCCGTGCCTGAAAAAACCACCCAGGCAGTGGTGATCTATCCTTATCCACTCACTTTGGGTGATGACGACAGCGGCGAGGAGGAGGAGGACAACGATGGCGCAGCAGCGAGGAAGATGGCGGGGGCAAGAATGACGGCGACAGCGGCAATATGGCGGTGAGGATGGCAATTGCGACTAGGACAGTTGCAGCGGAGGTGGCAATGTCGTTGGGACAGGTAAGTGGCAGCGGTGGCAAAATGGCCATTTTCATGGACACAAATAAATTAATAAGTAAAAATTCGGGCGCCCTTTGGGTGGCGAGTGGGCGCTTTGTGCCCACAAAAAAATAACAAAAAGCACTATTTATTTATTTATTTAAAAAAATCAGGGTGGGGGGCAATGTCCTGGTTTGGAACCAGGAAAATATAGTAAGTCTATACATGAGGAATCTGAACTGAGCAACCTATTTTCTTCTTTCTTGCCTGGACTAAATGAGGCCTTCTGTATAACTACAGTAGTCCACTTGACTTTCTGTTGCCTTATTTACTAACATGATAATGCCATTGAACACTGATATATCAAAATGGAAGCAGGTACCACGTACTTGGAACAATTCCGCACTTCAAGATTGCATCCCAGTTCTGTCTGTGCACCCATTTTTTTTACATGTAATCCAAAAATAACACAATGTAATATTTGCCTTGACCAAAATATTAGAACAGAAGTTGGTCTGCATTTTCAGTACACCACTTTGTGTTTCAAGTGCAAAGCCCAACTCAATTCCTGCATTATGGGGAACAGACTGCAGTTTTATATTGCCTTTGAGCACTGGGATATAAGAATGAAATATAGAATGCTTGCATATTTGTTTTTGTTTGTTTGTTTATGTAATTTATAGTCTGCTCTATCCCATGGATGCAGAGCATCTTATAGCATTTTTCCCCTATGTGTTAATAGTCCTGTTCCTGAGGAGTTTGCAATTAAAAAACATATTTGGGGTGATAGAAGAGGCCAAGTGAATTAAAAAAGACATTGTAAACATAATATCTGTTTAAAACAACAAAAACAAAAAAGAAAATAAAAGGTCAGTACTACTGTAAGTGCTGTGGTGTAGCATCTATAGAGCTCTGGAGCAGGGCCCATGAAAGGGGGTAAATTGTACCCGGGCCCAGGGTCAAAAAGGGGCCCCAGGAGCCAAAGGAGGGGCCCCAGAAATTTCCTGGGATCTCAGCTGGCCTCATGGAGAGTGAAAGACGGTAGCCGTGCCAGGTCTAAAGGGTGGGTAGACCTGTGCGTTGCATTGGGACCTGGGCTCCAAAGACTTTTTGGGCTATTGCTGCCCTCCCCCACCCTGTTTTGCCCCCTCCCCCTTTGATAAGGGGCCCAAAAGAAACTTTGTACCCCCTGGCCCTGCTCTGGAGAAAGATCTGAATCCTAGAATGCCCCTCGTCCCCAGCAGCGGCACCAATTGCCAACTGGGACTGTTGGAAAGAGTGAAGCAGAGTGGATAGGGCAGGGGGGGGGCTGAGCTCAGTCCTAGGTGTGCCAATCTCTGAGGCTCTGTCAAGAGAGAGGTAGATTTTAACTCACAGGTCCTGGCTTGTTCTTCCTCTCCAGCAGAAGCATCATTTTGCAGAAATTCAAGCACTTGCTCAACCGACGAGTGGAGAGGAAAAATAGAAATTATTTTGTAATAAATGTCTACAGAAGCCGCTTGAATACCTTGCTTTACTGACAGATCAAACAGTCTAGAATATTACTCCCATCAGAGAGAGACTCTCAACTGATCAGTTACTGGCTGTTTTGAAGGAGTACAAAACAACTTTCCCAACAGACAGAGAGTACAGTTGAAGCAAATGACAATATGGTCTGCATTTCTTTCTTTTTGGCATTGTCAGACTAAAACTGCAGGTGTCTGAAATATTCAAACTCTGGAACTGGGCACATCTCCATTGCATTCTTTTCTGTGAAATAATGAATTAATCCTCACCCCCACCCTAGCCACCCTGGTTACCTCAGCTGGAATATATGCACTTGACATATGGTCATTTTGGATGCCAAAAGTAAGAAGCTGAAAAGCCTCCATCACATGGTAATTTTGGGAGGTAGCCCAGGAACTTAAGTGCTTTCCTAATAAGGCAAAATCACTTTGGTTGCCCAAGCCTTGGCTCTCCAAGTTTCAATAAACATTTGGCATAATATTCTGACATGGAAAAGGAGGTTGGTTAATGGAGCTCTTGCCTTTTCTCCCAGAGGGAATCGGCTGTAGTGGCCAACTAATGACGATGAATAGATCGGTAAGAAAGAACTACTAAAGACGTATAGCACTTATACGGTGCCTGAAAAACAGAGTTATTAATTGAGGAAGTACATAAAGCTTCTGTAGCTGCATGTCGCTCAGAAAGCTTTTTTCTGCTCGGTAAGACATTTTTAGTTACAGACAGATTTACAGGATAGGTATAAAAACAGGAGTGAAAACAAAACAAAAGCACAACTCCATCTGGGAATTTGGAGACAGCCACGGCAAGGGAAATCTAAAAACAAAACAGAATGGTAAGACAAGACAAGGAGATGAGGAACAATTAACAATCTGGAAGAAAGTTGAACAAAGTAGAATTGCAGTGAATAAAAGCTCTTAAGAAGGATGTTCTAGGAAAGCTGCTTTTTTATTATTTTTCTCCCAGCATGCTCAGGTCGCGTTCTACCTTCACATTCCAGTACGCTAACCACTTTAGCAATTTGAGCTGCGAGCTTGAAGCTAGAAACTATGGTGGCTGCATGCACTAATAGGAAGGCTGTTTGGCTGCCAAGGAGCTTGGGAGATGTAGTACGAGGGTCAAGGAAATAAGAGCGATCTTTTCAGTGGAGGCTTATGTCTACCAGGATTCATTCGAATCAGCTATGTTGGCTGCAGCAACACTTTGTTCTCTTAAGATTTTCATCCAGCTCTTGTAAATAAATATTTAACACTGCAAAAGCACCCTGATTCAAGTAAGACACCATTTTGTCATTTTTTAAAATGAGCTGCACTAGAGCATGCTAGAGGCATGCTAGAAATGTCACTTCCTCCTATTTGCTATTAGAAAAACAAACACATGTTCGAAGCTGTGGGCTTTCTAGAAATATATTGTGACCTGCAGTTAATTTGCAAGTCTTACAGGAATCAGTTCACACAATCAGTTTGGAGCTCTGCCCCATCAGTGATGAATGCTTTTATCATGATGGATGGAAGTCAAGACCAAGGAGTTGGTGATTATGCCCATCGAATATGAGAATTTGCAATTAGGTTTCTTATTATATGTTCTCTGGGGCAATGATGTTAATTTTAGTCCTTGGCTCCTTCTGTAGTTCAGGGTTACTACAGCTCATGCTAGATACCAGATGTACGTGTGATCTCGAGGCTTCTCCCTCCTATTTGTAGGAGCATGGAGCATGGCTGATAACATCTTTTCCTGCTACTGTAGGGTGCTTGATAATGCTCTTTGCAATTTGAGCGAAACGTTATTTGACATTGATTTTTACAGGTTTTTATCCTGGTTTTTAAACATGTTATCTGTGTGTTGTGTTTTTAACCAATGCAGGTTTTTTTCTACCTGGAATCACTGGGTATGCTTGTTTTTATTGATATCCTATATATATTTTTGACATGGCTTTTTACCCGTAAGATGCTAGTTATTTTAAAGAAGTCAAGACCATTTAATTGGTCTTATTAAATGTTTTATCATCATCACGATTCTTCTCTACTGCATAACAAATTGGCTTCAGAACATTTGGTCACAATTTCTCAATCCATGTTGATTTTTTTCCCCTGCCTACCCAGTTTGATTTTAAACGTGCTAAACTGTGTTTGAATGGCTCAAAACGCATTGAGATCATGAGCCAATCCATATTTGGAAGAATTCACAAAAGTGAGTTGACTCCACAAAAGTGGGTTGAATGAATGTGTGTGCCCTCCCCCGCTCTGGATGCCTGTTGAACAATTCAGAAGACCACACAGTGCAAGAAGTGCAATGTCAACTCAGTTTGGCTGTAAATATCATCACTGGCGTCACTACAGGGGGGTGGAGCTCTAAGTGCTGCTGAAATCAGAGCCTCCTTTACACAGATGAACAAAGCGGCCCCGCCCCCTCACCCTCGGAGCCTTTCAGGGAAGTGAAAGCAAGTGCAGGAGACTCCCTGCGCATTGCTTTCGCTTCCCTGAAAGGCTCCGAGGGTGAGGGGGCGGGGCCGCTTTGTTCATCTGTGTAAAGGAGGCTCTGATTTCAGCAGCACATAGAGCTCCGCCCCCCCTGTAGTGAGGCCAGTGAATATTATTATTGGTTGCAAAATGAATAGGAGAACATGGTTCTGAGAACGTGCTTTACTATGTCAGTCGACAAGAATATCAGATTCTTTACTCCTTGCAACAAGAGGAGAGTACTGAGAATTGTACGCTGAGACATACTATTGGGCGGAATTTACTACTATCTAAAGGAATTTGAAACGTGCTGTCGGTTTTCACAATGATTTTTCTGTGTTCCGATTTCTGCTGTAAATCTTTGGCTGTTTTGCTCTGATGTCTTTCACACTCTGACCTCGGTGATTCTTGTCAGGTTTGGTTTCTTGTCTATCTCGCATCTTCCTGTCTTTGTCTTCCCTTGTAATGGCATGATGTGATGAGTGGTAGCTTTGCATGTCTGCTGTGAGCTGAAGGGCTTTGGCATTGAGCTGTTGTGAGAGGAGCAGGTTGTCAGCCCCCTGCCATGGCTGTCAACATTGCTAACTTCAGCACCATCATGCCCTGTTCTTATCTCAACAGTTCCCTGTTTGTTTTCTTTTGACCCCGATTTCCAGTCTTTACGTGGTAAAATATGATCGGTTGTTGAATTGGACATGCAACATGCTTTATTTTGTATCTGAGCACATACTTCTGACATCTTGAGTCTATATCTTTGAGATATACAGTTACAGCTTACCACAGCCTTTCTTTTCAACACATTGAAGGAAAGAGGCATGCCTGAGTACGCAAAGGCTGTTTAAGAGATTGATTTAGAGGAAGCCCATAGGAGCGCCATAAATGTCCTTTTTTTGTGGCCTGCCAGGGACATTTGAACAAGGTGAGGGAAGGGGCAGTCAAGCACTTGGCAGGCCAAAATACATGGCTGCCTTCAGACTGGTAGGTCACAGGTAGGCAAACAGACTGGATAAATACATTATCAAGTCAGTGACATTTGCAACTGGGGGGGGGGCATTTCAGATACAGTAAAGGAGAGGAGAGATTGGTCACATTTTAAGACAGAAGACAAGAAATATTGCTCCTGATTAGGGGCAGTGCTGTTTCGGGTCGGCTACTGCCACCTCTGCACAAAACAAACAAAAACAAAAACCCCTTAATTTGCCCCTGGTGCAGTTTCTTCAGTTGCCGAAGTGCAGGACCTCTGGTTCGATTGATTCCTTCATTTATAGACTTAATTTGCACATTCCCTGTAAATCAAACCGGACGTCCTGCACTTCCATGTTTGACGAACTGTGCCAGCAGCAAAGGTAGGGAGGTAGATTATTGATTTTCTGCTCGCTTTTAGCAGGCAGAACATGGGCCGCTGTGGATCGCATCTGCGGTGGACTCTGAGAGGAATTTTATCAGGGGGTTATCCCAGGAAATTTTTGAGCCCCCTCCTTTGGCTCCTGGGCCCCCTTTTTGACTCTGGGCCCAGGTACATCGTGCCCCCTTTACCCCCCCCCCGAACCCTGGGCTGGAGAGAGGAAGCAGTGGCAGACTCAGGTGGGAGGGTATCCTGAATCCACCCTATCACCCCCTCTCCCAGGGCCCCTGAGAGGGGGGTTAAAGGTCCAGGGCCAAAAATGATTCAAAAAGGGGGACCCAGAACAAAAAAATGGGGCCCAGGAGCAAAATTCGCATGAAGGGAAGGGGCCCAAAAGAAACTTTGTACCACCTGATAAAATTCCTCTGAGTGGCCCTAGCCTTGCCTTTGTTTTTATTTCTTTGGAAAATTCCACAACAGGCCAAACTTAGTTGCACAGCAAATTTGAACCTGTGAACAAAAGCCACATCCTGGGAATTTCCTGCCTTGGAGTAAACAAAGCAGAAAAGAAGGTTCCTCGATCCTAGCTGCCCTCACCATGGCTAAATCTAATCAAGAGCTGCATGTTAATTGAGGCACTGGCATCTAGACCAGTGTTTCTCAACCATTGGTACATGTATCACTAGTGGTACACTGTGGCAATCTCCACAATCCACTGCTGATGCAATCCACGTCACCCAGCCTCATGGATGGGCCACTCCTGCTCCTGAATAGATTTCCCAATGTTTTTAGGAGCATTTGCTGTGTTTAATTTTATTTCTCAGTGAAGGAAAATGGAGGAAAATGGAGGAAAATGGCCATTTAATTTTTAAGGGGTGCATAGCTTTGGCATGCATACCAAATATGTAATCCCATACCAATGCACTATAGGGCCAGAAATATAGAAGCTTCTGAAGAATAATCATATATGATCTATAGGACAGGCTGCGGGGTGGTATCCCTTGTCTTCCCTAAACGGTATCCTTGCTTGTAAGTTATAACTGCTAACTCCGCAGCTCCAAATGGACCTTCAGCACTCCAGGACTTGGTGCATTACACCTGAGATGTTTCAGAGCAGGAGTGGCCTTTGACAGTCTTAAATTATAATGGTTAAAACAGACAAATCAATAAGACTGCGACAAATGTTTACCCTCTCAGTAAAGAACCACGAGTATAATGACAGAGGGTGCAGTTCAGTCAGTGAGCGTCTTTCATTCTGTCTGCTAATATCTCAAGACCCATTGCAAGCAGACTGTTGCTAACAGATCCTTCTATCATTATTTCCCCCCAAACAACCTGAAGCCTTTTAGAAAATTGGATTTGTCAACATTATTGAGTTGTGTGGCCAACCATGCCACAAATTAAGATGAAAGATGATAACTTACGTTTATCGAGTCCTATGGGGGGGGGAACACACCCAATGGCATCCAGATTCATGACCAGGATATCTGTTTCTGAACTCTGTGTGCAACAGGTGTACAGATCTCTTATTCATTGGCAGTATTTAGATCTTATGGACTCCTTCTACTCTGTGTTACAAGAGTGTTTCCATTGCCCAGGTAACCACCACAGAAGTCATGAGGCCATGTGATTTGGAGTAAAATGGGCCACATGTATTGATCTATAACAATTGATCAATTTAGAACTGCAGAGGGGCCTATCTACACAAACTCCTCCTCCCAAATGTAGGCCTCTACCCTGGAGGCGACCACTAACCTGTTAGTCCCCCTTAACCTGTCAGTCCCCCTTTAGGAACCTGGCTTCAACTTGAGGTTGAACTCTTGGCGACCACAACTTTTCAACACCATCCCCTGGTGTTAAAAGCTTCTCAGCTTTTCAACACCAAGCCCTGGCATCAAGGAAGCCAAATTGTTCTGCGTACCCCAAGCCAGACAGCCTTTGAGATAGACATTGCAACACCAGCCTGTATCCCCAAGCTAGTCAGCCTCTTGAGATGGGTTCTGGTTCTCCCTCAGACTTTTGTTTACCTAAGATGGACACCAAATCCTGACTCCTACTCCCTGCTGAGGACAGGATGGCAGCCTCTTGCCCTCAGAAGCATTGTGCACATGCGCGAAAATGCCGCATAGGGCTTCGTCAGAAGGGGCCAGACCGCTGACCAAGTAGGATGCACCAAGGCCTTCTCCCGGCCTCGGAGGGTGACATGCAGAGCCGGCGGCAGTGGGGGTGAGCAATTTTTGGGGGGTGCAGGGGGGTCACGGGGGATAGCAGGTGACGCGCCGGCAGAGGGGTGATGCGCCCCTAACCCTAGGGTGGCATGCACCTAGTGACGCCACTGCAACTAGGTATAGCTAGTCTGTAAATGGGTGGTGGGGCGTTGCTTTCAGCCTCATGGGAGAGGGGCTTTGAAGTATGCTTCCATAGGTGCTGCAGTTGGATATAGCATCCATGAATTTATAATGAATATGTTGCAATTGAACATTTTCTCAAAAATGTGTTGCAAATGAGATGGAGTGACTGGTCATTTTGTCACAGTCATATCTTGGAAATGAGCATAAGTTATAATAAAACAACAACAACAACAACAACAGTATACGACCCCGGACTTACTGGGAACTTACTCCCACAGCAAATTGTCCAACTCTGACATCTCTAACCTGTCGCAAGCCCATGTTGCCTGCCAGGTGCCTAGATTAACAGTGCCAATCACACCAGGTAGAGCAGGGAAACTGAAAGAAGCAGAATGCCACCTTCCAGCGCCATCCCAGGATCACCAGGGAACTCCAACACCATCTCGGCCATCATGGCCACGTCGCTTCCAAGTCTGGCACCCAGGGCACCTGCATGGCTTCACTGTGCCTCAGAGGCAGCTGGCTGTGGTCTTTCACTCCTTGGAGGCCTGACAATGCACCTCCTCAGTGCAGGAAAGGAGACCGGGCTACAGGCATGACAAAGACAGCACCAAATTGGAGGGGTCCTTGCCCTGGAGGCCTGAGGAGGTCAGCCAGGCAGGTAAAAGCCCAGGCCCGTGATTAACAGGTTGCTGGCTCTAGGCTTCGGACCTGAGAAGCGTTACTTGTCCTGAAGCCCAGCCGAGGCGTCGCTACGGTGGGGGCAGTACTATAAGTTTCACACTGAGCTAATCCCCGCTAACTCTCTGGTACGAGGTGGCCCCGCCCCCTCGCTGTCGCAGACATTCAGTGTGGCGAAGGCAACGGGCAGGAAACTCCGCACGGAATGGCTGTTATGTCGAGGGGGCGGGGCCACCTCGTACTGGAGAGTTAGCAGGGATTAGCATGGTGCAAAACTTACCGTACTGCCCCAACGTCGAGAAGCCTCTGCAATACTGTAATAATAATAATTTGTCAAACAGCTAAACACTGTACCAAATTGGTAGCTGAATCAAATTCAATACCTTGAGAACTGTATTTCCTGCAAATTGCATATGTCATTGCATGAGAATTATGAGTAAACAATTCCTCAATAAGAAAGCCTGATGGTAAAACTAGAAGATTAAGTATTTAACAGGAAGGTTTTACTTAGATCAAAAACTTAGTTGTCTATAATGAATGTAGGCTAAGCTTGCATATTTTGTTACACTCCTGTATCACTTTTTTGGTACTCATAGGAGTCATTCACTTGCATGAGCTATTGCTATTGAAACACTGATGAAAATATTGACATTATGTTTATTGAAATGAACCTCTGATGTTATGCCTTCTCACTGGTGTCTTCTGCTGAGTACTGTGAAGCTCTGGGAGGCTATTTTTGTGGGGGGGGGGGAAACAGGTTATACATTATAAAATCTAGTCCAGGGCTTCTCAACCCCTTCCCAGCAAAGTACCAACTCCGGAGCCACTCTCCTCCTGCCTACCACCAGAAGTGACTGGCGATGACATCATTGCCAGTTACTTCTGGGTTTTCAGGGTTTTGGAGGCTAGAAAATGCGGGTAGGAGGCTCTGAGCGGGTGGGAAGCCTTTCTCAGCTTTCCTGAGAGGTTCGGACAAAGGCAGGAGTCTCTCGAGAGTGAAAATGCGGCACTGAAAGCCCCGCTTTGGAGGAGGGTTCCAGTGGTCTGGCAGTCCGAGTACCACCAGCAGTTGGCCAAAGTACCACTGGTGGTACTAGTACCACTGGTTGAGAACCCCTGATCTAGTCCAATCTCTTCTACTGCCAACAGCTTCTTCACTGTCAGATTCCTCTTTACCCCACTTTTTTTATGGCTGTTTGCAGAAGTCCTTTTCAGTGACTCAGGCCTATTGATGAACATGTAGTCCTGGCTTAGTCTGTGTCATATGTGGTCCATGTGAACGGATGCATCTGCACGTGTACAAGGAAGGCTGAGATAATCTCTGAATGTGCATTGGTTTCTGGTGAAGCCCCCCCCCATCTCCCAAAAATAGAATAAATTATAGGAAAGTCTTGAAATCCACATGGATAGATTGGGTCTTTGCTTGGAAACTCTACAACCTTGCCATCTCCCTGAAGGTATCTATTATCCCAGTGGTTCTCAAACATTTTAGCACCGGGACCCACTTTTTAGAATGACACTCTATCAGGACCCACCTAGCTTTACAAGACTTAATAAATAAATAAATAAATAAATAAATAAATAAATAAATAAATATATTTACAAGTAAAGAGCTCAGCTGCTTGCAGGGTAATTAGCAGCTATCTTGCAAACTGCAGGCGCTCAGGTCTTTGAAGAGCAATTAGTAGCTATCCAATTTTTGAATAGCTTTAGGGCTTGTGGCAATTACTGATCATTCCATCACCTGGGACCCACCAGAAATCAGATCGTGACCCACCAAGTGGGTCCCGACCCACAGTTTGAGAAACACCGTATTATCCTGTTCATTTTTCAAGAATTAGCAATATTCTAATGTAATAGCACCAGCTTGAGTAAGGGCAGAATTTTAAACAAAGGGTTATTTGCTTTTGTTCGACAGAAACATCACGTAACGTTGCCTCCAACTGCTGCAACATTCCAGTCTGTTTGTTCTTCATCTTGCAGCCTTAATAACATTCTGCCGATCAAACGAGAGTACAATTATTTTGGAAAGCTCTTTGTGTTGTCAGTTTCACTTTTTATTATCCAAATAATAAATGCTTATCTATATTGCATTGCACTTGAGCTAGTGAAGCTTCTGAGACTGATTGGCTGAGCCGGTGTCATGGCATGAAATGTTTAGTCCCTCGGGGAGCTAAATAGTCGGTGATGTTGTCAAAATTTGTAATTACCTGGATTGGAACTTGAGGGGAGGGTTCAGGCCCTGCCACATTCCTTGGATGTACTTTCAGCCTTTTTCTTTTAAAAGACATTTAAGCTCAAGGTCACAAGGTCATCTTGTGGGGTAATGAATTCTGTATCTATTACTGCACACGGACTAGTTTGGACTATACAGTACTTTGTCTGCTGGCTCCTATGTGTCTGTTTTGTACATGCTTTCTACCTTAATCACATGGGGGGGATCTGAACCACCACCACCCCACTACATTTAAAGAGGGTCTTTGCTACATTTAAAGAGGGTGTTTTGGACAATCTGCTCCCGCTCCCTGCAATTCAGTGAAAAAGTTCCATCATACTGGAAAGTGGGTGGAGCACATGTGCCCTGCAAGTGCACAAGGAGGGAGCAGGGGGTGACGTTTCTTCCAAACCGACCCAGTGTGTTGTGGGAACATAACTCCCTCACCAACAGTATTGCAGGTGGGAGAGTCTTTGCCTCATCTCCACCCTCCCTGGGAGAAGGCGGGGAAATGCTGCCTGCTGATTGGCTGGTAGAACCTTGCAGGGGAGGAGCTGTGATGGCAGTTGCAGCTCCTTCCCGAGTGTTGGCCATTTGGCATTTGGGCAGCTGGGGTGGAGAATGTGCAGCAGGAGTGCAGAGAGCAGAAGCTGCAGAGAAAGATGACTTGGGACCAATAAATTAAAACAACACCAACAGGGCACAGCAGGGATGTGCAGCGAGGGGAGGCAGGGGAGGCAGAACCGCCCCTGTTTATGGAAAATAGCCACAGCATATGCATGCCATACACTTTCTGACTCAGAAATCATATGGGGCATGTGCGCAATCACAAGGAAAGCTGTGGCTATTTTCCATTGACAGTGGCGGTTCTGCCTCCCCTGCCTCCCCTCATCACACGATCCTGGGGCACAGTATCAGAGGACCATGAGAGGAGGCAGCCTGAGGGAGTGGCATGCTGAGGAGAATGGTTTTCCCATACAGCAGGCTGACTTAGGGGGACATTGTCACACTCATGGACAGCCCGGCCATGAAGCAGTCTAATGTGACTTACATCAGGGGCAGATGGTGGGGCAAGGGGGGGGGAGCAGATTCAGGGTGCCTTTCACCCTGAGTCTTCTACTGTTGTCTTCTTCTAGCCTGCTGCAGACATGAGCCACAAAGATCCACTCTATGGTTGTGAAAAGCAAGTGGAATTCAGATCATCTGCATCCCTCCCCGTGCTCTGTCCTTGCATGGCGTTTAAAGTTTAAGGGGCATCACTTTAAACTTTAAACCCCATATGAGAAGGAGCACTTCACTACCCCCTCTCCTCGCTCCATACTCAGACAGTGTTAAAGGGACATGTTCCCTTTAAACCTTGTGCAAGGAACAGCTTCTCTCCTTTCTGTTTAAACCCTGTTTGAGAGGGAGGTCGTTAGTTCAGTGACAGAGCCCTGGTCTTGCAGGCAGAAGGCTTGAAATGTCCTGTTAGGTCAATGGTTTTGTAACTTAACCTTCAGGGGAAGCTTTTCATATTGGTTTGTCTACCAAGGAGCCCAAAACACTTACCTTAGAATCAGGACCTCTGAGAGGAATTTTATCAGGGGGTACAAAGTTTCTTTTGGGCCCCTTATCAAAGGGGGAGGAGGCAAAACAGGGTGGGGGATGGCAGCAATAGCCCAAAAAGTCTTTGGAGCCTAGGTCCCAATGCAACGCCCAGGTCTACCCACCTTTTAGACCTGGCACGGCCTCCATCTTTCACTCTCCATGAGGCCAGCTGAGATCCCAGGAAATTTCTGGAGCCCCTCCTTTGGCTCCTGGGGCCCCTTTTTGACCCTGGGCCTGGGTACAATTTACCCCCTTTACCCCCCTTTCATGGGCCCTGCTTAGAACCTCTGCACTTTGCAGAGGATTCTGGGGCATGTTCTAGGGTGCATACGTAGCTCGCATGAAGCACTGACCTAGCCCTTTGAACTTTGCCATTGTCCCATGTCAGCTGGCCTTGGAACACACCAAACAAACCCAGTGCAGCTGAACATTGCAGATGAAGACTGGCAGTGGTCATTAGATGGACACTTCAAGGACACTTCTCCAGCATTACTGATCTTCTCATTGGGGTACCACCATTAAGCTTCTCCAGAACATAATTTGAAAACCACTGTTTGAGGTGAAATCCAGTGGCAAGTTAAGAACATAAGAACATAAGAAGAGCCTTGCTGGATCAGACCAAAGGCCCATCTAGTCCAGCTTCCTGCATCTCACAGTTAGGTCATTGGCAATCATCAAGGCTCAATTAATAGCCCTAAGTCAATTGACTTCTTTGTCAATTGATTTCATCGTCGTCAACACCAGTTGCTGGGAGGAGCCGACATTTTATGCTTCTGGAGTCCCCAGAGGCACCTGGTTGGCCTCTCTGGAAAACAGGATGCAAGACAAAATGGACCTTTGTTCCAATGTTCTGATGGTGATGGCTTCAACAGACTCAATCCTATTTCAATCAATGGGAATAAACAGACCTAATTCCGGTGACATTTGCCTTAACTGGGAAGTTGATTGGTCCTCCCCATGTGCATAATGTTTTGTTCTCCTGGCTTCAAGTTTTAACTTCTGGCAAAGCATTAACCATTTGATTAAAGAACAAAGAGAAGGTAGGTGGCAGGAGCAGAGGTGGAAGGCGGAACGACTTTAGGCCACAACTGCTGTGCTAAAGGTAATTCATCTGTTTTAATTTGCTCTCTCTCTCTCTCTCTCTCTCTCTCTCTCTCTCTTGCTCAGAATTTAATTCTTTTGCTGGATGTGGCAATACTGAAAGGTCAGTGGATTTATTTATAATGGAGCCTTAAGGGGATTTGGCATCCTTTTTATCTTAGCAGTTCCCCCTTCTAAAAGAAATGGCAGGTGGTAATTTTCAAGTATATGTATGGCATTTCTGTGACCTGTGGCAAACAAGGTCAATAGCCAACCCTGAAATCATAGGGGGGGGGGGAAGCTGCTAAGCTGGTAACAATACAGAATCCTGTCAAAGGGGATTTTATGGGGGATCTTCTAATAAGTGGACATCAAGCCTTTAAAAAAATCAATAGAGCTATTACAGTGATTTTCTTAATATTTGGGGGGAGTCTGTCTCAAAAACGTTTCATGTTTTAGAAACTGAGGGTCCCAACCAATGTTTAATGATGCAGGTAAACAAGATACAGGTATCTTGTTGTCTTGTGTGCTCCCTGAGGCATCTGGTGGGGCCACTGTGAGATATAGGAAGCTGGACTGGATGGATCTTTGGCCTGATCTTGCAGGGCTCTTTTTATGTTCTTATGAGTGTATTATCCATACTTGATGAACCATCACATGCACGAAGCAGGAATATTTGCCACATAACACATGGAGCTGCCCTGAGTGAGTTGGTTCTTTTTTGACCATTGATCGGTCACAACAATGGTCCAATCCTATGAGGGCTTATGGTGTCAGATCTCACAATCAGCCACGGTAAAGCTTGGGATGTGCACTTCAGGGCCACTGCTGGAGTCCCGGCGTACATGAAAGTGGCTCCCAGATGCCCCACTAGAGCAGGTAGGTTGGTAGCAGGGGCAGTTTGGGACAGGGAATGGGCTGGGCAGAGGGTGGGAAGAGGTGGAACTTGGTGGGAAGAGGTGGAACTATCCCCTTTCCCCATCCTGATATGCCACCTCGAGTCTCCTCGGACATTGCCACCAAAATAGCTGACATAGATCTGAGGAGACTCATTGGAGGACAGGCAGCCTACAGGAAGATTAGTATGAAAAAAATACATACCTTTCTGGGGGTCCTCTAGTTGCCCCCCCCATAGCATGCAGCATGCACTCTGGCAGCGGTGCTGCGTGCTATGGGCTGATGGGGGCAGGTAGGCTAATAGCTCTTGTTGGCTTCCTCTGAAATCGATGTGGATATGTAACCATAATAGTCACTACAGTGTTTCTTATTACACCAATAGATAGATAGATAGATAGATAGATAGATAGATAGATAGATAGATAGATAGATAGATAGATAGATAGACAGACAGACAGATAGATAGATAGATAGATAGATAGATAGATAGATAGATAGATAGATAGATAGATAGATAGATAGATAGATAGATAGATAGATCATGCCAACATGATGTGAGTAAATTGTCTAATTCTTAACACAATTGGCTGAAAGCTTTGTGCCTAATATGCATGCTATCAAATTTGTATTCCATACTGGCGAGACGAGGGACACTGGAAAGAGATGAAGTAAAGCAATGAAAAATACACCCTGCATATACACACACTTCACTGAGAAAACAGAGTTGTGCCATCCAAAAGATTTCTTTCCTTCATCTGCAGCACGAGCTTCCCTCTAGCTAGGAAAACATTTGTGCAGTTGTCTCTGAAATTGAATCACTCCAGGGAAATAAAATGGTATAAATTAAATTATTGGGGAGAGGAGATGGATAGACTCAGTTCAATTCAGTGATACTTTAGTAGCATGCCAAGCTAAACAAGCACAAAATATAAAAAAAGGGCAATCCCTCTCAGGTTCGATCAGGAGGAGGCATAATTCACTGGGCTGGGATCGAACACTGTGATTGGAGACAGATGCCTTTGGGAATACTCAAATTAGTACTTCACAGATCCAAAACACAGTTCAAGAAACTTACAGAACTTCAATCCAGCCTCATAAAGTTCATCCCACTATAAATTATACAGAACATTGTGTACCGGTTTAAAATTGGCTTTGTACTTTGGATGTCATTGATTGGCTCTACTGAGCAAATAAAAAAAAATTAGAATTGTGGGGGAAAAAATGACTGTCGGATTTTCACCTCCACATGAAAATACAACAGATCTGGCAAGAGAGATCTGCGTATGAAGGAGACTCTCCATGCAGATCAGAAACAGATGCAAATCTGCATCATGTGTTCTCTCATCTGCATTGCGGTATGCATCCAGATCCTATTGAAATCTAGTTGCACATTGCTGTGTGCGCTCCACATTATTTGTGGGGAGGCAGATGGGAGCACATAGCCTCACTCCTATTACTAATCGACTACTAAGTAATAGTAATATTACCTATTACTTAGTATGTAACTAAGGATACATGAAAATCCACAGCTTCAGTGGATAAAGATTGAATATTTGCAAACCTAGTTACATGTACACTTAGGGCCCAATCCTATCCCCTGCCAGCCCATAGCACACAATGTCCCTAATGGAGCATGCAATGCGTGCTGGGGGGGGGGGGAACCAACATTAATCCGTGGAACTCCTTGCCACAGGACACTGTGATGGCACCTGAGCTAGATGTCATTTTCTCCCAGCCCAACATAGTTTTCCCTAGTTTTGAACCTGAGATCTTCTGCCCACTTCACTGCTTTGACATTGGACGCAAAACAGCGGTTTCCTCCCCCACCATCTTTTGTATGCATAAAATCTAAAACTCAACTCACTTTAGTCTCCAGTGCTAATTTAAGTAGGTTTTGGTACTCATTAAGTAACCATTTCCTGACTGGGTTTCCTCCATGATCCCTTCCATTTAATGACTTGGCTTTTAACCCTATGTGTACTTTCCTGTGAGTAAGTCCCATTTAACACGGTGGGACTTTCCTCTGAGTGAACATACATAGATTTGTGTTGCTGCCATGTACTCCTTTTTAAAATTGGGTTTTCCATTTGTACTCTTCTGCTAAATTATATAATGAACAATTGCCAGATGTCCTGGACCCTTCCAGTCTTGTTTGTCCATTCCTTGTCGCAGCAGTAGCCAATGGGAAAGTCTGCAACAAATGCTGTGAGCTGTTGTATGCTGCTGGCCTCTGCAAATATGCTGTGTGTGTGTGTGTGGGGGGGGAGAGACTGCAATGAATAACAGCCTAATTCAATACAAAGCCCCGCACTGGGACGCAGCGGTGCCGGGCAGGCTCTGCTGTATCCAGTGCGGGGCTGGAGGTCTCCTCGAAGGAAGGGTACAATCATCCCCTTCCGACCGTATTAATAAATGATGATAATCATCCCCTTCCTCCATGTCAAGTCCCAGCAAGCCTCTGCTGTTTGGGGTGCATTGTGTTGCAGGAGTTGCGGGGCTAGAAAGCCAAGATCAAGTGATATTCCTGTTCAAAAGCAGGGTGTGGAATGGGCTTTGTAGCAACCCCGAGGCTAGGCTCTAGCTGTTCAAGGAGGGAAGCAGGGCAAGACAAAGTGACTAATTAACAACTCAATCCTATCCATGGCTTATGGTGGTGGATCATGCCACTGTAAGCTCCGGACCAGCGGTGCGAAAGCTGCACTGCCACCATGCACTTTGGGACCACCAGCAAAAATGGTTGGAGCAAAACCATTAAACCAATGGCCTGATTCAGTATAACAGTGCAATCCTGCGTAAAAATCCGCGGCTGGCCTATAGGGTCGTAAAGTAAAGATCCTATACTTTTCCCGGGCCGCTCCAGCGTGAACTGGGGTCTCCTCAGGGGAAGGGGTAGAGCTGGAAGGCCCTGATGGCTCTTGAGCTGGTGAAAATCCGAGACGGCCGCTACACGGCTGCCAAGCCCAGAAATGGGGACGAGGATATCACGGCCAACATCCCCGCCCATGGCCGCCCTCCCTTACCGCCTGGCCCACCCCTGCTCCAGCCGGAGCAACTCTCACCTGCTCCGGCAGATGCAGGGTCGGGAATACGGCAGAGTAAGGGATGCTAACCTGCCCACCGGCGGCCCTTACTCCCTGGGTGCCGAAAACGTGGCACACTCCGCCTGGGGAGCACATGCTCCACAGGTGGAAAAATGCGCAGAATTGCGCCGTAAGGCAGCTTCATAGAGCAAAAACCAAACTCACTTTCTTGCGGTCACATTTTGTCATCCTTTTATAACTCTGAATTAGATTTCACCCACTGGGCTCTTGTAAAGGGAGCATTTGTTATGTCCTCACTCTTATCTCACTGCTCTTGAATCAAAGGAGACATTACATGTTGATGATGTTGAATGCAGAGAGCAATTCATTCTTAAACTGGTGTGTCACCTTAGTATCTGTTCAGGTGTAAGAAAGAAGTCTGCTGCTATACTGCGGTTCAAATCTCTTTGCCTTAAAAGAAGTTTTCACAGTTTTGGCATAACAGACTGTTTTGGCATTATGGTCTTATTTTTCCTTTTAAATACACTCTTGCAGACACGTAGGTTTCCACATTGAAATCTCCAAATACATTTCTCTCAAGAGGCATTGACTGCTCTTCTTTTCAAATGCATTTTAGTGTAGTGTTCTCTAGGTCCAGAGGCCGAATTCAAATATATGTCCTGAACTTTGGTAAGAATGGTTTGTTTCATTTACAGTGTGAGATGGCAGTCCAAGAATGAGAAGATTTCAAGGTGTTTGTTGGTGCTGTTTTCTGTGGCATGGAAATAGATTCGTTCTGAAATCAACACAATAATAAAAATTAGCTCTTTTATTATTTTTATTCAAAGTTGTATGCATAAGACAATGAAGCTCCTACAAAAGAGATCCAAGATTCTCTCCCAACACTTCATCTTCCTGAAGTAAATGAATATCAGACAAATGGGCTTGTTGCTCCTTTAACTAACTCTAAAATACAAAAGCCATAAAATCAGTGAAAAATGCAGGGGGAACCTGGGTTGGACAGCTCCCTGACAGAGTGATATAAAGCACTAACCCCAGAATTAAGTCCCACGCTTATGTGAGTAGTGCCAGAAACAGGTAACCTCCCCACCTCTATGTGCAAGGCATGAATTCCAGTAATTCAGAAACAGGTAAAGATCGGTTACGCTGCAGCAATTACCACCAATTTCACTCTTAAACATAGATGGGAAAAAAAAATCATCCCTCTGGTTTTAGCTAAACAATTGAGTTTATGTCTTCAAAGCTTATTACAGCAAGATCAAATAGGTTTTGTACCTGTAGGCAGTGAGCTGATCATGAGCACTTATTAATCAATGTCGTGTCTTGGTCCCAGATGGTTCCTTCTCCTCATCTACTACTATCTTTAGATGCAGAAATGGTCTTTGTTAGACTGCAGTTAAATTATCTTTATTGGGTGTTGAGGGTCATGTTATCTCAAAGAATATATTACATGAATTCATTTCCTAAACTCCTAATGTAAGAATGTTTTCTTTTTACCTGGTTAGAGGTATGAGGTACGGCTGTTTCTTATTGCCTCTGCTTTTTGATGTAGGACTGGAGCCTCTAGCCTTGGCACTTAGGCAAAACAAACAAATGAATGGCCCAATCCTAATAGAGAATTACGCTGCTTGAACTAGTGTTCTGGCAGCATAAATTCCTTTACGGCTGTTGCAAAGTGCAACACACCATTCCATGTTGCCTGGTCACCACAAGTGGTGAGTGGCCGAGTCTGCGCGCCAGCAATACATCCACATCAACCGGTGCTGGTAAGTCAGTGCGGGAGTGGGAGACAGGGTGGGGGAGAAATAGGGTAGATATCGGGGCAGGGAGGAGGACAGATCGAAGGGGATAGAACTGGCAGCACCAGCACCGCCGATCCTATTCTCAATCTGCCATCCTGGGTCCACTTGGACTGGTCCATATAGCTGTTGCAGGTCCAAGTAGACCCATTCAGATGGTGAGGGCTTATCCCCTGGCAAAGGACCAAATGTTCCCTTACCTGGGGGAGATCTCCAGAGCCTGAAGCTCCCCCTGCCGGATCCAACATGCATCCCATTGGTGCAGCTGCATCGGCGCATGGGGCATTGCATAGGATTGGTATGTAAGATATGACATTTGCAACCTCAAGAAACAAAATTTATATGCCAATGGCACTTTATTATTTGTAGAGGAGCCCCATACAAGTGCTATAAAAGTGCACCAATAAATCTGGAGCACTATCAGGGTATAACATAAATTGGGAAAAATCCATTGCTGCACTAATCAGCCAAGCCCCAATAATCACAAAGGATGCACTTTGGCTTTTCCCAAACCCATATTAAATATTTAGGAATTTTGATAGCTGAAAACATTAGAAATATAGTTCAGGACAATCTTGCCCCATTGGTAAACATAGTGGAAATGGACTTCAAATGGGGTAAGGTTAGCATTCTAAAAATGAATGTCATTCCTTGTCTAATACTGTATATGTTTTGAGAAGCCTACATGTACATATACCACCAATGATTTTCAGTCAAATAGACAATATATTTAGAGTATTCATATGGAGTAAGGGTAAGAAATGCTGACTTTCCTGGGGCAAATTGCTACTCCCCCCTGAAAAGGAAGGTTTTGGTCTCTCAAATTTGCAACTTGGTCAAAAAGTCTTTAAGATAATTTGGTTAACGAAGACTTACCTGCCCCATGTGGGCCTTACTTGAGAGGCAACAGATTTCTTCACTATCAGGATGGCAATAGACTCCAAACATTTGCATAATCACCAATAACACCTGCTACTAGGTGGACGGATAAAGGAGTACAATTGTGCTTTCATCCATTTCCTCATTAGGACGCAACCATATGAGGCAGCCCCAAAACAGTGTTTGGAGAGAAACAAGTAATTTCGGCATGGGTGATTTTAATAGCACAAATAATTGGTAACGCTTCGATGTTTAAATTGTTTGAGTACCTAAGAACAGAGTTTATATTGCCTCAGATGGCCTTGTCAGTCTCGTAAATTTAGACACTGTACACATTTTGTTCAGATGCATCAGTAGCCACCATGTTTTTTCACTTTTGAGAATGATTCAGTCGTTCTCATAAGTACGTAGATTCCTGTACTCAATTTGAACAGCGCGACGGGACCTACCCTAGAAGTGGTACCGAATGAATGGGCCCCAAACCTCAGTATGGGAATCAGTCACTGTGGAGAGATAGGCATACAAGAGATATCCCTGGATTTACAACTGCAGTTAATCAAGCATGAAATCATACTCATCGGACTCTGGCTAGAGCCTTTAATCTAGGTCAGCGATTCTCAAACGTTTTGGTCTCCATAACCCTTTACACTCCTAAACAGAGTCTTGGGGAGCCCCAGAGTCTTAGGGAGCCCCATTGGTGCATGTGTAGCACCAAGAAGATGGTGGCCACTTATGGTGTGCACATGGAGCCCATGAAGAGGTCTCAGGAAGTTCCAGGGCTCTTAGGAGCACACTTTGAGAAATGCTAGTCTAGATCAAACACAACATAATAATTGATGGTGTGGCACCAGCACTCCTAATAATGTGATGGCCATGTCCTGTTGTGGCATTTGTATGACAAATGATCCATAAATCATGAATCATGAACGTGAGTTTAGACTTAACTGCATTTCACATTGCCAGGATACTTTCCAACCAGTTGGAATCTTGGCAAGGGTCCCTCATGTTGGCTCTTGAAAGTAATAGCAGTGGTTTAATGCTTGATCCTACAGGTCTAAAAATCCTCCAACACAGATGATAACTGCATTTAATGAGTGGTTCTCAGAGATGTTAGACTTGACAGTTAAAGAGCAAATTGTCAATAATTGTCAGAGGTTACCAGAAAAGTGTGATGACATCTGGTCTCTTCTGAAATGTATACAGCCAAGACCGCGTCACTAGTATGACTTGAACACATGTCTATCTATTATTTTTAGTTGCTTCCCTCCTCTCCCATTTTCCTGATTTTTCTTTCTTAATGTCAGTTAAAGGAGTTAGTATGGGAGTGAAGAGGGGGAAATAGAGAAAAGTTGATTTGTCAGCTTGTACGCGTAAAGAAATTTCTCAAAGATAAATAAATACATTATAATATAAATATTACATTACCCAGGCACCCCCCCCCAATAAAGCACACCACACCGAGGCTTGGGTTTAAGGGCCACTTTATTAACTATTTAATACAAACAACAATAAACATCTGCAGCAGGGACCTAACTAGGTACTCCCCAGCGTGTGGGCTTCTAGGATGGGGAAAACGGCCCTAGCCATCTGCCTCCCCCGAGATCTAAACAGGCATGACATCCTGGCTCAGGCCCTGCTCGGTCCATGACTGAGCTGGCCTATCACCGCCAACCCCGAAGGGTTGAGGCAGCTGGGCAGCGCAGACCTCCCCAGGAAATCCTTAAGGTGGTCTTTGCTACTCCAGCCCGAGGGTTTGCCAACCAGCCTCACCGATCCGAGTCAACATCGTCTTAGCGGTTCTGGCTCACCCTCTGGCCTTGCTCACCTCAGGATGTATACCAAGCTCCCGCCCTGGCTACCCTACCAGCATGCCACCTGCCTTAAGTGACCGGGTTAATTTCAAAATTAATACGCCACTCTCACAGTACAGTTTGGGGTAGACGAAAAAAAACCCATCCAATAGCCAATCAGACTGAGAGGAAAAATTCCTACCCAGCTTCCAGTGAAGGACAGCTGATCAGCTAATCTCAAACTGTAAATGGGGAGGGCGGGCAGGGGCTTCAGCTCCCTGGGCGCGACTGAGGGGAAAGCATGTGCACGCTGGCTTTCTTCTCAGTCCCACCCTGGCCCACTCAGCAGCCAATAGGCTGCTGAGATTCTCGCACCTCGACCCGGCGAGCATGTGCAGGACTAGGCATGCCGTGCTGGTCCACTGAGGGGAGGGCCAGCACCAATATTAAAAATAAATAATATTGTTTTTAAAATAGGAATACAAAAAAATGCCTACTACTTATACACTGCTAATGGTCATATTAACTGCTGAGGTGGTAAAATCATCACAAGGTGCTCCTTGGGTGGGGGGGCCTTTGTTCATTTGACCATTTTTGGGTGAAGAACCTTTGTTCTGCATTCAGGTTGCACCTTTCTTGTTTTCTTTCTTTTTGGGGGCAGCCTTTCTGAGCTTTTAATCACTGTGTTGATAAGGAGAAATGTAGCCATGTGAAACTGGACTTTTTTCTGCTTGTTTTGCAGGTTCTTTGGTGCTCCGCCAGAAGGAACGGTGGCAATCACCGAGTGAGGTCTTGTCTGTGTTCTATACAAGATACCTAAAACATCTATCTTTTTGTGGCATGCATAAACAGTGCAAACCTATCCAACTTACACCACCGGTGTAACCAGTGGGGGAGGGAAGGACGTGAGGCTTGGGAGCAGAGGCGTCGCACCACTGGGGGTGATGGCGGTGGGCCCCAGGGCGCGGGCCGCTCTTACCTGCCCCATCATGTCCTCCTTACAGCTGAGAACGGCTGCGGTTTGGGCCCTACTGCCCGCCCTGGAGCTGTACGGCTCCAAAATGGTTTGGAAAATGGCGGGGGGCATGGTCGGAGCCGCGTGACATCACACCCGGCATCACGTGGGGGCGTAACATCGGTGTCCCCTCCCACATGGAGGTGCAGCATCATCTCTGCTTGGGAGGGGAGGTTTAAATCCCCTTTGAATCCCCCTTTGGAGGGGATTTGAATTCATTTTCAGTTCTGGGGCCTCCTGTTCTCGCTGCACCGCTGGTTACACCGGTGTTGTAAGTTTGATAGGATTGCGCTGTAAATCAAAGGAAATGAGGTACAGCAAGAAGAAAAAACTCAACACATGAAAAAGATCCCGAAAAGCTAAAAGTAATGGTGTCACTTACCATGTCCAAAATTAGTAGGTCCAAGTTGTACTATGTGATTTTGACTAGAGATTCTGTTACAGAAGCAGTGGACAGGCTTTTGAGTGGTTCTTCTTTCATTCTTTCTTTGTTTATTAACCAATGCTGTATACTCTATAAAGAAGGTAACAAAATTATTCTATCTGCATGTATCTTGCTGTGTTTGAATTCTGGACTGGTGCTCTTAACTGTACAAGAATTCAGAACTGTACAAGCATTCACATAAATTATGTGTTTGGCATCATATGTAGTTTGACTCTGACAGTCCATTCCAACCCAACTCCTCCGCAAGTCTGGCATAAGAGTGGCCTAAGTTCAGCATAAGTTAGGCGTAAGTTATGTCTGAGTTATGTCAGAGTTATGCCTGAGTTAGGCAGGCTGCAGTTTCAGTGGCCCAGCACCACCCCAGGATCCAGGCAACACTTACCTCCCAGGCAGGCAGGCTCTCCAGGCTCCATGTCTGGCTCGGGCATGTGCAGGCCTCTGTCTGCATGTGTCAGCGTCCATCCATGGCAGCTGCCATAGGGTCTGCTGCAGCCCGGTCGCAAAGGGGCCGGTCGCAGGCATGGGGGAAGAGACAGTCATGTGGCGGGCGCAGGGCAGGTGACAGGTGAGCAAGGTGCCTGAGCCCAGCCGCCACAGGGCACCCTGTGCATTAGCCACCTGCTGCAGGGGAGAGTGGCCGTCCCCTCCCTCCTGCAGAAGGCGATGCCACCCCCAAGCCACGTTGAGGCCGCACGTGGGGGTCATGGGGGGTGAGCGGGGGAGGGAAGGGAAGGAGGGGGTGGGAACGTCACAAACAAGGGGGGTCTCATGAGGTCTGGAACCGCCTCAGACATGACTCGCCCGTGCGCTGCCTGAAGCCCTGGGCCTCCAGGGCCGTGGCAATGCCACAAAGATGGCATCCCGGCGTGCTTTCTGCTCAGTGCCCCGGCCATGACCGAGAGATGCCGTGGGCTTGTCTGCTGTGAGTGGGAAGGGCTCATTCAGCTCATCACGCCCCCAGATGGGGCAGCGACGGCGCCTCACGGCAGGCACTCTGGCAGGGTGGTGGGTGGCCAGCTTCCATCATCAGGAAGTGGGAGGGGAGGCAGACACACAGGCAGGCAGACAGTGGGTGCTGGGGAGGGGCACGGGTGGGTCTGAAACAGACAGACAGACAACAAGGCTGGTGGGCGAATGATACAGGGAGAGGGGTCTGCAGAGACCGATAGGGACACAGGGAGCGCTCCGCAGATGAAGGCGATGCAGAAACAGGCACCTCTTATGCAGACGGATGTTGGGCGGAAGCCACACAGAAACGGGCAGACCATGGGCGGAAGGGATTTCGTGATGGGCGGACGCCCTGGCGGGTGAGATCCCCGGTTGCCGAGCAGCCACTACACAGACGCAGCGGCCACAAGCGGCCCCGTTATGGGCTCCGTGGCACCTGTCACTGTTTGCCTGCCTGAGAGGCCCCCCAACTCCCCCCTCCCCTCTGTGCCATGGGGGTCTGGCAGCCCCCCAGCTGTGTTCGCCCTGGGAAGGAAGTGGCAGTCCCTGGAAGGGATTCATGCAGGGGCTTCAGTGCTGGGGGCTGTCTTTGAGTGGAGGGCAATGCTTGTGTAACACTAAGCACATATTTTTCAAGGGGGCTCTGCCCGAGGGGCGTCTTTATTGTTCTGGAACGTTAGCAGAGATGGCCAGGCAAGGCTGCCAGGGGTAGTCACAGCAGCCAATCTGAAAGCAGCAGCAGCACACGTGCCCCATGGACCTGGAGACGCAGGCTCTTCCCCTGTGGAACCACAGCCTGCTCCATAGAAAGGGGAGGGACAGCAAGACAGCCAGGGAGGTGGAGCAGCATCAGCGCCGGCAGCTGAGGAGGGTTGCAGGGCTGGCTCCCTGACCTCTGGCAGCAGCGAGGCAGAGGACCGTGGAGCAACCAGACTGCGGGCCCAGGGGTGCTCCCAGGAAGGTAGGTGGTAGTGGACGTTCCTGGCAGAGGCGTCGCTCCGGTAGAGGCGGGGCTGTAAGTATCGCTGCGGTCATAGTCTCTTTACCGAGCGAGGAGGAGGCAGCCCCGCCCCCTCACTGTCCGAGCCAGTCCCCTACGGAGAAAGCAGCAGGCAAGAGACCCTGCCTGCTGCTTTCTCCGTAGGGGACTGGCTCGGACAGTGAGGGGGCGGGGCTGCGTCCTCCTCGCTCGGTAAAGAGACTATGACCGCAGCGATACTTACAGCCCCGCCCCTACCAGAGCGACGCTTCTGGTTCCTGGGGAGACAAAAAACAAGGGGGTGTTACATGGCAGCTGGTGTGTGGTAGCAATCGCCAGTGAAGACAAGCCAGTCTGTCGGTTGCAAAAGCCTGCAGGGAGAGAAATAAAACACAGCTGATAGGTGTGACACACATAGCATGGTCTGAGCTGCTTACCTGGGTGTAAGGCGAGCATGATCCTGTAAGGGAAACGGGTCAAAGAGAGAGAAGACAACACATATATTGGGTCACAACCATGGCAATCCTAGCAATACTGACCTGTCAGTTGACCCTGTGGAGATTTTGCCCTCCACCGACAAAGTCCCACTTTGTGGCTGCTGGGGGACAGAACCCCACGCCACATGCTCAGAGAGAGAGAGAGAGAGAGAGAGAGAGAGAGAGAGAGAGAGACTGGGGGCCTGGGGCTGGGCTTTTGTGGGAAAGAGGCTGGGTGGGGCTGGGTGCTGATAGGCTCCCTATCTTAGGCATAACTCTGTCGGTTTCCAGACCTAGCAGGCCCAACTCCGTCCTAACTCTGACCTAACTCAGGAGTAGGGTGTTAGAACTTTTCAGGAGAGGGCTGGAGTGGGTAAGGTAAAATGGCTCCTATGGGTCTCCTTGAATTTGGGTCCACCTTTTTGGTCGACCTAAAATTTGTGTCAGCATTTGTGTTGGAGGGGGCGTGTCTGTGCTCGCCAGGGTCTGGAATCCAACGTTAATTGGTTGCCGCCCCCGTTACACCCATGGTCCGCCCATGGTCCGCCCACTTTTAGGTCGACTTTAGGTCCAACTTGTGCTGCTTAGCCCTTGGGTTGGAATGGGCTGTTATTAGTCTGTCGGTCGTAACTTCGACCTAACTTCGCCCTAAATGGTTGCGTTCCAGACCTAACTTCGACCTAAACGACTTAGGCTGACTTTAGGTCTGACTTGTGCTGCTTAGCCCTTGGGTTGGAATGGGCTGTGAGTTGCTTTTTGGTTGACATGCCTACCATAAGGCTGCCACAGTCTCACCAGGGTCTCACCTCATAAATATCTAATTGAAAGACATGACCAGTGCGTGCCATTGGATAGATTTTGCATTGTGTCCACTACATTCCATCAGCAAAATTGCAAGGAAGAATTGAATCCTGCAAGCCTGGGCGTCTTTACACAGTGTCTCAAGTCAGTTATGTTCTGTGCACAAGATAAGGACCTGCAAGCTGAAGTCTTTGCTCAGGGTCAATTCCTTATCAGTGCTCACCAGCTGCAGCTTCCACTGAATTCTGCAAGCATTGTTATTTGCTCAGGAAGTACGTTGACAGAATCAGTATTCTGCCCTTAAACGTTGCCTGTTCGAGTTATCTCTCGTACGGTTTGTCTAGCCAGAGCATGAGTAATGATCCTGTGATTCCATCCGTCATGTTCCCTGCATAACCCGTTTGCCCAGGGCTCTAGAATGTTCTTTATGGGTAAGATGAAGTTATCTATTGGCTGAATCGGTAGATGAATCAACAAAAGCACTGGTTGATTAATTGGTTAACCACGTTGGTGCGGCAGCATCAGTGCTGGGGGAGTTGCACTGGATTGGGCTGCCCACATGCTTAGGCACTGCAGTATTCCTGGCCAAGTTTCCTGCTTTGGGTTGGGTTTCCAATTATACAGAGAGCTTATTTCTATACGTTTTGTATGCAAGGTTATCTCATGAGTTATACTGAAAGCATGTAGGTGGGAATGGGGCCGGCAGGCCCAAGCAAGTGTGATCGCACTCCCTTTCTCTATATTTGTTCACTATTCACACATCATATCTGCACATACCCCTAGAATTTGCTACCAATTGAATACTGCTTTTGCACCTTTGGGTTAGAAGTTATTTTTGCTTTCCTTCCCACACTGCTAGAATCCTACATAGAAGATGTTCTTCCATCATCCATTTGCCCATTTTTAAATGCCTGCTTCTGCTAAGTATGTTTAACAGCTTTATGAGAATGCTCAAACTCTTCTTTTCAGCCTGTAAAACTTCAGCTTTTCCCACCTGCCTAATATATTGAGCTGCTAAAGTGATTGCTGAATGGACATGTTGCATTTATGTACTGGAAACATTGAACATTTTATTTGTGACACATAAGTCATTCCCATCTGTGCATGATTCCTTACTCTGGGGTTACTGACAATTAAGCTCACTGACAACTAATAATGGATTGATTGATTGATTATTGGGCAGAGATCTATTATTTCGAGTGAGCAGTTATCGACAATAGCTGATTAATTAGAGCTTTATGAGCTCCCATAAAGGGCTGTTAAGGACTGTTTCATATTACTGAACACGATCCAAATATATCAGCAGAATAATTATTTTAGGCAGTTTGAAAATTAAATTGGTGATTTTTTTCCCCTCATTCATTAGGAGGAAAGCAAGCAGCACAATTCTAAATGTATTTTATCAGAAGCAAGTCTCACTGACCTTACTTCCAAATAAATATATGTAGGATTATAGCTCTAGATGTAGCTAGGAAATTAACGTTTGGTTATTGTTATTTTATTTAGTTCAAAGATTCTTAGCCCATCTATTCAGTTGAAAACACAAGGTGAAAAACAACAGTAAGAACAATGAAAAAGCAATTACAGTTTGACTTTGTGTAATTGTAACTTACTGTAAATAGTGTGTATGTGTGGGGGGCTGATCAGTACCGAGGAGGTGAGATTTAACTCTTTTCTCCTGTCATGCTCCTTAGTTAAATTCCTCTTCCCCCAGTGGCTTTTTCCCATTGGAGGGAAGCTCCCATGGCTATTTTCTGTGTCTTCAGGTTTGGATCATGGGAGGGGACAGGTTAAATGTAGCATGTAGCCCCCTCCATGGTCCTAATCCTGGTTCCCCTCCCCAGCTACTACTTTGATTATGGAAAACAAGCACAGTGGGGTAAATGAAACATTTAACCTACTTTATCATTTGGGTTTTAGATGTTGACTTTCGACAGTGAAAACCAACGTTTGAGAAATTTCTTTTCTAAACTCAAGTTTTGAGACCCACAGTTTGAAATGTAATTTGGATCCTATAGCCTGGCTTAAATGGAGACATCTGGAATTCAAAATTCTTTTCTTTTTTCTTCTTGTCATTGTGAGAAAGAAAATTAAGCTGATGTGTATTATCACTAAAAGGAAAAAAAAGGGGGGGAGATACTACGAAGCCATACTATGGGGCAGCAGCACCACACCGAAATGCTGAGTTGGAAAATAATTCTGACCTTAAAAGAAAAAAATTAAGATTCCTCAAGCAATATCAAGTGAAATTCCCATAGATTCACAGTGAAAATGAAGTTTAAATATTTTAGAAGTTAATTTCAACATCAGAGCATTCGGTGCTGTACAGCCTTGAATGACTTGATCCTGAAGGGAAACATCAATAGATAACCAGAAGTTCAGATGATACTATGCAGAGAGCCCCCATCAAGCGTAGTTTCCTTGATCCAGCTCAGGTTGAATGTAATTGGAAGTAGGTTGTGATGCCCAAGATTTAATAAGCGTTTTTGGATATAGTGCATGTTTGGCTGGAATGAATAACCTGACCCAGGAACTGAAGCAAGAAATCTGCAGCCCCAGTTGATTGCTGGCAGTACCACTCAACTTTTGTTCCTGGGCATGTGAAGCAGAAAGGACTGGACCCAGCCCTAAACTGTCCCTTTCTTCCCTCTTTCTGACAGCGCAATCCTATCCAACTTACACCACTGGTGTAACCAGCGGGGAAGGGCAGGGAGGCTTTGGAGGGGAGGGGAGATTTAATTCCCCTTTGAATCCCCCTTTGGAGGGGATTTGAATCCCCTTTCTGTTCTAGGGCCTGCTGTTCTCGCTGCACTGCTGGTTACATCAGTGTAAATTGGATAGGATTGCACACTGTAAATTGGATAGGATTACAAAGTACTACCAGCAGTTGGTCGAAGTACACTGGTGATACTAGTACCACTGGTTACGAACCCCTGCTGTAGAGGGAAACTAAAGCAGAGGCCATGAGGGGAATGACCAACAGCTGGTGCCTCTGCTAGTGATTCTTCATTGTGTCCAGTTTCTTTCTCAGGCTGTCTAGCCTTATAGTTAGTTCAGCTGAGTGGATATCATGTCCTGTAATATCTGATATAGCATATTCCCAATGGTGCAAGCTCCTAGAATTCCAGGTCTCAAGGTATATATATACTCAGCCTGGAGATACATGTTTAAAGTTGCCATATAAGTCCCAGATTAAAAATATGGCAAGGAATAAAATATGATGTTCCCATCTCTCTATTAAATTGCATTGACTTGAACTATAATAGTAATAAAATAAAATAAAATAAAACCGCACACCACCACAATAATTTACCTATTGCTTTCCTGAGAGTTAATGAGCATTCTGGGGATGAAATTCGCCAACAACATTTTAGAACAGCTTGAAAGAGCATATTTTATGTGATAAGCCAAATGTAAGTCAAAAAACTCAGTGATTTTAATTTAAAATTCTCTGCCTCATTTCCATAAATGTTAATTTTTCACTCATAAATCTCCTTTAAGTGTTCATGAGGCTAGCGGTGAACACTGTCCATAAATAATTGTATATTTGGCATGTGAGAATAATTTTCTTTAATTGAGGGAGAAGTCACCCTCATTCCAATGAGACAAATGTATATGCTTGTGTTACTTTTACATTTCTTTTACACTTCTTAATAGGGCCCTGCTTGCAAACAGCAGCCAAGGTGGTTGAGGTGGGGGCATCGCATGTTTGACCCTCCACACACATATATACACAAACCCACATCACTATATGGATAACATTGGCATGTCAGGGATAAAATGAGGCTGTAACCATTTGTGCCGACATCTACAGTAAGTCCTCGCTTACCATCGTTTCGCTATCCGTTGTTTCGCTTTAACGTCATCCTCGAAGTTGCAGCTACTTCCGGGTCACACCGGGCTCACGACCCACTTCCTGGTCCTATTTGTGCCCCAGAATGCCTTGCAGGTAGATTCTGCAAGGCATTCTGAGGTGAGAACAAAGCCAAGGAAGTGGGTCGCGATCCCACGCAACCCAGAAGCAGCTTTGCAGTGTACAGCGAGCCTGCCAGAGCGCCCCCCCCCCCAGCATCACTGAGCCTGCCAGTGAAAAACAGGTTCATTATACATTGTTTCATTTAACATCGCAGTTTTCAGGAATACTTCTGGCACATAAAAAATACAGCAGGGAATGGGCAAAATATACAGTACAACAAAATGAATTTATTAATGTTTTAAAATGGGGTGAATTTTGCCTAGCGCATGCCCACTCAGTTACATTAGCTAGACAGGGCAGAGGGGTCTGGCTCAGGGCAGAGGGTCTGGCTCAGTCAGTAGAGCCACCATCTTGCAAGCCCAAAGATTGGCGAATGGCAAGTTTGAGACACGCTGCCAACAAAAAAGCCGTGAGAGCCACTGTGAGGAGAGATAAGAGCTCCCAGCTGCATCGGTCAAGTGTAGGAGGTGATGGCCAGCAGAAAAACACACACACTGCAAAAGGATACCACCTGGAATGTAGCTGTTCACGAAAGATTGGACATTTATACAGTATATTGTTAAAAACCGCATGGGTGGTGGTGGTGGTGGTAGGACAGCCTGCCCATGTACATCGCCTTGGATTAAAGTCAGAGGAGAAATCCAATGACCAAGAAATATGGTATATAAATACTTATATTATCATTATCATTATTATTATCTTTCCTGCCATTCACTCATTGTTGCATCCTAATGAATTCACCAGCACTCACACACACACACACACACACACACACACACACACACACACACACACACACACACACACACACACAGAAAGAGAGATATAAACACTAAGCATGTCATCCATTGACTGCACAAGAGGCAGGCAATGAAAGATAGAGGACCATTGTGGGTCTGTGGCAAAGCTGAAACAGTTAGCTGAGGTTAAAAGACACTTACTCATTGGAAGGAAAGTTATGGCAAATTTAGATAGCATAATAAAAAGCAGAGATATCACCATGCCCAAAAAAGTTCGTATAGTCAGGGCAATGGTGTTCCCAGTAGCAATGTATGGTTGCGAGAGTTGGACCATAAGGAAGGCTGAGCGCCAAAGAATAGATGCTTTTGAACTGTGGTGCTGGAGAAGACTCCTGAGAGTCCCTTAGACTGCTAGGAGATCAAATCAGTCAATTCTAAATGAAATCAAGCCTGACTGTTCCCTGGAAGGACAGGTACTGAGGCTGAAGCTCAAATATTTTGGCCACCTAATGCGAAGAGAGGACTCTCTGGAGAAGACTCTGATGCTGGGAAAGATTGAAGGCAAAAGGAGAAGGGGAAGGCAAAGGATGAGATGGTTAGACAGCATCACCGATGCAACGAACATGAAAATGAGCGAACTCAGGAAGATAGTGGAGGACAGGAAGGCCTGGCGGGATATGGTTCATGGGATCACGAAGGGTCGGACACGACTTAACGACTGAACAACAACAACGGTTCTGTATCTGCTGAGCTTGAGTGATGTGGGGCAAGGGACCAAGGTTGGGCCATCCTCCTGAGTAAAGCAGGATCAAAGATGAAAAGAGGGATACAATGCAAGCCCTAAGAGGTCAGGCTATAAGAGTTCTTATTCAATGGTGGGAAGCAAGGCCAGAGAAAGAAAGAAAAAGAGAGAGAGAGAGAGAGAGAGAGAGAGAGAGAGAGAGAGAGAGAGATGCTCTCCTGCCAGGTACTCAGCACCAAATACTTGTGTATTGGAAGTGGGAATGGTCCACAAGTACAACCATGTTGAGAAAAACTAGCACACATGAGTCAGGTTGTACACACAAAGAACCGTCTTGGCCATTGGGGCTGCATTTTCACAGCAGCTGTGATCTCCATGCTGGCTGCTTGGAGAGTTTGTTACACATTATCCTTTCTTCTCTGGATCATCTACTCCCATATGATCCGACACTAGAATTTTGCAGTGTGAAACCTTAAGAGTATCTCTGATATAAGTAGAAACTAAGTTTCTATTGGGTGATATACAGTATGCATCTTATTATACAATGAGTAATTGTCTTCCAAGTATATTTGTTCTTGGGGGAGGTTAGCGGGCTCTTTGGTTCACCTACTTTCACAGTTGAATAATATACATTGTCAAGACAAAGGACTGGTCAAGATTATTCAAATCTCAAATTAATGATTGTCTTTCGTTATGTGCCCAGTGAAACTGTAATGTTGATGTTAGGCATGCTTAGGTTTTGACTGGTGCTGGCTTTATTTGTCTAAGTTTCCTCTGCGTTCTTTGTTGGCTAATAGCACTGAGCAGCAAGAACAGGGAAAAACCGCAATAGTGTGAAATGCAATTTGATTGAATAAATGCCATCCTGAAAAGCATAGAGCTGAATGAGAGAGGAGGATAATTAGGACCCAGTAAGGAAAGCGCTCAGATTCGTAATGGGTTATTTTGTGGTGCATGACAAAACAGGTGCGATGAGACCTGTGCCTTCAATAGTTTGTAGCGCAACCCAGACAAATAAAAGAAAACGGAGTGATACAGGAAAACACACTCAACGTTTCTTTGAGAAGGTACTCTGATAAATGCACACACACACACACACACACACACACACACACACACACACACACACACACACACACACACACACACACACACACACACACACACACACAGGCAGGTTGCACTAACTAATTTCTGTCCCTGAAAGAACAGTTCATGCTTAACTCTATATCAGGCGTATTTGAGGTTCTTATAAACACCCTCGTATTTCCTTGTGCCGGCCTTCCCTGCTCAAAAGTAGTCACAAACAGGCTTTATGGCACGTTTGCGACTAGTTCGGGTGGTGGAACACTCGTTCCACCTCCCGACCGAAGAAGAGGATTGCATCCTAATTATCAATGACTGCAATTTTAAGATTCACTACTTGTCTTGAAAGCATTTGAATTATTATTATTATTATTATTATTATTATTATTATTATTATTTTACCAATAATGGAGTGGGGGAGATGGAATGGGGAGGGAAAAAAGGGGGGACGTTCTGTATCCCATTACTTTGGATGTATTTGTTATGGTTTGCTCTTATCCAGATTAATGGGACACACTTTCAAAGCAGTAAGAGAGGATAGCTACATGAAGTCTCTTTGGGAAGAAGCTGAATAGTATATATTTTTTCGACTTCCATTGCTTAATTGGGTAGTCTAATGAATGCAGCTTTGTTTTTCCTGACTGAACACAGAGCTGACATAGCAAATAATTTTTCAAGGATAAACTAGCTCCAAATAGCATGTTTATCCAGATTCATTTGCCCCCTTCAGAATAACTCCTGGGTATATCAGAGCCAAGTTACTGAAAAATAATTTTACCATTTAAAGCAAACTCTGTACCTGTCAGAAACTACATACTGATTAGATCAATAAACCCATTAGGATCAGTTTTCAGACCACTGCCTGGGGAAGTGAGTGGAGGGTTCCCTTATTGTTATGCCTTTCATTAATACAGTCTGGTTTGTCCTGTTGAATCCATGTCATCGTTGTTGTAAGGAAGGCAAAACTGGGGGAGATGGGAGGATGTGAAGAATCTTTCTTTTGAAAAGAGTGACCGTAATCATTAATGATCCTGGATATTGAGAATTGCGATCTTTTTAGTATGTCATGCCCTTGGGGATATTTTTCAACAAGGATATTTTCTCCAGGTTCAGTAAGAAATCAAGGACCTGATACACATCTAAGTAAAATGAAAGAGAGAAAAATAATCATTAACTCTAAAAGAGGATGGATTTGACTTCTTGACTGCTATGTTAGTGTAGCAGAGAGTAGTGGCTAAAACATCTCTCTGCTTCATCTCTTGATTCAGCCATGAAGCCACAAGTTGACTTTGAGCCCAACCTATCCTTTTCCCTGACCTATCAACCTATCTTTTTCCCATGCCAAAACAGGCTGTGCTGTATGCTGGAGGAGGACAGATCAGAAGGCTTGCGAGGGAAATGTTTCCATTACCCCTCCATAAGCTTCCCGATCTCCAAAGGGTCTCTTTGGCTCTCCTTTGGCTCCTCTTTAGCTGGCGCAAGTCTGAGGAGACAAAGGGGACACGCCAGCTGCTCCAGGAAGGGTTAGCATTCTGCACAAGTCGCCCATGCTGGATGTTTACCTCCCCCCACCTCTGACATGCCTCCCATCCTCCACCTCATTCCTCCCTCCTCCCGCCCCATTCTGTCCTCCCTGCCAACATACCTGAGTCGGCGGGCCTTCTTCTCCCCACCACCGCTCTGCTGGAGCACTGTTTGTGATGGACATATAGCAGGTACTGCTGCTGGAATGCTAGTTCCAGCAGTGGTAGAGCCCAATAGGATTGGAATGTGTGTATCTCTAAGCCTCAGGAAATGTCTCCTGCAAAATGGGAATAACCAGAAATACAGGAGTACTGAAAGATGACTGAAGAGACACATATTATAAAACATTTATTACTGCTATTCACAGTGACATCAGTAGATGAGCAGTTCACAACCATTAAAATCAATTAAAATTACTTCAATGGGATGTGGATTTTGGCCTAGGTAATGATGAGTAAATTATATTTGATTTGCAGTAATACACACTGAGGGCCCAATCCTATCCAAATTCCAGCACTGATGCAGCCATACCAACAGGGAATGCACTGCATTCTACAGTGTGGGGGCATTCAGAGAAGGACAAGGGAGGTTCTGAGGGCTGGAGCCCGGCCCACAGAGCGATGGAACAACTTTTATGCAGTTGTTCCGTGACTTGCAGAGGCAGATCGTGAGATCCGTCACCTTAAGGCCCTGATAGGATTGGACCAAATGTCATAATTCTGTCCCAGGCAAACCCAGACACAGAATAGTAGATTTGTATGTGCAGTAGTGTGTGTGTGTGTGTGTGTGTGTGTGTGTGTGTGTGTGTGTGTGTGTGTGTGTGTGTGTGTGTGTGTGCAGAAGCATCGTAAGGGGGGTGCCTTGGTGGCCAGGGCCCCCAGGCGCAGACCTCTGAAGGGGCGGAATCACGGGCGAAAACGTACCTTCTTTGGGCCACGTTTCGGCCCTCCTGCCTGCCCTTGGCTCCGAACGCCACTAAAATGAAGTAAAAACGGCGCGGGGGTGTTTGGAGGCAGGGCGTCACGCACCCACACCACATGGGGGCGGAGCGACACCACTCTGTGTGTGTGTGTGTGTGTGTGTGTGTGTGTGTGTGTGTGTGTGTGAGAGAGAGAGAGAGAGAGAGAGAGAGAGAGAGAGAGAGAGAGAACATTGGTAACATTGTTTGTTTGGTACTCCCATTAAATCCAGTGGTATCATCACTAATACATTTTCCTTTTAATCATTAATCTAAGAGTTTTTATCACTGTAAAATTGACTGCAACAGATTAAAAAGTGTTTTATTTATCATTGTGAAAGAAAATACGTTGTATGAATTCTCTTTAAAAAAAAATCCCTGAAACCGGGGGAGGGGGGATTTTTCCTGAATTTCCCTACTGCTTTTTCTGGGTCTTCGCATCTCTGCCCCCTTTCTCAAAGAACTACTATATAACAACCTTTGTCCTTGATTATGGTCAAAAAGCATTTTTTTTTCATTCAGCAGGATTTAAGGAACTTTTATTTTTTGCGGTAGCTTATTTTCCAATGATTCATTTTGTATAGATGTTTCAATCATAATGCAAGCTGCTTTGAGTTTCTGCAAATAAAGCAGGGGAAACGTCCCTAGGTAAATAAAATGAAACTAAATATATCCTATGCATCCTAGACTAAAATCCTTGTAATAGTTCATCAATGGTTAAGGAGAACATTACGAGAGTTGTTCATGGCTCCAAGTTAGTTCTTATCTTGTCTCGAAGTGTATCTGACTTGCTAGAAGCAAAAGTCCAAACCAGTTTTCTTCGTCCATACTGAATTTGTCTGCAAGAGATGACAGAAGACTTCAGGGGTTCAGGGCAAAACTACAATTTTATGTCAATCAGGCTACAGGCTACAGGCAAAATATGGTCTCAAGTCAAAACATGCAATGAATCGTATAATATAACATTTTGGTCCTGTTGTTGTCGTTTGTGTGAAAAACTTTGGAATTCCAGCTCAATGCTATGAAAGTTTCTTTAAAAAAAACTTTAGGAAGGAAATGCAAAAGATAACATGGGATTTTTTTTTAAAGTGATATTTGTGGTTCTTTTTCCAGAGTCAGCAGAATGCTTGAGAGAGAAATGATTTTGAAGTCATAACATAAAAGAAGCAGATAAGCGTGAATAAAATGTCAAGGGAGATTTTCATGTGACAACTTGTTTATTTTGGCCAGATATACACCACCTCCCTTGAGTTCTATGGATCCTCTTCAGGACAGAGAAATGCTCTTCACACATTCATATCTGAATGACACTAAAAGTCTTGCAGGCCTGTTGGCTCAACCACATAACCTTCAGCTCTGGTCATTTCCCCTTAAATAACTACTAGGACTTGGAGAGGGGGACCATCCTCCAAGTAATCCTAAAAATTGGCAGCAGCTGATTCCATCGCATCCCACTTTCCCACACTGCTAATGCTAGCTATCTCCCCCAAGACCAGCTAGGTGCCCATACTGCTACTGCTTTGTCTCTTGTAGGCCAAAAACCAATGGAATGCCTGCAGATCAGCACCCACACTGGCACCTCCCATCTGCCACCTGCCATACGAAAATATGAATCAACAGAATAATCCGAGCACAGCCTCTCTTAACCACTGTAAATTTCCAGTGTCCAATGTATGTGATTCCATCCTCACCACAAGCCAGCTACACCACTGTGGTGACTATACCATTCTGAAGTAGTGCATCTCAGTGATGTTGGACTCAATTCACGTCAATTACTTGACTCGGACTTGATTCGGTGATTGTAAAAGACTTGAAAGACTTGACTTGAGACTTGGAGCCTTTTACGACAAGTCCAATTTTATCCAGGTTTAAACCCATTTTCCCTATTAAATAGATAGGGACTCGCAACTCGCAACCAAAGACTCGGGACTGTCTTGCTTTGGGAAGCACCCCACTCTGGGGACCCCAAATGATTCAACCCAACTTCTCCTTCTAGGAGCAAGTTTGTTCCCTTTTAAATACCCGCTTTGACTGAAAAACACCTCTTCCCTCTCAAATAGCCACAAAGCTGTGTGTAAAAACGAAAGCTGAACTCCTCTGGACAATTAACCAAAATTTATTGCTTCACAGCAACCCTTATCTCCCTAACACCATAAATTATCCCACAGCAGAAACCTTTCTGCTAAACTGAAACAGTCTATCTCCCAAAAATCCAAGCAATCCCTTTGTGACTCAGTCCACAGAAAGAGACAGCCCCTGCTGTCTTCTTTCTTCCAACAAGTCACTCTCAAACCCGGGCTCTTTCAGCTGGCATCCGGTCCAGGCAGGCAGCAGGCTGGCTTCTTCCTTTCCCTGTCGGCTCAGCGTCCTCCAGCTGGCCATCGTCCTTCCAGAAGTCCAACATGCAGTCCTCCTCCTGGTCCTAAGCAGCAGCATCCCGTCGTCGCTCGGAAATCGGGCAGCATATCCCCGTGGCAAGCTAGCAAGGCTTCTTCCTGCTCCTACTGCTGCTGCTTTTATACTCAAAGCCCTCATTAGTCCATCATGGATCACAGCTGGGGGCTGCAATCCAAAGTCCTAAAGCCCTAATTATTGGCAACACCTGGGGGGCACACCCTGCATGGGCAGTAGGTGTGCCTCCACCCACGCAGTCCTGGGTGTTGACCCCTTGCTGCCCAGGCCTGTCAAAGTCCTGTCAAAAGTCCAAGTTTTCATCTGTTAACTCCTTGCTGCCCGGATCTGTCAACAAGGGTCCACTGCTGACACCACACTTGGCTCCTGCCAGTCTGCTGGATCTTCTTCCATTACAGGGACTTGGAGGCAAAGACTTGGGACTAGACTTGAGACTTGGATCCAGAGACTTGGGACTTGACTCGAGACTTGGAGTCAGAGTCTTGATCCACATCCCTGGTGCATTTCAAACTCATGGGGAATCAACTGTTTGTTCGACAAACTCTCCTGACCCCAGACCAAAATTGATATTCTGTCAATGGACTCCCATTGTTGGTGACAAAAAAGGAGCCCCTCTGCATCGCTGCTCATGGCCAAGTTCTTCTCCAGAGCTTGAACAGGGCTCAGGGGGAAAAGAAATCTCACCGTCTTTTTCAAATGCACCATGTGCTCCCAGCCTCTTTGATCCATTTTATGAATGTCTAACCTGACTGCCATCCCTCTGCCCCTGAGAAAGTCTTCCTTCGCAAGGTCCATCCTGACAGATCCCTCTTACCCCAGGCCAGCAGCTCACTGGACCTAAAACCCCTGAAGTAGACAATGAGCATTGTGCTTTGAAAAATGTGGTGTGATGAGCAAAGCTCACCAAAGCCTTGGTGTTTGCTGCCAGGATCTCAGTGGTGAAAGGAAAGGTGCACATGGGTGACCCTCTAGTATATGCTTCACTCTGATATCCTCCATGATAAACTGGAACCTTCCAACCTTAGCAAGAAAAGCCACAACTAGCAAGTACCCTGAGAGCATTCTTAGTGCCTTATCCAATCCCTTAGTTCAGTGGTTCCCAAACTGGGAAGTGTGGCTCCCAGGGGAGCCGTGGAAACCAGCTAGGGGAGCCGCAGAGTGCCACAGTATTCTCTTGGAAAACAGTGCAATACCAATTAGCATTCATCAACATAATGTAATGAGGAGCTGCAGTCAATGATCAGCAATGGTCAAGGGAGCCACAGGTCGAAAACATTTGGGAAACACTGCTTTACTTGGACCAGGAAGTGTGTCAAATATTCAGGCGATGGGCTTGCTGTTTCCCATTCTGCATACCACCTTGAACATCATGGAAGTTCATGGCCGTATGCTTTCAGCTTGCCCATGTGCTGGGCAATATTGATGTTTCAGTGTCCATGTGTATGTCTCTGAGCTAAGACTCTAAAGCAGGAGTTCTCAACCTTTGGAGGCCCAGGTACCCTCTATCATGGTCCAATTTTCTGAAGTACCCCCTGCTAATTAACTATTAATTAATTGGATTAACCAATTAATTAATAAGGTAATTAATCATTAAATAAAGTACTAAAACAATTTTAAATGTGAAAAATGTCTTATATCACTCTGTGTGTGTGTGTGTGTGTGTGTGTGTGTGTGTGTGTGTGTGTGTGTGTGTGTGTGAGACAGACAGACAGACAGACAGACAGACAGACAGACAGACATATGCAAGGATCTCTTTTTTTCTCCAAGTCACACTTCCCAAAATCAGCTCCTCCCCCACCCCACCAAAGTATATTTTCCAAAGTACAAAAAAATAAGCCCAAAATCAAAATCAGAGACACAGAAGGGCTACGAAAATAATTACAATTTAAAATCCATGTTAAAATTAACACTTAATTAGCTGTTGATGGGGCGGATAAGGGGCAGGGCTTGGTGTACCCCCAGCAAGAGGTCCGCATACCCCTAGGGGTACCCGTACCACAGGTTGAGAACCCCTGCTCTAAAGAGTCCAAGGCATAGGTTCTGGTTCCATATATGGGCCATGTGTGCCAGCTCCCAGAGTGTTCCATATATGGGCAGAGTGTGCCAGCTGTACACTATGGGTGTCCTCAACACTTTTCTCCTGGTTCAGACTGCAGTGTTGAGCGGGAGGAGTAGCCCTAACCAGTAGCGTCACTAGGACGCGCATCACCCTGGGGCGGGGGACGTGCGTCACCCTAGTGACGCTCTGTCATCGCGGCGCGGGGGTGGGGGCGACCCGGCTCCCCCCCCGCATCGCGTCGCCCTCCCGGTCGCCCTCCGGACGCTCCCAGGCCGGCCCGGGAGCCGGCCCCGGAGCGTCCGACCCCGTCGGCGCTCCAGGGCCTTCTGAAAGAAGGCCCACGCAGCGCGTTCATCTGGGTATTTCCCGGATGAACGCGCATGCGCAGACCGTTTTGAGGGCAAAAAGCCCTCAAAACGGTCTCTGCGCATGTGCGAAAATCCGGGAAATACCCGGATGAACGCGCTGCTTGGGCCTTCTTTCAGAAGGCCCTGGAGCGCCGACAGGGTCGGATGCTCCAAGGCCGTCTCCCGGGCCGGCCTCGGAGCGTCTGGAGGGTGTCGCGCGTCACGGAGGTGACGTGCGAGGGGATGCGCACGTCACCCCATGGCGCGCGTCACCCCCAGGCGGCCCGCCCCCCCGCTACGCTCCAGTGACGCCCCTGGCCCTAACGGTCACCCGAGCACCTTCCCTCAGCACTTCCTCCAATCATCATGCCCTATCCTTCCATCTCAACTTGTGCAAACAGCCCCCACCCCCACGATTCCCTTGAGGGAAGTATGGTGGAGTTGTGATGAAGACGTAAACTAATCCACTGCATTCACTAATCCCAGAGAGAACTGCTTTCTGCTTCCAGTTCTTTACGCAATTTACTTTTATTTACCTACTTATTACTAGTGCATATTTTCCCATGGAACGAATCATTTCAAATATTCTACAAACATACAGCTTGACTTTTTTAAAAATTGGGTAGATTAAATTTTATGCTCAGAGGCATACTTTGATATAACTTTATCTTTTATTATTATTATTTGCTTACAGGGGCCATGCTTTTAGCGAAGTATAGCTGAAGGGTTGTTTTTTTTCCCCTCTTTTATTTAATCAATGTTTTCGAGGCTCAGAGTATTAATCACTTTAAAAGCCAGGCAGAGCAAGTAAGAATAAAGGAGTGAATGTGTGCAAGCTGAATATTAAATCTGTAAAAGGCTCTAAGATTGATATTAATAGATTTTTTGCCTGGTGCAGCATCCTACAAAGACAGATGGAGATCAAAAGATAACTTACAATCAACTTTCTTTATACAGTATTTTGTGGTTGATCTTTTTTTTTTCTTGTTGAAATTTTGCTACCTTGATACTGGGAGTTGTGTAACCTAATCCCTCTGATGCCAAATTTCTTTTCAACGACCATCATATATAGAAAAGCAGATACAACGGTGTTTTGGTGTTGTTGTTGTTGTTTTTCAATTGCTCATATTTCCCCTCCATAGCACAGTCAAGCTATTTGACATTGTTCTGAGATATTGTTCAGATTATTCTTCATTCAAAGCACTCAGCTGGCTGTTCTGCATCTTACCAAGCCACTCCTCATTGCTCCCCACACACTGCACAGACCTAGCTAACTAGGTCTAGAACATGAAGTGATTGCTTCTGTTGCTGCAAGAGTACAAACATTGTTTTTAACCTGTTGCTTGTCTGTGAGCCCAAGGACTGTAAAGCACATTGCGACAGTGCGTAGGCTTCTCATACCAGTGTGGCGGTCAGCACCATCAGGCCTCTGCCATTGAAGGAGCTATGCCCACTGGAGGCCGGTAAGCTCTCCATCAGCCTGCGGGTAGGTGGGGGAGGGCGGTGGGGAAGAGGCGTTCCGGGGTGGGGAGATGGCGGGGAGGAGGCTGGATCAGGCCCAGAAGGGGGGCAGGCTCAGCGGAGGAGACATTTGCCAAATCCTATCCCCAGTCACATGCCTGAAAGCCCAGCATGGGGGATAGGATTTTGCTGGCGCGTCTCCGAGTAACCCCATAGGGGCTGTTGGGGCTCAGCACGGGAGAAGGAGATGATCATCCCCTTTCCTCGAGGAGACCTCCGACCCCGCACTGGATGCAGTGGAGTCTGCTCCGGCACCACTGCATCCAAGCACGGGGCTTTTAATAGGATTGGGCTGTGAGATGCTCTTCTGCATCAGTAAATATGCAACATTTGTTCTGGAAGTGAAACATCACAGATACACCCTGCATTTTAGGATCGTCTCGTCTTCTCTAAAAATCCTGGAGAGTTAGCCAATTTGGGTGCAAATAAGAGGAGCACTGCTGCTGACTTTGTGCTAATTGGTGCAAACTGATTTATTTCTATTTGAACATATCTATTACTTTGCAGGCAAATCTGAGATAAGGAGGCATTGCCTGAAGACAATTGACTGTGCACCAATCTATCCTAAGAAACATTGTGTGGGCAGAAAACAGCTTGGTATAGAAACATTTTAATGTAATGGGCCTTAAGAGCAATGTGTTACAGTGTGCAGCTACACCAGCTTCTCTCTACTAAAGGAGTAAAAAGGTTCATGGAGAGTCTAACCACATGTGTATTCAATTGTGCGTAATTTTTGTGCGTAATTTTTTCTAGTCTCATTGAAACGTCGTTTGCTTTCCTTCAAAATCTTCCAATACTTCATTGGAGAAAGAATCCCGTTTTTGAATTTCATGTTAGGTGACTTCTGATGGTTACTCTAACATCTTTGAAACTTTGGATACAAGGGGAGGTTGAGGCTGAGCATTCATTCCCCTTCCATCCAAAAGGGACGAGACCTATCAATAATCATTCCTACAGCTTTATCTGAGTTCACCTTCAGTCAAGTTGCTCTCATCCACCTTGGTCAGTCCAGGGACTGGAATGAAATGAACAAGAGAGGCACAGGTGACTACAGCCCAATCCTAACCACCACCCCCCCAGCACTTTATAGCATACAGCCATGCCAACGGAGGCTGTGCTGAACATTATGGTGGAGGAGCACTCAGCCTGCAGGAGATAAGAAAAATACCCCTTAGTAGACTGCCTTATGAGTCTCCACAGACGTAAGCCAGCTATTTTGCTGGCGTAAGGAGAAAAAAGGAGAAAAAAGGAGAAAAAAGGGGATGGTTCAAAAAGAGGGGACAAGTCCCTGCCACTGAGATCCATCCCCTGCCTTCCCCCTCCCCACCCATGACATACATCCACTGCCAACTTATTGGTGCCGATGGAGGCCTCTGGAGTACTGTTGCATGCGTTGCTGCCCATTTGTGTCAGCTTCCCAGCAGTGTGCAACAGCAGCCTGGCTTTCCTGTCACCAGAAAGTACCCTGCACTGCTGGAACATGAGGATTGGGCCCTAAGTCAACTTATTTGTTTCCTCATATTTTTCCTCCGAGAAATATATTGTTATGTTGACCAAAGCAAGTGCTGAGAATAGATGGGATTTTCCTTTCTGCAGTGATGCCTGCTGTTATTTCCAGTAACCCTTGTGTAATTATTACTGCAACTGCAGAGTGCCATTCTGCACTGAATACGGTGAGAAAAATTTCTCCCACAGTTGCTTTTAAATGTATCCCAGCGACCCCTAACATAATTCCTGTATCTCAATAGTTCTTTCCCTTTAAAGATTTTCTTTCTGTAGTGTTGTGATTCTCATCTGATGCAGAAGGTTGATAAGCTGTTTCATCCTATTTGTCTGTATTGCTACGTGGATCCTGTACCTGTGCAGAAGATTTCGATTGAGTTTCTTATTATTGTACAGTGTTTTGGCCAACAGGAAAGAAAGGATATATGGGCACTGATGTTTTAAGCTCAGCCCTTTCTGACAACAAACAGCCCCCTTTCCTAGAAAAGACACTGGATTTGCAAACCATTGCAAAGGTCCCTTTGGAGATTGAATGGCAGTATATACAAATTTTAATCAATCGATCGATCAATGTAAAGGATGGAAATACATTTTAAGAGTCTGATTACTCACACCATAGAGACTTGGGTCCTAAAAACTGTGCGGATTGAACACTTCCCCATCCCCCTCATCCATGCTACTCCCCCAACCCTTCTGAAAAAGCTCATCCTCAGGATCGGATGAATGTTGTGGAACAGGTTGTGGAACCCATGGGGAATTGGAACCTACTTTTAAAGGACAGAAGCACCTTTCTGTGCACACTCAATAACTTTGGATCCAAGCTATATGGACAAAACAAAACAGAAGAGTTGCCAGTTGAAGGTACATTTGATTCCATGTAGGCTATACATTTGAATGGCACTCCTTGAGGTTCTGCTTTGACCACTTGGTGGGAAAATAGTTTGTTGTTTCTCATGCACATTAGAACAAGTCCTAGGCATGAGATTTCCTCACATCTTGGCTTTATTTTCAAAAGTGTATAATTGCACCATGTATATGATTTGAACTTTAAAGGGACTGTTCTATTTGAAACAGCCCATGGGCAAGGCTGCTGCATGTTTGGTAACACAGAGCTATAAAATATCTGTATTTACTCCAGTCTCCCAGAACATTATAAAAAATGGTACTGATATCAGTGCCCTGATGTAACCTAGAAGACTCTGTGATATCTACATTTATTAGTCTCCTCCTCACCTCTCCTCCAAGCTCAGTGCAGTATACATCTGCGTTTCCCTGTTTTATCCACCCAACATCTCTGTGAAATATACAGGTGCTTTGATCACACAGCAAGTGGAGTGAGAGCCACTTCCCTCTTTTGCTATGTATCTAGGCTTAGAATATCATGGCCATATGGGTGCAAATTCCAGAGGAGTACCTATATTAGCTAGAAAACCAACGAAAAGTCTCATGGCACCTTAAAGAAAGAACACATATGTTTCAACATAAACTTTAGTGGAACTAGCTTGTAGCTGAAGTTAATTTGGTAGTCTGCCACCCCACAGCCAATGGTTGTGGGTGATGGTGTCCTTTGCTTGGTCGTGAAGCATGGGGTTAGATGGGCACGTGATTAGCCTGAACAAGCCAAGGGCAGGGCCAGAAAAGACCAACTTGCATGCAGCCTCCATCTCTCAGCACTCTAAGATAGGAGGAGTTTGTAACCTAGTCCACCTGCTTTCATGATAGCCTGGAATTAGCTGATTACCCTTCTTCTTCTTCTTCTTCTTCTTCTTCTTCTTCTTCTTCTTCTTCTTCTTCTTCTTCTTCTTCTTCTTCTTCTTGCTTTAGACCTGGTTGGCTATTGGAGGTTTTTTGCCCACCCCAGATTGTCCATCAGGTATGGTGTTTAGCCAGGGTGTCCACACCACGACCAGCTTGTAAAGTGTGGGACAGGGAGTAGGAGTAGTGGTTTGGTGTCTATTCTTAGGCACGTAAAAGTCAGGGGGAGAATCAGAACTGGTCTCAAGAGGCTGTCTGGTGCAGGGATTCAGGCTGGTGATCCCTTGGGTTTGAATTGTGATGTCTACTCAGTGGTGTTACTTTATGGCACATTCGCGATGGCTTCCGGCAGCGGAGCACTCACTCCGCCACCAGATAAACCGTCAGGAATGCGCTATAAATGTAGTTTAGCCCTAGTATGGCCCTCTCTTGCTCCGCGAACATTTGTGTGCTGGAAAAAAAATCACTCCTCTATCATTCTTGACTCCCCTCTTGTCTTCTCTTCTACAACCCCATCTTCAAGTTATTTATTTATTTATTTATTTATTTATTTATTTTAAGAATTTTTACCTCGTCTTTCTCATGATAAGGGCAATCAAGGCAGCTTACAATTAACAGTACAATCCTACTTAAAGATCGGGAGGCCAGCTGAGGCCGTTCGCCCGATCTAGTGCTCCGCCATGGGCTGCCTGCAGCAGGCAGCCCACAGTGGAAAAGTCTACTCGAGGAAGGGGATGCTCAGCTGCCCTCCTGAGCCCGGCAGAGACCAGGATATGGCAGACGCCATGTCTCCGCCCCCGCCCGGGCTGGGCCTATGGCCGCCCTCCTGACTCCGCCGTTCCTCCCCCCCTGTCCACCGAGCACCTAAGCCACTGGCGTCGCTCTAGGTGGGGCAGAAAGCTAAGTTCTGCAGCTTTCCGCCCCACCATTACTCTCTGGTACGAGGTGCCCCGCCCCCTCGTTGTCGGAGCCTTCGGTGGATCGAAGGCAACGCGCAGGAGAGTCCCTGTGCGTTGCTTTCTCTCCGCTGACGGGCTCCTATGACAAGGGGGCGGGGCACCTCGTACCGGAGAGTAACGGTGGGGCGGAACGCTGCAGAACTTAGCTTTCCGCCCCACCTAGAGCAACGCCAGTGACCTGAGCCGTCTGCCAGATCCTACCTTGCTTGGGTCCGGCAGCGGCCCGAGTCCTCGGCCGGTGGAGCAGGGCAGGCTGTAAAGTAGTCTGCAAATGTGCTTTACGGCACGTTTGCGACTACTCTGAGTTACTCCGGGCGGTGGATCGCTAGGTCCGCTGCCCAGAAGTTAAGCTGGATTGCGCCCTAAAACATGTTAAAATACATAATAAAATACAATACAATAAAAACAATTAAAACAGATATTTAAAACAATTAAAACAAACAAACCCAGTGGGTCACCTTATGATTGCATTTATTAAAAAGCCAACCCACCATGTCAGCCATCGAACGCCAACCTGAAGAAAAATGTCTTGAGGTCTGTTTGTTATGTGGTTTGTTTGTTATCATGGCTTTTAACCCCGTAACAAACATTTTATCTTCAGCTATTATTTCCATCATTTTTTAAAAAAGAGGTCATGTTATTTTAAAAGGGTCATGAATCATGAACGATGACTGAAAGTATGACTATTCAAATATTTTTCATAGGATACATGGTTTTTTCCCAACTGTACTCAGGAACTAAAAAACAAAACAAAACGTATTATTATTTCATCGCCATAAAGATGTTAGAAAAATAGCTAAGTAAGAGAAGTTGATACACCAACAAAATGGTTGGACTGGAAACCGGCCGCTTCTGTGAGCTTTGAACAAATAAAAACATATCTGGGTGAGACTGATGGAACTGGTTCAGATGTACATCCAAGCCTTCTTTCATAGATACTGAAATCTTTTTAATAATATTCTACTATTGTCACCATAGCACATTATGTTCCACCCACAACTGCGACTCAGCAAGTTCATTCCATCACACAACTACCTACAAATGGAAGGCAGCATTTATTTATTTATTATTTTTGCCCATAGGCAAAACCCCCAGAATGCTACGGTGATTGCCATCAGTGTATTGCAGCTTTCATAGTTCAATAGCAGGCTGGCACATTGAAAGAATGTACAATACTGTAAGAGTTGCTTCTATGATAACATATAAAGCACTTTGAAGGTATTTTGAAATACTGAGACTTTCTGTGTATTGGAGATCCTAGAAATGTAGATCTTGTTGGGTTTCTATTAACTGTCTGATTGCATGTTTCCTTTATATTTTGCAAGCTGCCATCTTGTGGTAGTTAGCTTGCTTGCATCGGATGTGTTAGACCTAAAGTGCAGACCACTGACAAAATAAGTGAAGCATGTTTGAGTCTCAGCCATCCAGGTTTAGCGCAGCCCAGTTCAGTGAATTAAGCAAGCATTTCTAAAGTATAGAGAAGATGATAGACACTGAATCTTTCAGGATTAGGGGCTTGAAGCATTTCCTTCTTGTGTAGGAGGTCTGTAGGAGGTCATACATTCTTTTGGGGGGTAGGAATCTGGCAGATTTGTCCCTTTATTCCTGCATATATTTGCACCTTCCCACATGCTGGCATCACATTTTCAAGACACTTATCTGCAGAAGTGGATTTGCAGCTTTTGCAATGCAGGTGCGGATCATTTTACACATGGGTTTGCCCAATTGGTTTAATTATGTATCATGCTCTATTCAAATGCATAGATATTTCTCCACACACAATACAATGCAGACAGTAGCGTCACTAGGACGCGCGTCACCCTGGGGCAGGGGGCGCGTGTCACCCTAGTGACGCTACAATATCGCGGCGTGGGGAGGACCCGGCTCCCCCCCTGCGTCGCCCTCCGGATGCTCCGAGGCCGGCCCGGGAGCCAGCCTCGGAGCGTCCGACCCCGTTGACGCTCCAGGGCCTTCTGAAAGAAGGCCCAGGCAGCGCGTCCATCTGGGTATTTTCCGGATTTTCGCGCATGCGCAGACCCGTTTTGAGGGCAAAAAGCTTTCAGAAGGCCCTGGAGCGCCGACGGGGTCGGACGCTCCGAGGCCGGCTCCCGGGCCGGCCTCGGAGCGTCCGAAGGGTGTCGCGTCACGGAGGTGGCGCGCGCGGGGTGCGCGCGTCACCCCGTGGCGCGCGTCACCCGGGGGCACCCCGCCACGCTCCAGCGACGCCCCTGAATGCAGATCTGAATCATTGTTGCATATCGTGTACACATTATTTGCCCCAACCCAGCAACAGACCCAACCTACACATTATGCAGAGTCAGATGGTAAACTGAGGAGGGAGAATTCTGAACTGGTCTGCTTCAGAAACTCATGTGCAGGGTCATATTTGAGAACATTTCTCCATGCAAAAACATGAGATGTAGAGAAAGAGGAATGAACACCCTGGAAGGATTTTAGCATGACCCCTCCCTGATATCCTGGTTTACTACATGCAGCTAGCTTTTCTTGCATGGGGGAGGAGGTAAGGAGAGCAATGGTGCTCCCGGCCCCCGAGCGCCCACCCCCATCGCTCTCCCTACCTTCTTCAGCCTCCTCGCCGCCACCGCCGCCGGCCCTGCGCTCACCTCGGCGCGACTTTTAAACAGCCGCGCCGAGGTGAGCGCGGGGCCGGCGGCGGCGGTGGCCCAGCTGAAGATGGTGCCCCCCCGGAAGATGGCGCCTGGGGCCCGAGGCCACAGGGCCCCCCCCAAAGAACGCCACTGCTTCCCACCCCCTTTCTCTCCTTGGACTTACGCCAGTGAAATTGCTTGCGCAGGTCCGAAGAGACTCATTGCGGGGCAGAAGGCTTATGGAGGGGAAAGGGGATTTATCATGTTTCCCTTCCAAAGCCTCCCACCCCAACCACCCCTGTTGGATACATTGCACACCTTTTCGGCCTGGCTGCACCAGCGGGAGGAGGGATGGATAGGATTGTGCCATTAGTCATGACTAAATCTGCAAACCTTTGCATACTTACCTAAAAGTAATTCTCATTTAAACCAGTGGGACCTTATAAGAACATAAGAAGAGCCCTGCTGGATCAGGCCAAAGGCCCTTCTAGTCCAGCTTCCTGTATCACACAGTGGCCCCACCGGATGCCTCAGGGAGCACACAAGACAACAAGATACCTGTATCCTGTCGCCAGTCCCTTGCACCTGGCACAGAGAAAACCTACTCCTACAACCAGAAGGTTGCTTATCCCCATCTCAGTAAACCTTACTTCTGAGTAAACATGCCTAGAATTGTGTGGTTTGCTGCATTGAAAGTAGTTTAGAGTAGGAGAGATCTGATTCTCTTCGCTTTGACCTTTAAAAAGTAACAAAATATGCATCAACTCAGTTTGGATTTTTTTACCTTGTTTAAATATAAATTTGCAAACTCATGAACACTCAGCTGAACGGTTTGCTTTTATTACTAGAGTGGTCTAGTAACATTGCTTCATTAGGTACTGGTACTGCCACTGGTTTTGAGGCTTTGCTGGGTTGTGGCCTTATTGTGTATACTTATCAGGTGCCAATAGAGTAGCAATAGCTCAGCAAATGATATTGTATTTGCAGCCCAAATTGCCTGCATTTCACGGCAATAAATGTCTCCTTATATAATAATATTTCATTTATTCCTTAACACAATCCCAGATATTTTACTGGTGCTATGGGACAATTTGAACTTTGTTAACAAAATATGTCTCTCTTGGGCACCTAATAACCATGTGGTGTTGTTTGATCTCGCTCCAAATTGTGCCTCCCCTGGGTTGTTGTTCCAAATGTACATCTTCTCAGTGTCTATCGGCAGTCTGCGCTTAGCACTTGATCTCTTTCCATTAGCGCGTCTCTCCTGGGGGATCTGAATCTTCTGAAGTTCAGTTTGTAAAGATGCTCTGAGAATGCTGAGAATGGGGAATGCTAGCTGGGATGGTTGAGACAATAGTTCAACAACAAGCATATGGTCAGCAGATGGGGGAAAAAGAAGAGAATAAAAATGATCCTGTTCCATATTGATTGAGGGAAAAAAATGATACGGCTGCTATTCAAAGAGCCACCTTAAGCAGGTCTAAGGGCTGGGGAATGCATAATGCAATTTAGGATCTATTTGAACAGAAGAGCACAGTGTCCTATCAAAAGCTGCTTTGAAACTCCCCTCAGGTTCAAAAGTAATTTGCCGTGCAGCCTGGAGGCTACGGTTTGGCAGGCACAACTCCAAGTCTTCATCTCACAAGACTGATTGTGTGGATCATTGGATCCTGGCTTATTTACATGTGTATTTAATTCAAGGGGAGGAAGCCATATAAAGTATTTCCCCACAAAATGGAGACACAAAAGGGTCACCTTTGCTCACATGAGCCTGCCTGAGTTCTCGAATCAGACTCACGCATCCCGTTCTCTGATTCGAGTTCAGTTGGAGGGTACCAGGGGCAGGGTCTTTTCCATAGTGGTGCCTAGAACTCCTTCCCCCCAGGGGTCTATTGGGGGTCCACCTCTGCCAAGCCCTCTCTCTGGCAGCTTTTGAGTGAGCTGAAAAGAATTGCAATGACTGATTTTATTGCTGTTTTGTTCTGGGTTTGGGTTTTTTGACATTGTTTTGTTTTAATGTTATTCTATCCTAGTGGTTCTATACCACCTTGAGAGATTTTAAACTAGAAAGTCAGGACAAAGATATTTTAAATAAATGAATATTTATAAACTCTGACAGAAGACTGAAAACGGATGCCTAAGGCTCTTCTTTGTCCTCAGGCCAAAGTAGACGTGCAGCTAATTCCGCAACAGGGCTGCGAAATGTGGTAAAGCTAGGCTTACCAGATCTCCAACCGGGACAGAGTGCTAGACCTTTAGGAGAAGGAATGTGGGCAGGTGTAGCTTGTTAAACCTTAGAGCACAATCCTAGGCATGTCTACTCAGAAGCAAGCCCCATTGTGTTCAGTGGGGCTTGCTTCTGGGTAGACATGCCTAGGATTGTGCTCTAAGGTTTAACAAGCTACACCTGCCCACATTCCTTCTCCTAAAGGTCTAGCACTCTGTCCCAGCTGGAGATCCGGTAAGCCCAGGTAAAGCCATTGCGGGGGAAGAGGGGCTCTGTGTTTTTCCCCTGCCATGGTGTTGGTTCCAATCAAGGCCCAGTTGCATGGATGTCAATGGAGGGTTTTTCCTAATAAAAACAGTGCATGGTGGGAGGAGTTAGCAGGATCAAAACTGTGGCATGGGCAAAGTACTAAAGCCCACCACCATGCATGCTGCCATATTACTATGTTCTGTGCCCCCTGCACTATTTATAAATTAACTCCCTCCATTTATTATTTGTTTTCTTTATTTCTCAAATGTAATACCCACTTGATGGGTTCCACTTGATGGGTTCTCAACGCAGCTTATGAAATACAGTAAAATGCAACAAATTCATGTAAAATCAATAAACAAAACATAAATCAAGGACATGTTTTTAAAAAAATCTATATACAGATCAACCAGCCGCTTAAAATAACCAAGTCCAGCTCAGCAGCAAAGGTACTCCTAGGATTTTTAAAAAGTGTTAACTTATTTTCAAAAGGATAGAAGGTAAACCACCAGAAGGACCTTCCTTGGAAGGAAGTTCTACTGTGAGGGCATCATTACTGAAAAGAGTATGTGGTCTGAGTAGTATCATGCCTTACTTCATACACAGCGCAATCCTATCCAACTTACACCACTGGTGTAACCAGCAGTGCAGTGAGGAGGCCCTAGAATGGAAAGGGGATTCAAATCCCCTTTGAATCCCCCTTTGGAGAGGATTTGAATCCCTTTTCCATTCTGGGGCCTCCCGTTCTAGCTGCACCACTGGTTACACCGGTGGTGTACGTTGGATAGGATTGTGCTGACAGTGAGGGTACGCCAAGCAGGAACTCATAATAAAGATATGGGATGGGTAGAGAAAGCACTCTTTCAGGTGTTCTGGATATGGGACAACTATACTTATATACCAGGAGTGGCCAACCTTCCACCATTAAAGCCTCTGCATTCTTAAGAGTTGTGTAGAAGGCAGAATCTTGGCAGCTGCACTTGCTGATGGTGCTGCTAAAGCAACTGCACTTGCTGAAATGCCTGCACCAATGCCCTAACCATTAAAGGTCCAGGAGCATTCATGTTGAAAGGTCGGCCACTCCTGTTATATACTATACAAGGCAACATACTTGACGCCTACCTGCTTTCTTCTGGGCCAGCTGTATTTTCTGAACATTCTTTAAAAAACTAAGCAGCCCCACAGTAATCCAATCTCAAAGTTGATTTAGAAGAAACATTTATTTGATGGGGTTCTAACCACTTGATAAGATAAAGCCATCATCATATACTCAGCAAACTAAGCCGTATATGACAGACAAAGCTGCTCTGAGCTAGGATATATTCCTGTGGATAATTACAAGTAAAAGTGTCCTCATTCTTCTTCATTCTGAAAATGCACAGAATTCCTGGAAAGATGATCCATCCACAATTTAACCAACATCTTGCCCTTTCTCTTTTTTAAATTCCAAGTGAAAATTAAGGGCAAAAGAACCAGATGATGATATTTGCAGACCTGCTGCATGAGAACACTCATTTGCAAAGGTAAATGCATGGGGGGTTTTGCTTGGAGTGTAGAAAACGGTAGACATGTGGGGCACAGAATGACATTTGCAGTTCTGTATTCTTTAAAATGGACTAGTAATAAGCCATGACTTGTAAAAAAATATCATCAATGTCTGTTTTCAAAGGGAAATATACTTTAAAAGAGTAACTGATTATTTTGAACTGAACTAGAGTAACTTCTACTCTTTGCCAGTAGTCATATTTAAGATTGGAAACATTGAACAGTTCTGAACAGGAAAAAAAAATATTGGGATGGGGAATAAGCTGATACTTTTGCCCATATCACAATCCGCCAGGAAGGATACATTGAGAACAGCTGCTCGAAGAGTTTCCAAGGAGGGAAACAAGCTGGAGGGGTGGAAAGGCACAATGAGCAGTAAATGATGCCCAACATCTAGAGATGCCCGCAGCTTGGTATGTCTGAATAACACCACCAGAAACTATTTGTGTTATGAGTAAGCTAGAGGGCAGGGCAAAAAATAAACTGACACTGGTATAACTCTAGGGGTGAATACTGGATTTTTTTTTTAACAGCAGGTTTTTCTTTGTTTCTTATACAGTCTTGCAATTCTATACTGTGTCAACTGTAGACAATAGGAGGTCTAGTTACTTTATTACCCACCCACCCCCTTCTTGGGCTTTCTGTGACAAATAAATACGTATATGAGCCGGCCGTAGATCCAGTGTTCCACAATGCCTTGCAGCACTTTTTCCCCACCGGAAAACCAAGTAGCGGCAAAGTCATTCATCTCCTGTTGTTCTTTTTGTTCCAGTAAATTAATCAACAAAATCACTTGTCAATTAAATGGCTCTTGGTAGGAACTCAAAAACAGTCCAATTAGGTGCTTTGTCCCGACTTTCTCACAGGGTTATTGTAACAGAACACTGCACTGTAATGGGAGATTATGACTTAATGGCCCAATGTCAGTTGACTTCTCAATGAAGAAAGGTCACAAAAGTTTCTGTTGTAGAAAAGTAATCTACATGGGAGATTGCTTTCACTTGATTCAATGGTTTCAGGTGAAAACAGCATGCAATTGTGATCCTTTTGGAATTCTGATAATGCTTCCCCCCCAAAAAAAGTTACATTCTACAATTTAAATTCAAATTGGCCTCTCTTATTCCCACTCCCCCCAACAATGGCTTGAATCACTATTAAGATACGTTATAATAGGCTTATTGATTCAATCCATGTACAGACCTTCAGTTTACAATCAATGTATAAATGCACAAATAATGTCCCAAACCAAATAAATCTAGTTCGGCGTGATGTCAGTGGACTGATCACAAATGTACGTGATAAAATACATAAATTTGGCAAGCTACAGACGGGGGTGGCAGAGGGTGGAGGGTGGTGATGGGGAAGGGTGGTTTGGATCTGGGAAGGGGGGTGGGTTTGGTGGCTGCTAAATAATAGCCCCCTTCCCAGACCCAATCCCAAGGTGTGGGTCTACATGGACCTGTGCCAGCAAATTCGCTAGCGCAGGTCTGAGTAGACGCCACCGCGTTGCGGAGGCTTACCCCCACAGGATGCAGCGTAGTCATTTTGGTATTACTGAATCAGCAGGGGGTGGAAAGCATAGGATTGGGCTGTAAGGTCCATTATGATTCTTTGACCCTATTATCCTGTTTTATCAACATGGTTAATTTTATTAGTTTTATCTTGGTTTGCCATGATTGTAAATTGTTGGCTATGATCTATGGCTGATGCAAAGCGTGTTTGAAGACCTTGGTTTCAAATCCTTTGGCAGTTGTGCAATGATGTTTCAGGATTGAATTTTCCCCCAAAATGTATCTCTAACTAATATTAAGAATATGTCACAACAGTGGTATAATCGCCACTTCAAATTAAGTCCCCTATATTGTATCAGCCTTCAGAAGGATTTTTATTATTATTAACTGAAGTAATCCTAATTGGTTTAGACTGTGTCCAAACTGAATTTGACAGGTGATATGTTGCTTTAAAAAAAAAAATCCATAGAGCAATTTAAATGTAAATCATATGTAGATCCTCATTGTCATGCCCCATCCCCAGAGGAAGGACCTGCATTTTGATTTCGTACAAATGTTTGTTGTGCCAACGGTTAAAACAACTACTTAAACTATTGACTTTCATTTATAAATAAAATATTTTATAAGTAATTTATTTTATTATCTATAATCATAATAAAAACCCACTACCATGTATGTGTTGTGACTGGTATGTCTGCATAGAATGCCTGATAGATATTTCAGTATAGAGAATTTGGCTTTTGTGGTGATGACATTGTATTTATTTTGTATTTATATATTATTCAGATTTAAATCCCAGCTTATTACATAAGCTTACATAAGGCAAATCATAATGAAGCATTAAAAATGGTTCATAAAACAATGCAGCCCCCCCAAAAACCCAATTTAATATTACAAATGACAATCCAAGAGATCAATTCATTCAAAGAGATAAAAGTATCAAGACTAGCCAAAGTCATAAAATATCCTCAAGAACAGGATGAGCTTTGCCTGCTGCTGGAAAGATAGCAATGAAGGTGCAAGACCTTCAACCTGTACAGGTGGGCCCCTGTACCCACGGATCTGCCTATGTGCGGATTCACTTATCTGTGGTTCGCAGCCCTCCCCCCGCACCACGACCCCGTATCCATTACCTTTATTACGAGTCTAGTGCATACTAGCAGTGGCTCACTAGATCCATAGATCTTGCGAAGGAATTTCATAATTACTGCAATGCGCTCTACGTGGGGCTGCCTTTGAAGACTGTTCGGAAACTGCAACTAGTGCAGAATGTGGCGGCCTGGGTGGTTGCCGGGGCCTGTCGGTTCGACTCAGTCGGACTGTTGCTTTGGCGGCTACACTGGCTGCAGGTTCGTTTCCGGGCACAATTCAAAGTGCTAGTTTTGACTTTTAAAGCCCTTAACGGCTCGGGTCCAGGGTATTTGAGTGACCGCCTCCTTCCTTATAATCCGACCCGTACTCTGAGGTCATCGGGGGGCCCCTGTTAACCGTGCCACCACTGACGGAGGTAAGGGGGATGGCGGCGCGGAACAGGGCCTTCTCGGCAGTGGCGCCCCAATTGTGGAATTCCCTCCCCCTGGAATTGAGAATGGCTCCCTCCTTAGAGACCTTTCGGCGGGGCCTTAAGACATTTTTATTTAGATCAGCTTTTGATGTCTGACATGGCGGGCTGGCTTTTTAATAGATGGCTTTTAACATGTAAATGAGGATGACCCAGTGGGGTTGTTTGTTTTAATTGTTTTAATTCTTGATTTTAAATGTATATATGTATTTTAATGTTTTTATTGTAAGCCGCCTTGGTTGCCCTTGTGGGAGAAAGGCGGGGTATAAATTCTATAAATAAATACATACATACATACATAATTTGGGTGTTGCCACTGAACGGTCAGCTGTCCATTCACCACCTGCCTCACCTCAGGGGCAGCCAAAGAAGGGGGCTCAGAAGATGACCACAACTTCCAGACAGGTCCTGCTGGGAATCTGAGGTCTATCAGACATAATTAAAATGTAGTGCTTATTATGTATCTTCATCTGGAATAGTTTGTTTCCCCATGCCAGTGTTTCTCAAAGTGTGCTCCGAGGAGCACTGGGGTTCCCGGAGACTGCTTCAAAGGCTCCATGAGCACACCATAAGTGGCTGCCATCTGCTCAGCGCTGCACCAATCTGTGCATGCGCTGGTTCTCTGGGGCTCCCCGAAATTTTGCACATGCAGTGGCAGGGCTCCACAAGACTTAGGAGTATAAAGGGCTCCGGAGACTGAAAATTTTGAGAATCGCTGCTCCGCACCAAGATAAGAATAAGCAATTCAATGATGAAGAAATTAGGGTACCTTTTAAAAATGCATCCACTGGCGTCGCTGCAGGGGGGCAGAGCTCTAAGTTCCGCCGTGGTCCGACCCTCCGTTACACCGGAGCATGAAGCGGCCCCACCCCTTGCCTTCGGAACCATTCAAAGCGGTGAAAGCAGTGCTTTCACCACCTTGAATGGTTCCGAAGGCGAAGGGGTGGGGCCGCTTTGTGCTCCAGTGTAACGGAGGGTTGGACCGCGGTGGAACTTAGAGCTCTGCCCCCTGCAGCAATGCCAGTGAATGCATCTAAGACTGTGTGTGGACATATGTCTGCTAGCAGAAAAATGCTGATATGCAAGTATTTCATTATTCCTTAGTCCTCTTCAGATGTTCTCTCATCTGTGTTACCACACTTGCTCAGTGACATTTGTAAGCACTCGTAGGGTGCAATTCTATACACATTGCCCAGGAGTAAATAGGGTTTACTTCTGAGTAGACAAGGATGGCACTGCTACACATGTATCAAAACATGCCTGTTCTAGGGACCTTTGGCTTCCTGGAGCACCCCAAGGGAGAATGACATTCATGAATGATGACAGCATCCGATATAGATGCAAACACCATGACATGTATTGGGGAATAAGCTGATTCAAGCAATTACATCCATAACAACATAAGAAGAGCCCTGTTGGATCAGGCCAAAGGCGCATCTAGTCCAGCTTTCTGTATCTCACAGTGGCTCACTAGATGCCTCAGGGAGCACACAAGAAGGCAACCTGTACAGGTGGACTCCTGTATCCACGGATACGCCTATTTGCAGATTCACTTATCTGTGGTTTGCAGCCCCCCCCCGAACCACGACCCCCACATCCATTACCTTTGTTATGAGTCTAGTGCATACTAGCAGGCTGCTTATAGCGTTTTGTTTAAGGAAGAGACGCGCTTGCTTGGCGCCAGTGCTAGACTCCTAATGAAGGTTATGGGCGCACGGGGGCGGGGATAGCGTTCCCTCTATCCGCAGATTCCTGGTATCCGTGGGGGCCCCAGGAACCTATTGCCATGGATACGGGGGTCATACTGTATCATGATGCCACTCCCTTGCATCTGGCATTCAGAGACAGGCTATCTCTGAAACCCGGAGGTTGCATACAGTCACCATGACTTGTAACCTGTGATGGACCTTTCCTCTATAAATCTGTTAAATTCCCTTTTAAAGTCATCTAGACCAGGTGCTATCACAATGTCCTGTGGCAAGGAGTTCCACAGATTAATCATGTGCTTAGTAAGGAAATATTTCCTTTGGCTGTTGTGATTCTCCTGCCAGTCAATTTTAGTGAATAACCCCAGGTTCTGGTATTGTGCGAGCGAGACAACTTCACTCTATCCATCCTATTCATAATTTTATGTCTCAGTCATGTCCCCCCTCAGGCGTCTTCTTTCTAAACTGAAGAGGCAGAAACATTGCATCCTTCTTCCCACTCAATAAAAATGACTGTGATCTGGTGTTCTGAGTTCAAAACAGAATTATGCTAGACATGTACACCCAAACTTTCATTCCTATATTTCCATTTTCAAGACATTACCATAGATTTTGCTATTTCCTCCCACCATTGCAGGGAGTCAAGGTAGTGTCCAAACTTGAAATAATGAAGCATTTATCTGTCTAAACCAATATGTGGGGGAGGAGACAGTCAGAACTATACCAGTTTACTCTAACCCCAAGCTCAGGGAGACAACAAGCACACATCTGAACCTACAGACTCCTATGCTCTCAGTCCAGGATTCAATCCTGTGCACTCAATTTCCAGGATCTTTGAAAATACATACATAAGGCTACATGCATAGGTTCCATGCAAACATGACACTCGAACACATGGAGGTTAAGGTCATGACCAGTGACCCTGGTGACCTTCACCAACATGTTCACAGAACACTTGAAAATGACTAGTAGAATTGTGTCCAGATTCCTGGTTCATTTGCCCATGTATACATGAACAAAATGTCAATCTTATATCTCACTGTTCAATGGTGATATCATATTACATATATCGTATTACATATTACGAACAAACAGAAGTCCACATGGGCACGTTAAGGCAAAGACCTCACTTTTCTCGACCAGTAATACACCCTTTTCCAGAGACTGCCAGTAAATTATATAGGTACCCTTCACACATGCTTCCCTGAGAGCCATTTCCCTGCAGCACAATCCTGTGTCCCAGCGGAATCAATGAAGTTTACACTGTGGTTTGGGGCAATGCAGTAATGCTTTAGCCAAACCAATCTCACAAGGATATTGTGAGGATAAAATAGGATCATTTGCCTGCACAGGAAGTCCTCACTTAACGTCGCAGATAGGTTCCTTGAAACTGTCACGTTAAGTAACAACGTATAATAAAACAAATGCTTACCGGCGGGCCGCAGCTCAGTGATGCTCTGGGAGGCTCTGGCGGGCTGCAAAAGCCACTTCAGGGACTTTGACTCACTTCCTAGTCTTTCTTCTTGCCTCAGAATGCCTTGCAAGGCATTCTGGGGGAAGAATAAGAACAGGAAGTGGGCCGCAACCCAAAAGCTGCTGCAGTTTCAGCGATGAGGTTAAAACGGATATCGAAACAAAGGTAAGTGAGAACTACCTGTACACTGCCCTTAGAGGATGCCCTTAGTGTCATCTTCAGGGAAGGATGTGGGATATAAAAATGATAAATAAATAATCCCATGATTTAACCAGAAATTATGGGTTTAAATCCCATAAAACCAGAAAGTTTCTGTTAAAAAAGAAGCTTTCTCATTTTATTTTATTTTTACACACAAGAATCATCAAACTCTAGGGTGGAAAAGGATGAGATGGAAAATGCCTTAGAAATCTTTAAGAACTAGCTATATTGAAGCCAATTAAGGCGCTTGTGAAGTTGATATTTGGGACCCCTGTTGATTTCCCCAGTGAAAGGATTCACATAATACCGAAGAAAAGGCATTTTAAACATCTATCTGCTTCTTTCCTTCAGTTAAAAACCACCTGGCCTATAAAACTCAGTGACAGGATCTTCCCCAGGGTGCCATTTTTGGACAAAGAAAACAAAAAGAAATGGAAGTTCTTTCTTTTGCCTCAGTGGAGCTTACACAGCTCTTTCTCCTTCTCTCCCCCCATCTGTTTGCCTGGCTCAACTTGGGGCATCAATATGTTTAAAGAAAGTTATAGTGTTTGCCCAACAGAACTCTGCAATCAGCAGACTTCTCTCGATGTAGGTCTCACAGCAGAAGGGCAAAAAAGTTTTGCCTACATTTTTTATTGAAGGGAAAAAAAAAGTCATCTTTCTGCAACAAAACTTTCAAGGACTAGAGTGAACGTCTGTGTGCATATTAATGGACAAAGACAATCGGATATAATGAAAGTGAATTCTTCAGAATAAAGCTAACCGATTTTATTCTATTCTTCTGATGGCTCCTGAGCCAGATAACAGCTGTTCTTGGAATTTACTTTGTCTTCTGACTCTCTCAAGCTTACCTTCTTTTTTGACAGCCAAGATGTGAGCGAGCAAAGAAGAATGTTTTGATGAAACCTTTCAAGAGCGATCCAGCACAAAGATTTTGTTTTTAACAAAAAAAAAGTTCAAAATCCTAACTGTGTAAAACATGAAGTATTCCCCCCCCCACACACACACACACACACTCAATTTTTAAGAGTCCGGCTAAAGGATGTATTAGTAAAAAATAAATAATTGTTGCCTGAGAAGCAGAAATGGTTTTTTTTTTTTTCCCTTATGGCAGAAGCTCCAAGGACAAGCAAGGAGGTGACCGAGAAAGCTGTGAAAAGCCCACACAAGTTACAGAACAGTATTAGCTTGTAAAAAGTGGTTCAGTTCTCCCAGTTTTTAATTCTGAAGGCTTCCACCTGCCAAGCAGAGGAAGCTGGAGGGATTCTCATAGAAGGAAGAAGGATCTGCTGGTTAGAGATTACACACACTGATTACTCACTGTCCTGCACAGGGATTACTCAGCACTACTATTGGTTGTGAGATACTCTGAGTCTTGACATATGTCTTTGATCAAGGGGCAATGCAAGAAATGCATTGAGCTCAAGCCAGACTTATGTATAGGGTTACCATATTTTTGGTGACACAATCCGGAACACTCCCCAATTTTTTTTTTGGGGGGGGGATTTTTTATTTTATTTTTGCTTTGGGGGAGGGTCTGGCTTTCTTTGATTTTTTTTTAATTTGCCCCATTACTGTGGCCACCGCTGCCGCCGCTGCTTTTCCTCCAACTGCCGCTGCTGCTGCCGCTGCTGCCGCCACTTTCCTCTTGGCTTGCCATCCCCATTTGCCGATATTCGCGAGCGCACAAGCGGCCCGGAAGCCCTTATGAACGAAGGGCTTCCAGACTCCGTTGTGCATGAGGCTCGCTGAGCTTCGTGCACAATGTGGCCTGGAAGCCCTTCGTTCTTAAGGGCTCCCAGGCCACTTGTGCACTCGCGAATGGCAGCGGCAAGCCAATGGCAAGCCGGGAGGAAAATGGCGGCGGCGGGCGGCGCAATCTGAGAGGGTCCTGGCCATTCCGGGACGTATGGTAAGTCTACTTATGTACCTTTTGTCCAAGGTTGGTGCTAGGAATGCATCAAACCCAGGCCGCTTTTGCCCAGGTAAGTGTATATAGAATTGCAGCCTTATTCCCTGGTAAGTATGTTTATGATTGCAGTCATACAGTAGCAAAATTTCTCAGGGGAGAGGAGGGGCCACAATCCTTCACAGAGATTTTTGATTTCTGAATATGGAGGTTCGATTAATTATTACAGCTAATAATAGCCACTGATTGACCAGCATTCTTTGAAATCATTCTCACTCAATGTAACTAAGCCTGATTTAAAAAAAAAAAAAAACCTTAGGGAGGCAGGAAAGATAAATCCCCAGTTGCTTTCCTGTAAAACGAACTTGGACTTGATCCAATTGATTTGACCTAACAAAGGAAAACATCAGACTAAGCAGCAGAACAAAATGACTTTGGTAGTTTTATCAGGGGGATATATCTGAAGAGATTAAAGGAGGTCACACACTTTATTGCTGCTCTAGTTACACGCCGTATTGGCAGATCACTTTCTAAAATGTGCAAAACCCCACTATCCCATTAATTTGACATCAAGTAGCATAACATTGCAGTGTATCTTCACAGCTTATCAAAGGAATGTCAAGGCCAGATTTTCAAATTATCATGTAAAAAAAACACACCACAAGTATTTCTTGTTTATAGAAGATCACAAATTGTTTCGATAAGCAATGATGTTCAACACCTCTTTAGCCCCCAGATCATGCTGATGCAGCCGTTCTCAGAACAAGGGATTGCGGCAAACCATGCTGCGTCCTTGTGAGAGCAGCTTATTAAACTGCATCAATATGAACAATTTCACTGAGACTGTAGTCTGCTGTGGTCCATTGTCATTGAGCAAAAATTTACATTTTGGCAAGCTCAGATCGGGAAAGTTAAAAGAAGCTAAATAAATGCATGTTTTGCACTGGTTTTCTTTAAAAAAAAACTAGTATTTTTGACTAACCTCTCTTAGAAACATGGTGAAGGAGTATGTATGAAATTAGTATGAAGAAAAACTGATAAAGCTTTAAATATTGTATTCCGAGAAAAAAAGATTTAAGGGTAAAAAAACCATGTAGAAAATATTTATCAAGCCAAAAAAAAGTATTAAAAACAACAATACGGCTTGATAAATATTTTCTACATGGCTTTTTTTACCCTTAAATCTTTTTTCTCGGAATACTGTTTCTGACCATGAAAGCTTTCGTTTGACTTTAAATATTGTATCAGATAAAATCCCTTTTGCTTCCCTTTTGCAGGGTAGTGAAGGAACTACTACTGGCTGAACTTATTTGACTCCAGCCCTTTCATCAACTTTTGAGGTAGTGGGGGGCTCCAGGGGTGAGAGGAACCTGGAGTCATGTCAGGGGTAACCCATGTCAAGACTAGCCTAAGGTCCAAGCCCATCAGAGTGTTGAATGGGCTGGGCTGATTCTTGGCCTGATCCTTGAAGCCACAATACTGGCAGCTGTGATAACACCCCATGTGTCATCGGGTGGCTGGGGCAGCACCATGGGAGGCCAAGGGCAGGGATTTTCCCCAGGGCCCCCCAGCATTGCCTGGGGAACCTATAAAACTTCCAGAACATTCCAGGGTTGGGGGGGTGGCATTGCTGGTGGTAGTGGCTGCATTTATTTATTGTTACTGAAAAAATAATATTCAGGGGAGACAGGAAGCTATTGTGGGGAAAAGGAGGCATGAAAGTTTTATTATGCAAGCTTCCTTATGTTCTGGATACAGCACAATCCTTTTTTTTTTTTTTTTTGCAAGAACCACTCCCGAAAGTATTGACTGACCAAAAAAAACCCATTTTGATAGTACCACTTACATATCTTGCCTCTGTTTTTCAGTGTCAGGAGCTCACGTTTTTGATAAAGTGAAGGTAATTTTCGGCCCAATCCTACCTAGCTGTTATACGGGCAGAACACACATTCTACTGGCATAACGAGCTTTATGGCAGTCGCAAACATAACTATGCCAGAATGCATGGCCTGGCCACCACCACAAGCGGCAAGCGGCCGGGCCCGCACTTCGACAAACCAGGAACGCACACTGAAGCTAGTACGGCAGTGCAGCGAGTGGAATGGAGCAGGAGGAGGGTGTGTGTGTGTGTGTGTGTGTGTGTGTGTGTGTGTGTGTGTGTGTGAGAGAGAGAGAGAGAGAGAGAGAGAGAGAGAGAGAGAGAGAGAGAGAGCAGGACGGGGAGGAGATGGAGCGGGGAGGAGGGCAGATTGGACCCAGGAGGGGAGTGGGTTTGGCAGCACCATTGCCCACCGAATCCTAACCCCTTTCCCAGGACTCTACACCTGCATGGATCAATTCAGACTTGCACCAGCTATATCACTGGCACAGGTCAGAGTTGACCCATAGCAGATGCTTGGGGTTAAATTTCCTTGCCCTGAGGAGACGTCCAGAAGCCAAAACACTCCCACGGGATGCAGCTGCAGCCATGCTGGCACCACTGCATGACCACATGGTGAGTTAGGATTGGGCTGCCCAAGACCTAGCTCCAAAGGTTAACCAAAGCACGAGATCTACATATGTACACATTAATATTTGTGCTGGTGTTTGCAGAACACCGCATAAAGTTTTCCATATTTCTTGAAAACATTGGGCAACTTAAAGTAGGTCAAGGTAGCAGTTTGAGAAAATGTCTGCATGGTTTTCTTGCAAATTTAATTTGCAGGCCAACCCTTCGGTTTGTGTTTGCCTGTTTCTATTCCTTCGTGCCTAGAGAGGATATTCTTCTACATTTATTTACATAGCAAGTCTGCCTCTGGCTGTTGGCCAACCTATGCTATCGTCAGGAAAACAAGTGTTTGTTCTTGGTGGGCAGCTGCACTTGTCTCTTTGAAGTGTCAAAGAGTGAGAAAAGTCAGAGGCAGCATCTTCAGCTCATTTGCACAGAGGCTTTCTTCCAAAGTGTCTGCAAGTGGGTGGAGTACACAACTTCTCCTCTTTGATTAACCAGAGCTACCCAAGCATGTGCTCAGACCTAGTTCTGACACGAAAAGGCCCTACACATTCCAATTATACAAACTCCTCACAGGCTTAAATAGATACAGTTGAAGACATTTCAAATGCATTCTGGAATGTCTGGTTGAGACCATTGATCGAAGGTTGCCACTTTTAACCTGGCCAATTATGGATGAGGCATCCATATGGCGTTCTGTCAACCCACTCACCCTCACTGTGGCTGTTCCTCTTCCCACTCCCTAGACTGGAAAAATAAGAAGGAGATAAAAGAGAAGATGAAGTGCGGAGGAGAGGAGAGCAGTGGGCTGGACCACCTCCAGGAAGTGGGAAGAACAAAAGGTGAGAAGATCAAAGGCTGGCATATCACCAGGTGAGGAGGTAGCATCCCACCACAGGTTCTGGGATGTCTTGGGCTGGCCCTGTGTGTAGACGTGCAACACACACACACACACACACAGAGCGGCGTCACTAGGGCGTGCGCCGCCTTGTGCGAGGGCGCGCGCGCCGCCCTAATGACCCCCCGTGCCGCCCGACAGCCGGTTGGCGAGGATGTCTCCGGAGCCGGCAGCAGCGGAGCCTCCACTGCTGCCGGCTCCGGAGACATCCTCTCCGGCCGGCTGTCTTGGGCAGGAGGAGGCCTCGGAGCGTCCGCCCTCGGCAGAGCTCCAAGGCCTTCTGAGGGAGGCCCGATGCGTGACGTCATATTTATGTTTTCGCGCATGCGCAGTACGTTTCTGAGAGCAAATTTGCCCTCAAACGTTCTGCGCATGCACTAAACCTTCTAAATATGACGTCGCGCATCAGGTTTCCCTCAGAAGGCCTTGGAGCTCCGCCGAGGGCGGACGCTCCCAGGCCTCCTCTGAGGCGTCGCTGGAGCGCGGTGGGAAGGACGGACCGCTTGCGCGCAACGCGCGGGTGCACACGCGCGACCGCACGTCACCCATTGCGCGCATCGCTGCCAGGCGGTCTGCCCTTCCCGCCGCGCTCTAGCGACGCCTCTGCACACACACACACACACACACACACTGCATTTCATTCATCTAATTGAAACTGAGTTCCCTTCCATTTCCTCAGATTTTCTGCCTTATTATAAGAAACTTGCAAAATCAGTTTGAATTTTGCTTTAAGCACATAAGAGCCCAGCTGGATCAGGCCAAAGACCCATCTTGTCTGGACAACCTATGTCACTTCGGTCTTCTCAAAACTTCAGGTTTCTCTTAGAATTCCTGAGAGTTTCTTGAAGTAGAATCCCCCCAATTCAGTTTCTCTCAAGGCAAGATTTCTGGGTTAATTTCAAACAGGCAGTCAAGGGCCTTTTTGCAACTGGAGGGCCATCACGTGTCTCTTGTACCACTGTTTAATCACTGAAATAAAATGCAGGGATGTAAAATAGGTCACTAATGCCTGATTACATTATTATCCAACACAGCAATGTTCAGGGTGTCGATGACAAACAGTAACATGTGCCTTATACTTCTACATAGCAATTTACCCTTATTAATTATCGTGCAGGCAGAAAAATGTTCTTTTAACAAGTCAGCGGGGTGTTGCCACAGGGAGGTGGTGTTGCCAAGGGAGCTTTGCAGGGAATTATTTAATACTTTTCCCTGAAGAAGAGCACAGAATGGCCAGTCTTGCCCCTTCCAAGGAGAAAGCAGTAAAATGTCTTCTGTTGATAAAGGAAATTTGATTGGTTGCAGATTAGTGCTGTGCAAAAGGGAAGGAATGCCCCCTTTAAAGAAGGGACTTGGAGAGAAGCAGAGCTTCCAATCAAAAAGATTAAAGATTTATTGTGAAAGTACAGATGTGGCGAGGGTGGGGGCTATTGGTCGGCCCGGGCTAGGAGGGTGCGGGGATATCAGCGCCGAGTTGCATTGATATCCTGAGTCCCATTGCAACCCAGGCCAGCTTTACATGGCCTCCCCAGTTGTGCACATCTGAGGAGTCCCATTGCGGCCCATACCGCTTACACTGTGGGAGGGGGATGAATGTCCCCTTCCCCCAAACTGAGCTATGCCGGTGCAGGCTGCAATGCGCTTAGGATGCAGCGGGCAGCCCTTTAGGCCGGCTGCGAATACATGCACAGGACTGGACTGCCCCTGTGTTAAGAGACAGGGTCGTTCATGTGTAGATGTGCTGAGTGCTAAAACTGAGAGAAACAGGGCCTTGGTGGGTCTCTGGAGATGGTAGGGACCTTGTAGCTTTGCAGGAACATCTTAGTGTGTGTGGGAGTCCACTGGGTGTACATGTGTACATTGCTAATTATGATCGAATAGCCATAGCAGTTGAAGACAGTGTGAAGGTGCAAGGCTAGGGGACATGGAAGATGTTTAGGGAAAGGGGTAGCTCAGCAAACAGCAAGCTAAACCTAAACTAGATTCAATGCTTCTCATCCTCAAAAGCTGAGCAGTGTAATTTGTATTGTTTTTAAAGGGCTGTGGATGATGCATATTCTGAGGGCTCCATCCATGTATTTCTAGCTGAAAATAGGAAACCACATGTGCTGCTGAGGATACATGTGTGGAACCCTGTTCTATGCTCATAATGCCTTTAGCCAGATCAGGGGATTTCAAGGTGGCAAAATGTGAACAAGAACTACCTGTATGATTAAAATATGGTATTAAATCAAAATTCATATAGTTGGAAAGAAGCTAGGGGAGAGATGTTTACTTGGAACTATGTGTTACGCATTTTAGTGGGGACTATCTGGAGCAAGTATGCTTACAATTGCAATCATGCAGAACAATACTACTTACCAGATAGTAAGTTTCACTGATTCCATCCTGATATTCTGCCAGGTAATTGCACTTAGGATTGTCTCCTTAGTGTTCCATAATTCAGTCCTGGATACAGTTAAGAATGAAAAGGTTTATTGCAATCTATTCTAGAGCAACACTTTAGGCATGAAAAACTTACCAGAGAATGAAGCTGAATAAGAATTTGGTGAGGAGAGCGGAAGTAGCATGCAAACTGTGCCAAGAATTCTGTCCCTCGATTGCCTACATAGAAGGCAGGGGCATCTTTGCCTCATCCCTCCTTGCACAAGGCAAAGTGGGAAAACCCTAACATCTCATTGGGTGGTTAGGGGGAAGTGGGCAGAGCCAGCATGCCTGTGTTAGCTGTTCATTTTCACAGGCTAACAGCCCAATTCAGTGCATTGGGCGTCGTAAATATGCCGTAAGGAATGTTTTTGGCACGCGTGGAGTAAGTGGCACCGGCACCGAGGCTGGCACCGCTCACTCTGCCGCCGGATGAGGACCATGCTGCCAGATGCAGGTAAGTCCTGCGGTGGGTGGGCCAAGGTGGCGGGGTAGGGGTGATTGGGCCACCAGGGCCAGGAGAGGGGCAAGGATATTGGCGGCGCACTCCACCAGTATCCAACGCTCCTTCCTGGCCCTGGTCAGCCCTACACCGGCCCCTCGGATGTGCGCCAGCAAAATAGCTGACTATTTGCGCTGACAGCGTCCATTGGCGCTGACTGCTTTAAGTCCCTTTCCCTGAGGTGTGACCCAGCTCCACCAGCATGGGCCACATCCTGTGTAGGATGCAGCAGCCAGCAGCTTAGGGTGGCCGGTGCATCCTACACAGGATTGTGCTGTTAGTTTGGCTGAGCACACCCTGAGGTCAGGGACTGGCGGTGCAGAGGCGGCATGTGAATCAGAACTGCCCTGTCGTCATCCACAGAGAAGAGCCACAGCCAATCAATCAGTACCTTTATTGGCATATTAAAATCCAGACATATACAACAAACATAAACAACATAACATAAAGAACAGCTATCCTGAAGCTACGGTTGCATTACATTGTGTCCTTCTACCAATAACAATCTGCTTCAAAAAGATTGCCACTTTCTCTGAAAGAGCCATATTTACACCTGCTAATAGATACCGGATTTTCTCAGTGTCATCCTGTCTCCCAGCCCTCAGTTACTGGCACAGGACAACCTTGGCACTGGGAGGGTCCTTTATGGTTTTGTGAATCCACTCCTGAACAAGGAGAAAAGAACAACTATTCCTGGACAAGGAAATACTGTGTTTCTTCGATTCTAAGACGCATGTTTTTTTCCCAATTAAGCATTTCAAAAAATGGGGTGCGTCTTAGAATGGAAGGTCTCCAAAAAGCACCCCAAAATGCTATCTTCTTACTTACAGGGGCTTGGGGGAGCTTCAGGGAGGCCTGCGCGACCCTCTGCAGGCCTCCCTGATCTTCAGTTTGGTGAAAAACGGCGATTTCTGGGCATTTCCAGTTTTTACGAAAACTGGAAATGGCCAAAAATCACCGTTTTTCGCCAAACTGAAGATTCGCAGAGAGTCGCACAGGCCTCCCTGAAGCTCCCCCAAGCCCAGGTAACAAAGGAAATGGCACTTTCTGGTGGGGCCAGAAATGCTAAGCAAAGGCACTCAGTCATCGTCAGCTGCAGCGCTGGACATGCTGGGGAGAGTTGGTGCTGAGCAGGTAGATTCAATGAAGGGAGGTGAGTCTTACAATTGATGGATTTTTTGTTCCCCTGCTGGTGGTACTGAAAGTACTGCTGGTGGTACTCACCAAGATGAAAAGGATTGTCAGCCGTCCCAGCGAGGATGGTCCAGGGCTGACTCGCCCGGTGTCAGAGTGCTAAAGCCAGGCCATAGGAGTAACAGACAGGAAGACTATCTCCAACCAAGACAAGTTAGAGAATGACTAAAGAAGGATTCAAAATGGTTCCCCAGTGAATAGTTTAGATAAACTTTTGGGGTCAGGTCGTTGACATAGGAGAGCAGACCAATCAGATGGTGACACACAAGGAAAGTTCCCGAAGATGAGATCAACTCCTCGCTCCCCCTCCCAACTTAAGAAGCGCATGATGTTGAGCGCAGGTGTGGGAACCTAATTGGGAGAAGCAGCACTATCGCTGTTCCCATGTAGATAAGGGATGAGCAAGGCTACTCAAAGCACTGCTCCCAAGGCCTCTGGCCACCTGCCAATCACTAGGGCTCTGCAGCAGGCAGGCAGAAAAACCAAGAACAGGAAACCCAAAATGGAGTCAGACCAAAGAATCAGTTTTCTGCATCACACATTCCATTCCTCCTTGTTACATAAGGGCTCCTCAAGAAACTTTCTTCTCAAATCTTTATGAAAGGGACAATACAGCAGCATATGATGAATGGATTCTACCCCACCTAGTGAACATGCACATTTTCTCTCTTCATATGAAATTCCTCTGAATCTTCCATACAATACTTCTGAAAGCATTGCATTGCTCCTTGCCAGAGAGAATGTTCTGTGATCATTTAGGCATGTCAAACAATGAAGGTATTCAGCTGACTGGCCACAACTTATCAGTAGCTGCAAATATAAAGGTGAACACTTCTTATTAGCAGCACTCATTAGCTCTTGTTGGTCGATATCCAGAAGTCTACTTTTAATCTGCCTATGTTGTTGTTGTTGTTATTCAGTCGTTAAGTTGTGTCCGACCCTTCATGATCCCATGAACCATATCCCGCCAGCAGAGATGTAACCAGGCCTCCGTGCGCTTGGCTCAAGGCTGGAGGAGCGCCTTTAAGAGCCTCGGCGTGCCTTTAGGGGGCGGGGCTTCGGTGACGTAACACCCCCCCGCCCGTTTTTCGGCCATTTCAGAGCCGTACAGGCTCAAGGGCGGGCGGGAGGGCCCAAAGCAAACCGCCGAAGCCTCCGCCGCCTCGCTGGAAGCCGCAGCCGCCACGCTACAGTAAGTCAGCGCCTCGAGCAGCCGCTCGAGGCGCCTTTCCCAAAAGCGGCGCCTGGTTCAGCTGAACCACGCGCTCCACCATTCCTCCGCCTCTGCCCGCCAGGCCTTCCTGTCCTCCACTATCTTCCTGAGTTCGCTCATTTTCATGTTGGTTGCATCGGTGATGCTGTCTAACCATCTCATCCTTTGCCTTCCCCTTCTCCTTTTGCCTTCAATCTTTCCCAGCATCAGAGTTTTCTCCAGAGATATGCTTGATCAAATCTAAGTGAGCCAAATATCTCTAGGTCCAAGCCTATAGATTGAATTTTCCTTTCAAACAGGCATATTGCCTCTGAGCACTCTGTTTCTTGCAAAAGACGATGGAGTAAGCTATCCTGGGTTGAGTTATAATAAAATGTAAGCCAAAACTTACTAAATCTTAACCATGCCATGGTCTCTAGCCTATAAAAGCCCTGCCTCTAGGCAGAGTACCGCGTATGCTACGCACCTCGGGAGCCCAAATATTTTCCGAAGAAAAGAGGCCTGTATCTGCTTCAAGGAGCGATCCCATGAGCCAATCCAAATAGGGGCTCCATATAAAGATTGGGAGGTAATTTTGGCCTTATAAACCTCGAGCGCCGCCAGGATATATGATTGTCCTCTGCTGTAGAAAAAGCGGATTATGGCTTGGGTAGTGATCTTGGCATTATTACACTGTGGAATCCAAGAATGCTTATAATGGAAAATGACTCCTAGGTACTTGAACTGTTTCACTTGTTCTATTTTATTACCTCCAATCTTCCAACTAAGTAGTTTGCCCGATTTGCCAAAAACGAGAATCTTAGATTTGTTGTAGTTAAGTTGGAGCAGTGGCGTCGCTCTGGTAGGGGCGGGGCCGTAAGTATCGCTCTGTCGTAGACCCTTTACCAAGCAAGCAGGAGGCGGCCCCGCCCCCTCACTGCCAGAGCCATTCCTGTGGGGAGAAAGCAGCAGGCAAGAGACCGTGCCTGCTGCTTTCTCCGCAGGGGAATGGCTCAGACAGTGAGGGGGCGGGGCCGCCTCCTGCTCGCTCGGTAAAGGGTCTAAGACAGAGCGATACTTACGGCCCCGCCCCTACCAGAGCGATGCCACTGAGTTGGAGGTTGTTTTTCCCCAAGTATTCTACACAGCTCACCAACAAACGAATCAACCCTATTTGAGTCCGGGACAGAATTTATTTTATTTATTTTATTTATAGAATTTCTACCCCGCCTTTCTCCCACAAGGGCAACCAAGGCGGCTTACAATAAAAACATTAAAATACATGTATACATTTAAAATCAAAAATTAAAACAATTAAAACAAACAATTAAAACAAACAGCCCCAGTGGGTCATCCACATTTACATTTGTTAAAAGCGATTTGTTAAAAAGCCAGCCCGCCATATTATTTTATTTATAGAATTTCTATAATAACTGCATTGTCTGCATAAAGCAAAAGGGGGACAGAAAGACTCCCCAATTTCGGACTATGTCCATCCACCTCTTCCAGATGAGGGGACAAATCGCTTATGAATATGTTAAATAGGGTAGGAGAAAGAATACATCCCTGTTTTACCCCACAATTAGTTGGAAACCGAGCCACAGCCTAACCCTGCGATTGCACACGCACACCACCCGCTTTCACCTGGGAAAGTGGGTTTTCTCGGGTGAAAGCCCATGGTGCACACAATCTCAGGGTTAGGCTGCAGCTCTTTTCCATGGACAACAGGGTGGTTCTGCCTTACCTGCAGCCCCACACACCGCATGTCCCTGCCTGAGGCAAATAAGAATCATGGGAGGAAACCAGAACCAATCTCAACAGACTGGTGACCCCACAGGCTTGGATTGCAAAACTGACCTCAAATTCCCCAGCTTTGGGGAGGTGGTACAATTCAGCTTCCTTGACCCCATGTGGGGGTTTGCATATAGAAGCATGAATCAGCTGCAGGTCATCTAGAGTCACTGTGAGATACTCAAAAGGGAATAGATGGTGGTTTGCTCCTGTCTATTCCAGGGTGACTCAGCCTGCACTAAGGGGGGGGGGCAGCGTTTGGAGATGGGATCCACTGCAGGGTTTACACTGGCATTGATTTCAATAAATATGGCCAGTTTTAATTCAAACTTTGTCTCAGGTCTTACTGGAGGGGGGGATACAGGGCAATAGGTGGATCCTATAAAATGCTTGGGTATGTTGTGTGCAAGACTAGAATCAGAAAAAAAAGCAAGGTGTGGTACAGTGGAGAAAAAGATAGTACAGCATCTGTTCAAAACAAAGCAGAAGGCAAGAAAATAATAATGTTGGATGTGAAACAATAATTAAGGAAGCAATGGTTAATCTCTTAACTTTAAAAGGAGAGAGAACCAAAATATGTATTCACAGATTTCCAGAAAAGAAATGGAAAAACAAAGCCAAACAGGAGTGGAACAGAAAAGGTGAGAATAATTTGCAGAAAATTTGGAAAAGAGTGTGTTAATTAAATATAAAATGATTAAAAGTAATTATAGAATCTATTTTAACACAGATGATACTGGGCAAGGAGTAAACCGGGCCAGGAGGGGGCGGGGATATCGGTGTCGCTGATATCTCGCACCCATTCCCAGCCTGGGCTACCCTTACCTCGCCACCCCGGACGTACACCAGCTCCATAGCTGACGTACATCCGAGGAGGCCCATTGGATCTGGGCAGTCCTACACCTGGGGAAGGGGACGAATGTTGGGCTGTTAGTGTAATATTTCAAAAGTGCATTGGGTACATAGAAAACAAACATTTTATTAGATCTCTGTTTGTCACTTGTATTTAGTTTTTAACTGGAGTCTGCATTCACATTTTCTGTTCTTCTTTGTTGCTTTTTCTTGTCCTTTGTGTAAGGTGCCATTTTAATAAATAGACAGGCAGATAGTGTCTATTTATTAAACAGACCAAAAACAATTATGTACCGATTATATAAATTATAATTGTGTAATAATAAAAATGTTTTATGGTTCAATGGAATATCTTAATTCAGCATTTGACATTTTGTGCAATAACAGGAATGGGGAAGAATAACAAAAAAAAAGCAGCAACATAAATTCTGAAAGTTATGCAAATGTATGTAAATCAGCAAAAACCACAAGTTTTTACCAAAGTAATTCTCTAACTAGAGCACCCACGTTATTATGACACAATTAGGTTTCTATATAATCCCCTGTAAAATGGGCTGCTAGATAATTAGAAATGCAAATGTTAAGAAAGTTTAGCCTTCACTCATAATTTTTAAACATTATCTGCAGCAATTAAAAATGAAGAATTCATTTTCATTTTCTTAACAAAGTGTTCCGTATCATAATGCCCTTTGAAGATATTGTCTTTTTCTTCCTGTAAATGATGCTGAATCATAAGCTTGTGTTCTGATGACTTTATTATAAATACTTTAAAAAGTTGTGTTCATAATTGTTCTGCTACTAAAATAATGATTATATATATAAGATAGCAAAACTGAATAACGTTTCAAGTATTGCTTTGTCGCAAAACCATTAACCCATTCTGGGCTAGCTCCAAGTTTTAGAGGTCTTCTGTAAATTGCCCTCCATGGACCACTACCAACCTGAGTAGTTGCCTAGATCAGGGGTTCTCAAAGTTGTGGGTCGCAACCCACTGTTTTTCCTGGAAGTGAGTGAAATCCCTTTAAGGGGGGTGGCCAGCTCTAAAGTTGGGGGCAGAGCTTCAGGATCGTGCCCGCCCCCGACCCAAACATGCTTTTTTCAACATACCTGGTTGTCCTGCCAGCTCCCCGAAGGGTTCGGGGGACTGCTGCCGCCTCCTCAGGTCTTTTTCAAGGCTCTAAACAGTGGTGACAGAGTTCCAAAGTCCACTTCCAGTTTTCACAGAAAACTACAGAATTCCCAGGGTCATTGCAGTAAGTGGAAAATGGCTTTTTGCTTTCTGCAACATTTTTGTTTGCACTCTTTCTATGCTCTGGAGCTAGTTTTTTTCTTCAGCACATCTTCAAGTATGGAGCTCAGATGCAGGTGGGCTCATGCCTGCCAGAATAATAATAATAATAATAATAATATACAGTATTTATATACCGCCTTTCTTGGTCATTGGATTTCTCCTCTGACTTTAATCCAAGGCGGTGTACATGGACAGGCTGTCCTAACCCCCCTTTGGTTGTTTTTTTTTTTTACAATATATACATGTCCAACCTTTCATGAACGGCATTCCAGGGGGTATCCTTTTGCAGCCTGGCTTTTTTCTGCTGGCTGGCGCCTCCCACACTTGACCAACGCAGCTGGGAGCTTTTATCTCTCCTCCCAGAGGCTTTCACAGCTTTTTGTCGGCGGTGTGTCTCGAACTTGTCAAGTTCACCGGTCTTCGGGCTTACAAGACGGCAGCTCTCCCGACTGAGCCAGACTCTTCTGCCAAAAGGCCAAAAGGCTGGCCATTTAAATATTAAAGAAGCGCTGTCAGGGAGGCGACTGGTGCTGACTGCTTTATGGCTGTCAGTGCCAGCGGAGGCCTCCTAGCGACGTCGGGAGGAAAGTATAGGATTGGGCTGCCAGCAGAGGCGTCAGTGTAGCGTGGCCCGCGGGGCCGAGGGCCCCGGGTGACGCGCGCAGAAGGGTGACGCGCACACGCATCACCTCCCCTGCGCGCGTCACCGGGAGGCTCCGCGCATCACCCGGGAGGCTCTGAGGCCGGGATAAGGCCTCGGACCATCCTCCCGGGCCTGCGCTCCTGGGCCTTCTGAGGAAGGCCCGCTGCGCGAACGTTATTTATAACGTGTTTAGCGCATGCGCAGACCGTTTCTAAGGAAAAAGGGCTGCCCTTTTCCCTCAGGAACGGTCTGCGCACGCACTAAACACGTTATAAATAACGTTCGCGCAGCGGGCCTTCTTCAGAAGATGTCCCCAAGCCGGCTGCAACGATCGGGGGGGGGCGCCAATAAGAGTGGCAATCTAGGGAGCGGCAATTGCGGTGTGGCCTATGGCCGCGCCGAAGATTAGTAAAGGGGGTGTGTCCCAGGGGAGGGGTCACTAGAGTGACGCGCGCGCCTGGCCCTGGGGCAGCGCGCGCCGTAGTGACATCTCTGGCTGCCAGTCAATTAAAGAACCCTAACCATGGCATGCTACACACACATGAATCTAAACTCTGGGGGTGGGGGGTGTATCATTGTAATAAAAAGCATAATATGCAGACTTGGTAAAATTTCAAAAAACATATTTGTCTAAAGTTGGGTGTTGTTATTTTTAACTTCCCACTAACAGTGGGACACATACAACAACAAAACCCCAAACACTATTATTCAAGATCTTAAAGTGGTTTATCAGCCCAGCAGTGCTTATTGTCAATGCTAAGCACTGTTCAACAATACTGTAATACAATTTATCAACTGATTGACTCCTGAACAAAGAGAGCTTCTGTAGCACAGTGGCTGAGACACTGACCTGCTAATTAGCGCTGCCTTGGCTCAACTCTCACCCGTTCCCCTGTTTTCCTTCCGAGCTCTTGGGAAATGATACATTTCGGCATGCCATGTGGGAATTTTGTTGGTTAATTGCACACCCCTGAAGAGCACAAGGTAAAACAAACAGAAGAAAAAGTTCAGTACTATAATAGAATACATGTACAGAAGTGGATTGAAGAGAGGTGGAGAATAATTCCCCCACAAAAAAAAATGGGGAGGGGGAATCTCAGGGACTTGTGGTCATTGCTTCTTTTCTGGTACACTCATAGGCTCTGTGGCAACTGAGCAGACCCATGAGGCCAGGTGAAATGGCTGCCTCAGGTGGCAGCCTTGGCTGGGCGGTGGACTAGTGGACGAGATTTGGGCGCCACCATCTTGGATCTCGCGAGATCCAAGATGGCCGCCAACAGAAAAAAAGGTAACTTTTAAAATTACAAACCTTTTAAAAGCAGCAGCGGTGGTGGCAGCGAGGGCTTCACTGGGTCCGGAAAGCTTATCCCAGCCTCAGCTGATTCCAGCCAGCGTCTCCTTTTACCATAGGTTCCACGGAATGAGCAGTTGAAGGGGCAGCAGTTGAAGTCTCTGCTGGCCAAGGATTGGCAGAAGCAGCAACCACATGCCTGCCATCTCCTCAGTTTTGCTCCACAGGCTCTGAGGCAGGCTGATGTACCCATGAGGCTAGGTTGAGCAGTCACTTAATGTCCGTGTGCCACCAAGTGTAGGCAGTTGCCTGACATGGGGTACTACTCTGTGTGCTTCCTGCACATGCCTAACACCCACCCACCTGCCCCCTCACCTATCCACAGCTGGTCCCCCTGCAGGCTCTGGGGCAGGGTGTTATACTGATGTGGCTGGCTGAAGCAACCGGCACAACTGGTGGGCTGAGCTGGTGGTGGGCTGGTTATGTGTGTGTGTGTGTGTTTGAGATTTAAAAATCTCTTCAGATCTGCGTCACCACCGTGTGGATGAGAGACAGAATGCAGAGCAGTTGGCATTTTAATATGTTTCGATCCCAGTTGAAACAGTAAAGACGGGCTGTTGTTGAGGCAAGAAAATAATTTAGCGAAGGAGAAGAAGCCATTTTTGACTATCATTTCAAATAGTAGGTTTGTGATCCCCCCTTTTATACATATTGATAATATAAACTGCTTATCCCTTTTAAACCTGTAGTAAAAGGAGATGAGAGTGAAGGGAAAAGAAGGGGACGGCAATAATAGATAGTGTTATTGAGGCAACGAACATTAAATTGAGCTCACTTCGGAGGACGGTGGAAGGCAGGAGGGCCTGGCGTGATGTGGTCCATGGGGGGACACGACTGTGCTACTGAACAACCACCACAACAAAAGGAGACGGTGATTGGGATCAGCTGAGGCTGGAATAAGCAACTGGTGTGTGTGTGTGTGTGTGTGTGTGTGTGTGTGTGTGTATTCTCAGCATGTAAAAAACCAAGCACATCAAGGAGAGTTCTAGCCTAGATCACTCCCTGATGTGCTAGTTGTGTGTGTGTGTGTGTGTGTGTGTGTGTGTGTGTGTGTGTGTGTGTGTGTGTTTTGTGTGTATTCTCAGCATGTAAAAAAACAAGCACATCAAGGAGAGAAGTTCTAGCCTAGATCACTCCCTGATGTGCTAGTTGTGTGTGTGTGTGTGTGTGTGTGTGTGTGTGTGTGTGTGTGTGTTGTGTGTATTCTCAGCATGTGAAAAAACAAGCACATCAAGGAGAGAAGTTCTAGCCTAGATCACTCCCTGATGTGCTAGTTGTGTGTGTGTGTGTGTGTGTGTGTGTGTGTGTGTGTGTGTGTGTGTGTGTGTGTGTGTTAACATGGGATGGGGGTATTCAAAAATGCATCCTCTGCTTGCAATGTGAAATAATATGGTCCGGGAATAATTCAAACATGTGCTTTTACTGAACGTGTAGATCATACCTGACCTGAAAGTAAATGCCTTTATTACTGGTAGGGCTGTCAATCTGGCATTTTAAAAATGCCTACTCTCTAGGCAGAAGTGAGGATAAGTCAGAACATTGAGTCTGCTGAATGTTTGCCTAGTCATGGAAGAGAAAGAGAATCACTTCCGCTCACTTTTTCCCCCTTTCTGCTGCAGCTTAGAGTCTTTTAATGCCATACAGGAGGTAAGAAGCAGCCAGTGGGACCCAAACAGCTTCAAAATAAGGTATTTTGCCTCCAGTGGGCCTTCCTCTTCCGCAGTGCCATCCGCGGTGAATGAAATCCACGGGTGGCTAATCCGCAGATGAGAAGTCCCGACCTGTACTGTATTCTCATATTCCTCTCTGTCAGCAGCACGTTTACTGTGATCCCAGCAATGTGGGTGACTTTGAAACATTTGCTAAACCCAACTCCCACAGGAGACCATGCCCCATAGTTCACTTCAGATCCTGCTTCTGCAAATATAAAATAAATAAGGCAAATGCATTGGCAAGCAATCATACTTGTTTCCCCACATATACTGTCACTTGCTGTTCTGCAAGCATCTGCTAATTTTTTTCCCCAGCATTTTGAGTCCAGGTCATTATAACAAAAATAGTCGTGCCATTAATTAAGGCATTTCTGTCCATGGCTATATATATGTATATATGCAACAGGAGCCAAATGTATACACCTGTGGGCCGTGCAGAAATGTTATTGCCCTCTACTACTGTATATCATAGCACAGGCCAGCAGGTGGCGCAGTGGGTTAAACCGCTGAACCATGAGCTGTCGATCAAAAGGTCGGCAGTTCGAATCCGCGACGGGGTGAGCTCTCGTTGCTTGGCCAGCTCCTGCCAACCTAGCAGTTCCAAAGCATGTCAATGTGAGTAGATAAATAGGTACCGCTTGCAGGAAGGTAAACAGCGCTCCGTGTTCCATGCCGGCCACATGACCACGGAGGCGTCTTCGGACAACGCTGGCTCTTCGGCTTTGAAATGGGGATGAGCACCACACCCTAGAGTCGGACACGACTGGACTTAATTGTCAGGGGTCACCTTTACCTTTTATATCATAGCACATGCCAGATTCCATGTAGGTCAGCTCTCTAGAGAACAAAAGAGAAATCTGAGGAAGGGTCGATTCCAAAAACATTAGGTCTACGCAGATGCTCAGATTTGAGAAATCTCAATATTACATGATGGTGACAAAATACAAGATAAAAGCAGATGAACCAAATAACAACTTACCATGGAATGTCTGCAGCCACCTGATAAATGCCTCATCTGCCCTGTTGTGGAAGGACTGTTATCACTCTTTTGCTGCTTCAGAATTTGGATTAGGTTCTGAAGCAGTGCTGGCCCATAACAATTTGACAGCCCTCTCTGGTGGTGCCCTCTCTGTTTCCCTTTCTCTCTTAAAAATAATAATAATATATAGCTATGGCTGCCATTGGCTCATCTGCTCTGACTTCAGAGAAGGCAGAACAGGAAAGAAGGGCCCTAGAGAAGGAGAGGTACAAACAGAGCGGAGGCCTAGGAAAGAAGGAAGTAGGCATCTGAGAAGACAGCAGACCAATGGAAGGATTGGGGCCTAGAAAATGAATCAGACTCAGAAGGGAAGGAATGGTGCAGCATCCTGAGTGGGTATGGTTAGGAACGTGATAAGGGCCCACATCTCTGAAGCCTTCCACATTGGTGCCTGACCATGTGCCCCACCTGGCCTGCTGCTGCTTCCCCTATTACCTGGTAAGCATCAGAGTGGCTTATTAGCTGTTGGGATTGAGTAGCTATTCTAACATTCCTGAACCACCACCACCCCATGACAGAGGGTCAGGCACCTGAGAATTTTAAAATGGCACCCAGCAAGAAGCAGGAAACGTCTGCTTCCCCTTAATTGCCCAGTAAACCACAAGGATGCTTACTGGGTGATGGGAAGGGAAGCAGCACCCATGGCGGATGAAGTTGCCCTTTAGGCCTCTACTGCATCGGTGGTATGTAGGAGGACCTCTTTCATCTCCTCTCCAGTTTCTGGACAGAGTGGGGGGGGGTAGCTAAAGCACATGCATGCACTCACACAGATGTGCCAAAAACACATTTAGTCCGCCAAAAATGGGCACCAGTCCTGGAAAGGAAAACTGGGAAAGGACAAAGAGGAGAGGTGAATGTACCAGATGCATCAGAGGTAAGGAATTGTATTGCTTTGAAATAATCACCTTAATCCTTGGCCACAGGCTGCTAATTAGTCTCCTGTCATTCCTCTAAACTGGACGTAAGTTGCAATTTTCAGCTCCTTGGTGAACGTTTCCAAGCAGTCTTTTTTTTCCCCACTTCTTGGTTGCATTCCCAATTTGTTCGCTTAGGATTATGGTCACATCATTTATGTCAAAGACATTGGATACGGTGCCCTGTTTGGCTTAGTTTCCTGTAAAAAGCCATTCTGACAGAGAAGCTGGAGAGAGCAAGTTAGTAATGACATTCTGTCTGATTTATTCTTTCTCATTACCTCTTCCTTCCACATCAAAAATTATTTTTAAAAGATCAGACGATTCATTTTGCCGGTGTTTGCTTGTGAAAGCAATCCTTAATGTTGCAGGACAGCTGTGATTCCGTTCCTAGGAATCCATCCTCTGTGTGACTGGATGCTGTAAGTGAAGTAGGTAGAGGGGCACCCTGGCCTTTGCCTCCTTGCAGCAGAATAATGACATTGCATTAATAATGGGGCAAAGGAAAAAGAAACACAGATCCAAAAAGAGAGATTGGTAAGCAGTGGTGACATCAAAAGGGGTGTCTACCTGTGCATATGCTTGGTGACCCCACCTGCTCAGGGGCCCTACCAATCGACCCTATGGTTGCCATGAGGGTCTCCACATTTCAACAATGTCATGAGAGCACATGGTGTCCCTTGCCCCCTGTGCTCCTAGCCACATCCCCTCTCTTCCCAGGCAGTGACAAACATTCCCCACCATGGGGAGAGATGATCCTATTATGCTGGATGTGAGTTGGGGGGTATAGGTAAGAGGGCCCAGAACTGGGCTATGTGCCATGCTGCTTTGGTGCTACGTTTTTGCTTCTGAGAGGCTCCTGCCTTTGACCGAGCCTCTCGGTGAATGCTGAGAAGGGGCCTCCCTGAATTTCCACTTTCTAAAAATAATTTGATAGATTGACTGATAAAGAGTGGCATTCCTAGAGGGGGGGCAGTACTGTAAGTTGTGTACACAGTGTTACACAGTGACCCTGCCCAGTCGCTGTCGGAGTCATTCTGAGCTGCGAAGGCAACACACTGGTGACTGGGCGGGGCCACCGTTTGCTGAGTAGACCTGTGTCAACGCCACTGCTGATAAAGTCACCCTCTTGCTTATTTACAGACAATGTGAGGACAGGCCCTGCAAACTAGATAGCTACTGTATAAGGGATAGCTAAAAAACTAGCTAGTATCAAACTAGATACTGTAGCTATGTAACAAAGGCAGGGGAGGAATGGAGGAAGGATAAAGAGGGAAATTCAATATGATCTTCAGTGCTGAGAAACAGTGGAACACAAATCTCAAAACCAATGTTGGTGGTATCTTAACGTTATTGTTTTTGTTTTCTTTCAGGATATACCCCTACAGATCTCTGGGACTATAGTAGTCATTATGCTGACTTTGATTCTCCACTCCTGGAACCTGTATGGAGATTGCTAATTAACGGAAGCTCCGATTGTATGAATCACAAACACAGCTGCAGATTGCTGAGCGGGAGGCTGCCTTGGGTAAAGTTTTGCTAACATACTCATTTATTTTTGGTGCATGCAAAATGAAGTGAAATGCTTCATATGTCTTTATATTTCAATTATTTATTGTCCCGGGCTTCTGTTTCATTTGGACCTGAAAGAACTATGCACAGTTCATGTCATTTAATTTTGCATTGTTAATAGCCGTGGTTACATTCAAGCTCGTTTGTGAATGCACTCTGAGGAAAACTATACCATTCTAATTTCTTTGCCAGACTTGATTCTACTGAGCATAAATTAAAACGATCTCCCTGTTCTCATTACAATGATTGTTACAAGAGTAGTTTTATATGCTTCTCAGATTAATTACTATTTTCTGAAAATATTTCTGGGAGGGCACTAGCTCTGTCATTGAACAAAAAGGGTTTCTGTACAGAAAGAAGAGCAACGTGGTATGGGAGGGAACCCAAACCTTTTAATGATGAATTTTCTGTAATGGATCTCTCAAACAAAGATAGGTTTCCTACTTCTAACATTCTGTCATGAAATACCCTCTTGGGGAAAAGCAGACAGAAGGAAATGGGATGTAATATAACCAAGAAACAAACTGCTCATGAAGAAACCAAGAAATATGAAGCAGAGAATTGGCGTCAGTTCAGCTTATCAAATTATGATGTTTGATAATAACATAAGGATAATGTCTGAGTCCCTTCAGACATTACCATAGTATTTTAGCCAGGGACTGTCGTGCAGAGGCGTAACTGCCCCCCTTGGCGCCCGGAACACCGGGGGGGTAGGCGCCCCTATAATTGAAGATCGTGCGCTCCGGAGGGGGGGCACGCTCCGGGAGGGAGGGCGCGCTCTGGGAGGGGGCGACCCGGCGGGACCCCCCCCTCAATCGGGAGAGCCGGCTGGGGACGTCTTCCCTGGCCGGCTGCCTGGGGCCTTCCAAGGAAGGCCCGCTGCGCAATTTTTTGCGCATGCTCAGACTGTTACTGAGGGAAAAGGGCTGCCCTTTTCCCTCAGTAACAGTCTGAGCATGCGCAAAAAATTGTGCAGCGGGCCTTCCTTAGAAGGCCCCGGGCAGCCGGCCGGGGAAGACGTCCCCAGCCGGCTCTCCCGATTGAGGGGGCCGGCCCGAGTCGGACTCGGACTCGAGTCTCCAAGTCGGACTCGGAGACTCGAGTCCGAGTCCGACTCGCGGGCGGAGCGGTGGGGCACCCTTTGGGCGATGGCGCCCGGAGCGGGTGCTCCACTTGCTCCACCCTAAATACGCCTCTGCTGTCGTGTGTGTTCTTTCCACCTAATTCTCCCTAACCCAGAGGGCTGACAATAAGGTACAAAGGTGCCACACAATTGCTCCTAATCTCCCAAGTATTTATCACGCCATTTACCTGTTCCTAGGCCCTCATTTGCAACAGGCTCTTCAGACCCTCTGGCAGACAACTTCAATATTCCATCTAATTCCATTTCCTAACCTGCTGATACTCACACTTCAACTCCCATGTACTGTCTATGGGTCAACGCTTACAGCCCAGTCCTATCCAGCGCTGATGCAGCGGTGCTGTGCAGCCCAGGCTGTATCTAGTGATGACTAGAAGCAGGCTGAAGGTCTCCTCCTCCTGAAGGGGAACATTTTCCCCCTTACCTTGGGTAAACCCCCAACATGTGCAATGGGGCTACTCGAATCTGTGCCAACATCTCTGGCACAGAATCAAGCAGACCTGTGTAAGTAAAAAAGACCCGGAAAGGAGGATAGAATTTGGCATGCGGCAGCTCCACAATCCTGCCCCCTCCTGGGCCTGTTCCACCCCTGTCGCCGCCCTCCTCTGCCCTGTATTGCCCCTCCCCACCCCTGTTCCATCCTCCCCCAGCCCCTGCAATGATCGGAGCCAGTTCTACCTGCTCCAGTGCGTAAGGCTCTGGATTCAGCACCGGCGGGATGGTGCAGGACTTCCCATCAGTGCGCCTTCCTTGCGGGTGTCTCCAATGTCGTTCTCAACACATTTGCACATCTTAGGCAAGCGCAGCAGATGCTGTGCCGTAACAGTCATTTGGGACTGCCACTGGGAACCCTACATAGCAGAGCATTAATTGGGCTTATAGAACAAAACCCGCACTTTTTCACTCTTTCATTCTAGAGAAATTACACTTGCAAGCATCTTTTGCCATAATGCCTTGTTAGCTTAAGTTTGGAGTACCTAAAGTCTTGCTAAAGTATGGGCAATTAACATTCTGACATTCGCAATATATCCCCTTTTTCCCCCTCTGAAATTATTGTCCTAGTTTCCCTTTTTAAGTCTCATGTGGATTTATACTTTCAAATAATCCAAATTTACCATCATGTCAGTTTTCTTCACATCCACAGGAGTACACAAAAACTGACTTCAAAGCTCTCTTTGTTCTTTACATGCATATCAAAGGAAAACACCTATTTTATTTTACTGCATCAAAGTCCATTAAGTGCTATTTTAACATTTTCGGAATAACACAATTTGACACCCGATGAACTTTACATACATCAGTGTGTCTTCATTAATTCTTCTAGAGAGGTTTTACTTTTTGAAGTACCATCACAAGTTCAAAAATTATATTACTTTTTTCTCCTTTTCCCTCCTCTTTTTTTTTTTTTGCCTAATGAACCATTTTACTCCAAAAGGATTAAAAGCATATAATTATGATTGTCATTCTATAAGAATTCTTTAGCAGGTGATAATTTTCTTAATTATAGGTTTATGGTTCTTTTAACTCACACAATCACCCCCTCAGCAATGTGGTGCAGATTTAGGCTTTTTCTTGAATCATTTTATGGAAATCCGAAATGTCTATGGAAATGTTCTGATGCAGAATTAGAGGATAGCATCCGGAATAGCCCCTCCGTGAATGGGAGTGCACCCAGTGAGTGGAAATTCCTCCTGAGAATGGAAAGATGTTCAGCTCGTGCAAAGTGCCCCTGCCATATGTACAAGAATGCTTTGTGTGAGTGTAACAATCCATCCATTCTGGAACAGAGCTTGTATTCACAGAATGCGCTTCCATGAACAGAAGCGGTACTTCGGGTGCTATGCATAGTTTATCGCTCTTGTTAAGGTTAATCAAAGTCACCTGAAAGCAATCCTTTAAAAGCCTCTTCACCATACAGCAAATTAATCTTTTCTTCCAAAAAAAAAAGTTTTAGAATAATGATACGGATTCTGATTTTGAAATAATGCATGACCCTGGTGCTCATTAGCCAAAGCATAATTTGTACTTGTGAAGCCACCTGGGGTGCGCTGGGCAAGAAATGTTGTTCAGTGATAAACTTTATTATCAGTCCTATCTCTTTAGGCAGCATTACCATCTGGCATTGAATATCTTATTTCTTTTGTAAAAACTTTTATTCCGACTTCAAAAACATATCTTGAATACTGAATAATGGAATTGAAGATGTAGATATGGACGTGAAAATGAAGATGTGAAAAGGCAAATTTCTTTCATACTTTTGTTGGAAGTTCTGGGGCTTGAACCAGAAACTTCATCATATACCATGCCCTGAAGCTGAAACTCACCCAAGTGAGCTTCCCAGAACTATGTGCAGTGGACCGTCATTTTCCATGGATTCAGGATCCATGGATTTGACCCACTGCAGATCCTGGATCTGCGAGGGTCCACCGTTGCAACTGGGAGAAAGAAAAAAAAGGTAAAAAAAATGCTTGCTTTTAACCTTTTCAATGCAAACCACTCCATTTTCTTGCTGTAAGCATGCTGAAATTGTGCTCCTCCTCCCTAGGTTGCCCAAGAATGCATTGCAAAGCTTCTGGGGCAACTTGGGGAGGGGGCAGTTGCGCGACCCAGAGGAGCCCTCCGGAGGGCGATTTCAGCGTGTTTTCAACAAGAAACCAATGGTTTGCATTGAAAAGGTTAAAATCCCCAGGGTTTTTACCTTTTTTTTTTCCTTTTTACAGGGTTTTTAAGGGACTCTGGTATATGTGGATCTTCGCTATCCATGGGGGGGGCAGAACAGACCCACAAGGACAGAGCCCCTCAAGATATCAGGGATTGAACCTTCAGCATGTGAAAACCTTGGTGCTCTTCAGGTGCAGAAGGTAATGCTGATGCTCAACATCAGCCCCTGTAATCGATAGGCAATCTGAAGTTACAATTTCGAATCCTGGCTGATACACTGGAGCCAAACCTTGTTTGCCTTCTTAGTACAAATTGTGCAAGACCAGTGGCGTAGCTGGTGGGGGTCGGGGGGTGGACCGCCCCCCATGTCACTCTGTCATTTTCTCACCATCTCTGTGGGGTGGGGTGCACAACGCTTGCCGCTTGAAGTGGCAAGCACTGCAAAATGAGCCCTCTTGCACACACTATGCCTCCATTCTGGAAGCGATGGGGTGATGCGCAGGCGCGGGGTGGTGGCGTTCTGATGCGGGAGTGGCGCAAAGGGACGAGACATCACCCCTCTCCAGGCAGCAACTGGGTTGGCGACACCACTGTGCAAGATTACTGAATTTTCCTCAGGACTCAAAACTTCCAACAATGTTCATGTTAGGTTCCTTGTACTTGTTCAATGGGGAATATTTTGATGAGAGAGCCAGGATGGTGTAGTGGTTTTGGCATTGGACTTAGATCTGGAAGATCCAAGATGAAATCCCCATTTAGCCACAAAACTTCCTGGGAGACCTTGGGCCAGTCACTGTCTCTCAGCCTCACCTACCTCACAGGGTTGTTGTGAGGAAAAAAGAGGGAAGGAACCATGTACACCACCCTGAGCTCCTTGGAAGAAGGGTGGTATAAAAATGTGAAGGAAAAAAATCATGGTTGATGTATGAGTCTTTGGAATGGACACAACAGGACCAGCCACCTTGGGTCCCCCTCTGGGGGAGAAAGGTGGGATAGAAATTCAATAAATAATATTAAATAATAATAACAGGAAGTTTTGATACAGGATACACAAGTTTGAATGATCACGTGCCTATTATTAGATATTAAGGGGTTCTTCAGCATGATAAGCTGTATTCAATTCTTCCCATAGAGTAGCTTCCATTAACGGCTATGAGAGAAAGTAAAAATGCTGCATTTTGTGACACAGTTAAGGTGTGAGGGACAAAAACCTGCCCTATGCTTAAGACACTGGTGACCCCCCCAGTACATAATGGTGTCACCAAGGTCCCTTTATTTTCACCCATAGAAGACACAGGGAAAAAAGAGTATAAACACTAAACTGTTGCCTCCCCTCCCTTGCTACAGGATCCCACATCATGCTGGATTGAAAGGGCATATGCCCTCTATACAACATACAGTAGCACTGCACAGGAAGCCCATTGTGACCAAGAGGCACAGACTTACGGCACAATCCTCCATAAGTATGCACCTGTAGAGAAATGGATCCGCCAGCACAGGATGTCGTAAATGTGCCTTACTTTTCCAACACCTGGTGAGTAAGCTGTGCTAGTGGTCTGGCATCGCTCACTGGACTCCAGCCAATGTAAGTAAGTGTAAAGTGATGCACATTGGGGCAAGAAATCAAAACATACACGCTAATGGGTTCTGAGCTGTCTGTGACTGATCAGATCTTGGGGTAAAGGTGGACAAATCGATGAAAGTGTGTGGCGACTGTGAAGAAGGCCAGTTCCATGCTTGGGATCATTAAAAAAGGGATTGAGAGTAAAATGGCCAATATCATTATGCCTTTGTACAAATTGATGGTAAGGCCACATCTGGAGTATTGCGTCCAGTTCTGGTCGCCGCATCTCAAAAAGGATATAGTGGAGCTGGAAAAAGTGTAGAAGAGAGCAACCAAAATGATTTGTGGGCTGGGTCATCTCCCCTATGAGGAAAGGCTACAGCGTTTGGGGCTCCTCAGTCTAAAAAAAAGGTGACTGAGGGAGGACATGAATGAGACTTATAAAATTATGCATGGGAGAGAGTGGATAGATAGAAGTTTTCCCTCTCACACAACACTAGAACTAGGGGACATCCACTAAAATGGAGTGGAGGGAGTATTAAAACAGACAAAAGAAAATATTTATTTACCCAGCATGTAATCAGTTTGTGGAACTCCTTGCCACAGGATGTGGTGATGGCACCTGACCTAGTTGCCTTTAAAAGGGGATTGGACAGATTTATGGAGGAAAAGTCCATCACAGCTTACAAGCCATGATGGGGATAAGCAACCTCCTGGTCTTAGTAATAGGCTATCTCTTAATGCCAGATGCAAGGGAGTGGAAACAGCATACAAGTATCTTGTTATCTTGTGTGATTCCTGAGGCATCTGGTGGACTACTGCGAGATACAGGAAGCTGGACTAGATGGGCCTTTGGCCTGATCCAGCAGGGCTCTTCTTGTGTTCTTATGTTCACCACTGGCGGATGAAGAAAGGTCCTGCGCAGGGAATGGGAAGGGGCATGGGAAGGGCGGACTGCAGAGGAATGGGAAGCGGTGATTGGCCTGCCAGACCCCGGTAGGGAGGGATTATCAGTGGCATGCTCCACTGAATCCTATGCTCCATCCCGGGCCTGTTGGGCCTTAAACGGGCTCCTCAGATTTCCGCTGGCCATTTTGCCGGTGCGCATCCAAGGATGCCCATAGGGGCCACTGGGACTCTCCCTGGAGGAAGGGAACAAATGTCCTTTTCCTTCAAGGCTAGGATCCGGCACAGCGTGTTTTTGCACGCTGCGTAAGCCCTAATCAGAATTGGACTGTTAATTGGTGTGTGTATAATACATGAGCAGTTATTATATATTTTTCAAAACCTTGCAAAGAAAAGGTGCAGTGGTATTTTCTTCATATATCATCCATAAAGCAGTTTATAGTCAATAAATCAGACTAGAAAATTTATGGGCAGAGAATTAAACAAAGCTTGTTTACAATGATTCATTGGCTTTTCTTCTAAGGAAAGATACTCATGGTGGAACTAATTGTGATGCTAATTTTGATGTACTGAAATGACAAATAAAAGCCTTAGCACAGTGTACATTTTAATGCAAATTGCAAGAACTGAACAAAAACAAATTTCTTTGGCAACCAAGAGGTTCAACCCAAAGTGTATATTATGCAGAAACAAAATATTTCTTGTAGGGCCAGAAACTTGCTGCACCTGAAAATGAGGGTTGAAACTAGGGAATGTGGGCTAGGATATGGTTTTTTTTACTGAACCACGCCCTGGATAAGGAGGGCTTCATCCATCTCTATTGGCTTTGGCTAAGGATGTACAAAATTCCCCTGACAAATGCTGGTAGCCTTTTCGAAACTCTTCTGGTGCCTCTCATATTCCTCTGACATTTTGCCTGAGGAAGAACCCAGTCCTACCTGCAGTGAGCCCAGTAAGGCTACGCAGGTATCCTGCAGAGGCAAAACAAGGGTGGAGCGAAGGCAAGTAGTTCTGCAAGACTCCGTTACACTGGAGTCAGCGGCCCCTCCCCCTTGCTGTTGGAGCCATTCTAGCAGCAAAGGCAACACGCAGGACACTCCCCTGTTGCTGCTGGAATGGCCCCAACAGCAAGGGGGAGGGGCCGCTGACTCCAGTGTAACGGAGTCTTGCAGAACTACTTGCCTTCGCTCCACCCTTGTTTTGCCTCTGGTATCCTGCAGGGGAATTTAGCAGGCGGGAGGTCTCCTCAGGGTAAGGAGACGTTTGTTCCCTTGCCCTGGAGAAAGCCCCAGCTGCTGCTTTGGGTCAATGACCCTGTGCCAGTGATATTGCTGGCGCAAGTCTGAGTTGATCTGTATTGGTGTGTGCTGGGACTGCCAATCCTGCTCCCCCTCCCCAACCCAATCTGCCAACCTCCACCTCATTCCACTCCCTCCCTGCCATCTCCTCCCCCTCCCTCTGAGCTGCACAGCACAGCACTGAACAGTGCTGGACTTACCTGCTCCGGCAGGTGTCCCCCCACTGTGCCGGTGTGCACTGGTATGCTCTGACCTTCCCGCTGGCGTGCAAATCCTTCACACTGTCTCAAAGTGCTTTACAGTGCTTTTGCGACACTGCAAAATCCTGACGCATCGGCAGAGCACGTGCTCTGCCAGCCCGCTTGTGGGTTAGGATTGGGCCAGAAGTCTCTACATCTGCTTCATACTTCACTTCAAGAGAAATCTGGTGATACCCTAGCACAGTGGTGGTGGATAAATTGTGCTAGTCTCACAGAAACTACTTCTTCAAATGTCTCACTCTCAAATTTGCTTCAGGAAACATTTCTGAATGTCATGTCTGAATCACTGTGCATGGGCAGGCAATCCAATTTCTCAACTTCTCTTTCCAGAGTATCTGTCTTTCTTCTACAAACTGGCCAGGCTGAAGGCATGAGAAAGCAACTCGCTTTCCCTGTCACTCCTCCAGCTTCCACGCTGAAGCTGAGAGCGAACCTCATAAGCATGATTGCACATAATATTATGTGCATGGTTGCACATAGTATATGCACATTCTGCAACCCTTCTGTCTGTGAGCCTGAGGATTGTAAGTGCGGAGAGAGAGAGAGAGAGAGAGAGAGAGAGAGAGAGAGAGAGAGAGAGAGAGAGGGAGGATGTTGTGCACACACAGGGGATACATCAACTAAAATAGTCCTTGATTATCAGTATTACATACTTTAATTTATTAATCAGTTCAATTCATTGACTAGGCATTGTAGCCCATGTATAAATATACAGTGTTATTGTTTTACAGTTATACTTTTAGTATAACCCTTGCACATTCCAGCAACTGACATCCATTGACACAATTTGAAATCACAGTTCTCCTGAGTCATTGGCATTCATTAGGAGCTATTTAATTTGGAGCACTTGCAGAAAATGTACAACACAGATTGATTTTCTATCTAAAGGTTATTAGAGTAACAGCTGAAACCTCTGATGCTCCCCAATCAGGTGTTTTTCATGAATGTCAATATAGTCGCTTACAAAGTCCCCTTCCTCGTACATCATTCTCAAAGGCCAACCTGACTTGTAATAGTAAGGATGTATGAGATAAGGTTAGACTGTTGGCCATGGTTGTTATGCAGCTTAATCAGTTGACTGAAAAACAGATATATATTTTTTCAGGAGAGTTGCCACTGAATTTAACTTAAAGCAACATTGCCCACTGATGTGGAGACTCCTGCAGGGGTGAAACACATATGATATTTTAAGGTAAGCAAAAAGCATTGATAAGTGAAGTGAGCTTTCTGGATGGGTGCTGGGTGTGATCTTGCACCTCCCTTAGGCTGTGGTCTTTAGATGTTGCTGTCAATATCGTATCCCCTTCTCAGGCCTCAATCCGCCTTCCCGGGTCCACACGGACGTACATCAGCAAAATAGCTGGTGCAAGTCTTGGTAGACCCAGTGGGGCAGTGAAGACTTACCCCCAGGCAAGGGAACAAATTCTCTCTTACCCAGAGGAGACCTTCAGGACTGCCCCCCCACACACACATACAGACACACAGGATGCAGCTTGTGCTCCAGTGGCACAGCTGCATCATCAGTGGGTGATTTAAGTAGGATTGGGTTAGGGTTGACATAGATGCAGCCGATGGAGCGCATGCTAAATACAGTGGTGTGGGCGGCGACCACAAGGCCAACCAGAGGTAAGTAAAACTTACCTTTTACTTTTTTTACTTACCCCTGGGCAGGCCTCCTGGCCAACTATGGGTCTCCTCGGACCCACACCAGCTATGTAGCTGGCATACGTACAAGGAGAGAAAGTTGGCGGGGTGGGCTGAAAAAATGGGAGATAGGATCTGGCTGTAAGCTTTTGCCGCAAGCTATTGCTGTAAGAGCCACCCCCTTCCAGCCAGCTCTACACCCCTCCCAGTCCCAGAATGCCTGTGAACCTCCCCTCCCCTTCCCCACTGCCAACGTATTGACATCAACAGAGCCTCCTGGAGCCACTGGCACATGAACTACACCTCTGGTTATTTGCAGCAGCAGCCCAGAAGTGCAAGACAGTGTCCCAGCTTTTGTGCCACTGCAAAGGACCTTGCCCTTCAGAGCACAGGTTCCGGCAGCGCAAGGCTCAGATAGGATTGGGCCATAAGAGTATGATATTCACTTCAAGAGTTGAATATTTGTAAAAAGTACATAGTAAAGGTATCCCCTGCTCAAAAGCCAGTCGTGTCCGACTCTAGGGTACGGTGCTTATCTCCATTTCTAAGGTCGAAGAGCCAGCGCTGTCCGAAGACGCATCCGTCATGGAGGTTCCGTGGTCATGTGGCCGGCATGACTAACGGAACGCTGTTACCTTCCTGCCGCAGCAGTACCTATTTATCTGCTTGCAATGTCTTGCTTTCGAACTGCTAGGTTGGCAGGAGCTGGGACAGGAGACAGGAGCTCACTCTGTCACGCGGCACTCAGGTCTCGAACTGCTGTCCTACCGACCTTCCAGTCTGCAGTTCAGTGTCTTAACCACTAAGCCACTGTGCCCCCCCTCCCTGGTATTTTAGTATGTACTAAAAGTACATACTGCATAGTATTTTACAGCTGAAAACTGATTTCTATCATATTCAGTCTGCCAGTGAAATGCATATCAATTAAGCTATGCATGACACAGCTTTATACTTCTGTATTGTAGATCCATTAACAACAATGTAATTTAGTGCCGTATTCAAATGAAGATACCTGGAAATTACTTAAACTCTGACAGTTAATGGACACTCAGCAATGGCACCCTATTAAAATAATGGCCCTGGGATTGCCTTGAGGTATTCAGACATAATATGATGAGTGGAGCTTAAATTGTTGCAAACATTTTACATTAAAATCAAATCTGTCTTTGCTAGTAATTCACTGGGTCATTAACTTGGACCGCAAGCAAGCGTTTGCACTGCAGTACACATTCAATGTAATTGATGCACAGTTTTCCCATTTAAAGGAATTCTCTCATCACACCTGGCGTAACGGAAACTATTGATTGGGGAAACAGTTTAAAGCACACTTTTTTGCTTTTGCAGCTTTATATACAGATGCAGTCACAAATAGTTTCAGTGAAGAAGGTATGGGATAGAACCCCGAGCATGGATTAGATCATCGAGTGCATTCTTATCTTAAACCCCTCCCTTCTCCGTAAGAAAATTGATTTCATGGTCAGGATTTTAATACTATCTTGCAGAGGCGTAGCTAGCCTCTGCTGTACCCCCCCCGTGATGTCGCTAGCCCTGCCCAGCCCCCACTAGCAACATCACCCCAGTGGCGTTACGGCCGCAACCATGCCCCCCCCCATGGGAAAGACGGCAGCAAAAGGCTACTGACAGCCTGGGTGGGCGGACAGGTAAATCCTTCCAGCCGCCGCAAACCACGTGATCGTTTTTTGGCCGCCAAGGCAACAGCTTGTGCACACTCCCCCCCCCATGTGCCGCCCGGGGGCAGGCCACCCCTGCCCCATCGCTGCTTCTGTCTCTGCTATCCTGTTGAAAAAAATTTCAGGTAGCTAGTCCATTAGAGGAAAAAGAAATTCAAAGGCAACAGTGGTGCAATACCTTTTTATTAAGATCAACTAAAACATCATAAAGTTGTGAGCAAGTTTTTGAGTTTCCCAGAATTCTCCTTCAGGCTAAATGTTGAATAAAAACAACATAAAAAGGAGAAGGGGGGAGAAGAAAAAAAGATGTTTCATATCATAGCACAGCCTGCAGTTTGTAATAGCCTGAAGATGGAGTGAAGGAGGTAGTACGCAGACCTAATTAGGTTAGACCGGGCTTGCAGCAAACAGATTTCAGGCTGCACCGGGAGGGACAAAAACAATGGCCATTCTCTCTTTGAACATATAAAAGCCAACAATAATTTGGATTCACCATCGCTAATCAAAACACACAGTTCTGTTGTAGGATGGAAAGCAGAACTACAGTACAGAAAAAATATATATAGTCAGATTTGCAGTGCTGCAGATAAAGTGGTAAACAACAGAGACCAAGGTAGTATTTCCTAATGGTTATAGATGTAACTCCCATAATGAAGTCCTACCATTAATTTACAGAGGAAGCTGCCATCCTGAAATGGAAGAAGCCAGCTCTGGAAGAATGGAAGAAGAGGGAAGTCCCTCTTTTAGGCAGCTAGCAGCCCAATCCTATCCTTTCCCCCGCCATAGGATGCAGCTGCGCCAAAACAGGTTGTGCTGTGTCCTGGGAGGGGGGGGTTGATCAGGGGGCCTGAGAGAGTTAAGGGAAAATATTTCCCCTTACCCCTCCATAGGCCCCTCAACTACCAATGGGACCTGTGCCGGCTCTTTAGCTGAAACAAGTCTGAGGAGACAAAGGGGATGTGTCAGCTTGCAATGCCAGAGGGGATAGCATCGGGCACAAGTTACTCGGGCTGAGATAACCCCCTCCAGCCTCCGACATACCCCCTTCCCTCCCCCAAGAAACTTTGTCCCTCATACGCTATATATATATTTTTATATATAAAAGCATGGTCAGCAAGCACATCGGTTTAGCGACATAGCTAGTTGACACACATCTCCTTTCCCCCTTCAGTAACTGAAGGCAATAACGTCTTAAGAGAACTAGTGTGTTGTTATTGTAGCAGAACTACACCACATTCCCATGGGCTGGGCCCGTTGCACTAACTAGCGTTCTGGCAATGGGGCGAGCTTCATGCTGTTGTAAATGCCATTCTAATGGCGTGCATTGCCACACGCTTCCAGGTCACTGCCAGAAATGACGAGCAGCACCCTGCACTCAGCAGGTATGTTGGCCTGGTATGCTGGGGGTGGTGGTTTTCTGTGGGCAGGGGAAGGGCACTCCAGAGTGGACTGGAGGAGGGTGTGAGGCATGTCAGAGGCAGGAGGGGATGTACAGTATCCCGGTGCGAGCAGTGTGCACCACAATGCTACCTCCCGACACTCCCCCCTTTCTCTCTCAGCTATGTAGCTGGTGCAGGTCTGAGAAAACCCATAGGCAATTGAGGGGCTTATAGAGGGGTAAGGGGAAATATTTTCCCTTGCCTCTCTCAAGCCTCCTGATCTCCCCATCCCAAACACTGTCTATTTTGGTGCACCTGCATACTATAAAGCAGGGATGAGGAACCGGCGGCCCGCGGGCCAGATCCAGCCCCCAGAGAGATCCAGTCCGGCCCGCGCAAGCCTGGACCCGACTCTATCGGGTCCGGCCTGCGCGCGCTCGGAGTGGAGCCTCCGGAGCCTCGGGAGGCCCCGCGCGCGCTCACATCGCCGGACTTACTCTCAACCCGGCTGTTATAGACATGCGCAGAAACAGCCGGGTTGAGAAGAGGGTCACGCGAGATCGCGCGACCTCTTCTCAACCCGGCTGTTTCTGCGCATGTCTATTACAGCCGGGTTGAGAGTAAGTCTGGCGATGTGAGCGTGCGCGGGGCCGCTGCCGCCGCCGCCAATGGCGGCGGCTGAAGAGAAGGTAAGGAGGAGAGCTGGGGGGTGGGAGGAGGAGAGCTTAGGGGTGGGGGTGTGCACGCGCGTGTGAGTGCGCGCGCTTGCGCTTGGGGGGGCGCCTGTTTGCGGTGGAGGGGACACGGCCCATGACCCATTTCCCCCATGGGGAAATGGCCCTCCACCATAAATAGGTTCCCAACCCCTGCTATAAAGGGGGGGGCAGGATAGGATTGGGCTGTTAGTGTACTATTAGCCTGATCCAGTCACCAGCTGGAATCAGGCTCTCAGCTCATAACTGAAGCTCATCCACCTTTGAATTGTTGGGATGGCCAAGGTCTTGTACAACCACATATCAAACAGAGGTTGCAAACTCATTTTGTCAGACTTTCTGTTCCAATTTGTAAGATGGTAAAAAGATTGGGTCAATGTGTTTCAACAGCAAAAGAGTGTCAGGTATGGTATTGCAAGCTCATATTTCGAAAAGCGTCCACGTTTTCCTGGGAGGCCTCTCACCCAGAAGTCCTTCCCAGGGGAAAGCCCCTTAACTTCTAAGAACTGAGGAGCTAACAAGTGGTGAAGCTGCGTCTACAGATGTGTTATCTTTTCTTTCCATCTCTGACAATTGTGGGTCCAAAAAGACCATTCTTAGCAGTAGAGACTTTTGCTTTCTGTAGCTAGATATACTGTATTTAACCTCTTACCCGTATCACACAATTGCTAAAGATGGATCTAAGACTGCTTTGTACAACTGATCTCTAGGGTGGATGCAGTGACATACAGTAGTCTTGTTACAGTTACAGCAGCATTTAGAAGACAGATTGATATTTGAACTGGGATGATAACACTAAAATGAAATTTGACAAGGATATAAAGGATATATGTAAAGCATTTTACATAAGCAGGAAAAATCTGCTTTTCTGATGACTGATATGGAAGAATTTGAAGGGGAAAAAACCTTCTTAGGAAATATGCTCTTCTTCAGAATGGAAAGGTAGATTATGATAATTGTATTATTGGAATATTCATTTCTGAGCTTTTTTCTTCGAAAAGATGAGTTTCTATTTCTGCCCGTGGTAATGCTGAGGCTTACATACTATTCCAAAGCTCAGACAATAATATTCCTTTTGGGAGTCCCCCTTTGTTTAAAATGGCAACAAAATAGTGCATATTTTCTTTACTGAGTTTGTAGCTTCATCTCTTACCCTTGGACTGCTAACATATTTGTCTGATTAAAAATGACAACCAATGCCGTTTTATCTGTGAATGCAGTTAAAATTGCATATCGTAGTGTAAAAAAATAAGTTTGAAAAATAAATATTGCATATACTGTATCAGGGGTTCTAAACCCTTTCCCGGCTGAGTACCACCTTCGGAGCCACTCTCCTGCTGCGTACCACCAGAAGTGACTGGCGATGACATCATCATCGTGTCCTTCTCACCCTCTCCCTGCCGGCTACTGATTGGATGAAAATGCTGACATGATTGGCTCCAGCTTGCATGGGAGTGGGGTTGCGTGGAGACCTCAAAGAGCTTAAGAAGGTTCCAGGATCTCAGCTCACACAGAGCAGTACTGAGCCTAAAGAATAATGTTGCCAGTATTTCATCAGTTATGTTGACATGAACAACATTTTCAGGAAATACTGGCCAAACCCTACGTTTGTCAGCACAATTATCTAGTTGAGTGATTGTTACAAGCAATTGAACAAAAGGAACAGGAATCACATTGTTTCATGGACCCTTCAGATTGTCATCTTGGAGCCATTAAGTAGCATATAAGGGCATTTCAAAACACTTGGTGTTCACTACTTCAGTTGAAGTCAATGGGAAACTTCAGCAGACTTTAGATATATTTTTTTAAAGGCAAAATAACGTAAGAGGTTCAGGTGTATAGTAATTTATAAGTAAGAATAATAGCCCAATCCTATCTAAAGGAAGCACTGGTGGAACTTGTCTTCTGCCAGAGCAGGCTGCCGCAAAGCAGCCATAAAGCGCTTTGCGGCAGCACTAGCAGCTGGTGCAAAGGCTGGAACCATCGTAGGCGCACTAGCGAATGTTGGGAGGCTCACCAGAGCAGGTAAGCCCAACATGGGGTGGAACAGGGTGGGGAGGGGTGGAATGGGGAGCAGAGGTGAAACAAGGGTGGAGCGGAGGCAAGTAGTTCTACAAGACTCCATTACACTGGAGTCAGCGGCTCCTCCCCCTTGCTGTTGGAGCCATTCCAGCAGCAACAGGGGAGTGTCCTGCGTGTTGCCTTTGCTGCCAGAATGGCTCCAACAGCAAGGGGGAGGGGCCGCTGACTCCAGTGTAACGGAGTCTTGCAGAACGACTTGCCTTCGCTCCACCCTTGTTATGCTTCTGATGGGGAGGGACATATGGACATATCATGTGAGCCAGCCCACAGTGTGGTTCTTTGACAAGTCTAATTTACAGTACTTTTCAGTTTGAAAAGGAACTCTACCTAAAGGATTCACCTTTTGCTCCTGTTCTGTTCCCTATCTTTACTGCCTCTTTGTTTTGGTTCCAGTTTTCTTTTTCTTTTTTTCTGATTTTGGGGTTCCAAGAATCAAAATCTGGCACAATTAAACTTATTTCTACAAACTTATTTGCAATTCCCACAGGCCATCTGGATTTGCTTTTCAATTCACCAACTTTGGTAATCCATACATGCAAGCAGAGTGTATTAATTTAACAGTCAAATACAGTCCATATGTTGTGTGAATTAAACAAAGAAATAGTATTTACCACATAATGTTCTCCTTTTTACCCAAAGAATTAGGGGATAGTGAGTACATTAGCAATTACACATGTGTGTGAGATTAATTTTTCAGTGAGGAAGAGTCTAATTTTTATTTCATTTTCTCTGTGTAATGAAAGCTGCAAGATATGAGTTTTATTAGGAAGCACACTTTTTAGGAGGAACATTGCCACATAGCCAAACCAATTAATTACCAGTTTTGAATGGTTCTATTCATAGCTGCTTACCTTAAGAAGTAACAAATGTTGCTGCTACAATGGTCACTTTGGGATAGAGATTGTCCTCACTACCCAAGAAAATTGATGAATGCTGTCAACATTATTTTAACTTGTCTTGAAATGCCAATGATGGTTCATCTCAACAGATCCTTCAACATTCTTCTCAGATTTCAGTGTTGGTGAGAAATGTACATAGCTGAGAAATTCCTTTAGCTTATCTCTGCCAGGAGGATGTGTCAGGAAACAAAGGAGACATCAACTAATCTGTGCACTGGTGCCCCTTGTTGGTAAACCATTTAAAGAGTGAAGAAGGTTAGGGTATTATTGGCCTACTTGACCTTAGCACAGTTCCACCTCCAGCTTTTTGTTTCTTATCGTAGAATCATAAAGTTGGGAGGGACTCACAAGGTCATTTAGTCCAACCCCTAACCTTTAGCAGGAAATCCTCTAGAGCAGCAGTTCTCAATCTTCTTGGAGCTACGACCCACCTCATCCTCCGTGGTGTGTTGCAATGCCAGAATGACTCACCGGGAGGGTGGGGAGGCCTCATCCGGGTCACGCCCGGACGGCGACCCACTCTGCGGGCCTCAAAATGGACTGCAGAAGCCTTGGAAAGCCACTGTGTCATTCTGAGGCTTCTGCAGGCTATTCTGAGACCCGCAAAGGCCAACAGAGTGGGTTGCCGGCCTGGAATAACCTGGGAGAGGCCTCCCCACTCTCCCGGTGAGTCATTCAGCTTCCAGAATGGCTCCAATTTGGAACCAAACCAGATCAAGGGTGGGTGGGAGGTTCCAAGCCACGATCTACCTCTGCATCAGGCCGCAACCCACCAAGTGTGTTGTGACCCACACTTATAGAAACCCTGTCCTAGAACATCTCCAGCAGGTGCCTGTCGAGCCTGTGCTTGAAGATCACCAGCGAGGAAGAATCCACCACCTCCCTTGGCAATCCATTCCACTGCCGAACTGCCCTTACTGTCAAGAATTTCTTCCTGATATCCAAGCGGAATCTCCTCTCTTGCAGTTTGACCCATTTGATCTAGTTCTACTCTCAGAGGCAATTGAGGAGACCGCAGGTGGCACCCTGGGACCCTGCACACACACACACACACACACCAGCCCTGGCTTAGCTACGCAACTGCCTGACAGCGTTGTTCCCTACACAATTATCGTAGCTCCTTAGACAAACCGTGCCATGGGCCTCACTGTTACAAGTGCACTGGAATGAAACACAGCTTCTTAAGCACCTTGTAGAAAATTAAATGACAAAAAAGAGACATGATAAAGAATTTTTTTTAAAAATCCTTTGCTATGAAACATTTCTACTTTTAGGTGGCATCTCCTGGGGTCTCTTGCTTTGCAGTTCTTCAAAAGTAATTATAATTTAAGTACTCAGTGAATGGATTCTCAGGAGTTTACTTAGCAGGATTTGTGTGCATAGTCACCTACTGTAGCTTTCATTAAAAATGTTAATGACACAAGTCATATGTTAGTGTGTGGGGGGGTACTCTTGCAGAGTTGTGACAAATCCCATTACTCAAGCAACATCTGCCCTTGGTCCCTTAATCACAATCTCCTGTTTTCATTATCTTACTGTTAAATCTTCAAAGCATCCTGGCTCGCAACAGTTGTGAGGGGAAAACAACATTTCCCCCAAGCAATAAAAGAAAAAGGAAAGATGACTTCAAAATCAATTCATTGACAAACCGTGCCAATGGTTATAGGAATTTGCACAACACTGTCCTCAAGTGCTTAAGGGTCAGTGGAACAGCTGGTGTGTCGTGCCACCGGGAAATTGCACTCACCAATGTACATGGCCATACAGTTGCAGTTGCATGCACCCTAAGCTTGCACGAAATTTGCATATTATGACCAGAAAAGGGGCAGGGATAGGGATTAGAAAAATATTGGAAGCAGTATATGTTGTTGTTTTTGGTTGGTGTTTCTGCTGTTTTGGTTTTCTAATTCACAGACACCCCTGGAGACCATGCCCAGAGGAAAGAGGAAAGTCTGCATCTCATCATTCTGAGAAGTAAATACCCACATGGCTGCCCATGATTTGGAAGAAATCAAGGCTACACCTGGCTAAAAGAAGAGCTCCAAAGAATAGTTCCTGTGCATCTGCATGCAACGAACTGTGCATCTTGCATCAGAAGACATCAACCTATTGACTTAAACTGTTTGTCAGGAAAAGTGGTAAAGTACAGTACACACCACACCACACCACACACTCCTGAACAAAACTGAAGAGACTCTGGAATCCAGAGATGGGAGGGTAGGCCTGAATGCATAAGAGACTGGAATGGACCATTTGGCAAATGGGAGAAGAAATAATGGTCTAGATAACAGAGATCCAGTGACTACAGGGTTTTCAGAGGTTCAACTCCTGAACACAGAAAAATTGTTGCTTTTTGTTGTTGTTTTGGATGTTCTGTTATTTTATTGTTTTATAGGTTTGGTTCCTGTATTCACAAGGCCTAAAAAGACAACGCCCCATCGTTCAGCTCTGGACCAGTGGCTTGCCTAAATTGACTAGTTTTGTGTAAAAAAACAAAAACAAAATGTTATCATGTGTTTTCCTTTTATGTTCAGTTAAATCTTTATAGGCTTGTGTTTGCCATCACATTTTAAGTGGTATGTTACAGAAATGAGAGGACAGAAGAGCTAAGGTATTACTGGCAACATAGATTTAACTTTTTGATCATTTTGACAGGTCTATTCCAGCCCTGCAACTGGAAGCGAGAAGTATATGGTTATCTTTCAAAAGCCTGAAAAGCCAAAACACGTAATGGCTGAAATTAAACTAATTAGTTGTGTTTCTAGGAATTTTTCATTGTAGGCACCATCTCCATTCCATGGGGTCTGTTGGGGTTTCCTTATGGGGGAAGCCCACGGCGGGGTTTGGAAAGCCTCGTCCTCCTCTGATCCTCCGCTGGCTGACTCCGAGGAGTCCAGTGCGCCTTCTCCGTGGTGAGCACTGTAGAGATGAGCAAAGAAAGGGGAAGGGAAAGGGAAGGGGGAAGGGCCTCAGCGGGTATAGGAGGGTGCAGGTTCTGGACACCTTACAACACCTCTCCTTGGATTGTGTCAGTTAGTAGGATTGTGACACCCTGTTCAGCGCTCGCGAGGCTCCGGCACGCTCTGCCTAGCCTCCTCATCACTGGCCCAGGGAGGACTAAATAGGGAGGGGAGGGAGGAGGCTGGGCCTCCTGGAACGCCTGTTGGCCAATCCGCGCCAGCTGTGCTGCTTGACACTAAGGGTTTGCAGCTGCTTTTGGTTGTCATGCTCTCCTATCGGAGGCGTGGCCGAGCGCGGCCGGGGCGGGTTGCCCCAGTCACGATTGACTGCTCATGTGTCCCACCTTCTTGTTTCTCCTCTGCAGAGTCGCCGCCCGATGGAGCCGCTGGCCCCTCTCTTCGCTGGATGCCAGCCGTGTCCGGTAAGTATCGTTGTGCTGGGGTGGATGGGTCGGGTGTGGGGTTGCTGGCGGGGCTGGGGAGGCGTTGCCGCCTGCGTCGGGCGCCGCTGAGGTCGTCCCTCGGCCCTAGCGCCCCGGTTCGGGCCTCGAGGGGGCGTGGCCGCGGTCCGGGCTCGGGGGCTCGTCCGGCTGCCGACCGAGCGGCGTCGGCGCTCGGGTGAGCGTCTCCCGGCCTCAGAGCCCCGGGCCGGGCCTCGAGGGGGCGTGGCCGGAGTACGGGTTCGGAGGCTCGCCCGGCCGTCGGCATAGCAGCAGCCGCGATCGGGTGAGTGTCCGCCGAACCCGGACAGGGTCACTAGGGAAGGAACCCCCCAGATTTGTGAAAGAGGATCGTGTGTCCCAGAATGTTGTTTGTTGTTGGAGAACCAATATGGATGAGAGATTAAGCCAGCCCAGGACTCAATGATATTGCCTTGGTGTCAAAATGGCAATTCATATTAAGCAATGGAAGAGCAGCACAGATTGATGTTTTGTACCTGTGCACCCCAGAGGTTGACAAGCCTGTCTGGATTCTAGGCTCTCATGCCAAGTGGACATGTGTCTTTTAGAGTCTGACTTATGTCTTTTGGAGTTGTACACTTTGTGTTGTTTTAAGAGATTGTCACAGCTAAACTCTGACAGTCCCAAGTCAGTTCAACTAAGACCAGCACAACATTGGTCCAAGTTAGATCAAAGCCTGAACTATTGTTCAGACATTTCTTTTCTTTCAGGACATAGAGACTTGATGACCTTTTTATTACAGAGACAGTCTGAGCAAAACGGTAATAGTGATGGTTAAGAAGCTTTGGGAGTTGATCTTGAAAAAAGTTGTGAACAGTTTATAAATGGTTTACCTTGGGAGGTTTATAGTTGTATATCTGCAATGTTATATTGTTTTAGGAAAAATGGTTTTTGTAAACTAGAGATAGTGTTTTCCAGATGTTTAATTCTAGGTGGTGAGTAAGGAAGAAACATTTCCTCCCAACATACAGGATATCCAAGGGAAGGACAATTCTAGCTCTTTCAATAAGGAGGGTTCTAATATATTGTGTTTAATCTCAAAGCACCTTTCTCAATATACTTTGGAGAACAATGGCTTGTTCCTAATATACAAAAGGAGGGACAATTTGAAGTTGTTATTAAAGAGACAGTTATTCTGTGATTCATACACTGTCTTTGTAGGAGCCTCACCAAGTCATGTGATTCATGACTTGTATGAATCTGTTTAGCTGAAAGGATAGTGTCTTGTGTTCAAGATTCAAGTTCAGTGCAGCTCAAGAACACATGCTGTCTGGAACCTGCTTTGTTTGCTTTAATATGAATTGGACAATGGGTTCTAATTCTGTTTTGAAGTGGTGTCATGGTTGCGTTACTCTGGGTACAGCAAAAAGGGAGATTGCCTGGCTTTATTTACAGCCACTACGTTATTTCTCGCAGTCTCAGGCACTATGGCTGCGTTTTATTTACAACTTCTTCCCCCAGAGTAACTCCCCCCGGTCCACTGCTTATCCCCGCAGTGCAAACACAACCTTGTCGCCCCTCCGCTTGAAATCTGGCCACCTCGGAGCCTCCCTCCTGACCAGTCGCACAGGCGACACCATTACTTCCTGGTTCCCTCTTTTTCCCCGTGCTTATCCCAGATTGGTCCAACGCTTTGACACACACAGAGTCCTCTTTAGAAATATAAGAAATTTATTTTAAAGAAGTAAATTTCGTTTATGGTGCAAAACCTCATCCCACTTGGGGCTGTTACAAGAGGCTTGCAAAGAGGAAAACATAGCAGACAGGCACATTAAACATAACAAAGACTAGCTATTCTACCCTATACATACCTAAAGACAGTGAATGGCATTCTGATGTAAATTTGGGCAGACGCTCTCGCGGCCGATGCCAGAAGGAAGAGAGACCCGGAGCCAAGACTGCTCCTACCTTTATACCTAACAGAATAACGGTTATTCCTCCAAAAGTGGGGGCATCGACTGGCACAAAGTAGCCAATCCGATGCCTTGCACGTACACATCCTCAAAACCTTGGTTCTGATTTACAACACCTGTGTGAAGGGAAGGTTTTAGTTTCACTTTAGATATGTTTTATGATGACTAATCACTTCACACGGAACTCTTTCTTATCTAGTGTCCTTGAAGATGCCTCAAGGCAGGCCTGTTTCTGCTCTAGTCTGCCACTTTAGTTTCACACTTTGAGAGACAGTTGCATTTCAAAGGGGTTGTAACTGCCCTGTTACACATTCCTTTTAACTCTGTTTTACATCAGCTTCAGACATACAAACAGCTTACCATTATATACATACAGTTAGATACATCACAATCAACTTATGGATACACAGAAATAATATTCAATGTCTGGGTGATCTCTGGCTTCCTGACACGCCTTCCCCAGACGAAAACGTACTCCAATAAGTTTGGGTACTTATTTCGTCCTGTAAGAGATCACAAGACAAACAACCATAGAAAACAAAACAGTGAGGTAGTTACAACATAGCAGCATTGCTAAAATTAGCCTCCTATCTCTGTAGTGAGTTGTCCTTTATTTCTGTAGAACTGGGACTAGGAGTCAAAGTATCCCCCACTTCCCACTGTCTAGATAACGAATCAGCAACTATGTTCTGGCTCCCTTTTATGTGATGAATCGTGAATCTGTAATCTGAAAGGGTCAGACTCCATCTGAGTATCCTTTGATTAGCATCAATCTTATCCATACAAGACAAGGCTTGATGGTCTGTGTATAGGTAAAAATGCTGTCCTATCAAGTAGTGTCTCAACTTAGTCAATGACCACACCACTGCTAGAGCTTCTTGTTCGATGGTAGAATAGTTGCACTCCCGAGGTAGCAACTTCCTGCTGAGAAAAGCAATGGGTCTTAGCTCTCCCTGAACTCTTTGAGCTAACACACACCCAATTCCTCTCTGAGAAGCATCTGTTTGAACCACAAACGGTTGTGAAAAATCAGGGCTCACCAACACTGGTGCCTCTAATAACCGTTGCTTCAAAGTTTGCAACGCTTGCTCGCACTGTGGCGTCCATTTAACCTTATCAGGGCTTTTCTTACGTGTTAAATCTGACAACGGTGATGAGATATGTCCAAAATCCCGGATGAATTTCCGATAAAACCCGAAAAGACCTAATAGGGAACGAACCCCTGACTTATTTCGAGGTGTTGGCCAATCCAAAATGGCTTTTACTTTAGCCTGCATAGGATGTATTTGCCCTTGGCCAATACGAAACCCCAGAAAGTCAACATGTGGTCTAGTAAACTGACACTTAGCAAGCTTTACAGTCAACCCTGCATTTTGCAGTCTCTTTAATGCTTCTTCCAAATGTTTCATGTGTTCTTCAAACGTGTTTGAGATGATAACTACATCATCAAGATAAGTATCTGCAAAATCAGCCCCCAAAAATACTTGGTCCATAAGACGCTGAAACGTTGCTCCCGCATTATTGATTCCAAAGGGTAATACATTGAATTCAAAACAGCCCTCTTTTACTAGAAAAGCCGTTTTACACTTGTCAGCAGGGTGCAAGGGCACCTGCCAGTAGCCCTTGGACAGATCCATTGTAGTTATGAACTTAGCCTTACTGACTTTTTCAATCATGGCTTCTACATGCTTTGGAGGGTAAGAATCCACCCTAGTGATTTTATTCAGCGGTCTAAAGTCCAAACAAAAACGAAATTGAATTTGGCCATCCTGGTCCAAATCTTTCTTTGTTACTATGACAGGGACAGACGCCCAGGGACTGTTTGAAGGCTGGATGACTCCAAGATCTAACATCTCTTTAACTTCTTTGTGAATTACCTCTTGCATAGCTGCGTTCAGGGGGCGCAACTTTGACCTAACTGGCGCATGCTCCCCTGTGTCAATCCTGTGGGTCACAAGATTAGTCAGCCCTGGCTTGTTATCAAACACTGCAGCATATTTAAACAACGACGACCGCAGCTGGACTTGCTGCTTCCACTCCAAGTGCTCTGGCACTTCCCAGTGTTCCAGTGTATGAGCCTGTTTACAGTCAGATAATAAATCAACATCATCAAGGTGAGGCAAATCTGCAACTTGAGCTGTGTGTTTGAGGGAATAAATCGCCCCCCCTTCCTTAAAGGGCTTCAGCCTGTTGGCATGAATGACTTGACTGCGTTTGTCCCCCTCCACGGGCTTAATCAGGTAATTTGTATCTGAAAGCCTTTTCTGCACAACAAAAGGACCTTCCCATTTGCCCTGGAGCTTATGGCCCCTATCTTCCTTGAGAAGTAAAACTTTCGAATGAATGGGAAAAACAACATTGCGAGCAGACTGATCATAGCGTTCTTTCTGCTCTGCTCTTGCCTGCATCAAATTCTGTGAGGCAAACTGGTGTACTGCTTTCAGCGTGTTTTGTAACGTTGCTAAATATTCCTTCACTGGGACGGGAGCCTTTTCCAACTGCCCAATCCAGGAATCCTTTAGCAAATCTAGGGGCGTACGTAGAGACTTTCCAAAAACAACTTCATTAGGACTACACCCCAGTGAAGCCTGAAATGAATCTCTTAAGGCTGCTGTTAAGACTGGGATCCCAGCGTCCCATTGAGCACCATGCTGGCTAACATAGCCTCTGAGCAACTGCAAAATATACTGGTTAGCTCGTTCAGCTGCCCCATTCGAGAAATGAGCTGCTGTTGAAATTGGTAAATGTTGTACACCTGATAACGTACAAAGAGTTTTTAATAAACTGGACTGGAATTGGCTTCCTTGATCACAAATAAGGCATTTAGCCAAACCATACCTCGTCATGAATTCAAGCAAAGGCTTTGCCACTGCATTTGCTGAAATTGTACTCAGCGGAATAAGAACATAAGAACATAAGAAGAGCCCTGCTGGATCAGGCCAAAAGCCCATCTAGTCCAGCTTCCTGTGTCACACAGTGGCCCCACCAGATGCCTCAGGGAGCACACGAGACAACAAGATACCTGTGTCCAGTCGCCACTCCCTTGCACCTGGCACAGAGAAAACCCACTTCTAAAACCAGGAGGTTGCTTATGGCTTGTAACCTGTGATGGTCTTTTCCTCCATGAATTTGTCCAAACCCCTTTTAAAGGCATCTAGGCCAGGTGCCATCACCACATCCTGTGGCAAGGAGTTCCACAGATGAATCACACGCTGGGTAAAGAAATATTTTCTTTTGTCTGTTCTAACTCTCCCTCCACTCAATTTTAGTGCGTGTCCCCTGGTTCTGGTGTTGTGCGAGAGGGAGAAGAATTTCCCTCTATCCACTCTCTCCATCCCATGCATAATTTTATAAGTCTCAATCATGTCCCCCCTCAGGCGCCTTTTTTCTAGGCTGAAAAGCCCCAGACGCTGTAGCCTTTCCTCGTAAGGGAGGTGCTCCAGCCCACTAATCATTCTGGTCGCTCTTTTCTGCACCTTTTCCAATTCAGCTATATCCTTTTTGAGGTATGGTGACCAGAACTGGACACAATACTCCAGATGTGGCCTTACCATCGATTTGTACAAAGGCATAATGATATTGGCCGTTTTATTCTCAATCCCCTTTTTAATGATCCCGAGCATGGAATTGGCCTTCTTCACAGCCGCCGCACACTGGGTCGACACTTTCATCGACCTGTCCACCAGGACCCCAAGATCTCTCTCTTGATCCGTCACAGACAACTCAGAACCCATTAGCGTATATGTGAAATTTTGGTTTCTTGCCCCAATGTGCATCACTTTGCACTTACTTACATTGAAGCGCATCTGCCATTTTGCTGCCCATTCTCCCAGTTTGGAGAGATCCTTCTGGAGCTCTTCACAATCCCTGCTGGTCTTTACCACCCGGAAAAGTTTAGTGTCATCCGCAAACTTGGCCACCTCACTGCCTATCCCCAAGTCCAGGTCATTTATGAATAAGTTGAAAAGCACCGGTCCCAAGACTGATCCTTGGGGCACACCGCTTTTCACCTCTCGCCATTGTGAAAATTGCCCATTGACTCCCACTCGCTGTTTCCTGGTCTTCAACCAGTTCCTAATCCACAAGAGGACCTGCCCTCTTATTCCCTGACTGTGGAGTTTTCTCAGGAGCCTTTCATGAGGGACCGTGTCAAACGCCTTCTGAAAATCCAGATATATAATATCCACGGGTTCGCTCGCATCCACATGCCTGTTGACCTTTTCAAAAAATTCTAACAGGTTTGTGAGGCAAGACTTCCCCTTGCAGAAGCCATGCTGACTCTCCCTCAGCAGAGCTTGTTCTTCTATGTATTTTAAGATTTTATCCTTAATGAGACTTTCCACCATCTTCCCTGGAACAGATGTTAGGCTGACCGGCCTGTAGTTCCCCGGGTCCCCCCTCCTTCCTTTTTTAAAGATTGGCGTGACATTAGCTATCCTCCAATCCTCTGGCACAGTGGCCGTTTTAAGGGACAAGTTGCATATTTTGGTCAAGAGGTCAGCAACTTCATTCTTGAGTTCCTTCAGAACTCTTGGGTGGATTCCATCCGGGCCTGGTGATTTATTGATCTTTATTTTGTCAATTAAGTCTGAGACGTCTTCTCTTTTAACCTCTATTTGACTTAATTCTTTAGTCAGGGGAGACCGTTCCGGCAGCGGTATTTGCCCGAGGTCTTCTGCCGTGAAGACAGATGCAAAGAACTCATTTAATTTCTCTGCAGTCTCCAAGTCCCCTTTTATCACCCCTTTCTCTCCCTCACCATCCAGCGGACCCACCGTTTCCCTGGCAGGTTTCCTGCTTCTAACATATTTGAAGAAGCTTTTATTATTCCCTTTTATGTTGCCTGCCATACGTTCCTCAAAGTCTTTCTTGGCCTCCCGTATCATCTTTTTACATTTCTTTTGCCACAGTTTGTGCTCCTGTTTATTTTCCTCATTAGGGCAAGACTTCCATTTACGGAAGGAAGCTTCCTTGCCTTTTATAGCCTCCTTAACTGTGCTTGTTAGCCATGCCGGCATCCTCCTGGACTTGGTCGAGCCCTTCCTCCTTTGTGGGATACACTCCCGCTGGGCCTCTACGACTGTTGTTTTAAACAGCCTCCATGCACTCTGGAGCGATTGGACTCCTTTTACCTTCCCTTTCAGCTTTTTCTTAACTAGTCTTCTCATTTTGGGGAAGTCTGCCCTTCGGAAGTCAAGGGTTTTCGTGTCAGATTTGCTCGGCACTCTCCCTCCGACATGCATGGCGAAACAGATCGCAGCATGGTCACTGTTCCCCAACGGTTCGGTAACATTTACCTCCCTGACCAGATCTTGAGTGCCACACAATATCAAGTCCAGAGTCACCTGTCCTCTGGTCGGTTCCGTGACAAGCTGCTCTAAGGCACAGTCATTTAACATATCCAGAAATCCAGTCTCTCTTTCATGACCTGAGCATGAATTGACCCAGTCGATGTGAGGATAATTGAAGTCCCCCATGACTACAACCCTGTCTCTCGTTGACACCTCCCTGATTTGCTTCCTTATTTCAAGGTCCCCTTCAGGTTTTTGATCTGGAGGACGGTAGCATGCCCCTACTATTACATCACTCTTGGAGCCTGGTAATCTAACCCACAGTGATTCTACGGAGGAGTCAGAGCCCCCCTCCAGCTCTACTCTGGTGGATTCTACCCTCTCTTTGACATAGATGGCCACCCCACCTCCAACACGCCCCTCTCTGTCCCTCCTATAGAGTTTATATCCTGGAATTGCAGTATCCCACTGGTTCTCCGCATTCCACCAGGTTTCTGTTATACCTACTATGTCAATGTTTTCCCTAGCCACCAAACATTCCAGTTCTCCCATCTTTGCCCGTAGACTTCGGGCATTTGCATAAAAGCACTTATATACCTGGTCCCCCAAGAAGGGCTGCATGTTTGCCCCTTTATTCCTGCAGCCTTCTGTTTTGCTAGACTGGCTGTCATGTCCCATCACGCTACCACTCCCAATTCTTATTCTGTTATTACTTGATTGTTCCCCATCCTCTGCACCCTCATTCCCGAGGAATGAGGAGTCCCGAACCGGATGCCCCTCGGCTCCTGTCGGCTTTCCCCCAGGAGTCAGTTTAAAAGCTGCTCTGCCACCTTCTTAATGTTACGCGCCAGCAGTCTGGTTCCGTTTTGGTTCAAGTGAAGCCCGTCCCTCTTGTACAGGCCCGGCTTGTCCCAAAACGTTCCCCAGTGCCTAACAAACTTAAACCCCTCCTCCTCACACCAGTGTCTCATCCACGCATTGAGACCCCTGAGCTCCGCCTGCCTAGCTGTCCCTGCGCGTGGAACAGGTAGCACTTCTGAGAACGCCACCTTTGGGGTCCTGGATTTGAGCTTCCTACCTAGCAACCTAAATTTGGCCTCCAGGACCGCCCGGCTACATTTCCCCACGTCGTTGGTGCCAACATGCACCACAACCGCTACCTCCTCCCCAGCACTCTCTACCAGCCTATCTAGACGAGAGGTGATGTCCGCAACCTTCGCACCAGGTAGGCAAGTCACCGTGCGGTCCTCACATCCGTCACAGACCCCCCTTTCTATGTTCCTGACTATAGAGTCACCCACAACAAGAAGCCCCCTTCCCCCTCTCCCCAGAGGAGTATCCATAGTGCGACTGGATACGGGCCCATCACCTGAAGAAGGGGTCCCCACTGTGGGATTGTTTCCCTCTTTTCCAGAGCAATGTCCTCCAGCCCTGAGACTCCCTTCCCTGGCAGCTGAAGTGCTGGCCAACTGAGGGTAGGACGATGCCTCCACGTCCCTAGAAGTCTCACCCTGGTTCCTCTCTACCTGTCTCTGCTTCTCCAGGTCAGCAACCGTGGCTTCAAGGGAGCGAACCCGTTCCCTGAGAGCCTGGAGCTCTTTGCACCGAGCACACACCCATGACATGTGCCCAAGAGGCAGATAGTCATACATGTGACACTCAGTGCAAAACACTGGATAGCCCCCACCCTTCTGCTGGCTGTCTGACTGCATAGCTTTTTTTGTAAGTTATGGGTTTAAAACAGTTTGGGTACCTTAATGTTATTGGAGCTCTCCTCTCTTCAAGGGACGTGCCGGGCAGTGTGTGGGGCCTGGCTTCCTCGCCCCGCTGCTGAACTCGCCCAGCTGCTTAACTCGCTGTGTCTTTTTTTATCTTGCCACTTTGTCCCCGTGAGCCACTTCGTTCCCGTGAGGCCACTCGCTGCTCCTGAAAGGGCTCACTCGCAAACCAGCCCCAGATTTAAACTGTTGTGTAGCTCCTCCCCCTGCCTACCTGAAAGTTTGAAAAGACTGGCCTCTAAGGGGGGCAGGGCCTGATGTGGTTTACTGGCAGGAAATTCCTGTTGCTATTGTTCCTGCTGCTGCCTCAATTTACATCTGACCTACTCAGCTGGCAGGAATGTGTGTTGCTATGGTTTCTGAGTCACCCTAATTTACCATGTGGCCTTCTATACCATGCGGTCTGTATGTTTTAAACTGTAGGTTTTAAATTCTGCTTAAGTTTAACTCTGCTTAAGGTGCAGTTTAGCTTGCTTTCTCCCCTTCTTTTAGCCTCCTCTTGTTTTGTTTTAGGCTCCTACTCTAAAGTAGACTCAGGTCTCTGCCCTGGGCTTTTTACTCTCGAGTAAAAGGAATAGCTTCTACAAAACGTGAAAAATGGCAAATAATAGTCAAAATCCACTTCTTTCCAGTTTTAGTGGGGGCTAGTGGGCCAAGGATATCGACGCTTAGGGTTTGGAATGGTTCAGAGGCCATTGGAAAATGCTGCAATGGCACCTTAGTCTGATCTTGTGGGGTACCTCGGAACTGACACACACGACATTCTTCACAAAACTTTTTCGTGTCCTTCCAAATGCCTCCCCAGTAAAACCTTTCAGACAACTTCGCCAAAGTTCTCTTTAACCCCAAATGCCCTCCCCAAACAGAACAATGTGCGGTTTCTAAAAGAAGCGATCTATGCCTTTGTGGGACCACGAGCTGCGTTGCATGTTTCCAGCTCATTGCATGTCCCTTCTTTGTGTATGACCTGAAAAGCACTCCATTTTTCCAAAAGAAACACTCATCAACCTCTGGCAAAGACTGCCCCTGTGGAATAGCTTGGGCACGGTACGTTGCCAACGTAGGGTCCTCATGCAGCTCCTTACGAAACTGCTGCTGCGTTTCAGGATCCTCCAAAACTGCACCCCAAGCCAAAAGCAATTGCTCCTGCTCCTTCGCCTCAGTCTCATCCTGTACTGGGACTGCAGGGCCCTCTTGCTGTGGTGGGTGGCTAACAGCATTCTGTTCAGAGAGCGGTTGCTGTACTGGCTCTCCTACTACAACGGCTTCCTGCACTTGCTCTGCAGGGCCCTCCCGCTGTGACTGGTGAATGGCGGTATGCTGATCAGGAGGCATTAGCTGCTGGTCAGCAATGTTAACTGCTTGTTGCCCTGGAGACTGCTGCAATGCCTCCAATTCCTCCTGAAGTTTTAACGTTTGGAGGAACGCCTCTACCTTCTGGTGTTGCGTCCTGGTCAAAGTATAGAGCTTGGTGCCAAATTTTAAAATATCTGCACCAATCAAGAGTTGAGGGGATTTGGACTCGTGGATTAGCATAGGCCTAATTCCAGAGAAAACGCCAAATCGTATAGGGACATCAGCCACTCGGTAGTATCCCACTCCCTTCTCATGCGAAGCTGCACTGCGATATTGCAAAGTCCGTATATCTTCAGGTCTAACTAGGTGTTGCGAAACTGAGGAGAAATCAGCCCCCGTATCAACAAATCCTATCAATTTCCGTCCGTACAGCCAAACCGGCTGTGAACGTTCAGACTCAGTCCACACATTCTGGTCATGTTGAATCCACGGTTCTGTGGGCACCTCTGTCATGTGTTGGATGTCTTTGGCTGTTAGGGCATTTACTCCCGGCACTCTAGGTCCTCCCAGCTTCTGTGGTGAGGTCTCCCTAACTACCCGTCCCATTGTCCCGGACTGCGTTCCCAGAACAGCATTCCTTTCTGGTGCACTCCCCGCCGTAGCCCCCAGTGATGTCTGGCTAACTAGCACTGTATGTGCCCCAGGATTCTGGCTTACCGAAGCTGCTTGCCACGCAGGGTTGGGTTGGGGTGGGTGAGCCGGCGCTGCCGCTGCTGGCTCCTGCTGCCGCCAAGGATCTGGTGCCTCGAACTCCCAGACTTCTGGTTGTCTCCTTTCCCTTTCGATGTAATCTGCTGGGGGTGGTTGAATTCTACGCAAGGTCCGTACCTGAGGTCGAGGCGCATCACGGTCTTGATGCCCTTTGTACTGTGGACAGGACTTCTTCTGATGCTCCATGGAGCCGCACAGGAAACACGAGCCTTTCTGGAACTGCTGCCGGCCTGGAGATCGACCCCTCTCCCTCGGCTGCCCAATACGCTCACCACCGTCCCGGTGCTGAAATTGCTTGAAGTTCGGCTGTTGGTTTCCCAGCTGCCCCCTCTGAGCGCTCCGTTGTGCAACTTGCTCTGCCGGCCACGGCTTCCTTTCATGTGCTGATTGCTGCCGCCTCTCCCGGCCTCTATCAAACTTCCCAGCGCCGTCCTTGGGACTCAGCTTACTGGCACTGAACTTCTGGCGCGCCACCATAATCTCGTTGCCCCAATCCGCGTCGTCGTCCACGGTCGCTGGCTTCCGTTCACGTAACGCCATCGCCAACTCCGGGTTCAATGCAAGCATGAGATGTTCTCGAAGTAGGACATCTTCTACTTTATCTAAAGTTAACGCTTGTTCCTTATTGAACCATTGACGCATGCGTATTCTTGCGTGCGCAACAAACTGTTTCAAAGTCTCTCCCGGCTTAACTTGCATACTGCGAAAACGTTCGCGCAGCCCTTCGGCCGTTAAATCCAGCCGCCGCTGTACTGCCGCTTTAAAGTCTTGATACGAGGCATCCGGGCGCATTCCCGCCAATATGTTCAGCCCCTCTTTATCTTGAATTAGACCAGAAATGATACGCATATAGTCAGTTATCGGTGTACCTGCTTGAGACAGTACCCTCTCTATTACTGTGAAGAAATCTTGGGGGTCTTGTGAGGGAGTCCATTTTGGCAGATTACGCCCGTCCACCCCCTTAGCAACTTTTAACTCTTGCTCCAACAGTTGAGCCTTCTGCTTCCATTCATTGACACACGCATCTTTCATTAACTTTTGTTGATCCAACATCATTTTTTGTTGCAAAGACAGCATAGACATCATGGCGTGGTACATCGCGCCTGGGTCTGTCGGAATGGGCTGATCCGGTTCCTGTGCCTGGTCGTCCGTCAGTTGGTCTCCATTCGCCGGCATCCTCGGTGTCTTCGGTACCGCTCCTCCTGCCGCTCCTTGTGGCGTAGACATCTCGGCTCTGGTCCAGGCACTCCGCTCCCAGAACGAATTCGGCTCCCACGTCGGTCCCGGCAACTCCGCCAAGAGGTGCAGATCCGCTTCGTCCCACTCGAAACTCTGCTCCACGACACTTTCTCCGTCGTCCGACTCCGAAGCACTACTCATAACCTAACTCAGCAAAATAACAAACTTGTGCCATCGTCCGCTTTATACCTTGTGTGTACCGACCAATCAAGGGAACTTTCCTCTAACATGTATTGCTAACTAGAAAAAAGACCACCAGCTGGCACCATGTCATGGTTGCGTTACTCTGGGTACAGCAAAAAGGGAGATTGCCTGGCTTTATTTACAGCCACTACGTTATTTCTCGCAGTCTCAGGCACTATGGCTGCGTTTTATTTACAACTTCTTCCCCCAGAGTAACTCCCCCCGGTCCACTGCTTATCCCCGCAGTGCAAACACAACCTTGTCGCCCCTCCGCTTGAAATCTGGCCACCCCGGAGCCTCCCTCCTGACCAGTCGCACAGGCGACACCATTACTTCCTGGTTCCCTCTTTTTCCCCGTGCTTATCCCAGATTGGTCCAACGCTTTGACACACACAGAGTCCTCTTTAGAAATATAAGAAATTTATTTTAAAGAAGTAAATTTCGTTTATGGTGCAAAACCTCATCCCACTTGGGGCTGTTACAAGAGGCTTGCAAAGAGGAAAACATAGCAGACAGGCACATTAAACGTAACAAAGACTAGCTATTCTACCCTATACATACCTAAAGACAGTGAATGGCATTCTGATGTAAATTTGGGCAGACGCTCTCGCGGCCGATGCCAGAAGGAAGAGAGACCCGGAGCCAAGACTGCTCCTACCTTTATACCTAACAGAATAACGGTTATTCCTCCAAAAGTGGGGGCATCGACTGGCACAAAGTAGCCAATCCGATGCCTTGCACGTACACATCCTCAAAACCTTGGTTCTGATTTACAACACCTGTGTGAAGGGAAGGTTTTAGTTTCACTTTAGATATGTTTTATGATGACTAATCACTTCACACGGAACTCTTTCTTATCTAGTGTCCTTGAAGATGCCTCAAGGCAGGCCTGTTTCTGCTCTAGTCCGCCACTTTAGTTTCACACTTTGAGAGACAGTTGCATTTCAAAGGGGTTGTAACTGCCCTGTTACACATTCCTTTTAACTCTGTTTTACATCAGCTTCAGACATACAAACAGCTTACCATTATATACATACAGTTAGATACATCACAATCAACTTATGGATACACAGAAATAATATTCAATGTCTGGGTGATCTCTGGCTTCCTGACAAGTGGTACCTGTGCTAGTTTCAGAAATGTCTCTGAGTGTAAGAATACAGAGTAGTACAGGCTGTTTTCCTTATGGTTTGAGTGATTTGGCTAAGAGTGAATGGCTGAGTGAGTTTTGAGCTAATCTTTCTGTTTGAGCTCTTTCTCACTCTGTTAGCTGATTCTACTGTTTGTCAGTAAGTGCTTGTTTGGTTCTGTCTCTAATCACTTGAAAGGTGTTACACTGAGTTTCTTTATAGGAAGTACATAGGATACAAGAAAAGTTGCACTTTTAATAGGGACACTGGTCTAGTGCACAGTTAAGAAGGAATGAGTCTAATTCCAGTTATTGGGATTAATGAATTTGATTGGTTACAATATTCAAATTCTTTTGGCTTAGTATGTATGCGTCAAAGTGGTTTCAGAATGTAGAAATAGGGAATGGAATGGGAAATTGTCTATGAAAGTTGTATTGGACAAGTTGTGTTGTGTGGCCTGCAGGGGAGTTATTCCTGAGCATGTTAAGAGTGTTTTCCTTATTATAAGATTGCTGCATAACATATTTAATTTCTAACCTGGTTTTTCAAGTTAGAATAGCATTTTTGGCTTCTGTAAAACAGCTGACACTGCAAAAGGAATGTAGCATGATCAAGGTCAAGGGATGAGGCAAAACAGACAGACATCCTTTGTATGTAGTATCACTTCGTAACAAGCAAAATGCTTGTAAGAGAAGCAGACAACCTTGGGAGTAGGGATACAGAAGTCTGCATTCCAAAGGATACCAAGATTGGGAGGAACAGACCCAAGGTCTCGGCTGCCCAGACAGGGCAGAGATATGCAAGAACAAAGGCCCAAAGTCTTAGTTGTCTGAGCAGGGCAGTGCCGGGAAACGAAAGTTAAGGACAGAGGCCTATAGTTGGGTGGACGAAACTGATCCAGGAAACGAAAGCTAACTAGTTGGGATGGTCAGGGGGGGAAGACAACCAATGTATGTACTCCAAACGCAGTGACGTGTTTTTCATGTTTTTTGTAAGAACTGGAAGGTATAAAAGCTCATGCTCAGGCTATGCTCAGGGCCGTAGCCTCCCTTTTGTCTCGGGGCTGCGTTGCCAGTGATTAATCACTTTTCAATAAAAGCTGTATCGTAATCCCTCCTCCTGCCATCCAGAGTCTGATTTAATTAGCTTCAGGTTACAGTTGTAATTCAGGTCAAGGTTGTATTTACTGCAGGTTTAATCGTATTGTTTTATGTAAGTATTGGAAGTGAGCTTCCTTGCTAAAAGTAGTTTGGCTAACTTAGGTAGACATCCATGTTGGAAAGAAAAGTTGGGAAAAAGATTCCAGAGGAGGGAAGTTGTTCCCGTCCAGATTTAAAGTGGAAACTTTCCCCCTTTTTCTTCTATTAACAGGCTTCTAGTCAAGCTAGGCCTCACTCCATTTTTTTTTTTTGACTTATGGGTGAACCCTTTCCATTTGGAATTACAAGTTTGCTGAAAGTGCATTCTTGACTCCCCTTTTCCTGTTTGTGAAAAGGACAAAGGAGATGGATGCAGGAACCAAGATAAGGGGGGGCACATTTTCTGCTTTGCCTGAGAAACCCTGCCACAGGAAGATCTCACACAGAGAAGGAGACCCTATGTGAAAACATCCATAACTCATGTCATAAGGGTTTTGTCTCTGTGGCACGTAAGCTGTTTGTCCTATTGTAATTTTGGATTGTACCACCCTTCATGAATATGTAAAATGTATAGGTATAAGACCATGCTCAGTCTTTTGTTGGTTGCCCAGCCTATCCATTCGCAAGGGCTGGGTCCATGCATGTAAAATTGATATTAAATAAATATCCTTGGATCTCCTCTCTATATGTTTTATTCAATCTTTCGGGTATTCAACAGCCCCTAGGAGAAAAAGCTGCCTTAGCGGCAACAATAGGGCCTTGACCAGCTTGCACGTGGGAAAGGGGATTAGCGTCCCCTTCTCCCACAATCCTCCTGGGCTGCCCTGGAGCAGCCCAGGACGGCCACAGGATACCACAGCTGGCCTTTAGGCCGGCCGGGTATCCTTACACAGGATCGCACTGTAAGTAAAATATCCAAAGAATTTTGAGGGGAGGTAGAAGAGTATCCATCAGACTAGTAAACATTTCTCAAGGAAATGGGCCAGTCACATATCCCAGAAGTAGGGGTGATGCGACATGGTCCACTGCCTGATGCTGCCTCTGGTCCACCTCCTCTGCACAATATACAAAGAAAGCAGCCGCTTACCATGCTCCTTGGCATGGTTTCATACATTGCAAAAGTGCAGGAATTCAGGTTTGCTTTTAAAGGGAATGTGCAAATGAAGGAGCTCCTTTGTTTGTACAGTCCCTCTGATCAAACTGGAAGTCCTGCACTTCTGCGGAAAGCGCATCAGTGTGGGTTGCATCTACAGTGGGCTTTAGGGAGGTGGTGCTGGAAAGTAGGATTGAGACTTCAATGTTCAAAATTGACATAGGATGATGCCCCTCCCTTTTGCCCTCCCACATTGTGCTTTCCCTGACCTATTAGAATTCAATTGTTCAAGCCTCAGAGTCCTATAATTACCCTTGCCATTCCTCCTCTGAAATGCCAATTATTTCCCCTAAGTGCACCATGATCAATGGCAACGATCCCTTAAAGTGTTTGGGTGCATGTATAGGCCCATTCCTACATGTTTCTGAGCAGATGTCATGTGATGATAGTGCCTCAAACACAATGCTTTTCAGCAGATGAAGTCTGCACACTTAGTGTCAAGTCATCTACTCTTAAGGCAGTGAGGGACACACAATTTCACCTGTGTGTATCTGTCCACAGTCATAGAAAAAATCTGTACTAAAGTGTAAACCTTTCTACCAAGATTTGTTCCTAATATTTTTCATCATCAATTATTATGGGTAAAGAATTTACCATGCACTTGGCATTGTACACAAATGAAAAAATGAGTATTCTGTCTGCAGACTCACAATAGACAAAAGAAGAGGAAGGGGGAAACAAGCTGGGAAAGAGAGAAAGAAGGAAATAGAGAATTCAAGATTTAACCTAAAGATGGGAATGAAAAAATCCAAATAGTATATCAAGAGGGAAATGCAAGGGAGAAAATAGGAGTTTTTAATAGTTTCTAGAGAATAGGCCAAATATCTAAAAAAAAGAAAAAAGAAAGATTTGTGCTCTGCTTATAAACCATTTGCATACATAAACCAAATGAAAACAGAATTCCTTACATATCGAATTGTTAATAATTTGACAGCACAATCTTGTGTAACCTTGCACTGGTGTAACAGTAGATGCACCGGTGTAACAGCAGATGCACTGGCGTAAGTGCACTTACACTGGCATAAGTGCACTTACACCGGTGCATCTACTGTTATACCGGTTCAAGGTTACACAGGATTGTGCTGTATGGTTGCAATCCTATGCATACTTTCCTGGAAGTAAGCCCCATTGAATACAATGGAACTTACTTCTGAGTAGACATGCCTAGGATTGTCCTGTTACAGTGCAATTCTCGGCATGTCTACATGGAAATAAGCCTCATTAAATTCAATGGAACTTACTCCCACGGAAGCATGTGTAGGATATCAGGTTAAAAAATGTTTAGTAGTTTACTCACCTGCTTTTTAATCAATTCATCAATTTCCAACCCAATATAGGTAACTGTCTTGAGATAGTGAGAGAAATTTGGAATAATGTACAATTTAGTCAAAAAGCTGTTAACCATTGTTAGAAAGAAAAGCCCTCTTCAATTATTTCTTTCTCATTTCCCATTACAGTAACACACCAAAACCACAAACTGCCTCAAAAATAAACATGTGCCCTTAAACCTTCTGCCCCACCAGTTAAAAATGATTTCTATCAGCAGGAGCGTGAGTTGATTAATCTGCTGATTAAGCCAGTTAAAAAGCTTGCAGCTCTACTGACTGGGATCAAAATGACAATGGAATTCCTTGCAGTGTCTGGTGCTTTTAAAACTTTCAGATGATATATTGCCAGAAAGAACAATTCCGTCTTTAATATGTGAAGGAGGCGATGTAAGAATGAATCCGTGGTGACCATTTAGAAGGAAATTCTAGGCAAAACAGCACTTTATTTGCTTCATAAAAACCTGTGAAGCATTCAGATTGAATAACGTAAGCAGAATGCAGCCGTATAAATCTTCTTAATTTACATCCAGGGTTTCATTATGCATATTGTATGGCACTCTGCAGAACTTTAATTTACAGATTTTTTTTTGGAATTTCACCAATCCCAATAGAAGTGCTAAACATGCCTGTTGGAACATTTAAGCAAAGTAAGTCTCAGGAGATTTACTTAATGAGTCTAGAATTATCAGTTATTTGCATTCCTAGTAGATTTAAAGCAGTAAGGCCTATTAACAAGATAATGGGCACATGTCGCTTGAATGCTAGTCTTCAGCAAACTATTTATGGAAATGAATAACTCAAAGTACACATTTCAAAGCATGTCTCTAAATGGAGGTAGCATTTGTTCGTCTCATTTAGATAGGTAATTTGACTCAGAATGGCCACTTATTTAGCTATGTGCCATTGAATAGACTTAAGCAAATAACCCCCCAGTAAACTGAAATGTGGAATCTTTCATCTGTGATGACCTTCAGTGTGATCTCTCAGCATTTTGGATAGACATATATATCACAATGAGATTGTTAGAATGAATGTTAAGACAGAAAAGACTAGGGAAAAATACTGTATGTGTCCGGGGCTTCATTTACCGAAATCTGTCTGCAGAATTATGGTTCAGCCATAACTACAGTCCTTAAGGAGCGTGCACGCATATAGGATCATGTGATGCTGCCATACTGGGTCTGACCAATGGTCCATCTAGCACTGAGTGGCAGCTCTCAAGGGTCTTTTTCTACACCTGCCTGGAGATGCAACAGATTGAACCTGGGACTTTTGAGATGCAAAGCTTGTGGTCCGCTAATGAGCAGTGGCCCCTCTCCAAGGCACCTTGCAGTATCTGAAAGTATGCGCACAGAAGCAACCACTGCCTCTACTGGGAGGCTATTCCCAGTGGCTGCTGTAATTAGTGTGATTTTGGAAGCTGCAAAAATTGCTGTCGCCATTACACAAGTAATAGTGTTCACACACACACACACACACACACACACACACACACACACACACACACACACACACACACACACACACACACACCACTTGTGCAGATGCTGAAAACCTGGCAATCCGCACATTGTCTAACTGCTTACATGGGGGGGGGGGGAGCTGTTGCATTGGAATCTGGTACCAATCCCTGTCCCAGTCCTTTTCTTCCCCTATAATAACCCATGTCATGGGGGTGTAATAAATACCTTTATCACATGTGCTGGTCTAAATGCCTGGGATAGACACAAAATAGCAATGGCTGCCCTGAGGGCTATACGATGCTCGCCTGAAAACGGTCCAATTGTTTAGGTTGGACCTGTAAAACACGTTACCCACCAAGTCATGTGCAGCCCTCTAGTCATATTTATTTAAAAAACACTTATATCCCACCTTTCGCCTTTTCAATAAAAGACCCAAGGCTTTTTTAATAGAAAATATAATACATACAACATAAAACAAACACTAAAACATAATAAAATATAAAAGGTTAACAAGCAGGGATAAAACCAGCAGAACAAGGAAGCATGAAAGCAAAACTGAATTAGAAAATATAATACATACAACATAAAACAAACACTAAAACATAATAAAATATAAAAGGTTAACAAGCAGGGATAAAACCAGCAGAACAAGGAAGCATGAAAGCAAAACTGAATTTGAAAAAATGTCTTCAGGCCATGCCAGAGGGTTCAGTCATAGTTCAGGGTTCAGAGTAGGGAAGGAGTTCCATAATTCTGGTGCCACTACAGAGAAGGCCCTACCCCAGTTGCCACCAGCCAAACTTCAAATTATGGCAGCACCTGCAGGAGCACTCCCCCCCCCCGATTACCTAAGGGCGCAGGCTATCTCATGTAGACAGAGGTGGTCCCTAAGATACCCCAGTCCCAGGCTGTGAAGGGCTTTAACAGTCAAAAACAGCCCCTTAAATCATGCCTTGAAACAAAGCGGCAGAATCAAACTGCCTAGCTTCCATGACGACACAGGCCACTGCATTTTGCACCAACTGCAGTTTCCAGACAGTCTTCATAGGCAGCCTTACATAAAGATCAGCCCAATCCTACTTAAATCCCCATGCGGTGATGCAGCAGTGCCGGCATGACTTCTGTTGCATCATGTGCGGTATTTTTGGCTGCTGGAGGTCTCCTCGGGGTAAGGGGATATTTGGTCCCATGCCCTGTGGTAAGCTCCAGCAACTGCTATGGGGCACCAGCTCAATTGCAAGTCTGTGTTGCTCCATGCAGGCGAATCAGGCCCAGGAAGGGGTTTTTAATTCCACCTCCCTCCTGGGCCCGATCCACCCACCACCTGCCTTCTTCCAATTCCACCCACTTCCACCTCATTCCACCCCTCCATGCCCTCCCCCGCCTTGTTGCACCCCCTGTGCAGGTCTTATCTGCTCCAGCGGGCCTCCCAACATCCACCAGTGCACACGGGAAGGCTCCAGGCTTCCCGCCAGCATGCTGGCTCTGGCTGTTTGCGTTGCTGCAAAGCACTTTACAGCTGCTTTGCGACAGTCTGTGCTGGCTGAACGTGCATTCCACCAGCACTAGTCTCTAACAGGATTGCAGGATTGGGCCATAAGTCTTGATGTCACAGGTATGTGGACCACTGTGATCCGGTCTGTATGATTCAGGTAAGGATGCACCTGGTGTACCAACATAAGCTGGGAAATGTCCATCCCCCCCCCCGACAAGTGCTGCTACCTGGGCACCCAGGAAGCTGTGAACCTGCTCCTGTAGTGGGAGCACAACTCCATTCAGAACAAGTTGATGATCCAGTACCCACATTGCTGGTCTCTGAACCAAGAGGACCTCTATTTTGTTCAGATGTAATGTCAACTTGATTTCCTTTATCCAGGTCTAGTTTTGACGTAAGAGTATTTAATTTTTTTTGTTCCTCACTGTGTACAGTGACAAGTTTTTTTGATGCCAATCATAACAGTGACCCGTGTTTAAAATTGCCCTATAGCTTTTGAGTTGAGAAACAGAATATATCTGATCTTTAGTTCTGCAGAAATCTGCAATAGTTAATGGAGATGAATTTTGTTATCAATGAGTGAAGTTAATAAGTTACAACTTGATAGTTTCATCCACATAGCAACATTTGCCTCTGGTATGTCACTATAATTGGTTGGAGTTGCATACTCATGTGTATATTAGAGCACCTGCTTTATCTTAGACCGTACATAATGGTGTAATTGATTTTCATTATGAGACCTTTCACATAGTGGCCATGCTAGGAGATCAGCCATTGAGTAATACGCTGAGATTAAAATGAATTGGACATTATCATGCGCTATATGGAATTACCCAAGTACCCGGACTTGCTATGAAAAACAGCACTTTGAGTCCAAGTACATTTTATTTTGCCTGCTACACATCTTTGTTATAGAACTATATAGGCAATAGAATTCTTTATTACTGAAGATTAAAAAAATTGTATCAAGTATCATTAGAAGAGAATGGCGCAGCTCTTTATCAGGCCAATCCTAACTAAATCCTCTCCCTGCCGATGCAACCAATGGAGCATGTGCTGCATCCAGCTGATGGGCAGTCTGGAGGTCTCTTCAAGGTAAGCCAATGCTACCTTAGATCTGCATCAGCTATTTTCCTGGTGCAGAACTGAGGAGGGTAAAGGAGAGGGAAGGAGGGAGCTGAGGATACTGGTGCATGTGAGTGTGGCTGGTAACTTCCCCCTCCCTCTCCTGTTCTGCTTCCATCCCCAATCCCTCCTTACCTAGAAACTCCCTAACTTCCCCCAAGTATTGCATTACTGTTCCACTCAAGAGCTTTATTAAGTAGGGCTTCAAATTGTTTTCCAAGTGTTCCCCATGGTTCCTTGGAAGATTATCCAGGAGGTCCTCAATGGTGGACATAGTGGACCCATTGAGATCCATAGTGGTGGACAAGCCTCTTTGAAATACAGCTTATCCACCATTAGCTGAAGGGTAAAGGGAGTATGTTGTCTTGATTCACACAGTGTTATGGTGTGGTCCAGCAAGTCTGAGCAGGTCTTGCATGAATTGCTGACACTATGTTCCAGAATTCTCTGTAATGCGCTGGGTAAGTTCCATAGCAGAGGGATCATGTGTGTCTCAACAAACAAGCTGACGTGAAAAGTGTTTCTTCAATACAAAAAGTTCAAAACCTAGTGTGCAAAACAAAGCAACAGATCTCATATAAAAAGCTCATAGGCTGCAGTCCTATACACCTCAATTATCTAAACACTCCGTTCATGTGCATTTGGTAGAACGTGAGGAATTCCTCTGAGATAGTATTTACAGTGCAATCCGACTTAACTTTTGTGCCGGTGTAACCAGCAGCGCAGCGAGAACGGGAGGCCCCAGAACAGAAAAGGGATTCAAATCCCCTTTGAATTCCTCTTTTGGAGGGGATTTGAATCCCTTTTCCGTTCTGGGGCCTCCCGTTCTCGCTGCGCCGCTGGTTACACTGGCACAAAAGTTAAGTCGGATTGCGCTGTTAGTCTATTGTTTCAAAGCCAGTTGACGTCTCTTGATCTTTCACATATGTTTTCCAATTCACTTTGAACCAGTGATGTAGACTTGAGTCTGTTGACTCGGACTCGAGTCGGAATCAAGCCACATCAATGACTTGACTCGGACTTGACTCGGTGATTGTAAAAGACTCGAAAGAATCAACTCAAAGATTTGGAGCTTTTACAAGTCAAGTTTTATGCAGGTTTAAACCTGTTTTCCCTATTAAATAGAAAGGGACTCGCAACTTGCAACCAAAGACTCAGGACTTGGGGGCAAAGACTTGGGATTTGACTTGAGACTTGGACCCAGAAACTTTGGACTTGACGCGAGACTTGGAGTCAGAGACTTGATCCACATCCATGCTTTGAACTGGGCTTTAGATAGGCTTACCATCGTCCCGAAATCAAGGCTGGCTTAGGCCTAGAGCGAACCCAAGCCGCTCCCAAGAGTGCATTGCGGCTGCCCAATGTGGGTCGTGGCTTCCGTAGCTTCCGGTAAATGAGGCAACCGCATAGGGCAGCCACGGTGCACTCTTGGAAGCTGCTCGGGTCCGTTCAAGGTCAAAGCCAGCCTCGATCCCGGGACAATGGGAAGCCTAGCTTTAGATGGAATGTTGGTGGCAATTCTAGCATCCAGGACAAAAAAATGAAAATGGCACTCCTTAGTCTGATTCGCCTTCTCTCTTCTTCTCTGTCAAGTCTAGTGATACAAGACACATGTAATGTGATGTCATTGGGATGCCAGGTTTCCTCACCTATGTTCTATTTATTGCCTGTTGCTTATGGGGTTAGAGGCGGGGATAGAGAAGGACACCTGCAGCATCCTAACATCACCTTGTACAGTTTATAGCGCTAGACACAACTGGGAAGACAGGAGAACAAGATCTGGGACTGCAATTTTCAGCACAGCCTCACATCTGCTATCACATCTAGTTCCAGATTGAGGAGCACTTGTAGGGAGGGATTGGCAAGGAATATTTGGAGAAACTGATTTGAAATCCCAGCAGGACCTGCAAAGTTATAATACCATTGGTATTCCAAAGAACTGGATTTTTTTTCTCCATAAGCTATGCTAGCATTGTTGAAGCAGTGAAAATTCCACTGCTTTGTCAGCTCAGAAGGCAGTTTGTTAAGTGCACTGTTTCATTCCATGGGACAACCTTCAGCTTCTTACTGAATCTACAATTCTAGCTCAGGACTTTAAATTACTCTGCAAAGCAATTATTTGAGGTTCTTTCCCCCCCCTTGCTGAGCATAGTTTTGGAAGGGAAGGCAGTTCACGATAATCACAGGTTTTGGTGACAAGTGCCTTTGTAAAATGTTTTCCATTCTTTTACATTCTTTTGCAACTTGTACATTTTAGGCTTCTCTAATGCTGTCATGGTAGGTAAGAGACAATAAGTTTGACTCCGCCTTAAAAACAATAATGATGGTTACTTTTCATCTGACATTTTAATACCAAGTGAAAACCCCTGATTCTCTTAGGCCCCAATCCTATCCGGGGCTTACGGGGGTGGATCTCATGATCCGCTACTGTTAAGTCCAAGTCCGGCAGCGCAAAAGCTGCACCACTGTCATGTGCTTTGGGGGTGTTGGTGCAAATGGCCACAAGTACGACAGTGGCTCCTGGACACCCTGCCAGAGCAGATAAGGTGGCAGCAGGGGCAATTCAGGGGTGGTTCAGAGGAGGATTGGGGTGGGGAGCGGGCCAGACTGAGGGTGGTTAGAGGTCAGGAGGGGGAGGATCTAGGCCACAGTGGCTCATGCTAAGATCGTGTCCTCCTTTTCCTGGCCCAACATGTCCCCAGGAGTCTCCTCATACGGTACTTACACCAGCTAAATAGCTGCAATAGGTCTGAGGAGACCCATTGGAAGCCAAGTAGCCTATGGGGAGATAAGTAAAAAGGATTTTTATTTTCCTCTCCCAGGCTGTCTGATTGCCACCTCCACCACCACCACCATCACAGCAATCAGTGGCACTGCATGCAATGGGGCAGGGGATAGGATTTGGCTGCTCATGTATGAAGACCAAGAACAGCAGACACCTTAAAGGAATGCAAGTTCCTTTAAGGTGTCTTAAGGTGTCTTAACTGTAGCTCTAGAGCGATTCATGCATGTACACTGATAGGTACAAAGAATGGACAGGTTCTTACCACATTTGCCTTCTAGGCAAACATGATTTTAGGCTACAATCCTAAGAACATTTACCTACAAGTAAGTCCCACTCAAGATAATCAAACTTACTTCAGAGTAATATGTGTAGGCAGGCAAGAAAAGAAATAGTGGAACTTACTTCAGTTTTTTTTCCCCTGAAGTAAGGGGAAAAATCATTTTTTCCCCTTACTTCAGGGAAAAATGATTATACAGGATTGCACTGAAAATTACATAATTGACCTCCTACACATGGTTCCACTGATACTGTAGTTTTCTCTGTTTTGAAAGCTACAATTCCAGTTGTAGAGCTAGCCCACCATGGGTTCATTGGGTGTCCTTAAGTATGCTACATTTTCTCAGCCTCACTCCCCACCCCGGTCCCCCAAGAGTACAACAAAATAATATACATGGCTTAGAACACTCTAAAATGCATTATAAATGTAGTGATAGTAGTAATGGAGTTTTGGCAAATAGTGGCACATTTTTCACTTCCACCCATCTTATCTATGATTAGACAATCGCACTGTGCGTACATTGACATATGCCAATGGACACCATTGATGAGGACTTCAGATGGGAACTCTTACAAAGCGGTGACCTTTTATGAATGACACCGTTCAGATTTTGCCGAAGGGTTGTTGATGTTCCATGGCCAATCAGCTCTCAAAATCAAATGGTTGTGGTAGCTTTTCTTAAAACGTCAGTTCAGAAAGATCGGTATAATTAAATGGCTTTAGGGCTATTGCCTATCTCTTTCTGAAGACAATTGGCAGGTTGCAAGCGAGCAAAAAAACACAGAGCAAAACAGACTAAAGTTCCATTGCATTAAAAGTTCCTCACCTTCTGCTGACTTAACTGTAAGCAGTGAAAGCCAGACCAAACAAAGGAAAGTTGGACTGCTGCCTCCCAGCTCTCAGGCTTGGCCTTCAATGAGAAAGAGTTCTGTCTCTGGGTTGCAAGCACTGGGCGATGAATGGAAACTGAAGGCATTGGTTAATCTCTGTTATTGATACAGTATGAATAGCTGAATGTGCTGCTTTTCTTTAAACTGTCTCTGTCAGGAATAGCAGTGCACGTTTGCTTGAGAATGCAAATTCTCAGAGTTAGAATAAATTCATCTGTGGGTTGAAGCCCCTTCTTTCCCTTCAGTCTAAAAGCTGTACAGACTGCATGCGTCTCGCTGCATCGTGTCCCAGAGTCGATTCTGATTGGCCCAACGCATTGCTCCGCTTCCCGCTCCCACAACACCGAACGCAGCCTCTCATTGGTCGAAGGTCATTCTGAGAAATTGAATAAATTGAGCTTCAGCCAATGAGAGGCCACATTTGGTGTTGTGGGGGTGGGATGCAGAGCAACGCGTTGGGCCAATCAGAATCAACACGTCGGCTACTCTGGGATGCGACGCAACGCGTGAGGTGTGAGGGCGGCTTAAGTCCCAGTTCTGGTAATATATGCTCACACTTGCATATTGCTCTCTGCTGAAAAACATTAACTGGCCACCTGGGAGAAGTGCACAAGTGTATCTCTCACAGTGCAATCCTACCCAGCTCCTCTACTGGTGCAGCAGTGGTGGAGGGAGAATGGGAGGCTTTAGGAGGGAAAGGGGATTTAAATCCCCTTTAAAGGGGAATGTAAAGGGGATTTAAATCCACCTCCCATTCTGCCCTCCAACACTGCTGCACCAGTGGAGGAGCTGGGTAGGATTGCGCTGTCAGTCCCTGCCAGTGTGGTGAGGTTCTGGAGGTGACCTGGACTTCTTATTTTAAAAGGGAGAGTTCTCCAGGGTAACCCATAGGTATCATCTGTTGCTTACGTCCCCTCCCAGACCAGTCTCTTCCCCCATTCTGCCACCCAGCATATCCACATGCAGGAGTCGGGAGTGATAAAAAGTTTAGAAGCCCTGAATGAGGAATTACTGAAGCAATCCGTGACTCTTATGTTACTATTGGAAAAAAAACAACTCAGTTTTGTGCCTTTTGGCTATATCCTGTTCTGCTCTTTGTTTTCAATCAATCTAAATTGTGATGAGTATTATTCAGCATGTCAAGCTGTCCATCTCTAATGGATTAATCCAACAAAGAACAAGCCTTGCTTTTAAACAGCATATGCTTTTAGAAAAGAGCGTTAATGAGTACTGTGAAATTATACTAGAGAACCATCGTCAATGCTCTTTTTTTTTAATCAATTCCAAATCAACATATGACATTGAAAATAAACTTGTTTGTGAACCAGCGGTTTGGTTCTGATAGTCAAAGCTATTTGCTCAAAGAACTGATTGCACGAGTGACTCTTTGCTTGAGCAGCGTAATTGTGGAGTCATGAACTCGCATGAGATCACACTTTCTCTTTCAAAATGAGTAAAAATCGCCGCATGATTTTTCCAGTTCGTGGAAAGAAAGGAGCGAAGTTGTAGGAGTTCTCTGCTCCATCATTACTCTGTTCATGTGAGTAGACTTTGCTCTTTGTTTTTGTGTGTGTGTGTGCGCGCTTTGTTTTGTACCACTAGAGCTGGCTTGAACCATCACAATCAACTTTTTAAGAGCATGTTAATGTCAACCAATCAATCAGAACTGAAAGCTGCTATGGTATAGTCTCTAAGAGACTGAGCTGTGAATCTGAACTTCCCTGGTTTGATTCTTGTTTCTGACAGTGCTGTGTATTAGCTAACAGCCTATCCCCCGCCATGCTGTAGCATGCAACCACCCCAGGGGGGCGTCCACTGCATGTTGCGGGGGTGGGTGTTCAGGATGCATGCGAGAAGTAAGGGAGAATCTTTTCCCCTTCCCTCACCATAGCCCTCTTGATGGCCTATAGGTCTCGTCAGACCTATGTCACTTATATAGCTGGTGTAAGTCCAAGGAGAATAAGGGAGAGGGACCATGCAAAGGGAAGGGGATAGGATTCTGGTGCATGCTGGTGCTGCTAGAGTCCACCCCTTCCCTCTCCTGATCTTCCCCCAAACTCCTCCTGCCCTCCCCATGACACCCCCCCCCCAACTTACTGAGGCTGACCTTGTGTCTGCGGCACCAAGCTCATACTGACCCAGTGGTGGTGTGCTCTGCATGCCATCGTGGAGCATTGTGCACCAGCAGGATGCTCGTCCTGCTGTTGCAAATGGCCCTTAGAACTGGGCCATAAGTGGCTTTGGAAAAACTCCTGCTCCGCCATAGCGGCGCGGGTAAATTGTCCTGCCCCCCCCCCAGAGGGAGGCAGGAGGCTGATCACGTCAGGCCCGGCTAGTGATTGGCCGGGCCGGGTCACATGGGGCCGGACGCTGACTGAGGGACACCGCAACGCAGCCAGGCTCCTCAGTCGGCGCCCGGCAGGTGAAGAAGGAGGATGTGCAGGCAGCTGCTCCGTTTTGGTGGGCCTGACGCCCCCGGGGCCCCCCTTCGTTCTTCCGGGTCTCGGCAGCACAGCACAGTGGTGCTTCGGTAACCTTACCTGGGCTCCCCCAAGGAGTTGAAGATCGAGCATGGAGGCCCGCTCCGACACGCCGCCGGAGCTTGTCGCGGCCACATGGGCCAGAGCCCATGTGGAATTACGAGTGGCGGGCGGAGCAGCCGAGCTGGCTGGCGGCGGTTGTCTGATCCCTGCAGGGATCGAAGTGCGCGGTTCAGTTGCCCCAGTGAAAGGTGGAGCTGCTTCTGAGGACCCTCGGAGGGCCCTATAAGGGGTGTGCGGCTGCCCAGCGCGGCGAGGGAATGGGAATGCTGCGGGGAGCTGTGTTGGTCACACTTTCAGCCTCCCCAGCCCCTGAGGCGGACGAGGAGCCGCCCTCGAGGGCTTACGGCGATCTGAGCGTCCAGCTGGGTAGCCACTGGCGGTAAGATTCTAATGCTGATAGGCTAGCCTTCTATATGTAGTACCCCCGGAAGGGTGGTGGGCCCCCTTGAAACCATGAGGCCTGAAATCATCCACTTGGGGCCTGGCCCAGGGCCTTTCCCTGCTCCCAGAAGCAAGGCCTCAAGTGAACCAAAGATCAGGCCTCTGAACCAAAGTCTAAAAAGGGGAAGTATAGCCTGTGCTTGTTAAGTTACACCTCCAGCTGAAATTATTACAAATATCTTGCTAGCTTGAGCAGAAACCACAAGAACACGGCCACCCAGGAAAACAGGAAAAGGAGGGAGAAGGGAGGAGGCTAGGTACAGCATGAGTGCTTAAGCAATCATAAAGCAAAATTAGTAATCACCATACTAAAGCATAGGAAAAGGGGAACTTGAAGTGGTAAACACCCAGCTGCACCTGTGAAAAACAGGGGAGTGGGAGATTGTTGAAAATAGCCTCTGACGCAGGTTGCGGTCAGCCGCAGTGGGTGGAGAAGGTGGAAATCTTGGGAAGGGGCGATATCTGTAAAACCTATAACTGTTGCTGATTTTCTGCATTAGCTTGTGCTCGCTCCCAATGAGCTTGCACCCTGTTCACACAGTATCTTTTTAATAATTTTTTTTTTTGGCATTTGAAACTATTTTGGACTTGGTCTCTGTCTCTGTCATGGACCCAGGTCACGGACCTTAGGGGGTCTCGGGGCTCCGGGACCCTCCTTTGCTCACAACATATATGCATGGATTTATTTATGTATTTATTTATTTGGGTATGGAGAAGCATTCAGTCATGTGAATTTTCCACCTGCAGTCTAAGCACAGACACAAGATTGCCACCTCCATGAGAACTAGGCCAATGTGTCCTGTTTGTGAAACTGATAAAGGAAATACATTTTCGCCTCTGCCTTGAACTATGGTAGACATTTGTGCCAGTTTAAATTTTCTGGTTACTCCTTCTCCTTAGCTTTTAATAAATTCCCTTATCAAAGCTGAAAGTATTTGCACATCTTGTAGAATTCTTCAACACCAAATCTATCCCTGAGGTATTTCTGAATTAATTTTAATAGATTTTTATGCCGAAGAAATCATTCTACATTTCAGCGAAGGGCATCAAATGACAACACTGCATACAGATATGTTTTAATATTCTCTCCAGGTACATCCCTGTCATTACTAAGACTCCTTGCTCTACAAGAGTTCCTGCTGGGGAAAAGGTGTTGCTATAGCTGCAGGCTAATAGTAACTGCCAAGCCTGATTTTATGCCTTTCCATTTGCATCTGTCCCAGAGAAACCTCTCTCTCTCTCTCTCTCTCTCTCTCTCTCTCTCTCTCTCTCTCTCTCTCTCGTATCTTTGGGGACTGCTAATCACTACCACTCATCAACAGCAAAGTATCGTTCTTTGCTTGCAAAGATGAAACATAGAAATCTTCTGTGCAAGTTGAAAAATCCGTAGACAAAAATTATGCGGCTGTGCTCACATTTTCAACTTGCAGGTAAGGATGGACAAAAGCACCATTAGGAAATATGTCTGCTCCAAGATGCCTCTCTCCCTCATGCACCTCAAGGGGTCCTCATTCCATTTGATGGTTGTGACATGTTTTTTTAAGTGGCTTCTCAGTGTATAGAGGAGACTGTTTCTCCAACTTCCCTAACTGCAATCTGTTGTCCTGAAGTATGGCTGGTTAGTTCGAATAAGTAGGTGATATTCAGTCCCACAATATTCTCTGTCTGCCAAAATGTGTTCTGCTACCACCGTGGCTGCAGACTCCAACAACACCCCCCCCCCCAAAAAAAAAATGTTTAAAAAGGAGAAGTTAAAGACAAATGAGTAACAGAATGTTAAGTATTGTCTTAGCGATTCATGGTCCATATTTACTAAATTTAAGGGGTTTAATGATCGTGTCAGTCAGTTCTTTAAAGCATCAACGTCTTAAAGTTTCACTCTGGAATTTGCATGGAGTTTCTTCAGAAATATGGATCAAAGGTATTCGCCATCCTTTCTGACTATGAAAGGTAAGCGGGTTGTTACTTCTTCATTCCCATCACTTCTCCATTGCCATTCATCATTATAATTCATTTTGGAATAAAGGAAAAATGAACCAAATGGTTCCCATTCATTCCAAAACAAAAGTACATGCCCACTGTCTGGGAGGAACAGAAGCATTTGTGTTTTTGTACGTTGAGGTCGGCAGTTCGAATCCGCGACAGGGTGAGCTCTCGTTGCTTGGCCAGCTCCTGCCAACCTAGAAGTTCCAAAGCATGTTAATGCGTTGCGAGTAGATAAATAGGTACCGCCTGCGGGAAGGTAAACAGCACTCCATGTTCCAGCCGCATGCTACGCGCTGCGGCAAGGAGAGTCATGCCGGCCACATGACCACGGAGGCGTCTTCGGACAACGCTGGCTCTTCGGCTTTGAAATGGGGATGAGCACCACACCCTAGAGTCGGACACGACTGGACTTAATTGTCAGGGGTCACCTTTACCTTTAGCTATGTTGAAAGCAAGCCTGGTTCTAAGCCTGGTTCAAAAATAACCAGACAGCATGTGATGTGGCAACACCTGCCAGGTACTTTGGGTGTGCTCAGCATGTGCTGCAGAGCTCATTCAGGCTTCTCCTGAGGGTTGGCAGAGCGTACATCCATTCTCCTCTCTATCAGAGCTTTTCAGAGCAGAATCAAGGGCTTCTGCCATCCTCACTTGAACATACTCAACTTTGACTGGTGTGGACCCCTCATTTTAATTGGGAGTATGACCTGGTCCTTTCACACCTGTTATTCGCTTTTTGCCTTGTTACTCCAGCTCAGAAGCACAGAGAAAAATCAATATATAAAATTTGACTCAGTCAAGATACTGTGACCCCAGCACATGGCAGAGCCTTGCTCTAGATTGTGCTACAGCATGCAGAAGAAATCACTCGTAATGCTTTGTGAATACCTGTCTGAACACAGTTACTATGCCTGGAATAAACTCCATGCGAAGAATTTAAAATGCAAAACATCATAGGAAAGGTGCACAATTTTAGCAGCATCAAATGAACATTAAATCTGATCAGGAAGTCCATGTTTGACACATAATGTTAAAAGTTACAAGGGAAGATTATTTTCCCCCCAGGCTGATTAATGCTGTCAAATGAAATGGGCTATGTGTGAATTAAATTCACATAATAGAAAACAGATTAACACATTAACACCATTTAGTATGACTGATGTGTTTGGTACAGTAAAATATAAAGCTATCCAATTGACAACTATGTCATACAAATGACGAATGTTACATGTAGGTTAAAAGCAGAAGAGTATATTTTATGCTGCATGACATTAACAAAAGAGGACAACTTGTGAGTAATTACAAAAACAACTCATAGAAAAGTAGAATTTTAAAACAGAACTAAAATGAAATGTATAAAACACCAGTATCGGTTATCAGATTGCTAGAATTGTATTTAAAAGTGCTCGTAAATCAATCTACAAACATTCAACAGATAGTTTCTGTAAGATTGTAAGTTTCTGTAAGATTGTAAGATTACTTAAGGTACCAAAAAGTGTTCTCTCTCTCTCTCTCTCTCTCTCTCTCTCTCTCTCTCTCTCTCTCTCTCTCTCTCTCTCATATATTGGATATGCAATACAAACAAGATATTTAGAGTGCAATCCTAGCGAAGTATCTGGCGGCCGGCCCAGGGCCACCCACTGAATTCTAACCCCGCTCTGGGCCACTCTGGAGTGGCCCGATGGGTGTACTCGGATTTATGCCAGCTACTTAGCTGGCGGAAGTAGAAGGCGGCTGTTTAAAGGCCGCACTGGCCGGAATGGGGACGGGGATATGTCGGATGCTATCTCTGCCCCTCCCAGGCCAGCACAGCCAATGGCCCCCCTCCCTCACCGCCCGGACCACCCATGCACCCGCCGGGGGATTCCTTACATAACTCCAGCACATGGGAGATATGGCACCAGAGTAAGTGTTGCCGGCCTAGCACTCGTTGGATTGCGCTGCCCATCTGTGTGACTAGAAAGTAGAACATGGGCTCATTGAAATTATACATATATTACAAAACCTGCATATCTACTTAGGGGAGTAAATGAATGGCTGTGCTTACATGATGTAATGCTCCTTGATAAAACAAAACAAAATCCTACACAGTAGGTACACCAGGATGGTGTAGTGGTTTGGGAGTCGGACTTAGACCTGGAAGATCCAGGTTCAAATCCCCGCTCAGCCACAAAGCTTCCTGGGTGACCTTGGGCCAGTCACTATCTCTCAGCCTCACAGGGTTGTTGTGAGGACAAAAGGAGGGGAGGAAATATGTACACCACTCTAAGCTCCTTGGAGGAAGGGTGGTACAAAAATGTGAAAAATAAAATAATAAATATAGAAAACTATGTCAGGAAGAAGGCTAGGTAAGGACCGCTCTTCCTAAGATTTAATTTTAATGTGATTTTATATCTTGTAAGCCGCTTTGAGTGCCCTTTGGGGAGAAAAAGTGGGTTATAAATACAGTAAATAAATTCATTTATTGTACGGAGGACCATTCAGTCACTTGCAGTCTGAAATGGTATAATCCGGACACAGGTTAACCACCTGAGTATCACCTAAGCGAGACTGGGCATTTCAGTCTGTATTTCCTTACATCCAAACCTAACAGTCTGGTCACTGTACTACAATGGCTGAGGAAATGTGCATGTTAAATCATGAACAGCCCTGACAACTTTTCCCATCTAAACAAAGCAAGCAAGTTAGCATCCCACTTGACCCTTGGGTTACCAACTGCTGGTGCTTGGAAAATATATATATATATATATATATATATATATATATATATATATATATATATATATATATATATATATATATATATATGAACACTGCCAACAAGATAGGAAGGATGTTATGAAAGAGGACAAGTAATATATATCTCAATATTTTCCCTGCCGCCGTCCAGCGGAAAGCTCTGCAGTAGGAGGACTAATGCATATATCAAGCAGACATCATAATGACACAAAAAGCTGGGCTTCAATGAGACTTGAGGGTAATATACGATGCCCTGACATGTATACAAAGATGACAGCCAATTTAGCTGAAATAAAAATATCATGAGTGCCTGTACAAAAATGGTGGGATGTTATACTAATGTCCAGCTGTGCAATGAGGAATATCAGTTGTTGTCCAGAATGAAGTAGTTCGAACTACTGTGCTGCCACGAGGCTGTAAGATGTAACCAGACTGAATGTTTCAATTAAATGATTGCTGGAAAGACAACTGAGAAGAGAACATAAGAACTCATTGGGGACTGAAAGAGGCCATCCATTCCTTCCAAGTTCATCAGTACTCAGCTTCCCTATGGAAGGCATCTCATTTTTCTCATATGACCCCTGTGTTTTTGCCTCAGCAACTTTGCCTGACAGCCTGTTTCACACATTTATCACTCTTGGCAAGGAAAAAGCAGTCCCTGACACCTGTTTTGAATGTTTATGTGTGTGTGTGTGTGAGAGAGAGATGTGTGTGTGTGTGTGTGTGTGTGTGTGTGTGTGTGTGTGTGTGTGTGTGTGTGTGTGTGTGTGTTATATATGAATTACATGAATGGATTTTTGATACACATTAACCACTGCTGTAGAGAAGTTATTACAATGAGGTACAGGCTATCAAATCCCCAGTTCAAAGGTCACTTAGCTAATGGTGTACCTAGCATTTTTGACACCTGGGGTAGAACGCTCCCACTGCCTTGCCCCTGGCCACTCAAAGCCACAGGTAGACCTGGCCTCTGCATCACGTTCCTACCACCAGGGATGTGGATCAAGTCTCTGACTCCAGGTCTCAAGTCAAGTCCCAAGTCTCTGGGTCCAAGTCTCAAGTCAAGTCCCACTCACAAGCCTTTTCCCCCAAGTCCCGAGTCTTTGGTTGTTAAGTTGTGGGTCCCTATCTATTTAATGGGGAAAATAGGTTTAAACCTGAATAAAATTGGACTTGTCGTAAAAGGCTCCAAGTCTCGAGTCGAATCTTTTACAATCGCCAAGTCAAGTCCAAGTCAAGTCATTGACGTGACTTCAGTCTGGCTCGAGTCTGAGTCAGTAGACAAGTGTACATCACTGGCTACCAGTCAGTCAAAGCAGAAGGTAGAGCTGGCCCCCACCTTGAGATACCATGGGTGAAGTCAGACCTACCTGGTTTTTCAAATGACAGATAGCCCTTCATACTCCAGAGATCCTGACGGAGAGGAATTCACCAACCAGCACCAGGTGTACCAGTTCTGACCACTGGCGTCACTGCAGGGGGGCGGAGCTCTATGTTCTGCCGCGGTCTGACCCTCCGTTACACCGGAGCATGAAGCGGCCCCGGCCCCTCGCCTTCGCTCCGCGTTGCTTTCACCATCTTGAATGTCTCCGAAGGCGAGGGGCCGGGGCCGCTTCGTGCTCCGGTGTAACGGAGGGTCAGACCACGGCAGAACTTAGAGCTCTGCCCCCCCCCCTGCAGTGATGCCAGTGGTTCTGACTCTGGGTGGAGGTTCTTTGCGCAGCGTGCCTGGAGCTCAGCAAGCGACCCAGTTGCTACGACAGCTGGGATGCCTGTGCTGCTGAGAGTGGTGTAGCCAGAATGGGTGGGGCCAGATAGGTGAGGCAGCATCAGGCCACCAGAGGCTCAATTGTATATTTTACTGCAATATATCCACTGGTAGGAAAAACCTCTCTGCAAGACATCATCTCCAGCAAAGCACTGATCAGGTGATAGGATTTTCATGTAGGCCAGCCCGTGACATTCATGCCATGTGGGCATCCTCTTATTGCTGGCACCCAGGGCAGACCACCACCCCTCCCTTCTCTTGGTACGCCACTATAATTAGTTGTGAACTTCCCAGGTAGCCTTAGCAAAGCCATTGTCTTTCATTCCAATTTCCCTACCTGCAAAATGGAAATACTAATAATTGGCAGACTTCGCTGGGCTGCTGTAACAATTGCTAATGTGCTTTGAGAATTCAAAAAGCCCCATATAAATGTGAATTATTATTACTATTATTTCCAGGTTGACTAGAATGCATTCATTATTTTGCTAATTACTTCCATCCAAGTACTTCTTCTTGGTACTACTGTACAGGTGTCCCCCTCTTAATGATGGGGATGTGCCCCCTGAAAAAGGGGGACCATTGTTGGGTACAAGAGGCCTGTTTGGGGTTGCATGCCATTCCAGAACCCTGTTCCTGGCCTCTGAGGGCTTCAGAATGGCCCACAGAAGCCTCCGTAAGGCACTTCCGGTTTGCTCCTGAAGACTGGAAATGCCTTACGGAGGCCTCTTTGGGCCATTCTGAGGCCCTCAGAGGTAGGGTTACCATATTTTTGGTGACCCAATCCGGAATTCTCTCCCCCCCCCCGATTTTTTGGGGGGCACCAAAAATTGTTTTGATTTTTTTTTTTTTGGGTCTGGCTTTCTTTGAATGTGGGTTTTTTTATTATTATTTGCCCCCTTACTGTGGCCGCTGCTGTTTTTCCTCCATCCGTCGCTGCTGCTGCTGCCACCGCCATTTTCCTCCCGGCTTGCGTCGGCTTGCTGCCACCATTCACGAGTGCACAAGCATCCTGGGAGCCTTTAAGAACGAAAGGCTTCCAGGCCAAGCCGTGCACAAGGCTCGCCGAGCCGTGCGCATGCGCACAAGCGTCCTGGGAGCCCTTATGAATGAAGGGCTTCCAAGCCACTTGTACGCATGTGTGTGGCTTGGCGATCCTCACGCACAGCTTGGCCTGGAAGCCCTTCATTCTTAAGGGTTCCCAGGACGTTTGTGAGCTGGCGGCAAGCCGATGCAAGCCGAGAGGAAAATGGTGGCAGCAGCAGGCGGCGCAATCCAGGATGGCAGCCATACCTCCCAGGATGCCAGGACTGGACCCCGAAATCCAGGAGGGTCCAGGCCATTCCAGGACCTATGGTAAGCCTACTCAGAGGCCCACAGAGGTCAGGAACAGGCCTCTGGACCGGCACACGACTCCAAACAGGCATCTGGAGAGACCTCACATTGAAAGATAAGGGAAGCCAATGACGTTCCGCTTAGGGGCCTCCGTTGTATATCTGGGGGGGTTCCTAGGCAGGGTGTAGTTCAACGGGGGATCCCTGTATGTGTATTCTGCAATGTGGCAGTGAGTGGTACAGCTCAGAGCACACCTTGAACTGAATGTATTTATTTATTTATTTATTTATTTATTTAAAGAATTTGTAGCCCGCCTTTCTCCCGAAGGCACTCAAGGCGGCTTACAACATATTAAAATACATATAAACAACTTTAAAACAATTAAACACATTAAAATAATTAAAAACACTTGAGATTAAAAACAACCCCAATGGGTCACCAGCATTTACATATATAACCATTTGCTAAAAAGTCAGCCCACCGTGTCAGACATTAAAAGCAGTCCTGAATAAAAACGTCTTAAGGCCCCGCCGAAAAGCCTCTAAAGAGGGAGTCGTTCTTAGTTCCAAGGGGAGGGAATTCCACAATTGGGGCGCCACCGCCGAGAAGGCCCTACTCCGCGCCGCCATCCCCCTCACTTCCGCCAATGGCGGCACGGTCAACAGGGCCCCCCCGATGACCTCAGAGTACGGGTCGGATTATAAGGAAGGAGGCGGTCCCTCAAATACCCTGGACCCGAGCCGTTAAGGGCTTTAAAAGTCAAAACTAGCACTTTGAATTGTGCCCGGAAACGAACCGGTAGCCAGTGTAGCCGCCGAAGCAACGGTCCGACTGAGTCGAACCGACAAGCCCCGGCAACCACCCGGGCCGCCGCATTCTGCACTAGTTGCAGTTTCCGAACAGTCTTCAAAGGCAGCCCCACGTAGAGCGCATTACAGTAATCTAGTCTAGATGTCACTAGGGCATGGGTCACTGTGGCCAGGTCTGCACGATCCAAGTACGGTCGCAGCTGGCGCACCAGCCGAAGCTGGGCAAAAGCCCCCCTGGCCACAGCCGCTACCTGGGAATCCAGGAGCAGCTGCGCATCCAGGAGAACCCCCAAGCTGCGGACCTGCTCCTTCAGAGGGAGTACAACCCCATTCAGAGCAGGACGATGATCCAGTACCTGAGTCGTAGACTTCTGGACCAGAAGAACCTCTGTCTTATCAGGATTTAATTTCAGCTTGTTCGCCCCCATCCAGCTCCCAACTGCCTCCAGACAACGATTCAGGACATCGACCGCCCCCTTAGAGTCAGGTGGAAAGGAGAGAAAGAGCTGGGTGTCATCCGCATACTGATGACACCCTACCCCAAACCCCCGGATGACCTCTCCCAGCGGCTTCATATAGATGTTAAACAGCATGGGGGACAGAATTGACCCTTGTGGCACCCCACACCTCAAGGGCAAGGGTGCCGAACAAGCATCCCCCAGCACCACCTTCTGGGATCTATCAGCCAGGAAGGAGCGGAACCACCTCAGAACGGTGCCTCCAAGCCCCAACCCAGCCAACCGACCCAGGAGGACACCATGGTCAATGGTGTCAAAAGCCGCCGAGAGGTCCAGCAGGACCAACAGGGACGCACTCCCCCTGTCCAGTCCCCGGCGCAGGTCATCCACCAAGGCGACCAAGGCCGTCTCTGTCCCGAACCCCCGCCTGAAGCCAGACTGGAATGGATCCAGATAATCAGCTTCCTCCAAGACTCTCTGGAGCTGAGACGCCACTACTCGCTCGATCACCTTGCCCAGAAACGGGATATTTGAGACTGGCCGGAAGTTGTTCAGAATAGTGGGATCCAGGGAGGGTTTCTTCAGGAGGGGACGCACCACCGCCTGCTTCAGAGACAGCAGCAGCACCCCCTCCCTCAGAGATGAATTTACCACCCTCCCCGTCCACTCAGCCAGCCCCGCCCGGGCAGCTCTAATCAGCCATGCTGGACAAGGGTCAAGCGGGCAAGCGGACGGTCTCACACTCCAAAGAATCCTGTCCACATCCTCAGGTTCTACAAGCTGAAAAGAATCCCAGGAAGAAGAACAGACAGGTGCCTCAGGGACATCATTAGATACTGCTAACGCGGCGTCCAAGTCAAGCCGAATCCGATCGACTTTGTCCACGAAGTGCTTTGCAAACTCATCACAGCGAGCCACCGTGTGTTCCACCCCATCTACTGGGGGGGCCAGATGGAGCAGGCCCCGAACCACACGGAAAAGCTCAGCTGGACGGTTCTCCGCAGACGCGATGCCAGCAGAAAAGAAAGCCTTCTTAGCTGCCGCCACCGCCACGGAATAGGCTCTGAAGTGAGCTCTAGCCCGTGCCCGGTCGGAGTCAGCACAAGTTTTCCGCCACCGTCGCTCTAGACATCTACCTTGCCGCTTCATCGTCCGCAGCTCCTCAGTAAACCAAGGAGCCGCCCTGACTCTGCGGCTTGGTCGAGGACGCTCAGGAGCGATCAGATCCAGAGCCCTGGTCATTTCCCCATTCCAGAGGTCAACTAGGGCGCTGGGTGAGTCGCCGACTCTGGCAACAGGAAAATCCCCCAGAGCCCTCAGGAATCCATCCGGATCCATCATCCTCCGGGGGCGGACCATAGAATGAGGTCCCCCACCACTGCGGAGGCGACAAGCTGCAACAAGCCTAAATCTCACCAGGAAGTGATCTGTCCATGACAAAGGAGTGATGTTAATTTCCTCCACATCCAGATCACCATCCACCTGCCCCGCAGTAAACACCAGGTCCAACGTGTGTCCCGCATCGTGCGTCGGGGCAGATATTCTCTGAGACAGACCCATGGTTGTCATGGCGGCCATGAAGTCCTGAGCCGCAACTGTCCTCGGGGCCTCAGCATGGACATTAAAGTCCCCCAACACCAATAGGCGAGGGCACTCCAACGCCACCGCCGAGATCACCCCGGTCAGCTCAGGCAGGGAGACTGTTGGGCAGCATGGTGGGCGGTACACCAACAGAATCCCTATTCTGTCTCGCCCTTCCAGCACGACATGGAGGCACTCAAACCCAGTGGACCGCGGGACAGGATACCCAGTGAGATGGATGGTATCACGATAGACTATCGCAACTCCACCTCCCCGCCCCTGTAGTCGTGGCTGCTGCAATACCCGGAAACCCGGCGGGCACATCTGGGAGAGACTTACCCCTCCCGACTCATCCAGCCAGGTCTCCGTAATACACACCAGGTCAGCGCCTTCATCCAGGATTAAATCCTGGACTAGGCAGGTTTTATTGTTGACTGACCTGGCGTTCAAGAGCAGCAGTTTCAGACTCAGGGGACTGTTGCCCAGACCGCCAAGGGTCAGAGGGATGGGAGAAGGGCCAGAAAGGGGGACAGTCTGCCTGTGACTGACCCTCGTTCTCCTGAAACGGCCTGCCCAGCCCCCACCGCCATATCTTCCGTGACCCGTCACTCTGCTAATGGTGGTTGCCCTCCCCTCCCCTAGACTCCCTCGAGATGACAAACACATAGCCTTTCAGCGGAGCCTACTTCAAGACCACGCAACCTAACAAAACTCACACACTCCAGCCCACTCTCAATCACTACCACCCTCCCCAATCAGTCCACAACCCACTGTCTAACACTTCATCCAAACCCAACCACTCCTGTTCAGAAAACCCCTGCCTCCCTCTCACTGAGGCTTGGATCACTGCACCCCACACCCTTTGCCCCCCTCTCACTGGGGCAAAGGTCCCACTCGTCCCCCCTAGGCCTCCCTCTCACCGAGACCCAGGTTTAACACTCCCCTAACCCATTCACAGAAATCCCAAAAACCACACACTCAACCTACACACTAACCCTCACCCACATACAAAAATCAATCACTCAACCGTTCTCTAGATGCTGACACGGTAGCTCCAATCTCCGTGAGGTGTCCTGTGCACAAACAAACAGTGTGCATGGAGAAGGGAGAAGGCTGACGGTTGGTAGCAATTGGTGACCCACTGGATAGCAGCAGCTTGGATGGGCTCAATCGCGAGAAGCAGTGTTCTGGCCTGCCTGGTCTTCGCTCCACTGGCGAAGAGCCACGGGCAAAGAGCCCTTCGGCTCGAGCCTCTGGCAAGCCAGTGGCTCTTTCTAGCAGCAGCTCACCTGAGGGGAGGAGAGAGAGAGATTGCTGAGCAATAGCTCCACAGGCCCAGGTGTTTCAGTTAAGGGGCCAGTCCTCAGCTCCACCACTTCCAACCCCAGAGAGCCCAACAAACAAACTGGCAAGCCAGTGGCTCTTTCTAGCAGCAGCTCACCTGAGGGGAGGAGAGAGAGAGATTGCTGAGCAATAGCTCCACAGGCCCAGGTGTTTCAGTTAAGGGGCCAGTCCTCAGCTCCACCACTTCCAGCCCCAGAGAGCCCAACCATGAATGTAATGACTATAATATTTGTTCAGCAGTGTCATGCTGAAGTGAGATTCAGTTGCAATCTATATTTTGATGTCCGGATAATGCATCACATCTAGTGGAGCATCAGGCATGCAAATATGTCCTTAATGCACATACAACATAATACTGGATATGGAGTGCAAGTTCCTATATCTAATTGTGAGATGTCCTATATTTCTGCAGTAGGTCTACCCTTCTTTGTGTCAAAAAATTGTGGAAATCTGGGGCAGTACAGACAGATACCCCTTACATGCAACCATTATTTGTTGCAGTCAGAAATGTCATGCTTTGTCGCACCAACGGGAAACATTCTACTGAGAACCAGCAACTAATATTACATGTTTATAGTTGTGATCACCACCACAACCCATTGTTCAGCCTTCTTCCAATTAGAATACCAGTCCAGACACTCTTAGCCCACCTGTTTCGGGCTGGAATCACCTAGCCATGAAGTGCGCTTGAAACGAGTTGGCTTGGGTGGCAGGTGACCACAGACATCCATGCCCTGGTGGCATATTAGGCACTGCAACTGGTATGGAACATTCAGAAGTTGGGCTGCCTGGTAGACCTTCTGATGGCTGTTGGCACTCAGCCAGTGCCCAGTCTTGCTGACTTGTGATACTGCCTTGTATCTCAAGTTGTTAACCTTGTTGGATAAAAAAAAAGAAAAAGAATCCCTCAGAATGTCTATAGATGTTTTGCCTAAGAAAGATTTTCCAGTTTTCTCATTGTTACACTTACTGGTGACTTGGAACAGTTGTCGCAATGCGAACAACATACCTCAAGCCCCGCTGTGCTTAGCTATGATCACTTTGCGAAAAGGCAAAAATAGCGACAGTGTACTTTGTATACAGGGTTATACTTCAGGATCCTGCGAAAGAGATGTTGAAGAACTACATTTTAAAATTCCCCTCAAGTTTTTGCTGAAGCACTTTTAAGTGTTAACTTTGGGAAAACATTAGAAACCTTTTTGAAGAAAAGTCAGCTTCTTTCTTTCTTTCTCTTTATTTTTCCCCGAGTGTTGAATCTTGTTAAAGAGAACTTCAAATTTACCCCAATGGACCTTTTAGAGGGTGTAGCGTAAAACTTTTTTTATCCACCACTGTTTATTCCTTTTTTTAATCCTCCACTTCAATAATTCCCATGGATGCTCGTCTATGTTCCCTCTAATAGTTCAGAAAAGGTTTCAAGGGCAACTATTCATGGTTAAAGGATTCTCTACTCCAGCCACTGTTTTGACAGGTTGGTAGGTTATGTTGAGAGGCTGCTCATTTACTTTTTCCTCTCCTGAGCTTTAATACTTCAGAAATTCTTCTCTGGGGCTAGCTGCCCATAATCCAAAAGTATTATGGGAAATTCCAGCTGCATTTTGACTCTATGTTCTTGTAAAGTGAGCGTTTCTTCCCCAAGCAAAGCCACAGTTAATTAATTAAATGTGGGACTATATAATGCCATTAAAATCTCAGCTATGAAAAGGTCAGTCACGTCAGAACTATGTGTGCTGTAATGAAATCCCAGTTCAAATCCCGCTAATGCCTTCCTACATTATACCAATATTTAAATTGGTATAATGTACAATAATTGCCTTTTTGGAGAAACACAGAAAATGTTGGCAGTTTAATGATTAGCCTAGACTGCTGTTATATTTTCATTTTTCTTTTCTATTTTCTTGCAGGTTAAAAACTGAAGTTGTGCTGCAAAAAGCATGGTGTAAGGCAGGGTTATGAGGCAATATAAGAAAGAACACTATATGACAGTGAAGTTATATAATGTGATAGTTTATTCCCAACCCCTTCCCGGCTGAGTACCACCTCTGGCGCCACACTCCTTCTGAGTACCACCGGAAGTGACTGGCAGTGACATCATCGCCAGTTACTTCAGGTTTTCAGAGGCCAGAAAACACAGGGAGGAGGTTCTGAGCAGGTAGGAGGGCCCTTCTCAATGTTCCCGAGAGGCTCGGCAAAAGGCAGGAGCCTCTTGGGAGCAAAAATGCGAAGCGGGATTCCAGTGGTCCAGCGGTCCGAGTACCAACAGCAGTCGGTCGAAGTACCACTGGTGATACTAGTACCACTGGTTGAGAACCCTTGAGTTAGACCATTGGTCTCTCTAGCTTAATATTGTGTAAACTGATTGGCTGCAGCTCTCCAAGTTTTCAGATGAGCTCTTTCCCAACCCTAATCACAAATGCCATGGATTTACCTGGGATTTGCTGTATGCAAAACATAATCTCTGTTACAGTATTAAGGTACAGTCCCAACTGTATCCATTCTGGCTTTTGTCTCTTGGTCAAACCAGAGTTCGACATAGGGAACTGCCCTTATACATTTTATGGTTTAACTTGAACAGGTGAAGCCTAATGTCATGGGCATAAGGCTGAGCGCAAACTATTTACTGTATTTTGAAGATATTTTCTGCAGTGATTCAAAATACCCCCCCTTTAAATTATTTTTCAGCATTACTGAAATGGGACCTTGCACTGTTGCAACCAGCTTTCCAAGTAGCATTTTATGTCAAGATGGGAAAAATATGTGACATGGTCATACTCTCTCTCTCTCTCTCTCTCTCTCTCTCTCTCTCTCTCTCTCTCTCTCTCTGTATGTGCATGCACACACGTGCACTTGCACCACTATCAAACAGAATTCACTAGAGTTTGTTTTCACATAATAAACTATCACATTATATAAATTCACTGTCATATAGTCTTCTTTCTTATATTGCCTCATAAACACCGCCAACAAACTTATGTGAATAGTCCTAATTTGGAACAGACATTGTGAAAAACTTTGGTTGTGTCAATTCTTTTGTGTTCACCTTGTGCAAGTAATCTAGTTTACATTGCTTTCCTTAGAGGTGGTAGCTGGAGAGGCACAACTTGCCTTTAAAATACCCTACAAAGATATACTGAGCTCCAGCAATTACTGTTGAATGAAACCATTTCGGTTTCGGAAGATCTCAGAAGAGAACCCAAGTTCCCACAAACTTTTTGCTAACAAGGATTCTTTCCTTGTCATCATGCTCTGAAGTTTTTTGCCAAGAAATTAAGTTAACAAACAGGGATATAAACAATAATAGGAGCTCATTAGAACAGAAATGCATATCCATGCAATGGCAGCTCTCAGTACAGCTTTAATTGGTGGAATGGCAGAAAAAACTGAGCTCAAAACTTTTGAGTCAAAAGCAACCTCACTTTTAGATTGGTTAAATTGGTTTGTTACCGTGGCCTTTTATCCGTGAATTCTAACCAATCTAAGATTATTGCTGGTCTGGTCATGAAAACCTAAAATTGTACAGCCTCACTTTGTATGGAGAATTGTAGCTATCATTTCTCTATTGAACTGACAGGCAGTCAAACTCTTTGGAGCCAAGAATGTTGTTTCCTTTTTAACCCTTTTAGTTTGTAAATAGTATCTATTTTTCTCTCCTTTAGCACCTCATCTCTTCTTGTCTGTGGTTTCCTGCTCGTGTTTATGAAGTTTATGCAGAGCTGAAAACACCTAATGAACATGCACTATATTAAATTGAGAGCTGTTTCATACATTCACCAGTGTAACTCCAGATGGACATCCTCAGGCTTTCAGGTGCCTACAATAAGTTGGAAACAGGGCTAGTTGGACTCCACGGGTAACTATGACCTGTGTTTTTCAGAGCAGAATGTGATCCAAGAGGAACTACCTACTGAATTCACCTTAGTTTAGCCTGATCATGCATCTTCATAGCTGATTCCTATTATTCTTTGCTGCTGTTGCAGATTCTTGTTTTTCCTCTGCAAAGGATCCCAATCATCCAATTAGGGATTATGTATTGAACATGTTGACATCACTACATTCTGCAACCAGCTAGATTTGGTTATATTTGGTGATGGTATTAAGGGCAAATGAACAAAGGTGTCGCTCCGGTAGGGGCGGGGCCATATGTTTCGCTCCGTCCTAGTCCCATTTACCGAGCGAGCAGGAGGCGGCCCCGCCCCCTCACTATCGGAGCCATTCCCGTGTGGAGAAAGCAGCAGGCAGGGTCTCTTGCCTGCTGCTTTCTCCGCACGGGAATGGCTCCGACAGTGAGGGGGTGGGGCCGCCTCCTGCTCGCTTGGTAAATGGGACTAGGACGGAGCGAAACTTACAGCCCCACCCCTACTGGAGCGACGCCTCTGCAAATGAAGCCTTTTTTAAGGTGATGGCAATTTCCTATTCTAGTCACATGAATGAGTTTAGCCAATTAGAGAGCACAAAATGAATGTTTTTGCAGCCTTTTTGCCAATATAGGAAGAAAATGGCTGAAAGGTCCATTTCGAGCCTGATTATTTTTTTTACAAATACCCATCCTTTTTGCTCAGCTGCAGTCACCGATTACTAGTACTTATGCATTTGTTCAAGCAGCTTTCCACGTTCGGGTTTCCAGAGTGCTCAGCCAGATATTGACCATTGCCTTTAAGGCTCTTGTAATGTTAGCATGAGATGAAAAGGTGGGCATGGTTGCTTCGACCACCATCCTCCCAATCCTGCAAGCACTTTCCTTTTCATCCTTTTGCTACAGCATAAACACCACCAGCTGCCATAAGAGTAAGTTTACTATTAGAGGGGTCTAATTAGAGGGCAGAGGGGTCTGGCTCAGTCGGTAGAGCCGCCACCCTGGAAGCCCAAAGATCGGTCAGTGGCAAGTTCAAGGCACGCCACCGACATAAAGCTGTGAAAGCCTCTGTGAGGAGAGATAAGAGCTCCCAGCTGTGTCCATCGAGTGTGGGAGGCGACAGCCAGTGGGAAAAAGGCCAGACTGCAAAAGGATACCACCTGGAATGTAGCTGTCCATGAAAGATTGGATATGTACCAGTATATATTGTTAAAAAAAAAACCAACATGGGGGGGGGGTTAGGAAAGCCTGCCCATGTACACCGCCTTGGATTAAAGTCAGAGGAGAAATCCAAGGACCAAGAAAGGCAGTATATAAATACTCTCTCTCTCTCTCTCTCTCTCTCTCTCTCTCTCTCTCTCTCTCTCTCTCTCTGTGTGTGTGTGTGTGTGTGTGTGTAGTCTTCCTGAAGTCCCCTCTTCCTTCCCACTACCAGAGCATAAGTCACAGGTGAATAACCTACCTGCCACCCCCCCAGGTAGTAAGTTCAAGATCTACTTGCAGGCTTAAGCCCTACTTAAAATGATACAATATCTTTAGTTGTTGCTTCAAGGGTTTTGTTGCAGTAGCTATGAATAAATTTCTCGGCTGCACATTTAGGCACCCTCCTCCCAAAATCAATATACATTTAATTCAATTTTCAAATTCAGATAAAGAAAACACGAAGCTGTTAAAAATCAAAGGCTGTCCTTGAGAAAGAGTCTAGCTAAATTACCTACCGTCTCTAATTAAACCCAACTGAATAGCCTCAGTTGTCCTTTAGAAAAATGAAAGCCAGCTGAATGTGAACTTGCATCCTTAAGGAACATATAAAAGTTTCAAGGAGTAAAAAGAGAACCTAGTAATTATTCCAGTCAATTAAATGGCAAGAATCAAATACGTTTCAGTGTTATGTGCTAATGGAATTCTTCATATTGTACTCATCATCAGATTCTTCTTTAAGCCTGGATCCAGCGATCCAGCATTATGTCTGGGTCTCTCTTCGCAGAAGCTGAGCATGTCCCGACTGTAAGGTCACAATGTTAATTGGCTATTGAGTACTTAAAGTAGATAATGCTGTCTTACAAATTGTCTGGTGTACAAATGTAAAGTCCTTTGGTCAAGGTTATGGAATAAGCAGCCTATAGCTCCCAACTCAGAAAATTATTTACTGAGCTAGTGTGAGTCGCATCATTTGAGGAGGGTAGCAGTGCTGTTTGTATTGATTTCATTATACAGAGGATCGCTGAGTCACACATACAGAGTATTTAGTACACACAGAGTTTCCAATGGCTGTTTTTCAAACAAAACATAAAAAGGTTTCCAGCAGAGAATGTAATTATTTGCTCTGTAATTTCTCTAGCACGTGTAGCTTTGTAGTACTGAACTGATATTGTTCTGTACCAGGAATGACACATCAGGGGATGTACCCAGCAGTGGCGTACTCAGCCCTCCCAGCGCCTGGGGGGGCGGGGGTTGGAGCGCCCCCATCGCTCCGCGCCCCCCCAAGCAGCCGGGCTCGGGGCTGAGTAGCGCGCCACCGGACCGGAGCCCCCGGAAGCAGCGCGCCCCTCGGAAGCGTCACCAGCTTCAGGAGGCTCCGCTCCGAAGCCGGGAGAAGCGCTACTCCAAGCGACAGCTCAGCTCGGTGGTCCGGGCCTTCTGAGAAGGTTCTCCGTGTCGAAGCGCCTTTTACTCCCTTTCGTGCATGCGCAGAACCTTTCTGAGGGCAAACGGGCTGCCCGTTTGCCCTCAGAAAGGTTCTGCGCATGAGCGAAAGGGAGTAAAAGGCGCTTCGACGTGCAGAACCTTCTCAGAAGGCCCTGACCGCCGAGCTGAGCGGTCGCTCGGAGTAGCGCTTCTCCCGGCTTCGGAGCGGAGCCTCCTGAAGCCAGTAACGCTTCTGAGGGGCGCGCCAGCTGGGCTCCGGTGCCGCGCCGTGCTGCGCAGCCCCGAGCCCGGCTGCTGCGCCCCCCGGAAGCTCGGCGCTTGGGGTGGAGCACACCTGCTCCCCCCATGTTAGGCCGCCACTGGTACCCAGTACCAAGCTAGATCGACCACTGGCCTGATTCAGCAGCATGCATCATTATACAGGCAAGATTAGGCTTACCATCGTCCTGGAATCGAGGCTGGCTTTGGCCTAGAGCGGACCCAAGCCCCTTCCAAAGGTACACTGCGGCTGCACAACGGAGTTCCAGCTTCTGTTGCGTCGTTGACCGGAAGTCCCAGAAGCCCATTGGGCAGCCGCAGTGCACCTTTGGGAGGGGCTTGGGTCCGCTCTAGGCCAAAGCCAGCCTCGATTCCGGGACGATGGTAAGCCTATTATAAGTGTCTGCATATAGCATGCTATGTTCGTAATGCTAAACCCTCCATTCAGGGCCGAATCCTATCCAACTTTCCAGCATCAATGCAGCCACAATTTAGCCCTGAGGTAAGGGAACAAACGTTCCCTTACCTTGAGGAGGCCTCTGTGACTGCCCCCCCCAGGATGCAGTGCATGCCCTGTTGGCATGGCTGCATCTGTGCTAGAAAGTGCTATAAAGTTGGAAAGAATTGGGCCCTCAATCTCCTTCACATGTGACATGAAGCTTTAAGCTGGCAGCAAAAAATTAAACATGGTGCAAATTTGTTCAGCAGTTTAGAATCTCACCTGATTTCCTGACCATGTACACACTTTGTATCTCACCAAGGCTTACGCTTCTCGCTTAAGATTTATGTCCTTGAACCTTTTTTTCTTCTCAAAAATTATTTTTGAGATATGTTCTTTTGTAGTTTTGAAGAAAATCCACCTAGGTTTTTTTTTTTGGCTTTTTTTTAATGGTAAAAAAATGTTCATTTTTTTTTATCCTAAAAGAAAACAAAGAGGGGAGGCTGGTCTGCATGGACTGTGGGTGGGACTAATCTAGTGAGGCAGTTCAGGTATTCTAAATAGCTATTATAGTTAGGAATGGAACCTCCATGTTCAGAAGCAATTTACCTTTGAAGAGCAGATACTGCTGTGCTGATCTGAACTCCACCAATTTCTCAGCTGTCATGGCTTTTAGTCAGGCTGCTGCAAACATTGTCCTTTTTTTTTTAGGGATACACAAAAACAAAGAAGATGTGAGTGTAAAAATACCTTGCTGTTCCTTGGTTTCAGTGTGCTTTTTTCAAGATGGGCTATCCAATCTAATTAAAAAGGGCTTTCAATTAGGGCTACCTGATCCTCTGATGGTTCACATAAGCTTGCATTGAAGGGGTAGCCCAGAAAAGAACCCTCCAACCACAAACCAAATCTATTTTTTTACAGTCTTAGGTTTTCATGGCTCATGCATATCAACAAATTAAAAACAAAAAGATCCAGGTTATCCGTCCATTTGATAAAAAGGATTAAAATCAGGCAATTCTTTCACTGACGTTTCGCACGACTCAAGTGTTGGCATTATCAAAGTGATCTTTTCAGATGTTGCACATCTTTCAAGTTCAGTGTAATGCGCAACATCTGAACAGATCACTTTGATAATGCCAACACTGGAGTCGTGCGAAACGTCAGTGAAAGAATCGCCTGATTTTAATCCTTTTATTAAACGGACGGATAACCTGGAACTTTTTGTTTTTAATTTGTTCAAATCTATTTTTGTCATCTAGCTTCCTTTCTCTAATCGTCCTGATCCCTGTAGTGGAAGAAGATCCAGAAGACTGGCAGGAGCCAAGTGTGGTGTCAGCAGTGGACCCTTGTTGACAGATCCGGGCAGCAAGGAGTTAACAGATGAAGACTTGGACTTTGACAGGACTTTGACAGGACTGGGCAGCAAGGGGTCAACACCCAGGACTGCGTGGGTGGAGGCACACCTGAAAGCAATTGGGCGTGGCCCATAGGTGTTGCTACTAATTAGGAAGAAGTTGGGACTTTGAGTGCAATGGGTGTGGCTCGCAGCTGCACCCAATTAGCAGTAATTGGAACTTAAGAGTATAAAAGCAGCAAGATTGGAGCAGGACTCTCATCTTGCTGAGGACTGGCTCGCTGTTCTAGCATCCTGGCTTTCTGAGGGACGACGGGATGTGGCTGCCTAGGGCCGGGAGGAGGACTGCACGCTGGACTTCTGGAGACCCACGCCCAGCTGGAGGATGCTGAGCCGACAGGGAAAGGAAGAGACCAGCCTGCTGCCTGCTTGGACGCCAGCTGAAAGAGCCCGGTTTGAGAGTGACTTGTTGGGAGAAAGAAGACAGCAGGGGCTGGCTTCTTTCTGTGGACTGTTTAGCAGAAGGGTTTCTGCTTTGGGATAATTTACGGTGGTAGAGATAAGGGATGCTGTAAAGCAATAAATTTGGGTTAATTGTCCATCTGAGTTCAGCTTTTTTTCACACAGCATTAACTATTTGAGGTGTTGTCAGCCGAAGTGGGCATTTGAGAGAGTATTTCAGATTGAAAATACTTAAAGGGAACAAACTTGCTCCTAGAAGGAGAAGTTGAGTTTGGGCAAGACAATCCCTGATCCCCATTATAAGGTAATGAGTAGATTGCATTCCTTCTTATCTCATGTCAGACAGTTTTTTTCTCAGTTTTCCCTCTTTAGAAAGGCTACAGGATTTTATCCTCGTCTACAATAACTCTGGTGTGGCTTACCATGAGGGGAAGAAGAATCCAGAGACTGACATACAGAACTCTTCAGTGCAGTTTGTATTGTTTGAAAATAACTTTATATCCGATTAAATTGAAGATGGAAAGAGTAAGGATAAAATCCCCATATTAAAAGGACAATGTGGTGTAATGGTTAGAGTGATGGACATAGACCAGGAAGACCTGCAGTCATATCTGAGCTCATCCACAAAACATTCTGAATGACCTTATTCCAACCACAAACTCTGAGAATAATCTACCTCAGAGGGTTGTTGTGTGGATGAAAAGGGGAGTAGTGAAGGAGGCACTAATGCCACCTTCAGCCCCCTAGAACAGTGGTTCTCAAACGTTTTAACACCGGGACCCACTTTTTAAAATTACACTCAACCGAGACCTACCTAGCTTTACGAGATGCTCAAACATTTATCTCCCTATATTTAAACAAGCTTGCAAACTGCAGGAGCTCAGCTGTTTGCAGGGTAATTGGGAGGTATCTGATTTTTGAATAGCCTCGGGGTTTGTGGCAATTACTTATTTGATCCTTCCATCACCTGGGACCCACCAGAAATCAGGTCATGACCCACCAAGTTTGAGAATCACTGCCCTAGAAGAATTATGTGATAAAAATTAAATGATTTCAACCCAGATCTTTTTAGGAGCGAGAAACGCCTCTGGTTTCATTTCAGATGAAGAACCTCCAAAGAAAAGAGGTTCATCTTGTGATCCACTGCAACTCCAAGGTTCCTCTCACATGTTGTGCTGCCAAGCCAGGTATCTCCCATTCTATACCTGTGTCTTTGGTTAGTTTTGCCTACATGCAGAACCTTGCATTTGTCCCTGTTGAACTTCATTCTATTCATTTCAGCCCAGTACTGTATTCCATTCTGTCAAGGTCTTCTTGAATGCTTCGACAGTTTCTGTTGTGTTTGTTACTCCTGCATGTAAAATATAGAAACTGATGTTACATCTTAAATCGGTCAACTGTAATTGATGGTTGCCTTCCTGTTAAAGTGAGCACTTTCTGCCATAGCTAGGTTAAAGGTCCGTAACATTTGTTGTGTTGGAGGCTTGGATCTGGACAGTCATCTGGCTTACTGTAAAAGATAGCTTCCTTTGTCCCAAAGTCTTCATTTTGTATTTAGACACTGCTAGATAAGGTCAGTTAGCTCAATCATTTAGAATGGCACCATCTATTGATTTCACGTCAGTGCATACATAATGTAGTACGTTGATACATTTTAGATTGGCTTGAGAACCATTTGACTTGGTTCAACACCCTATGTTGATTAAAAAGTTCTAACCATAGAGTTTGTGTCACAACACAATCCTAAGCATGTCTACTCAGAAGTAAATCCAATTGTGCTCAATGGGGCCTGCTCAGAAGTAAATCCAATTGTGCTCAATGGGGCCTACTCTCAGGAAAGTATCATAAGATTAAAAAAACTTTTGAGAGTTTCATGGCCAGCAATGATGATCGACGATGGTCTATCCATTACAGGTTTAAAAGTAATGACAGCAAATTTTTATCACACATTTATTGACCCTCAGAAGTAACACCCGCTGTCAAATGGGAATCGTTCTTATTGGAGCACAAACTGTTTTGATAATAACTTCAGACTGCCTGACATCTCCAGCCTGTGTTCTGGAGTACGGGTATTTAATTGCTTAATCCTGGTTCTTTTGTTTATTTATTTTTAAAAAATTTTGCTCATTTGTTGAGGAATCCTTGCTAAATGACTGTGACTTTGCCTTAGCTCGAATTAGAATACCAAACAGATATTTCCCCATTTTTAAATATAATTACAATTAGTACAAAGCAGGAGAGAACAATGCTCATTGATAAAGTGCTTTTGTGCCGTTATTACCCATTCACGATGCTTTATTCTCAATGGGTAGAATGTTGTAACGTTGTTACTAAGAAGCCCATCGAATCCATCTACTCAACAGTCCCAGGAGACCAACTTTCTGCTTATTGCCACGTCAAGCCTTAATAAAGCCTTTTAAAGCGTCATGCTTTTGTACACACTGCTGAGGCAGGTTTTTCTGATTCCAACCAGAGCAGCACTACAGGAATTATTTGTCAAATGCTGCAAACAAAATCCAAGAAGAGAAGTTGCCAGTTTCCCCAGATAATTGAGGCGGGCTGCCTTACCAGGTTGCCCCCATTTGCCTGGCCCCACCCAGGAGCAGCAGGCTAGACTGGAAAATGGGAGCAGCCGATTGGCTGTTTGGGGCTCTGAGTGTGGCTGGGCTGTAAGGAGTGCCTCACCCTGCTCTCCTTCAGTCTGCCGGTTTTCAAGCCCCGCCCACCCAATTTACATAGGCTTACCAGATCTCCAACCAGGACAGAGTGCTAGACCTTTAGGAGAAGGAATGTGGGCAGGTGTAGCTTGTTAAGTTCTAGAGCACAATCCTAGGCATGTCTACTCAGAAGCAAGCCCCACTGAATACAATGGGGCTTGCTTCTGAATAGACATGCCTAGGATTGTGCTCTAAGGTTTAACAAGCTACACCTGCCCCCATTTTTTCTCCTAAAGGTCTAGCACTCTGTCCTGGTTGGAGATCTGGTAAGCCTGTATTTACAGTCTGAGATGAGCTGGCTGTTTGTTATGAGAGTCAGGTAGGATTTTTTTGCCGCTAGTCTGGTTGGCTGGCAGTTTTTTCACCTACCCCAGACTGGTTTAGGGTGGGTGGTTTGGTTAGGTGGTTTGGGTTTTGTTTTGGCAAGTCACGTGCAGGCAGGGTAGCCAGGGATGCATTGATTGGCATACATTCGGAGGTAAGCAAGGTCAAGGGGTGAGCCAGAATCGCTCATATGGTGCCTGTCTGGATCGGTGAGGCTGGCTGGCAAGCCCTTGGCTGGACTCAGCAAAGACCACGATATGGCTTGGCCTGGGGAGAGTCTGTGCAGTCCAGCTGCCTCCACCCTTTTGGTCAACAGTGATAATCTTTCTCGCTCTATGAATGAAGATAGCTTTGAGTCAGGATGTGATGCCCGAGGTTAACTTGGGGGAGGTAGATGGTTAGCACCATTTTCCCCATCTTAGGGCCCACACATTGGGGTATGTGAGTTATTTAATCCCTGCTGCAGACTTATTTCTGAGTTGTTAATAAAGTTTCCACTAATCTAAGCCTCTGTCTGGTGTGATTATTATTATTATTATTTGGGGGGGGGGGGTGCTCAGGTAATACCATACAGCTAGAAACCAGGAATTTGAGCTGTTTTGTACAACTTGTGAGCCAACATCAAATGCACTCCAGTAGCCTTGTATGGTGGTCTACCAGTAATACCACTAAGTTTTCTCTATGTTGCAGATGAGGAACTGAGAAGGAGAATCCTGCCTTGAGTGACTTCGTCATGTCAGAGGCAAGATTCAAACAGTCCTTATTCATAGCTCAGCTTCTTACAGCACAGTCCTAAACAGGTTACTCAGAAGTAAGTGCCACTGAGTTCAATGGGTCTTATTCCCTAGTAAGTGTGTTTAGGATTGCAGCATTAGCCAGTATTTGATTCAATTTTCATTCATCATGGAATTACTGCTATGGACCCAAATGCATATTGGCCATTCGGTCCATTTGGGCTCCATTCATTTTCATGACTTACCTTGTAGTAGGGCAGAGCAGCAGACTGTGTTTGTCTTAAACTGTTCTTAAAGTGAATAGACCAGTTGCCCTCATCTCCAGACTTCTCCATCTCCTCCTATCCCATTTCCTCACTGCCAATCCCCCCCCCATCTTCTTCCCCAAGGAAAACAATCCTTCCCTTTGGAAAGAGTGAGTGGGTAGTACATGGCAGAGGGGACGAGAGCAGGTCAGGTAGTGATCTCTCCTGGACCTCTCTCCATGGCCAGTGAACTCCTCCCATTTCCCAAGATAAAGACAAAGAGGAAACTAGTAGGGAGGACAGGGAAGCAGATGAGGTGGGGTGCAGTCTCCATTTCTAATTCAGCCAAGCTTAAACGGGGCTGATCCCAACTCAGAACGGGATTGTCCTATTTGTGTGTGTGTGTGTGTGTGTGTGTGTGTGTGTGTGTGTGTGTGTGTGCGCGCGCGCACGCCCAATCCTGTATAGCTCTTGCACTGGTGTAACAGTAGATCTACTGGTGTAAGTGCACTTATGCCAGTGTAACTTGCCATACACCAACGAACTCAGGACGGACACCGCCGTAACCCCCCTCGGACACCGCACATGTGCAGTTCAGATGCAGGATGAATGCCAGTGCAACTCCGCCAATGCAGGGGGCATTCTAGGGGTGTCTGAATACCCCCAGAATGACCCCTGCACTGGTGGTGTTGCAGCAGCATCCGTCCTGGGTCCGAACTGCGCGTGCATGGCGTTCAAGGGGGTTTACTCCGGGGTCCGTCAGCGTATGGCAAGTTACACTGGCATAAGTGCACTTACACCAGTAGATCTACTGTTACACTGGTGCAAGAGTTACACAGGATTGGGCTCTCTCTCTCTCTCTCTCTGTGTGTGTGTGTGTGTGTGTGTGTGCGCGCGCGCGCCCCGAGTTTCCAATATTCACCCCATCTCTAGAATTAGATTCAGGTCAGAGTTGTTCTAACAGTTACTGAGATAATATATGAGACTTGGTATCGAACCCAGTCATCCTGATTCAAGGCATAGCCTCTGGAAGCCCTGTGTCAACGGACTCATCCATCACATTTAATTAAGCCCAAATGAGCATGAGCTTGTCGAATTCGCATCTCTGTCAGCTGCATATGCAGGTCTCTTTGGCTGGATTGGGGCAACCAGGTTCATTGACCAATACCATTTTTGAATCTTCCCCAAGTGCACATTTTGCTGTGACTCACCCTTGTGTGCTAGATAAGAAAGAAAAGCCTCAAAATTTCATGTCAGCAGAACATGTTAAAAATTTAAATTAAAGACTTGCAGTGTCCTGACACTCCGTGTGGTGGGTCCGATCTGTTTTGAGTCAAAAATCCCACTTGGAGTCTGGCAGCATTCTCGTAGCCAGGAAAACCAGCTGGCCATCTGCCTACATCTGTCTGTATGCAAATGCAGTTCCCCAAGGTAGGAACTTCGGCATGATTTCGCTTCATTTTGTAGTTGGCCGCGTTGACTGAAAAGAGCCTTATTTGGCTGGTTTCTATGCACATTCTATATCTGTTAAATCTTACAGTTTGCAGGTATTTTATTAGACATTCATAAAGCAAACCTCTGTATGGAGGGTTTTTTAGAGGCCCTAAGTTGCAACTTGAAGCCTTCTTTTGCTCATATCATATACACAAAAATGTTTTTAACTGGCATGCATGGGGAACAGGGGTTGCTCATCATCCAAACATGCTGGCTAACAAAGCTTTCACAAGACGAGCCCCCCCCACACACACAGGTGTATCACTAGGGTTGGTGACACCCGGGGCAAAATCTCATGGTGACACCCCCATTGACCTCCTCCCATACCAGACCACTCAATGTGAAGGCCTCCTGGGAAATGCAGTTCCCACGCAAGTCACAGGAAAAAAAAAAATTTTCTACTAGCGATGCATTTTTTTGCACCACTGGTAACCACTGGCGTCACTACAGGGGGGGGCGGAGCTGTAAGTTCTTCAGTGATCAGAGCCTCTGTTACATGGAAGAACGAAGAGCCCCGCCCTCCGCGCCTTCCGACCCATTCAAAGCGGAGAAAACAATGCGCATTCACCGCTTTGACTGGGTCGGAAGGCGCGGGGGCGGGGCGCTTTGTCATTTTGGTGTCACTCCTCCCTGGGGCGGCACCTGGTGTGGTCAGCACCCCCTACACACCTGAGTGACACCCCTGCCCCAACAATGCACCTGCTGTTTCCTCCCTTACCTTCCCTCTGCAGTGCTGCTCCAACCTCCATCCTTCTTCACTAGGGCTTCCTAGGAATACAGGAAGCAGGAAACAATTCTGGCTAACCACATTTGCCACTTAAGTGCCAGCTAATAACATTTTATTGTCCCAATTTGTTCAAGGATATAGCAATTAGGTTTACTTGCACCCACCAACCTGGCATGCCAGTCCCAGTCCTGTATAATCCTGCGGGGTTGCAAAGTTAACCCATCTCTAATCATATGGCTTCAATAAAAATATTTTAAAGTTAGAATATTTGTAATGTCACTTTGCAACAAAAACCGTTCACGTAGCAATTTGCATAGCCAACAATGTGAGAAAATGGTTCCCTGTCCCAAAAGGGCTCTGTCGTGTCCCAAATGTTGCACCCCAAACTTTACTCCTGGGGGAGCAAACTACTATTCCCTTTAATTAACTCCCATGTCCACCTTAGGCAAAGTTAGCTCCTTTTCCCTAATTGCAATTGTGTGTCAAAGAAAACACTGAACTCCAAGGCAACTATTTACAAGATTTATTACTTTTCCAGCAATAAATGTCCATTAGCCCTTCCCGGGCAGATAAGATTCTACTTAGCTAATGAGGGTCCGTTTCCATAGAGAAGTCCAGCTCGTTGCTTCACGGCAGTAGAATCTCCTTGTTGCCTTTATCCCATCCAGCAAAGAGTCTTGTAGCAGAAAGTCCAATCAATCCTGGCCTCTCCAACTTCCCAGTCAGGCAGAGTGACTCCCAATACCAGTCAATCCAGGTGGGTAGTCCATCCAGGTGAGCAGTCAGTCCAGCAGAGTATCCCCGTCTGGAGCAGAGTCGTCGTCGTCGTTGCTCGGCAGTCTGGCAGCATGTCCCCGTGGCGAGCTGGCGAGACTCTTTCCTGCTCCAACTGCTGCTGCTTTTATACTGTTAGTCCCTATCAACTCTTTACTGGCTACAGCTGTGGGCTTCCAATCACTGCCCTCATTATTGCCCACAGCTGTGAGAGTTCCAATCAGTGCTAATTGAGTGCAGCTGCGAGCCACACCCACTGCATTCAAAGTCCCAGCTTCATCTCAATTAACAGCAACACCTGTGGGCCACACCCAATTACTTGCAGGTGTGCTTCCACCCACGCAGTCCTGGGTGGTAACCCTTTGTGTCCCAGTCCTGTCAAACAGGCAATCCTTTAACCCCTTCCTTCCCGGACCTGTCAAAACAGGGGACCACTGCTAACACCACTAACTCCTCGCCAATCTTCCGCGATTTCCACTACAGGCTCACAATCTAAAAACAAAAGCAAGAGAGACACCAGTAAATAGTCACTGAAAAAAGTGATTTGCTGGGACAAACAGGGGCAATTGCTGTCTCTTCCTGCCAAATAAAAGAGACCTGCCATTTTGAAAGGTGCCGCTTTGTCCAGTTAGCAGTGATGATATATTAATTAAAATCTTACTAAACTTTAATGTAGCATGTAAACCATGCAATTAGCGACCTGCTCTGATGTTCTGACAGCATGTGATTATGGACGACCAGGGACAGCACATAGGGGGGGCAGAGTCAGAGTGCTCTTATTTTACCCCATTGGACCACTACTCCAATTTTTGTTCGAACTGGTCCAATGTCATGATATTCATGATGAGGTGAGGTCAATCGACAAGGCGAAGGGAGAGGCTCATTGCATGGCCACTGAGTTTTGCCTAAAATGAATACTGACATTCCCAAAGCATCAAAGGCACTTTATGGAAAAAAAATTCTTAGAAGAGGTGAGTGTCAGATGGATTACTCTTGGTTGATGCCCACAACATCACTTATAGCCCAATCCTATCCCCTGCCACTCCATAACATGCAGCATTGCCAACGGAGCCTATGCTGCATGCTATGGGGCAGCGACCAGAAGGCCAATGGGAGGTAAGCAAAAATCTTTTTACTTTCCTCACAGTAGGCCACCTGATTGTCTATGGCTTTCCTTGGACCCATGCCAGCTATGTAGGTGGTGTAAGTCTGAGGAGAGGAAGGGGGCAGAGTGGTTTGGAAAACTGGGGATAGGATCTGGTGAGTGCTGAAATCCATCTGCTCCAGCCTGCTTCCCACCTCCTGCACTCAACCTTCTCCAAACCTCCCCTTCCCCACCCCTTCTCCGCCACGTTACCTCCTCCGGTGAGGCCCAGGTGGTGCATTTACAGTTCCATTTACAGTGGCGCCACTGTATTTACGACAGCAGAACGCAATTTCTGCTGTCATAAAGAGGTGATGGGATTGGGCCGTTAATGTGATCCTTCAGATGAAGTGGAGTTTTTTTGCTTGGGCAGAACATTTCAGGTTATCTGAGTAAGAGAAGACTTTTCAAAAGACTTGCAACATTTATCAGGGGAGGAGGGCCTTCCCTCAGGAATGTTGATGGTGAGCCCTTGGTTAGCACATGGTCAGCATCAATATTGTCAACAGGGCTTTCTAATTATGGCCTGAATGATTGATTCCAAAAATAGTGGTGCCTTTGTCTGGAAAAAAAGAGGCAGATTCAAAGCCAGAGCAGGTCAGAGGCAGAACCAGGACAAATGTGGTCGGTGGAGCAGGGACAGAACCTTGAGGAGAATGAATAAAATCAATCAGAATTTGTTGCTGACTTGATTTTCAGACTCCGTAACTAGTTACCTGATAGAACAGGATTTTCTTGGTTGCCCGAGGAAAATCCTGGGGGCTTGACAATGCATCTTTAAAGAGACCTGCTTGTGCGGGTGTTTCCAGTTTTACTTTAAGATGCTACTATCATGTTGGATGAAGACTCTGAAAGCGTTTATGGAAAATAAAACTACAAATTAGATTCAGCAGTGTTCTCTTAAAGTTCACATGGTGTGAAACATTTCTCACCATGCACAAACTGTGAAATGCATTCCAAAATAAATATTTTAATTATTGTGTTTGACATTTCGGAGGTGACAGCCATCTGGTAGGAAAGGGGATGACTGTATCAGATTCTTCTGTTGAGAAGCTTTAACAGGCAACTCTCTTATTTTTCAGTCAACTATTCCGGTACTTTGAGTGAGGAGGCTCCAAAACTTCTTATTCACATTTCTGCTTGGTTTTTGTAGTGTTTTAGTAATAACAGCATGTACACTGGTAGCATATCAAGGGGGGGAAAGATGCAAGGGAGCTGAAGGAAATGAAAGCTGAACTGCATATGATTTTTTTTGGAAATGTTCTAAATTAAATCAGGAGGAGTAGAAAACAGGGCAAAGCAACCCCCAAGAGCAATTAAGGAAAGTATTGGGGGGAAATCCACTCACCTGTGTAAGCAGCATTAAAAGAGTGCAGCTGTATTGTATCTCTTCAATACTGAAGGTCAATTTAAAACTGAACTTCTATTGTGGAAATGAGGAAATGGAACACCCATACTGTGTGAAGCTTACAGAGCAATCCTCCCAAACTATATGGGGCCTGTCTAAAGGTCCAGCTGCTGTATCCTATGGCTAGAGGCGTCACTAGGACACGCGTCACCCCAAGGCGGGGGTGCGCGCGTCACCCTAGTGACGCCCCCGACTATGCCGCCCAATGTACTTTTCGGCGCGGCCATAGGCGCCCAATGCGTCAATACAGGTAGTTTTAGTTGTTTCGCGCATGCGCAGATTGGTTTGGTCTCTGCGCATGTGCGAAACAACTAAAACTACCCATACTGACGCGTTGGGCCTTCTTTCAGAAGGCCCTGGAGCGTCCAGAGGGCCCGATGGTGACACGCGTCATGGAGGTGACGCGCGGGGGGGTGCGCGCGTCACCCCTTTGTGCGCGTCACCCCGTGGCGGCCCGCTCCCGTCGCTTGACGGGAGCGACGCCAATGCCTATGGCCATCCCGGACTGCACTGAGGCAGTCCGGGAGCACCTCAGGAGAAGGGGATGTTTGTCCCCTTCCCCGGGTGTAAGCTGGCCGGGGGCCTGTTGGCCTCCTCCTACTTTCGGGGAGGCAGAGTAAGGTCACCCAGGCTGGGAACAGGCATAGGATATCGGCAGAATAAACCTCCGATATCCCCACCCCCTTCCAGCCCAGGCCAGCCAATGGCCCACTACCTCGGCGTCCCATCCCGCCCGTCCCCGCCCCTGTGCTGAGTGGCCTAGGCCTTACCTAGGTCATCCAGTGCAGGTTCGGTCTGCCAGGCTGTGAGTGGTACCGGCCTCAGTGCCACTTACACCCGAGTCATTGCAAACGTCCTTTACGGCACATTTGCGATGGTTTCGATAGAATCCTCTCTAAACTTAGTGAGGATTGTGCCGCTAGGTGAGGAGGAAGGAGCTGTCCAGGAGTTGGCCTACTGTTCTCTGACCCCCATACACTCCCCTGGCGACAGTGGCTACATATGATCTAGACAAGCATAGACAAAAGTCTTCCGCTCCTCTTCCTTGAAGCGTCAGGCAGCCATGGCCTCTCCCACACATGAAGCCTGACTGAGTTGCTAGCCTGGGCTAGACGGACAAACAGTATGACTCAGTAATAGGGAGGTTCATATGTTCCCTGGTTTTCAGAATAGAGCTCTGATTGCTCACCATCACCCTGCAGTGAATAGTTCCTAGTAGTTTGATAAACAGGGTGGTGAGCCATATACAGTGTTGGAGCTTGCCATTAGGGATCGATAATGACTGCGTCGTCCATTTTCTTTTGTGATCACCGTGCATTTTCTTTCATCCTGACTTAAAAAAAAAAGAATTTGACTATAAGTGCAAAATTCCTATATTGAGTTCAATCTAAAAGAGAGACTGGGGAAACACACACACACACACACACACACACACACACACACACACACACACACACACACACAGAGAGAGAGAGAACTCTAACAAAATGGAAGGGAATGGCATGGAGCCCTTCACTTTTATTGTTGTGAGCCGCCTTGGGTCCCTTCGGGGAGAAAGGCAGGATAGAAATACTGTAAATAAATAAAAATAAATATTGTCTCTGTTTAATCTGGACAGTTCAGATCTGATTAATATCTACTCAACAGTAACACATACACGCACGCACGCACGCACACACACACACATTTACACTAATTATCTTCACTAATTATCTTCCATTATGCATTCTGACTATCTGAAATTGACTGCTGAATTTGACAAGTATCCACTCATTGCTATGAGTTGTTTATTGTTCCATTAATGCATCTGTCATTTGAGGACTGGACTGATATACTGGTTCATTATGAAAGGAAAAGAGAAGCAACAACTGGGTTTGTGTTTATTAGCTATATTTGTATCTGTCACATTAGGCTCATGCAGGTCCCTTCTCACATTCAGGGGAGGGTCGGAGCTCAGTGACAGAGCGTGCAGAGGGTCAAGGGTTCAATCCCTGGGATCTCCAATGAGGCAGAGAAAAATTCATATCCTGACTTAAAAAAAAAAAAAAAGAACTTGCCTATAAGTGCAAAATCCATGTACACCTTGGAGAGCTGTGTCTGATCAGTGTCAACCATACGAAGCTATGGTCTGACTCAGCATAAGGTAGCTTCCTGAGTTCCTAATAGTCTAGTAAAGTCAAAATAATAGGAGTCTGCAACTATTTTATGGAGAGAAAATCTGATAGTTGTTTTGATATCTTAGAAGGATAGATTAGAGCATGGAGGCCAAGCGGTTGTAATGGTATCAGTAGTACAACTCAAACCAGTGCCTTAAGTTGTGAGGAATGCAAGCAATTTTATCTGCAAAGTGTCTTGCAAAGGGGATCATGATGGGCAACCAAGGACTCCAACTCATCCTTCTGAGAAACAACGTGCAGCAGGTCCTGAACTACCCATAAAAGCTCGATTGAGTGACACTGTGGAGACACAATGGTAGTGGTAAAGGAAGATTTATTTGCTGCCATCACCGCCACAGAGTCACTCCTAAAATGGAGTCTAGCTTGAGTTTAGTTGGATTCAGTGTGAGTATTTCAGCACTGTTTCTCTAACCATCTGCCCCACTGCTTCATCATGCTTCGCTCCCCAGAGAACCAAGGTGCAGATTTCACTTCATGGGAGGACAGTGAGTATTCAGGAGCCATTGTGCCAATGGACCTGATCATTTCCTCATTCCAGAGGTCAACCAGAGTCTTAGCAGAATCGCTGGCTAAAGGGGCAGGAAGATATCAAGGATAATCCAGATTCATATACCTCTGGAGGCCTTCCCAAAACATCCCCCACTCCCGGCAAGGTCTAAGACTACAGTGAGTCCAAACCCTAATAAGTAGTTGGCTTGGACAAAGGAGTGATGTTGATCTCTTCCACCACCTGATTACCAGTCAGCTGCCCAGAAGAAAAAATACATATTGAAATCCCCCAGAACCAAAGTCCTTGGGGACTCCAGTACTACTACTGAGACCACCCCAGTAAGCTCAGGGAGAGACTGTTGGGCAACAGTGTGGGTGGGCTGTGCACCCACTGAATTCCTATTCTGTCCTGCTTCTCTAGCCTCAGATACACACTCTCAAAACCCAACCATCTCTGGGCGCAGAGCACCCAGCTATTGGGATGTAGTCATGAAGGACCACCACAAGTCCTCCTTCCTGACCTTGCAGCCTTAAGAGTGAACCCAGGTGTGCAGAACTGAGAGAGACTCGCCCCTTGCAGCTCATTCAACCAGGTCTAAGTAATACAAGTCAAATCAGCTCATCCAGGTTTGATAGCTGGGTTTTTTGTTTACTGGCCTGGCATTAAAAAAAAAGCAGCAGTTTCAGGCTGGAGAGGTCACCATTAAAGCCAACGAGACTGTCGGGTGGTGGTGGTTCAGGGGTAGAGACAGTCTGCAATGATTGGCCCTCCTTTTCTCTCCCTCCACAGCCATGCCTCATCCTGCCTGTTCCCATATAAATGGCACCCACCCCCAGAGGTGAAACAAGGGTGGCGGAGGCAAGTACTTCTGCAAGACTCCGTTACACTGGAGTCAGCGGCCCCTCCCCCTTGCTGTTGGAGCCATTCCAGCAGCAACAGGGGAGTGTCCTGCGTGTTGCCTTTGCTGCCAGAATGGCTCCAACAGCAAGGGGGAGGGGCCGCTGACTCCAGTGTAACGGAGTCTTGCAGAACGACTTGCCTTCGCTCCACCCTTGTTACGCCTCTGCCCACCCCTCCCATTTACTCTCCAACCTTTGAAAAATACATACTAACTGGCCTGCCTCAAAACACCAAAGATGGTATAAAAAAGTGCATTGGAATAAAGGGTGAGTAATAAGGGCAGATAAGAGGCAGACAGGCAGGCTGCACCCAATGGCCAGTGAAATATGCCCCGATGTGTGCTCCCTCTCACCACGCCGGGAACCACCCACTGACTTTGCCCTCAATCCTACTTTCACACACATGTCCCACTGGGTATCACTCTTTGGGGAACGAAGGAGGTGGCCTCACTCTGAGTAATCCCAAGGACAGCCACCTGTTGGTGTTGTTCCCTTTGGCAGATTGCCCCCTGAAAATTAGCCTCCCCCTCCCCCGGAAAATACTAGCTCAGCTTTTAGAGGCCAGGTAGTTTCATTGACATCTTACAGTGACAAGAAGAGATTCCGTGATTCAAAATACCCCTCTTTAGACTAAAGAAAAGCATAATCCCCAGACTTTTGTATCATAAAATGTGTAAAAAATATGGTTCAGTGGCAGCCATCTTGCATTTTTTTCACCTAGCTAATTTTCCTCAATGTTTTGGAAGGGACACCCTGGCCCAAATTATTCTGTACCTTTCTAACTTGTCAGACTTTTGTTTGTTTGTTTATGTAGTTACCGTATTTTTCGCACTATAAGACGCACTTTTTCCCCCAAAAAACATAGGAGGGAAAAAGCGTGCGTCCTATGGTGCGAAATAAACATTGGGGGGAGGCCTGCAGAGGCTCGCTCAGGCCTGCGCGAGCCTCTGCAGGCCTCCCCCGATGTTTACTTCGGCCCCAAAGAGTGATTTTCGGCCAATCCGGAATGGCCGAAAATCGCTCTTTGGGGCCAATGGGAGGCCTGCAGAGGCCTGTGTCAATGACCTTCTTTTATAGGTATCCATTTATCAACTTCTTCCTTTTTACCGCAAGGAGGTCAATACTGGACTTTTAACAAGGGAAGTATTTTATTTAAGGCGGATGGCAACTGACAGCCCTTCAGCATATAGTAGAGGTAAAATAATAGGATTCTGTGACCATTTTTATGGGAAAAATATAAATACTATAATAACTACCGTATTTTACGCTCCATAGGACGCATCGGTCCATAGGACGCATGCATCGTATGGAGCATAAAGTAGAGAAAAAAATTGTCCTTATCTGGGCTTCGGGGAGGGCTGTGGGGACTTTGGGGAGGCCTGCGCGAGCCTCTGCAGACCTCCCCGGTGTTTACTTCAGCCCCAAAGAGCGATTTTCGGCCATTCCGGAAATGCCTTCAACTTCCTTTCCTCAAGAACACAAATCACAAATAAAGTAAATATTTTATTTCTAATCGTTTCGCTATCCAGTGGACTGAAGGGAAATCGCGGTGATGGCAAAATCCATCAGGTTTCAATTAGAATCATGTAACCTTCCAGTGTTTTTCTTGAGAGTGACATACTAGGTATTCTTAGGCAGTAAAGACACAGATTAATTCACAAGATTTCTTAGTCCTCAAGCAAGACATACTAGCTACTGAAAGATTAACTTGGCTCAGGAAAGTCTATTTTGCTACCCAAAATATCATTCTTGTAGACTCTCTCTCTCTCTCTCTCTCTCTCTCTCTCTCTCACACACACACACACACACACACACACACACACACACACACACACACACACACACACACGGGGGGGGGGGGTAGAGGTTTGAAAACTTGCTATCCAAATTAGAGCTAACCTGAAATGTGGATGTTTTTCCTGGAAGTTCCACCCACCATAAAACCTTCCTCCCATTCAGACTAAACCATCTGTGACATCAATACATAGCATCATGTGATGCTGTGATGTCATCACATTTACATCATGATCCCTGATTTGATGCATTCACACAATAAAGAAGCTCTTTCAAATAAAATGGAAACAACCAGTAGCAGATGAGGAGACAAGGTTGTTAATAGGTACAAAAGAATTAAAGGTAGGCCATACCGACATCATGCTCTGATTGGTTTTTTCATGAATGCTGTTGTTTCACCCCAGAGGCTACTTTCATATCAAAAATTGAACCTCACAGAATGTACAAAAGTGAAAACTTGTCACAATTCAAGAGGAATAATTAGTTGAGTTAATTTATTTGGTTTCTTTTTGCTGGGCATATAGTATATATAACCAACCCTTCAACTAGTCAAGCCATTTTATGTCCTAGATTTTAGCTGAATCGAATGTGCATGAGCAGCTGCAATGCCTGATAGCCAGCTGTATTGCAAGAACAGTAGGAAAATGTTCATCTGTGTACCATGGCTTTAATGGACTACTAAATGAAAGAGGACTTTTTTATCAATAGCTAAGCTTTTTATTCATTTTATGAGTTAATAGGGTTCAATTAATGTTGCTGACTTGCATGCTTCTTGCATATGTCTCTGGGGCTTTGGTGAAGCTGAGAAGAAAGCTTAATGAAAGGTTGAACAGTTATATTGGTACCCTAGTAATTAGAGAACGGGTAATTAATGTGCATCTGTGGTAAGCTCCTGGGTACTGCCAATGAACCTGTAGTGTACAAGAACAAAAAAGGAAATTATGAGCTTGGTAAGGGAATTCAGCTTCTCCTCTTTTCTTAAATTTTAGATCTGCATCTTTCTTTAATTAGAGGAAGAAAATTAATTCCCATTAAAACCATTAAGCGACATGCTATGATTGGTTGAGGTCTGCATGGACTGTGAAAGTGATCAGGAAATCTCGACAGACTGGAAGAGTTAACAAACAAACAAAAAAGGTAAAAATAAATGAAGGACTCTTCAGAAAATCTCGACAAGAACTCCACAAATTCTGCAAACAATCCAGTCTAAACAAGCACCTAGGCGACCGATTCATTTCAGTGAAATAAAACTAAGTACTGTATGTGCTTAACTGTCATTGAAATGGAAAGTCCACTGGACCAAAAATGTCTCTCAAGTGCTTAATGTTGGCTGGATTGTCCCCACTGATTTCTCGTATGCAAAGTGTTTTAAATTACTTCCCTAATGTATGCTCACATCAACCCTGTGACACAGGTAGTTAATATTTGTCTTTTACTGTGGGAAACAGGGGCTCAGAGAGAGTGAGATGCCCTTTGCCCTTTGACCAAGGCTTGGTATCCAGCAATCCAGATCGAAGTGCAACACACTCTTTGGATCACAGTAGATGTCCACATTAAAAAAAAAAATGCATCAGCAAAATGATTGGGATGCAAGGGCTGTGGATTTGCTGCCTGAATTGAGGCATAGCCATGGACCCTGCTAGTTTTGCAACCCCCTTAACAAACAAAACTTGCCCATCCTAATGTGCAGATACACCCCACCAGTGCTGTTTTTCCCAGGTGCCACTGCCACCTTCTCGGTACCCAGGGTGGAGCATGCTCGGCCAATCCTGTTTGTTTCCAGCAGAGAACAAGCAGGAAGAGGCAGTGGTGGACAGATGGCCTGAAAGGGATGAGGAAAGTTGAGGGGTGCTCCACTCCACCTCCTTCCATACCACCTGGCCTTCTTGAAGGCTGGCCAAGAAAGAAAAGGAGGAGTGATCCTGTAACGGTCACTCATGGAAGCTTGCAAGCAATCACAACAGGACAGCCCTGCTGCTGCTTCCATGCAATTCTGCTGCCATGATTGCTTGTAGTGGTGCTGATGATGGAGGAAGTGGTGGGCTATTGCTTCCCTGATCCCTTCTCACTTGCTCTTCGTGAGTGAGAAGAAGATCAGAGAGCCAACAGAAGCAGCTGGCTGGATGATAGGCCAGAAGTGGTTGGTGTGCAGATGCAGGGTTGCAGGGCACCCTTCGTTGGTTCACCGCCTCCCTCCAGCCTGCCACTTGAAGTAATTGCTTCAGTCAGCCTCATGGCTGGGCTGACCCTGTTGGGATATTAGAGAAGTCAACATCTGCACAAGTTCCGGCACCGACGTTGTTGTAGCGTGGCGGAGAGGGCGGACCGCCAGAGGGAGACACGCGCAGAAGGGTGACGCGCTCACCCACGCGCGTCACCTCCGCTGCCCGCGTCGCCCTCCGGAGGCTCCGAGGCCGAGAGAAGGCTTCGGAGCGTCCTCTTCGGTCGGCGATCCAGGGCCTTCTGACGAAGGCCCAATGCGTCGATACGTGAAGTTTTACCTTTTCGCGCATGCGCAGAACGTTTCTGAGGACAAAATGCCCTCAGAAAACGTTGTGTGCATGCGCGAAAAAGTTAAAACTTCACGTATCGATGCATTCATCAGAAGGCCCTGGGTCGCCGACTGAAGAGGACGCTCCAAGGCCTTCTCCTGGCCTCAGAGCCAGTCCAGAAGCAGCGGGGGTAAGATTTCCGCGCCGTCGAAATTTTTTGGGGGTTGCAGGGGGTCATTAGGGTGACGCACACGCCCTCACTTCAGGGCGGCGCGTGCCCTAGTGACGCCAGTGACCGGCTATGCAGGGATGCAGCAAACATTCTTGAGCTTCACTCACAAAGTAGCAACTGCATGTTTGCTGGGGTGCCAAGTGCACAACTGATACTGCATATAGCGGTACTTCATATATGTGTTGCTGTCAGGTCTTTTGAATGGGGAATATGAATCTGGATGATAATATGAAGCTGGATGATGATATGCATATGATGTACAGCAATTATTTGGAATTGCCTTCTAGAAACTGTCTGTCCATTATATGTAGTGCCAGGCTCAAATATCCATGAAAGGCTATGTGTATCCAATGGCATAACTGGGGGGGGGGGATGTACCAGGTGACACCCTCGGGGGGGGGAGGGCAGCACCACTAGTGGCCAAAATTGTGAAAACTTATGTGAAGGCCTTATGAATAATACGATCATATTATATATCATTCGATGCATTATTCCATGCAGAATGCAAATTTAAAAAAGTTTGGAATTATCTGTATTCTATCAAATGTTATAGCCAAATAACCAGAATAATAAAAGACAACTGCCTTATGTAAAAAAAAAAAGTGGATTTCCTTAACTCAAAACAGACCAATGAGACTGATTGTTCCAAGAGCCAAGTTGGTTACTGATTTGTTGGGTGATATGTACTGTTATATATTAAAATAAATAAAGTTAATGGGGGTGACACCATGGGTTACCAGACCAGGTGACACCAACCCTAGTGACACCACTGACCAGGAGTAATCTGCAGAAATACATAGTCCTGCCTGATGGGCATCTTTTGTAGAACCTAACTCAGCCCAACCTTGTTTCTCCCTATTCACCTCTGAGGTCCATCATGGCGGTGACGCGCTGAGCTCTCGCACCGGGTGATGCAAACCTTAGTGTCTTTGCATATCCTTAGTAATATTCCCATTTGTACTGGAATTAAATTTTCCCTGTGAATATTTATATGATTGGGTATCATCCCATTAAACTTTCTGCAATTCATAATGTCTCAATAACACACCTTTATAGAATGCATTCTTTTAGTCTTCATGGGCACACAAACAGACACAAATTAATGACGGCATATACAGTTTACTGAGAGAGAACGTCCACAGATATTACAGATGACTAACTGCGCTGATGTACCAGATTCTATAGGGATTCAAATTAAATTGCTTTAATCTCCCAAAGCAAAATAATATTCCGTATGCAAATGAGTTATTTGTATTTTTCCCAAACAAAGCAGCTTCATAGCAACGGCGAGGAGAGAAAACGGGGCTGCATTTTCAGGAAGCAGTAATTCTCCATCACGCTTAAATGAAAATGGTTCTTACCAATCTCCTAAGATTTGTTCATGCAATACATTTAGTATATAGTGGGGGGAGGAGAGAAAGAGGCTCTGAAGATTTACTTACCTATTTCAGAAATGTATAACCTACCTTTCTGTCGTAAAAGATGTTTGAAGCCCTCAGTGTTTCTCGGGACACACTTTTTAAAATGACCCTCCATCGGGACCCACCTAGCTTTACGAGACACTCAAACATTTATTTTCCTATATTTACAGAAGCTTGCAAACTGCAGGAGCTCAGCTCCTTGCAAACTGCAGGAGCTCATCTGTTTGCAGGGTAATTAGCAGCTATCTGGTTTTTGAATAGCCTCAGGGCTTGTGGCAATTACATATCTGATCTTTCCATCACCTGGGACCCACCAGAAATCAGGTCACGACCCACCAAGTGGGTCCCGACCCACAATTTGAGTAACACTGCCTTTGACGACACTGCAGCAGCCCTTATTCTGCCACTGTAAAGGCCCTTTAGAATTGGGTCGGGCTGCCCATGTTGCACTTCACCTCATTCTAGCCTTCTCAGCCACAGCTGGACTGGCAGGTTAGAAGGAGACAGAGGCTGAATGATTCTGCTCTGATCACTCTCTTTAAAGGGGAGTGATCAAAACAGGGTTGCCGTATCCCCTGCGGCTTCTTTCTCCAGTACGACCACTGCAATTGCTTGTGGTAGCAGCCAGAGGCGTCGTGGGGTGGGGGTGGGGGGTCCCAAGCGGCGGGTCATGCGGGGTGTACCTGCTGCCAGATCTGCCCCCCCTATTGCTGGTTCTTCTTTGCAGCTGTTCTCGGCTGCAAGTTTGGTCCTCCCACCCTCCCCGGTGCTGTTTGGCTCCAAAAAGGAGCCGAAAAGCGCCAGGTGTGTGTGTGTGTTTCCGCGCCATGGTGGCGCACGATGATGATGTCACACACCCCAGGCGCGTGTGGCGTCCTGTGAGGGGTGTCACAGCAGCGGCCCCCTCCCACGGGGGTGTGTGTAGGGCCGCTACTGGTAGCAGCACTGGATGAAGAGGTGAGTGGTCACTACCTCGATCCTCCTCTTCCTAGCTCTCAGTGAATGAGAAGAGGATCAAAGCACTTGGTAAAGCAGTTGGGTGGGTGCTGACTTGGGGGAGTTGGCAGGCAGGCACAGGGTGTAGGGCACCTCTCTTTGGTTTGCTGCCTCCTCCAGTGCACTTAATCAGCAGCTTCAATCCGCCTCTTGACTGGGCCAGCTCTTCAAGGAACCAGCACAACTAGTGGTACACTTAGGTGGGTTGCTTGTGCATCTTGACTCCGTACGTTCTGCCAGCTGTTCAATGATCCATCCATTCTCCGAGGCTGTGCTTGCGTGAATGGGCATGTATATTCTTCCAGCAGCTGCTTACAATATTCCAGCTATTCGGAATGAGCATTTATATTCTTCCATGGTTACAATATTTCAGCTATTCCCACCAAGCCACCTACGTGTGTGTGCTCTTGTAACCACTTTGAATTAAACCGCATCACCTTGGGCAGGAATGAAGAAAGGGCGAAAAATTCATTATATCCAGACTTTTTGTTGGAGGTATGGGATTTCCAAGACTCTTTTCACAGCCATATTGTGGCACTGTAGAGTAATTGATCCTTTCCACAGTGAGGTGTCTAAAATACTTCAATGCTGTGGAAGGAAGATCTTTATGTTTAAACACCTTGAGGTAGGATACCTGCCTGTTAGGACACCTCATAACTAAACCCCAAAGTGGATGGATTGTGAAAACACCTAAAATAGCCAACATATTAATTAGGACAGAATCAAAACCCAAAACTGCTCCCATTCCTGGATGACACCATTAACTGACTTAAATGCAACAGAGATAATCATGCTCTGAAAACGAGATGAAGAAGAAACTTGCTAGAATCTGCTGAAAGATTTAGGAAACTAGTTACCTGGAAACCTTTTCCCCATTTACATTATTTTATTATTTTATCCCTCTCTTTCCTTTCTATCAATGTAGATGATGATGATGATGATGATGATGATGATGATGTCTGACTGACTGACTCATCAACGACCAACCCAAACCCCTGAACTAGAAACATGAAATTTGGGGAGTGTATTCCTTCCATGACGTAAGCACCCACTAAGAAGGGATTTTTAGAAATCCGATACCTAAGGGGGTAAAAAGGGGTGCTGCAATCCTGTTCACAATTACCTGGGAGTAAGCACCATTGACTACAACAGGACTTACTTCTGAGTAGACATGCATCGGCTTGGGCTCAAAATGTGTTTTCTCGGATTCCTTAATATCTCTTAGGCCTGATGAGATATCGACTTGGGTTTTGCTGACAAAACCCATACAAATGCTTTAAAACATATTTCATGACTTTTCCCTAATCGACCCCTAAAGGGGCAAATCTAGATTCGGTTGTCAATTATAGAATTCTTCGTATCTGCTGTGTTTGTTGAGTTATAACATTCATTTTTGGCAAGTGGGTGTCTTTTTAAAATCTTATGAAACCGTTTTAACGGTTTTTAAAATTTCACCCCTAAAGGGATAAAAAGAGGGTAAAAGAAAAAGGGGTGACTTACCACCCAGCACAAACCCCTGAACCTAGAAACATGACATTTGGGGAGTGTATTCCTTCCATGACGTAAGCACCCACTAAGAAGGGATTTTTAGACATTTGACCCCTAAGGAGGTTAAAGGGGGTAAAATGAGTTTTCATGGTTTCCTCAATATCACTTAGGCCTGATGAGATATCGACTTGGTTTTTGCTCACAAAGGTTACACATGCAAATGCTTAAAAACATAATTCAGGATTTTGGCCTAATCAACATCTAAAGGGGCAAATCTAGATTTGGGGGTGAATTATAGAACCCTTCATCTCCTGTGTTTGTTGAGTTATAATTTTTTTTGGGGGGGGGCATATAGGTATCTTTTAAAAACCTTTAGAAACCGTTTCAACGGTTCTTTAAAAATTCATCTTTAAAGGAGTAAAAAGGAGGTAAAAGTAAAAATAATGATTTTTTTATTCGAATAATGATTATTTTATTCGTTTTCTATGAATAATTATTTGTTCTTAGGTCTACTTCGTGTTTCAGTTATTTTCTTCCTCAGGTATTTTTTTGTGTCCACCCAATCTTTATGATTTTTAACTTTCCTTTCAACTCCTGTCACCTTTCATTGGCTAGCTAGAACCTTCCTTCTATCTGAATCAGTTCTCTTCAGAACATTTTGTAATAATCCACAACAGTTACATTGCTTATCGTGTGATTGAAATTTTTTGTAATTAGTTTGTGTTAAATTTGGCACCGACTCCTAACAGTTTAAATTCATATACTGCACTTAAGAAAGGATTTTTTTTTACTTTTTAGTGTGTTTTGCCCCTTCTCTCTCTCTCTCTCTCTCTCTTTTTTAAGTCGGTATGGCCATTGAGTTTTTAAATGTTAATGGGGAGATGGTGCCTCACACCATTGTCCCCATCACAGGAGATGGAGCCTGCCTGTTCCGGTCCCTCTCCTATATCATGTATGACATGCAGCTAATGGCTAGGGAGGTGCGTGAGCTAATTGTGAGGCACATGGTTCATCATGTCCTATGACAGTGAGGGGGACAACTACACCAGCTCCGCTGAGTATCTCGCTCACATATCCCGGCCCTTTACGTATGGTGGTTTATGCGAGTTGGTGGCGGTTGGGCGTTCGGGTTTGTTTTTGAGGTTTACCAAAATGGTGAGCTCTATGAGAGTCTTGGTGCTGAATGTCATCCCGTGAGGAAGCTATGCTTTATGCAGGACCTTTATAGGGGCCATTTTGATGCGTACCTGCCATGTGAACCTGAAGAAGTGTCCACCACACCACCCCCTCCTTCAGCCCGACTCCACCTCTCACAGTGATCACCTCTTCCTGTCCCCAAGAAGACCCCTGCTAAACGTTGTGCCAGATACACCGATGCTAAAAGGAGGAAGCAACTTAAGGATACAGCAAGGAAATATGCGCAGAGTAATAAGAACATAAGAACATAAGAAGAGCCCCGCTGGATCAGGCCAAAAGCCCATCTAGTCCAGCTTCCTTTATCACACAGTGGCCCCACCAGATGCCGCAGGGAGCACAAGACAACAAGATAACCTGTTTCCCGTTGTCACTCCCTTGCACCTGGCACAGAGAAAACCCACTTCTAAAACCAGGAGGTTGCTTATGGCTTGTAACCTGTGATGGTCTTTTCCTCCATGAATCTGTCCAAACCCCTTTTAAAGGCATCAATCCTGCGGTGCGCTGTGCAGCGGTGGCCAAGTACCAACAAAATAACCCCGAGGTGCACAGAGTGGCAGAGTCTCAATATGAGCAAAGCAATCCTGGAAGATGAATAGAAAGGTGACCTTCTGTGGAAGGGCAAGGCTCACTCAGTCATGGCATATGATCCTGATGTGTTTTATGTGGCAGACAGCACTGAAGCTCTGGGTACCATGAGTCACAAGTACCAGTACTGCAATGCCCTCAAGTGGAAGGAGGAGGAGACCCCTGGCATGTGCTGCAGAGCTGGCAAGGTGCATGTCCCACCCTTCGAACCTCTGCCTAAGCCTCTTTACAGTCTGGTAATGGACAGCCATCCCAAGCTTATTGAACATTCATCCCCAAGGGGAAAATCTAACAGTTGAACCCCAAATAATGACATTTCCAAAATTTGTCTTTTTGAAGTCTAAAGATATAATGTGAAGTATCAAAGGGAATTTCAACCTGAACATGAATGTGGTATTGGTCATGTCATTCAATGGAACCATGATTTTTAATAATTACAGGGTGTTGGGCTGACATGTAGTTGTGCTAAATTAAATTGTTCATTGCACTCAACGTTTATTGGAGTCAAAATGGATTTAAAGTAGTTAAATACCGTTGTGAAGCATGGGTATCAAGCTAATAACCTATATTTATATACTGCCTTTCTTGTTGTCAGATTTCTTCTCAGACTTTATTCAAGGCGGTTTACATAGGCACGCTTTTTTCTAAACCCCCGTAGGGTTTATTTTTTTTTTACAATGTTTTAATTGCATAGAACACTTTTCATTCCCCAGATGTTTCCCTTCAATGCAGAGCAGTCGCGTCGCTACGACGCGCGACACCCCAGAGCAGGGTCGCGTGTCGCCCTTAAGGAGGAGGCTCCGCCCCCGCGTGTGACGTCATGCGCAGGAGCAGAGCACCCTCCCCGCTCCGTTTACGGCTCATTTTGGAGCCGAACGGACACAGGGGAGGGCGGGCGGGCCCGCCTCCAACTAAAAACTGTAAGTGGGGGGGATCGCGCGTCACCCCTATACGTGCGACGCCCCCCGGCAGCCCGCCCCCCCGCTTCCCCCTGTCGACGCCAGTGATGCAGAGGCGTAACAAGGGTGGAGCGAAGGCAAGTAGTTCTGCAAGACTCCGTTACACTGGAGTCAGCGGCCCCTCCCCCTTGCTGTTTGAGCCATTCTGGCAGCAAAGGCAACACGCAGGACACTCCCCTGTTGCTGCTGGAATGGCTCCAACAGCAAGGGGGAGGGGCCGCTGACTCCAGTGTAACAGAGTCTTGCAGAACTACTTGCCTTCGCTCCACCCTTGTTTCACCACTGCTTCAATGGTGTGGTATCTCTCTGGCTGCATAGCACACACCTTCCAAGCTTGCCCGAAAGCAACTCCTCTATCTCACAGAGGGTTACCAGGTTATCATCAGTTTGTCAGCAGCTTCCGGTTGTCTCGAACTGGTGTTGTCTTTAGCTTTTCTTCAGGCAAAGCAGCAGATCAACCATTAAACCACACCTCTTGCCCATATTTGATCCATATTTGTGCACAGTGAAATATACCTATGTCTAGTCAACAGATTGTTGACTATGAAACTTGTTCTGGTTCACCACCGTATTGTGGATCTGGTTCTTTTTACAGGTTTAGGGAGGAAGGGGGTTCAATTATGCTAGTTTCATTACAAAAGATCAGGGAAGCCCATGGAATACAGAGAAGAAAAACAAAGTAATGAGATTTTTTGATCATTTTATTTTGCTCTTGAAAGTCAAAATGTTCCTCTCCTGTTGAAAAATCCCTTCTAGTTTCTCCCTTCTTCCTGATAAGTATGGCTTATAAGCAAAGATTCCTGAGGGAGTGAAGTGAGACAATAGTCATAAGAAGGACACATTTATGTCCTTTATAAGCTGCTTTTACAATATTGCCCAAATCAAAGTACTAGAATAGCAATAAAACCCACCAAAATGCATAACCTAAAGCTAATATAAGGACTAGAACAGCAACAAAGATTTGCAATCAATCCAGTCTGAATGGGCATCACAAAATAAAAAGAGCCTGCTGGCAGCAAACAGCCAACAAAGAACCTGGAACTGGTACCCTAGGATATGTACCACTGAGAAAAAGTTTCTACCCCATGTCGTTGAAGAGCTTCAGAGCAGGGCCTCCCCCAATTATCCAGGGGAAATTTGTTGTTTGATATAATTAAAGAGCAGTAGACCTGTGTGTGTGTGTGTGTGTGTGTGTGTGTGTGTGTGTGTGTGTGTGTGTGTGTGTGAGAGAGAGAGAGAGAGAGAGAGAGAGAGAGAGAGAGAGAGAGAGAGAGAGAGAGAGAGAGAGAGAGAGTTGTTGTTGTTTAAACCTGTTTAGGATCAGATATGTCAGTTACATTTGGGAAGATTTTCTTTTTTACTTAAGTTGGGTCTCTAGAACATAAGAACATAAGAAGAGCCCTGCTGGATCAGGCCAAAGGCCCATCCAGTCCTGCTTCCTGTATCTCACAGTGGCCCCTCCAGATGCCTCAGGGAGCACACAAGACAACAAGACACCTGTATCCTGTTGCTGCTCCCTTGCATCTGACATACCCAGAAAATCTACTTCTAAAATCAGGAGGTTGTTTATGGCTTGTAACTTGTGATGGACCTTTCCTCCATAAATCTATTCAGGCCAGGTGCCATTACCACATCCTGTGGCAAGGAGTTCCACAGATGAATTACACACTGGGTAAAGAAATATTTTCTTTTGTCTGTTCTAACTCTCCCTCCACTCAATTTTAGTGCATTTCCCCTGGTTCTGGTGTTGTGTGAGAGGAAAAAGAAGTTCCCTCTATCCACTCTATCCATCCCGTGCATAATTTCATACCCCCCTCAATCATGTCCCCCCTCAGGCACCTTTTCCGGTAAGCCACAAGGGCGGGAGGGCAGGCCCTTTCCTGCGCTAGAAGCCCAAGCACTCAAGCTCTGCCAGCTTGGCAGATCAGGAGCCACCACTTTTGGTGGCGCCGTGTGGCTATCATGGCATCTGCCATCATGGCCAGCAGTGACCCACAGGTCTGTGGTCTGTGTACCACTAGTGGTACATGTACCACAGGTTGGGAACCTCTGTGCTAGATGCTTTTCCTTCCCTATCAGGTCCTCTGGAATCCGTGTACCTTGTTGACTTGTGCCCTTTGCTGGTGACACATCATAAGGTGAACATTCAATTTTCCCCCTCATCTTTTGCTATTTTTTTTCCTACTGTTTAGTCTCTCAGAGGTTTCTGCAATGCCTTAGCATCCTCCAGAGGCTGCTGATTTGTCCTTTGTTTGAACATCCTCACCATCACTTTGACCAGTAGCCCAAATAAATTGGACCCGGAGCCAGCATATAGGACCCTGATGTCCAGAAGTGGGAAATTCAAAAAGCCCAGGTGACCCCAAATGACCAATCCATCAGAGAAAACAGCCCTCTGGTTATAAAACCCAGGGAGTAAAAAGCTCCATGGGTACAATTGCCATGGCATCAGATGCTAAGTGTGGGTTGTGCCTCGAGACTGAAAGGACTGGAAATCTGGAAAGTATGTGGAAATGGTGATAAGGAACATAGCTATGTCAGTTCCGGTTCACTTTGCAAAGTTCCTTGCCAGCCTGTACATCTCCCCCCCCCACACACACACCTTTTTTGGTTTGCCAAAAGAACCATGCCTCTTTCCTTATCAGTGGCGTTGTGATGAGCCCCCCCTTGTGACGTCACCACTGGAAGTGACGTCACTGGCACTGCCGCTGCAAATCCCTTCGGAGGCGCAGGGTGGGAGGGTGGGCCAAACCGATCGCTGTCTCCGCCACCCACTGTTCCTGCCACCAAAACGGTGCAGTTGTCACCCACCCCGCTTGTTGCCCGGGGGCCCACCGCCCCCACGGCGATGCTTCTGTTCCTCTGCTGGTGCCGCTTACTCTCTGGGTGCTGCAAACATGCCTTACGGCATATTTGCGGCACCCTAGACCGGTGGAGCAGCTGCTCCACCTGTCTCTACTTAGATAGAATTGCATCATCAGCTCTTCTTCCTACCATCAGGCGCCCAGTGGTTATAGCAATAGGCCTATTTCCAACAACCAAGACAACCAGACTCATGACAATATCCTTTCTGCCTCACTCCACATTTATATTCTGTGGCAGTTTGTTGCATATTTTCCTAGAGTTTCATTTCCGTTAGAAAAGGAAAGAATTGCCAATTGATTTACCAACAAATTCACTGTATATTGGCCTTTCTCTTAGGGTCTTCTATATGTATTTTTAAAAAAGAATCCAAGCAGTGTGGAGGATATTTCAGAGAAGCATTGCACTGCCACAGAAAATTTGCTCTTATTACTTGCAAACGTATTTCATCCGCGCAGCAGTGTCTCACATTTGAAGTAATAAGTGTCGTCTTTGGAGACCTCTGAGTGTAGTGAAGAGTAAAATAATCAGAATTATCTGATTCTCTGGAGTGCATCTTCAATATCAAGGAAAAGGGAAGGATTGAAAGTGTGAAAATAATTTTCATCCCACAATGCAAAACATCTCCCTGATGGTATTAGTGTTTGATTTCTAAGCACGTCTGTACCCTGTTGGTTAAATTGAAATAATGGGGCTCATCTCTTTAAACTCTCCCTTTATGTTTTAGACAGAGGTGATTTCAAATTTTACAGGGAAAACTAGAAGCAAATCATATAGTTAGAGTTTTTGTCTGTGTGTATTACATATGCATAGATATATGCATATTTGTATAAAACAAGTTACAGCAGATCCTCAGGTAAATAAACTAGGCTTGAGAGAAACCCATAGCAGTAATTCAGTTTGAAATCCATTTTTCTTTCCCTGAACAATAGATTTGCATGGAAAATCCATCCATCCATTCAACTGCCACTCAGTTCTGTTTGCATTGCCATTTCTCCCATATGTTCAATGGTTTGTTTTGACTCAGTATTATTTGAGAACTATAGAACGTCCAGTATATGGGCAGGACTTAAAGAAAGTGGATTCAATAATATTAGGAAGGGGCCGTGCCGTTGCTACTGCATGATGGGGGGGACAGGACACCGAGGGTTACGCGCCCGACGTCGCGGGCCGCATCACCCCCGGACCTCTTGCTGTCCTCCCCTGCTTCTGCCGCCAACACTGCATCACCCCCTGCTGCTGCTTGGTCCAAGCCAGGAGAGGGTGACAGCGCGTCTTCCTCGACCAGCAGTTCGGCTGCTTCTGACTAGGCCAACAGTGCACTTTGCACTTGCGCACAACGCCACTGAGGGCAAGAGGCTACAAGCGGCGTTGTGCGCATGCGCAAAGAATGCTGCTTTTGGCCTAGTCAGAAGTGGCCGAGCTGCTGGCCAAGAAAGATGCGCCGTCACCATCTCCCGGGTCGGACTGGGCAGCAGCAGGGGCTGACGCAGCGGCCCGGTGGGTGACTTGGCAGCAGTGGGGGGTGACGCGGGGGTGAAGGGGGTGAGGGGGGTTGACGCAGTGGCAGCGGGGGGATGTCGCGCCGACCTCCTGCCGGGGGGTGACACCACTGGGAAGGAGAAGGAATCATTGTCAATATTTATATATGGGTTTGTCTGGACAGATACATTCTTGTTTTGGAGGAAAGTGAGCTTTCAAATTCTGAACATTTGAACCACTTTTGCTTTACAAATGAAGCTTGCAATGTAAGCCTGTGTCACTAAAATCACTGAATGTTTCTTCTAAGTTCTATTTGCATGATAACTTGCTTGTTTTTGTAGTTTTCTTTTGTGTTTCTATGTCATTTGTGCACTAGCATTTTAGTATGCTTCTTATTCTGCCTTTCTGTTATGAAATCCATCAAAAGCGAAGACCAATTCATCCTCACACAGGCAAAGGCCAAATGATATAATTGTTAAAGTAAGGTACAACGTTTTGGCAATCCATTTATATAATACAGTAAGTCCTCACTTAAAGTCATTTCATTTAACCTTAAACTCAAAAAACGTCCACTCAAAAAAGTGCTGAAACCTATGGATTTCTTCACAAGAAGCTTTTTTTTGACAGGAGACGGTGAAAAAAAGAAAAAAGAAAAATGGTTATTATAAAGAGATTTAATTACTGTGTATCACAGGGAAGTGAAGATGAAATTAAGAGAACAAAATGCCTGTGCTAGGGCATTTTGCTTTCTGCCAGCTCTACTCCAGAGCTTTTTCTTTCATCTTTGGCCCTAGCATGGGCATTCTGTTACTCTGAGGAAGCCCTATGTGATTGGGGCGCAACGTAAGATTTTGTTTTTATCTTTTTAGTGGACCATGGCCAGAAGACCCATTGAAAGCATTTTTAATTACAAAGTATTTGCCGGCTATGAAAGCCTAAATTCTTGTATTCTTATTATAATTAATATTTGTATATCAATTTTCAACCGAAAATCACAACAGAATCACAAAGCAGTTTACATATCAAACACACACACACACACACACACACACACACACACACACACACACACACACACACACACAAGAGAAAAAGATTCCTGGTTCCAAAGAGACTCAAAACCTGTGGGCTTTTTGTTTGTTTGTTTTTGTTTTGTTTAAAAAAACACACCAGCAGTTAGCCACTAGAGAAGATGCTATGCTGGGAGACAAGGGACCGGTGCTCTCCTCCTGCTAAATTTAAGACAGCCCCACTTTTAAAAAGTGTCTCCTTCTCCAGTTAGCAATCTCAAGACAACCCGTCTTCTCAGAATTTCCATACATATGTTTTTCTTTCTTAAACCTGAGATTTATAAAACGTTGTAAGAGTTGCATCCAACAAACAAGAAGCTATGGTTCTGTCTCAGGATAATGTGTGAACTGAGCCTTAGAGGAGATGAACGGAAGGACAACCATCAGGAAATAAATATCAAAGTACTGACTTTGCTGGAAGCAATCTGAGCTCCATCAATAACTTCACTCAAAAGCAGATATGTACAAAACCTCCCTTTGTATTTTCATGGATTTTTCAATGTCCTCAAAAAGTGTCCTTGCACATTCAGGGCATATATCTGCAAAAGCAGATGCATAATTTTCAAGAGGTGGGATTTTCCAACTTCTTAGATTACCTGTTACTTTAGATCTTTACATTTTGCGTCTTCAGTCCTTCTGAGGGCCAATTGCGTCTTCAGTCCTTCTGAGGGCAAGACTTCAAGCGGCGTTGTGCGCATGTGAATAACACCGCTTTCAGCTTTCCCCTGGCCTAGTTAGAAGCGGCCGAAGAAGACGCAAGTGGTGAGCGGTGATCAGGTCATACGGGCGGCAGCGGGGGAAGCAGAGGCAGGCAGTGGGTGAATCACCCCTTCCTGTGCATCACCCCCAGTGTCCCATCCCCCCGCCATGCCCTAGCGATGCCCCTGGTCCAGTGTTCCCTACCAATCTGTGGGCTGTGGGACTTCAGGCAAAGCCCTGCCTGGAACTAAAGCTTCCTCCTGTCTCTGATGGTACTTAGGTCACTACCACTGCCACCAGTACTGAGAATTCAGGGATTGACCTACCTGGGTAGGCCTCCTGATGGATATAGGTGTATGGGTATGGTTCAGCATGGTTCAGCTATACTGAACTATGCCGACACCTGATACCACCCTTGTGGGGACATCTTTTAAAGACCTCTGTTGACAAGTTTGCTATTGTGCAGAGCTCGTGCTTAGTCATTGCCATTTAAAGCATTCTATGAATATTTAAAAGGGTGAATGAACAAATTCTAGCTATTGGATTGTATTCCAAGAAAATGAGTAACAATTAAGGATGTTATTCATGACTAGTCCCATGATTCAGCTTATTCACTGAGACTAATGACCCAACCCTATCTGGGCCTTATGGTGGCAGATCTCACAATCTGCCACCGTAAGTCCCAGGACAAGGTACAAAAATTACTCCATCATTCAGCAGGCTGCAGCCACCAGTGGGCAACAGTGGCCTGCTGAACCTCTGCTGTCCTCCACCAGAGCAGGTAGGTCAGCAGCGGGGGAGAATCGGGGTGGATTTGGAAGGGGAGTGGGCTGGGGACAGTTTGGTGATGGGAACAGGAGAATTTCAGCAGCAGCTGTGCACACCAAGATCCTATCCCCCCTTCCCACCCCGGACCCACCCCAGGAATCTTCTTTGATTTATGCTGAAAAAGAGCTGTAACCTTTTGGGTGTTTTTTTAAATCCCTTCTGAAGTAAAACTCCATCAGAAAATATTTTGCAAATTACGGGTTGTTTCTGAATTACGTATGGAAGTAACAGCCCAATCCAATTCCCAGTGGCCCAGAGTGTGCATACTATGGGCCGAGGGACCAGGTGGCCTATGGAAAGGTTAGTAAACACATTTTCTACTGACCTCTCCTGGGCTGTCTAGTTCCCCAGCCCCTAGCATGCACACTCTGGGCCACTGGGAATTGGATTGGGCTGTTACTTTCGTAAGTAATTCAAAAACAACCCGAAATTTGCAAAATACTTTCTGATGAAGTTTTACTTCAGAAGGGATTTAAAAAACAAAAAATCCAAAAAGCATTGACTGCCATTCTGCTCAAATAGTGTGTTCACCCCCAGTGTTGCTCAACGGAACGTACATCAACAGACCATCTTTAACCATCCTGGGAAAGTTCAATTGTAGTATGGACATTCTAGTGCCACCAAAATGGCATGTAAAGGGAAATTAAATTCAAGGCAACTGTGGAGATCCCTACCCAAGGAGGAAAATATGTGTGGCATTTTAAGGGAAACTAAAATATGCTAAATAAGACTATCAACATTATGTGGACATATATCTCTAGGATCTTTAGATTGCCCCTGAATATTGTAGAAAGCAAAAGTCAATGGGAAACTGGAGGTTTCTGCTCATGCAAAACAGATTTGTGGGGGGGGGGGAAATCTAGTCTTATTGAACCACTTTAGTTTCTCTTGGAATATCTCAGATCATTCCAGGAGAAACTAAAGTGATTCAAATAAGACTAGCATTTTTTTTCATGAAGGTGTCACCAATCCACAAGCCATTCCCTGATGTTTAAGAAATGATGAAAGGAGACTCTGGTGCATATTTTTTTTGGCAATTGTCAGTGGAAAAGCATTTCATGTGGAAATACGATGGAGGTGGTTACAGGATATGGCCTTAGAATTGAGTATCTTTGCTGACAATGTCACATATGCGGAATACATGATTTAGTCATAAAAATCAATCTCAAATAAATTAATCCTTCCATTCTTCTGCCAGAGAAACAAACTGGGACTTGCTATAATCATGTATGAATGTATTCTATTTATGTTGGTTGAGGTGTCCTGTCAAATCTATTTTGTTCTCCTTTGCTACTGAACTGAAAGAAACCAGATGTCGTAGCAAGCAGACTGATGAGAGGAAATGGACTTCTTTAAAGATCCAATCAAGCAGGGCAATGGCTCCTCACAATTATAGTCACATGGGAAACTTGTAAAACTAAAGTATGCCTGACATACTATCAAATGATGACTACAGACAGTCAAAGTGCAAAAGCTGCATTATTCGCTTTCGTCTTTGAAAATTATCTGGACTGTCACATAAGCAAAATTCTCCTAGCATTAGGGGAACCATTTCCTACATCAGTGCAGGAAGGGGGAGCTTCAAAAAATCCAGTTTTGCAATATATTCAGTGTCAAGTGGCAATAAGCAGTGTAACTCAACTGACTATGCTAATTTTATTCTTTATACTTCCTAATAGCCAGTGATGTAGACTTGAGTCTATTGACTCGGACTTGAGTCAGACTCAAGTCGCGTCAATGACTTGACTTGAATTTGACTCGGCGATTGTAAAAGACTCGAAAGACTCGAAAGACTCGACTCAAGACTTGAAGTCTTTTACAACAAGTCCAATTTTATTCAGGTTTAAACCCACTTTTGCCATTAAATAGTGAGGGACTCGCAACCAAAGACTTGGGACTTGGGGGCAAAGACTTTGGACTTGACTTGGGACTTGGACCCAGAGACTTTGGATTTGACTTGAGACTTGAAGTCAGAGACTTGATCCACACCCCAGCTAATAGCTATTTGTGATACTCGGTGATGCAGTGGGGGCAGGACATCCAGGATTTGTGAGATGGCAACTGGGAAGAAGAGGGTAGTCCACTGCTACCTCCTGTTCCCCACTGCCTCTTACAACCCATAGCATGCAACCATGCCAACGGAGCGTGCCATGCATCTTATGGTGGGGGGGAGTGATGAGATGACCAATGAGAGGTAAGTAAAAATAATTTTTACTTACTTCCCAGTAGGCCACCTGATTGCCAATAGGTCTACTCAGACCCATGCCAGCTATTTTGTTGGTAAACATCTGAGAGGAAGGGAAAGGGTCCAGGCCGAGAAAGGAGGATAACATGCCATGATGCTGCCCCCTGTGACCTTTGCCCCATCACTGGGCCTTTGATGAGAACTGGATGCTTGTTCCGCTGTCATAAACTGTCCATAGGATTGGGCCAAAAAGAATTGTAGGGTCATTGGTATTAAAAGCAGAAGAAAAAATCCAATGACTGAAAACATGTCACTGTTTTGACAGAAAAGAAGGATCAAGAGAAGACTAAAATAAGAATAATAACAGCTTATTTGAAGTCAAGAAGGGAAATTCTAGATGTCAAAGAAATATTAAACATCCATAGGAGAAAAGGAAGAACTGCAGTTGAATTAGATTTAAGAAAGAAGGAAGGAATTTGGATCAAAGGAACAGGTAGTTGATTTGGAAAAGAGAAAGCTAGATGAGAGGTCAGAGTAAGAAATGGCAGAGAAGAGAATGGGAGAAAGGAAATGTTGAGGCGATAGAAGGAAGGAAGCCATTAATTAATACTACTGGAGGAGTGGAAGGGAAGGAAGATAGGGTGTTACCAAATTTTTTCAAGGAAAAAATTGTAAAGCCCAGGACATCCGAAAAGGAGGTAAAGAAAGAACTGAAAAGTGGAGCAGTGAATTGAATATAGAAAAGGAGACAACTTCACTGAATTGAATTAAACAGTCAACAATTCGCCTTGAGGCTTCAAGTTACACTTGGAATCAAGCTTCCAATCAATATATTCTTGTTTCTTCTGCTTCTGATACAGCAGCAGAGTATTATTTTGTAGCTGAACATGGTAGATACTAACTGAACAATGCATGAGTTACATCAGTTTGTGTTTTCACCGGTGTGTGCATATGCTTGGTTTTTGCAATGGTCGCAATGGGAAAAAAAAGTATTAAAATTATATTGAAAGAGATCTGGTATATGGGTTCAGAAGCCATGTAAAATTTATTGAAGAAGAAATAAAAGCTAATATTATTATTATATTAGAATTATTGTTATGTACTACATTTCTATCAGATCATATAGCTCTGGCAAATCTTCCAGGTAAAATGTGAAAGGATAGCTTGAGCTTTTTTGCCTGAACATCCCCCAATAAAGCACGAGAGAAGCAGATTGGGTTTAAATGGGCCACAATTTCTTAAATACAGTAAAAAGGTAAAGGTATCCCCTGACAATTAAGTCCAGTCGTGTCCGACTCTAGGGTGTGGTGCTCATCTCTATTTCAAAGCCAAAGAGCCAGCGTTGTCCGAAGACGCCTCCGTGGTCTTGTGGCCGGCATAACTCTCCTTGCCGCAGCGCGTAGCATGTGGCTGGAACACGGAGCGCTGTTTACCTTCCCGCAAGCGGTACCTATTTATTTACTCGCATTGACATGCTATGGAACTGCTAGCTTGGCAGGAGCTGGCCAAGCAACGAGCGCTCACCCCGTCGCGGGAATCGAACTGTTGACCTTTTGATCGACAGCTTATGGTTCAGCGGTTTAACCCGCTGGCCTCTTAAATACAGTACATATACACAAAACTTGTTGCCTACCTATCCTATACTCCACCACCTTTTAGTGCAGCTCCCCTTCCTTGAAGGTGACAGCTAGCTACTGCCTATTCCCCTTATGCCAGTGTTTCCCAAACTTTTTCAACCTGCGACTCCTTGACCACTGGCGACCCTGGGAGTTTGGGAACCACTGCCTTATGTGCATTACCATCCTGGTTCCAAGCTGATAATCACCATCAACTGTCACAGCTCATCATTGCCAACTCCTCAAGGGGATTGAGGAGTTGCACTGTTGGATCTGGATTGCACAAAGATCTGAATTGCACTGTTGTCATCCCCAAGTCAAGCATCATTTGTGGGTGTCTTTGCAATCCATGGACAAGGGGTTCCTAGCCAGCACCCCCAAGCCAAGTAACCGCTTGGAACAAGTTCTGGCTCCCCTTTTTAGAGCAGCACGGAGCACACAGAATCTGTCAGCACTCACTCCTCTGCCCTCCGGACCCGGCACGCACCTGCAGAGATAAGTCCTGCACTGGTCGGTGCAGGGATGGAGGGAGGGCAGGCACAGGCAGTGAGGGGGCCATTGACCAGGCTGGGCTGGAAGGGAGCAAGTATATTGGTAGCACATTCCGCAGATATCCTCAGCCCATTCCTAGGCCGGTCCGGCCTTACTCCTCAACCCCGGATGTACGGCACCTACATAGCTGACATACTGTACATCCAAGGAGGCCCTTAGGGCCCCAGCTGGCATGCACCCAGGGAAGGGACAAACATTCCCTTCTCCCAGGATGCTCCTGGGCTGCCCCAGGGCAATCCAGGAATGGCATAGGATACAGCGGCCAGCCCTTTACATTGGGCACTTATCCTTTCACAGGATTGCGCCGAAAATGAAAAAAAAAGAACAGTTATCCTCTTTGACAACATGTCAAATTTCAAGCAATTTGATTCCTAATTCAAAAGAAACAGCATCAGCAACATGTTCTGTTTGCCACCATTCCTGTAAGATTTGGGGACCACAAGGGGAAACAATTTTTGTTGCCATTTAGTTAACTCTCCAAGGTATGCCAACTGCTGAAGAATCCTTCATGCTACACTATGCAAATAACCCTTGAATTTAATCATAAAAAAGAAGGGGTTGAATGGACCAGTTAGAAAAGCAGTTTTTATTTTTTATCTCAACAGCCAGAACACAATCCATTGCTTTTTCCTCCTTTTCTCAAATTAAATACTGTCATATGTCAAAACATATTATTACTTCACTCCAGATATTTCACATCATAATGAATGATGAAGAATGGATCCAAACTGAATGTGATAACAGATGGCTTGATGAAGCCATGATGAAGTTGTTGCCTATTTACATAAAAAAAAAAACAAGTTGCCTGGGTTTCTGTCACACTATAACATGACCAGGTTGGGGCTATACCGACAAGTTACTGGCTCAATTCTTAATGCCTCCCATTCAAGTTCTGCAGAACTGCAATCTGACACACCACTGAGACTGAGCAAAACCTTCTCCTTGCCCAGTTACTGAAGATAACTGAAGATATTACTGAAGATATTCAGGGTTAGGAAACCACAAAATGCACCCACATTCACTGTAGGGAGTTCCTGTCTTCCCCAACCCCCCACCCCGCTTATAATGTAAAGTATATAACAGTCCAGTATGTCTTGGTCACACTCCAGAGAGACAGCCAAAAGATGGGCAAACGTATGCAAATGGGGACCATACTCATTAGCAGCAAAAGAAAGCATACTCATCAGAAAGCACTGGCTTTCTGTCTGAAAGCCTGTGCCATGACTGAAGGAGAGACGTGGACATCCTTGTCCTAGGCTTGCCTTGGCTATCTTTGATGCTGCCTAAGAGCTGCCATGAAATCCTTGTTGAGACAAGAAGAGGCACCAGGGCTGGAAAAGAAGACCTATCCTTTAGACCAGGGACGGGGAACCTTTTCCCTGGCGAGGGCCATTTTAAATATTAGAAATTTGCTTGAGGGCCGTCCGTAAGGCCGTCCGTCATTTTTATTTATTTAATTAATTTTTGCCCCTGCCCCCCATCGGCCTCCGGAGGCTCCGCGCTCACCGTCCAAAGCCGCCGCCGGGTCATAAGAACATAAGAAGAACCCTGCTGGATCAGGCCAAAAGCCCATCTAGTCCAACTTCCTGTGTCACACAGTGGCCCCACCAGATGCCTCAGGGAGCACAAGACAACAAGATAACCTGTTCCCCGTTGACACTCCCTTGCACCTGGCACAGAGAAAACCCACTTCTAAAAACCAGGAGGTTGCTTATGGCTTGTAACCTGTGATGGCCTTTTCCTCCATGAATCTGTCCAAACCCCTTTGAAAGGCATCTAGGCCAGATGCCATCACCACATCCTGTGGCAAGGAGTTCCACAGATGAATTACACGCTGGGAAAAGAAATATTTTCTTTTGTCTGTTCTAACTCTCCCTCCACTCAATTTTAGTACATGTCCCCTGGTTCTGGTGTTGTGCGAGAGGGAGAAGAATTTCCCTCTATCCACTCTCTCCATCCCATGCATAATTTTATAAGTCTCAATCATGTCCCCCCTCAGGCACCTTTTTTCTAGGCTGAAAAGCCCCAGACGCTGTAGCCTTTCCTCATAAGGTGCTCCAGCCCACGAATCATTCTGGTCGCTCTTTTCTGCACCTTTTCCAATTCAACTATATCCTTTTTGAGGTGTGGTGACCAGAACTGGACACAATACTCCAGATGTGGCCTTACCATCGATTTGTACAAAGGCAGAATGATATTGGCCGTTTTATTCTCAATCCCTTTTTTAATGATCCCAAGCATGGAATTGGTATTCTTCACAGCCGCCGCACACTGGGTCGACACTTTCATCGACCTGTCCACCAGCACCCCAAGATCTCTCTCTTGATCCATCACAGTCAACTCAGAACCCATTAGCTTATATGTGAAATTTTGGTTTCTTGCCCCAATGTGCATCACTTTGCACTTACTTACATTGAAGTGCATCTGCCATTTTGCTGCCCATTCTCCCAGTTTGGAGAGATCCTTCTGGAGCTCTTCACAATCCCTGCTGGTCTTCACCACCCGGAAAAGTTTAGTGTCATCTGCAAACTTGGCCACCTCACTGCCTATCCCCGACTCCAGGTCATTTATGAATAAGTTGAAAAGCAACGGTCCCAAGACCGATCCTTGGGGCACACCGCTTTTCACTTCTCGCCATTGTGAAAATTGCCCATTGACTCCCACTCGCTGTTTCCTGGACTTCAACCAGTTCCTAATCCACAAGAGGACCTGCCCTCTTATTCCGTGACTGTGGAGTTTTCTCAGGAGCCTTTCATGAGGGACCGTGTCAAACGCCTTCTGAAAATCCAGATATATAATATCCACGGGTTCGCTTGCATCCACATGCCTGTTGACCTTTTCAAAAAATTCTAACAGGTTTGTGAGGCAAGACTTCCCCTTGCAGAAGCCATGCTGACTCTCCCTCAGCAGAGCTTGTTCTTCTATGTGTTTTAAGATTTTATCCTTAATGAGACTTTCCACCATCTTCCCTGGAACAGATGTTAGGCTGTAGTTTCCCGGGTCCCCCCTCCTTCCTTTTTTAAAGATTGGCGTGACATTAGCTATCCTCCAATCCTCTGGCACAGTGGCCGTTTTAAGGGACAAGTTGCATATTTTGGTCAAGAGGTCAGCAACTTCATTCTTAAGTTCCTTCAGAACTCTTGGGTGGATGCCATCTGGGCCTGGTGATTTATTGATCTTTATTTTGTCAATTAAGTCTGAGACGTCTTCTCTTTTAACCTCTATTTGACTTAATTCTTTAGTCAGTGGAGACCATACCGGCAGCGGTATTTGCCCGAGGTCTTCTGCCGTGAAGACAGATGCAAAGAACTCATTTAATTTCTCTGCAGTCTCCAAGTCCCCTTTTATCACCCCTTTCTCTCCCTCACCATCCAGCGGACCAACCGTTTCCCTGGCAGGTTTCCTGCTTCTAACATATTTGAAGAAGCTTTTATTATTCCCTTTTATGTTGCCTGCCATACGTTCCTCAAAGTCTTGCTTGGCCTCCCGTATCATCTTTTTACATTTCTTTTGCCACAGTTTGTGCTCCTGTTTATTTTCCTCATTAGGGCAAGACTTCCATTTACGGAAGGAAGCTTCTTTGCCTTTTACAGCCTCCTTAACTGTGCTTGTTAGCCATGCCGGCACCCTCCTGGACTTGGTCGAGCCCTTCCTCCTTTGTGGGATACACTCCCGCTGGGCCTCTATGACTGTTGTTTTAAACAGCCTCCATGCACTCTGGAGCGATTGGACTCTTTTTACCTTCCCTCCTCGCATCACCTCCGGCGTACCATGCCGATGAGGGCAAGAGCTTGCCCTTATCAGTGTGGTACACATGTGCGAAATGGCCAACGGCCTGGTGAGAAGGGGTCGAGGCGGCGGCCGGGGAGGACATGCAAAGGCCCTCTCCCGGCCTCCGGAGGTGATGCGCGGACCCGGCGGAGCCTACAGGGGCCGGTTGGGCAGCCTCCCGGCAATCTCTCCGGGGGCCGGACCGGATGGCCTCGGGGGCCTGATCCGGCCCTGGGGCCTGAGGTTCCCCACCGCTGCTTTAGACATTGCAAAGATAAAGAATAGTCCTGGTGGGAAGCAGGGATGGAGCTCTTAGATCCAGAGTGTGGTCCAAATGGTATGTTAAATGCACAGCTTCATTCTGTGTACATGTTTCAGAATATCAGTAGGTCATGGGGGGCAATCAGAATTGGGTCCATGACACACAGGGAGGGGGGTTAATCTTTCTTCTTGTGCCATGGTCCACAGAAGCTTCTCTTCTGGGGCTAAAGGCAGCACAAGGGGGAAGGTTTCAATACTCTCCCTCTATGCTATGGTCCTGGTTCTTGTCAGGCACTATGGTTAAATACACACTTGCATGGGGCCAAACTACGCACTTCATGCCACATGTCATTTGATAGTGTATCTTTCTGCTATGAAAGTGAATGGAGGCAGGTTTCTTCTAGTATAGAAACTTCTGCTTTGGAAGTATGTATTGTTTATATGTTATATGTATTGTTTTTATGTTTTAATATATCAATAAAATATAAATATATATATATATATATAAAAAAAGAAACTTCTGCTTTGGAGAACAAGACTGAGATTTGGAGAAGTCTTCCTCTTCTTTGGGGTCAGCAGATTTCTGGGTGGTTGCTTGCCATCATAAGGTGTCGGCCCATCCATGAGGCCAACTGAAGCAGTTGCTTCAGGCAACAGATGTGTGGGTGGGTGGGTGGGTGGGTGCTTCATCGCTGTGCAGCTACTTGCCTCCACTGCTCCTCCTTCTCTTTCCACTCCCTGGATTGGAAAAGGAAGGGGGGAACAGAGAGGAAGAGGAAACTTTGGTGCTGTTGCCATGTTCTGGAAATAGTTTAACAACACAATATAGTTGTAAAGTACTTAGATGAAAATATAGATTACACATGACATAGGAACTTTATCCATCCATTTATATCCTGACCGCAAGGCAGCTTCCAGCAACGAATATGAAACACAGATATGAAATCCAACATAGTAAAACATTAAAACCACAGTGAAATCAAACATAGTTGATCTTATGGCAGTAGCAATATCCCACCAGTCCCTAGAGAGCAAGTATGTTTGCAGCACCCTCTTAATTTTTGGGAAGGGGCATTGTAGGCCTCCTGTGGGTTCTGGAGCTGGGGAGACACCACATACATACATGAGGTGCTCTGTCTTCTTGTTGCCTTTCATTTTGCACCTCAGTTAAAAAGGCAAATATGATTTGCATCAACGAAAACTCTGGAACTATAAAACAAAAGGGCACAACTGGGAAAAAAAACCACTTGCATGCCCTTTGATTTCAGTGGGAGAGATTTAGGGGCTTAACATTTCTACTGAAATAAATGGGATGTCAAAAAAAGCTGAATTGAGACTGGATTGTTCACAGAGTTTGTGATAAAATATTGAAAACACATTCAAATATTTATGGCTTTTTGATTGTTACATTTATATTACCTTTGGAGCACCTCTAAAAATTTAGATTTTGAATTAGTGATTATGATGCAATAGACATTTCCTAGGTAGACTTACAGCCCAATCCTATCCAGCACTAATGCACTGGGGTTGAGCAGGTTGGCGGTCTCCTCGGGGTAAGAGGACATTTTCCTCTTACCCCATGTCAAGCCCCAGCCTGCTCAATGGGGATAGTCGGATCTGTGCCAGTGATTTTGTTTCCCAGTCTGAAAGGGAGTGTAGGATTCAGTGGAGGCATTTTCTGCCAATCCCTCCCCCTCCCAGGCGCTCTCTACCCCTATGCCCCATTACGCCCCCTCCCCACACTCCCCATTCCCTGCGCCTCTCTGAGCGGCACTTACCCACTCCACAGTGCAGGGTACAGCGGCCGCTGGTGGGGAGGCAGTGCAGGCCTTGGCGCCAGTGCCTCCACCACATGAGTAGTCACATACCTTAAGGTGCATTTGCAACACTTGGCACTGTGTCCCAGTACCGGTGCCCCTGGCCAGACAGGATTTGTGCTGTTTATTGGTGCACATATTCTCCTTTCTATGGCTTCTCCTTGTAGCTGCTTCTTCAGTGGCATTGTTCCTTGCCTGCTGTTGCTTATTCTTATTTAAATTACAGCCCAATCCTGTGTAGTAGGACGCGGCGGCGCACATAAGGCACCCGCCACATGCTGTGCAGGATTGGGCCTGTCCCGGCGCAGCTGGCAGCCTCCATGAGGTAAAGGGACATTTGTAAATGGTCCCCAAGAAATGTGCCAGCAGCCCCGATGGGTCTCCTCAAATGCACACCAGCAATTTTGCTAGTGTACATTCGAGAGGCCCGTGTAAGGCCCAACAGCCCAAGGAAGGGGGATAGGATATCGGCGGAGGCCTCCTTAGCCGATCACTTAATATCATCACAATGTTATGTTTGACATGATGATAGCATCAGAGTTAGGAGTTGTTTACTGGATGTTGAGCTGTTGCCCTGCCTGAAGAAGCTAATGTTACCCAGTGTCCTTTTAAAATGAGAACTGTTGCCAAAAGAAAAATGTATGTTGCCATGAGGCTTTTTGAAAAGGGTTGAGAGCGAAAATGGAACATGTGCCAGACCGGACTGTATTGTGACACAGCGCGAGGGTCACACCGCGCTTGTGTTCCTGCGCCATGAGACATGCTGTAGGGATTTCCCCAAGGCCAGAAGTTGAACCATGATGAGGGAAAGAAACCCTGAACAGCAGCCACCATTTTCGCCATGTGTCCAAGAAGCTCTCACAGACTCTACTCTGCATTCCCCCCCCCACTGAGATGCTAAATATGTTCCTGAAAGAAGTGGGGGGCCTCTCCTTTGTCTCAAGCCAGCTCCTTAATGACTGGACCCCCCCTCCCACCACCTTCATATTGTTTGTGTAGTTTTTCCCAGAGGTGCACTGAGGTGGGCCGGATGTACACTCTAGGAATTCTCCTTCCTTTTTTTCTGTGTGCCTTGTCCTCTCAAGGTATCCTCCCCTTTTCTTGGCCATGTGCTCTGTTCCTTATAAAGGTAAAGACTGCCTGGCAGTTGCTCTCTTCCTCTCTCACGCGTTTTGGAACACTGGTGAGCTCTGTTCTCCCTTCCCCTTTCTCTTTTGCCCCCCTCTCTCTTGCAATCCCCCTCCCTTCTCTTTGCATTACTTCTCAGTTAGCCACTCTGTTGTTTCCTGAACCCAGCTTGTTCAGAACCTTAGAACCATTTTGTTTCTCCTCCTTCTCCTCATGCCCCCCCTCTCTCTGCTCTTTCTCCATTACTGCACCCAGTACTGCAATCCCAGGACAACTCTCCAGGATGGTAAATATCACCCATGTATAAACCAAGGAAACCTGCTAAACCTCTGTAACTTCTACCTAAGTTCCTAGATCTGAATGCTTTGGAGTGTGATTGAATTGTTGTATATTGAATTGTTGCATATGTATGAATCTGACTAACTATCTAGTAAATATTGGAAAACAACCCATGTGTGTCCTCAATATTATTTAAAGCGGAATTCTGTGAAGCCCAACTCTGGTATAGCTGGTCTAAAGATCCCTGTATATACTAAATTGCTAATTTTAAGCTATTCCCCAAAATAATAAAGGCAATTTGGCTAACACTAAGCAAGATCAGCCTGGAATTGTCGCCTTGGAAGGTTGACTGGAAGCCTCTGATGGATCTTGGAAGGCACTTGAAAGAGTGTGGAATGTGTGGAATGTGTGGAATGTGGAGGAGTCAACTGGCAAGAAAAGGATAACATCTTGAGAAACGGCTGAGGTGTGATTTGTGGCTGCCTGTGAAAGCTTGGAAGTGCAAGAGCACAGCCAGGACAATGGCTGCATTTGAAAGGGAAACATCTGGAGAAATTGAGCATCTCTCATAGAACAATACTTGTAAAAGACCCTTTTGAAAAAAGTGGGGTTTAGGATTAGCCTGCCTATGCAAACTGCCTTGAGTCTGTGAGAAAGGTGGCATATAAATACTATAATAAATAAATAAAATGACAACCAAACATATTTGGCTACATCATTGAGTGTAAATGAGTATAATTGAGGCCAGCGGCAAATGAAGACAATGGACATTGAAAGGAATATGTGAGCATTTTCACAAGAAGTGCCAAAACAAATTCCAAAACAAGAAGGCATTTTTGGTACTGCCAGAAATTTCCATGAAAACAGCAAGTACAGTAAGATACTTGACTCAACCTCAGTTTTAACACAAAATACAGACACCTTGAAACACTAAACCCATTTACCTCTGAAAGCCCCATTGATTCTAACAGAACCTTTTACTTTCACCTAAATTTGCTTAGGGTTGTAGCCAAGACTGAAATCCTACAGAGTTACTCAGAGCAAAATCCTGTCAAAGTGAATGGATTGATATCTGAGTAAACACTGCTAGGATCAGGCTGCAAGTCAGTCTGTCTGAGATCCTAGTTTTTTTTTTCCTCAGCAATGTCAAGACAATTAAATGGAAATATTGAAGACCAGCCAGTGGGTGAATTCGCCCTGTTACTAGAAATAGCTCATATGAAAGCTCATTCCTCCAGTCACAATGCAGATTTATTATCCTTTTCTCCATGGGGTAAAAAGAAATGCTGACACAACAGCTCAGAAATCAGTAAGTTACAAAGCCACAAGGACAAAATGCTTCAAATGTGCTTTGGTATTATAGAAGCAATTTCTAAAGAGGCTGTTGTGCTTGTTGTTGTTGTTGTCATCTAAACCAGAGGTTCTCAACCTGTGGTACGCGTACCCCTGGGGGTATGCGGGCCCTTGGCTGGGGGTACGCGAAATGATTTTTTTGCGTACCCCCGCGTACTTTCTAAGGGTGCACGTACCAGGCGAGAAGCTCTGTTTTAGGCCATGCGGCGCAGCCGAGCTTCAGCCCTGCTGGCTTGCGGCATGAGCCGGAGGACCTGCTCGCAGGGGCGTCAGCTGGTGGGGGCCGGGGGGCGGTGGGCCCCAGGGCGTCAGGGCGGAAGGCTGTCCAGGGGGGCGGGAGGCTCCGGAAAAAAGCGGGAAAAATTTGAATTTTTCCCGCTTTTTTTCGCCGATTTTAAAGGATTTTTACTAAGTGTGTATGCTTTTACCTGCACTTTAGTGAAATTGGACGGCTCCCACGACGATTTCAAGCCTTCTCCCGGGGGCGCAGCGTCTCCGTTCAGCCGCTCACTTGGTGCGGCACTTGGTGCGCCCCCAGAAGCAATCTCCGTAGTTTGCGCATGCGCAAAACCACGGAGTCTCCAGGGACGCTCCAGGAAGTAGTTTGCGCATGCCCAGAACGTCCCTGGAGACTCCGTGGTTTTGCGCATGCGCAAACTACGGAGATTGCTTCTGGGGGCGCACCAAGTGCCGCACCAAGTGAGCGGCTGAACGGAGACGCTGCGCCCCCGGGAGAAGGCTTGAAATCGTCGTGGGAGCCGTCCAATTTCACTAAAGTGCAGGTAAAAGCATACACACCTAGTAAAAATCCTTCAAAAAACCCATTTCTAGCCTTAAAATCGCCGAAAATCGGCGAAAAAAGCGGGTAAAACTAATTAGCATAAATTATGCTAATTAGTTTTGGGGGGCGTCGAGGATGCCGCCCCCCCTGCCAGATCGGCTGGCTCCGCCACTGCCTGCTCGGTCGCACCACATGGCCGAAATCGCCATGCGGCGCTTTGGAGCGGGTCCTCCGGCTCGCGCTGCAAGACCCAGAGAATGGAAGGAAGAGGGGGGGAGCAGCATCTGGCATGCCCCCTCAGGTGCCAGGAGAAAATGGGCTAGCTTGTACATGAGGGATCATTTGTGAACAGGGCTATGGCCAAACTACTTCAAGTCAGAGGCATAGCTACGTGGCCCCCCGGTGACATCACCGGCAGAAATGACGTCACCGGCACCGCCACTCAACATAGAGTCAGAGGCACAGGGCGGGAGGGTGGCCAATCCAATCGCCCTCTCCGCTGCTGCTGCCCGCTTCTTGTGCCGACGAAATAGTGTGATTTCCTTCCCCGCCGCCTGCTTTCTCACCATCACATGCCGCCTGGGGGCCTGCCACACCCCCGCACCACTCCAGCCACCACCTCTGCTTCAAGTTCTGAGTCTTGGACAGTATGTACTTACTGGTGTGAGCCAGTGTGGTGCAGTGGTTACAGTGTTGGATTGGGAAAACCTGGGTTCAAATCTCCACTTTGCCATAAAGCAGGGGTGGCCAACCTTCCACCATTAGAGCCTCTGTATTCTTCAGAGTTGTGTAGAAGACGGAATCTTGGCAGCTGCAGTTGCTGATGGTGCTGCTAAAGCAGCTGCACCTGCTGAAATGCTCCTTCACCTATACAACCATTAAAGACCCAGGAGCATTCACGTTGAAGGGTTGGCCATTCCTGCCCTAAAGCTTGCTGGATGAGATTTTTGAACCAGTTGCTTTCTCACAGGGAGGGGCAGTGGAGAGAAAATCGAATGTGCAAGCCCGATTTCCTAGGAGATAGTATGGCAGAAATGTAACTGGGCATTGTAATTGGAGGCATGTCATCCAAGAATTGTGGGGAGGGCTTTGACTTGTTTGTGGAGCAGCACCCCTTTCTTTTTAATTCTCTGGTCTCAGACCTTCCTTTATGTTTATAGCACCTTTAAATTGGTGGGGGTTTTCCCCCTCTTCATGTTGTGTTTATGAATTAAAGTTCAAAAGACAGACACATTAGTACCCATTAGACTCTAGTTCAGATGATAATGATATTATTAGAAAAGCACATTTAGAACTAAATTACTGTAGTTTCTGATTCAGTAGCTATTATAACCCTCATTGATAATGCTAGCCCGTTTTTTTCTCTTTGCTTTCCCTTCACTCTAGATCATTTCAGTCTTCTGTTGCAAAAGTGTTTTTGTTTCATTAAGGATATAATTTTGTTCAGTGTTCATTTTGCTTTCCGTTTTTTTCTGTTAAAAAAAGTGCTGTTTATAAAATACATGCTGAGTAGCGCAGAAGGGATCCCAGGACCATTTGGAGATTGGAGATCACTACTAGCTGTGTGAGGCCTAAAATATTCCATTGGAAAATTATCCCAAGATTGCAGTAGTTCAGCGTGCATGTGTTTTAGATGGGCTGATTTTAATTTAAATTACCGATGCAATATAAAAAAAAGGTAAAGGTTCCCCTCGCTCGAGAGCTAGTCATTACCAACTCTAGGGGCGGTGCTCATCTCCGTTTCAAAGCCAAAGAGCCAGTGCTGTCCGAAGACACTTTCATGGTCATGTGGTCGGCATGACTCAATGCCGAGGCACACTGGATGCTGTTACCTTCCCCCCGAAGTGGCACCTATTAACCTACTTGTAATTTCTTGCTTTTGAACTGCTAGGTTGGCAGGAGTTGGGGTTGAAGACGGTAGCTCACACTGTCATGCGGCACTCGGGTCTTGAACTGCTGACCTGCTTACCTTCCAGTCTGCAGTTCAGCGTCTTAACCACTGAGCCACCACAGTGCCCACCACTGATGTAATATAGCCCTCCCCACATTCATTGAATGAATGGAGGAGGGAGCAGACCTGCACAGACTAGTCTAAGCACCCACTGGCTATACTTCCCAGGAATGAATGTGTTCAGGATTTGCCTGCACAGGGCAGTGATGAATGCAGAGAGGGGCTTGCTACATATTTTGGAACTCTCCCCATATTCAGCACTGCCCTGTATAGAGAAAGACTGGAATTTGTTGCCTTGTGACATGGTGGTCACCAGCTTAGACAGAACTGAAGAAGCCTTGCCTTCTCTATCACCCCCTCCACTCCCACCCACCACCTCTGCTGTGGTTGTGCCTACATTCCTTGTCTTTGGCGTCATAGATGCCTTCTTCCTGGTTTACAGTGGCCAATATGGTAATGTATAGGGACTTAAAATTCAACTTGTCGGAAACAGCTCCAAGTCTCAAGTCTAGTCTTTGAAGTCTTTTACGATCGCAGAGTCAAGTCCGAGTCAAGCCATTGAAGCGACTTGAGTCTGACTCCAGTTCAAGTCAATACACTCAAATCTATGTCACTGCTATTTACGACCCAAAGCTGTAGATCCTTACATGATGCGGAATGAGAACCGTAGTAAACTTGGCATAGCCAATAAAACAAGATAGCAAACAATAGGAGATCAGAACTCAAATGCCGGGTTACTGATAAGAACTGTCTACTTGGCAGGCATAGTGAGGACTTGGAATGCAAGATTGGCAAGGGAAGCAGCCTGTGAATATAAGGGGCCTTTGACCCATCTTCATTGTTTGGAACGTGCTGGAACTTTGCTTATGCTCAGGGATGCTAGGACCAGAGCATATTTTGTGGCCTGGAGGCCAACAGGTTTATTAAAAACCAGACAACAAAAAGGCAGGGCTAACATTGGAGAATTTGTTCAACATGAGCTGTCAATCAAAAGGTCGGCAGTTCGAATCCGCGACGGGGTGAGCTCTCGTTACTTGGCCAGCTCCTGCCAACTTAGCAGTTCCAAAGCATGTTAATGTGAGTAGATAAATAGGTACCACTTGCGGGAAGGTAAACAGCGCTCCGTGTTCCAGCTGCATGCTACGCGCTGCGGCAAGGAGAGTCATGCCGGCCACATGACCACAGAGGCGTCTTGGGACAACGGTGGCTCTTCGGCTTGGAAATGGAGATGAGCACCACACCCTAGAATCGGACACGACTGGACTTAATTGTCAGGGGTCACCTTTACCTTTACCTAACCAAAATTGTAGATGCTTCTGAGGAATGTTCATACAGTACATGAATGGAACTGCCCCTTCTAGTTGGAGTTCGCCATTCTATAGAGAAACAGAAGCTCATATTCATTGAATGAATAAGGAGCAAAGAGATCACAATCACTAGCTCACTCTTGATATCAATGCACCCACCAACCCCTGGCCTCCACAAATTGGAGTGAGGGTCTGAAAGGAGAGCCTACACCTGTACATGTGTAAACCCTGATTACCTATTACCAATATGTGCATGATTTAAGGTGATTTAAAAGTACCATAGAATTATTTGCTAGTACAGTCGAACCTTTTTATCCACTGGGGTTCTGTTCCCGAAACCCCAGTGGATAAAAAAACAACAGTGTTATATGAAAACCAAGGTGGGGAGTGGTGCCACGTTACCTGTATTCCAGCATCTTTGGCGTTTCCCTCCTTCTGAGTTTGTTTAAACTGACTGAAAAAAAAGAAAAACCGCTACCAAAAGCAACCTGTAGATGGAACCAGAGACTCCCAGTTGCATTTTTTCTTTTTTCAGCAATTTAAACGTACCAGGAAGCAGCTGACAGGGCCCCAACAATGCTGGAAAAGAGGTTCAGTGGCGCGGTCGGATTCCCTCTTCCACAGTTTTGCCACCAGTGTTGAACCAAATCCATGGATGGAAAAACCGTGGATAGAAAGGTCCGAGTGTATTCACAGAGATTTGTTATCTCAGAATAAAAGTCATAGGATAGAAGCCCATGATTTTACAGACAGATTTTGCAGATAGATTCTTGATTTTGGTGACAGAACCTGACATGTCAGTTGCTTAAGCTTTACATGCCAGTTGCGTAAGACAGTTGTTAATTAACATTAACAATGATTTTAAATCTTAAACATGCAAACAATATTGGCTCCAACTTACAACCACATTAACCCCAAGTAAATGATATGACCACCCAGAGACTTTTTTTTTTTTTTGGTACTGAAAATTCAATATTTCTCTCCTCCTGCTTGTAAATCTAATTAACAATATTCTTTTAAAAAGAAGATTACTCTCTATGTGCAATTAAGTGAAATTCAGTCTGCTTTAAGCATTTTGATATAGCAATGAATATTTATAAACTTAATGGAACTTCACCCTCACAGGGAGCCCCTTTAATCTTATTTGAAACAGCATGGGGTCCTACTCTCAATGGATTAACATCATATTTTCTTGCAGACAGACTGGGGGGGGGGAGTTCTAAAAATTGTATATATGACCAGATGATTTTTCAGTCTTAATCCAAAGTGATGCGTGAGTAAAAATGTCACTCTAAAATCAGCAGTAGTTATATTGGAAATGAGCATATCTAGATTGTCTGCAGTTTCATATAATGATATGGAAGTGATTTCTCAGACTCAGATAGACTTTTCTGCCCCATTAGCACATTCTTTCATGCAATTGTAAGCACCAGTAGCTTCAGTTTTGTAAGGAAAATAAAATAAAGCTCAACTAAAAGAGAGTGACAAGAACTAAAGAGGAAATGACATAGAATCAAACCAGAGCAAAGGATAGATTAAAAACAAAATGCTGGGCTCTCTATATTTCCTTCTTTGTTGTTTCGAAAAGATCATTCAGTATCAAAGTGGCAAGACTGCTGTAAAAATAATATTTGGTCCAAACTCCCCAAAGAAATGGGAGAGCACAAATTGTTTCCCGTTGATCTCTGAAACATTGCTATTCAAACCTTGCTTGCCAGCACCATGAACTATGAAATAAAAAAAAAATACTTACTATCAATATAAGGGGAGTGTGGAGTAGTGGTTAGAGTCTTGAACTAGGACTGGGGTGACCTGTATGCAGAGCTACCCTCAGCAATGAAGCTCACAGGGTGACTTTGGGACCATCACACTTTCTTATGGCCCAACAACCTCTCAGGGCTGTTAGGACAATAAAATGGGGGAGGGGAAGATTCATGTGAACCACCCTGTGCTCCTTGGAGGAAGGTTTCTGATTTTCTTAAGTGATCAGGTTGTGACACATTCATTAATCTGTACTTCAATCCTGTAGACCTGTCGTGACCCAACACAGAAACCGGAAGCAGTCGCTACCCCCTTAAAGGGGGTGGTGACGTGTGGTGACATCGACGATGTCCCGCTGCCACTGCTGCTGGGAAAAAGGTGTTTTTTACTTACTGGGGCTGTGCCGGCCCTCCAGAGTGTATGGGGGCGTGGCCCACTCTGCGGACCTCCACACACTTTAGATTGGCTTCCTGAAGCGATCAAGACCCACTTCCGGTTTTCATCTGAAGTGGGTCTCAAAACTTCCCAGGCAAACTCAGCAGTTTTCAAAATGCAAGATTTGGAAACATTCATTTAAATGGTCCTAAAACTTTTTTATCCATGCAAATGCTATTTGATGTAGGTTAGTTCAATTCTGTTTGTTTAGGTCTCAACTGAGAAACTGGCCATTTCTCCCATGACAATTGTTAAATGACCTGGGGTAGGATTACCTGGGGCAGGCAGGAGATGTGGACAGTGGCGTTCCTACGACTGCACCCCACCCGTGCCGGAAGTGACTTAACGGGGGCCCACCGCCCCAAGGCCCCCAGAGCTGAACTGTCTGAAGACTACCAGAAACTAAGCAGGAGCAGCCTGTTCGTGTTGGAAAGGAGACAGGCCAGAAATCACTGATATCACTGATAAGCTGTTATGACCCTTGGTGGCAGAGAGGTGTCAGTGTTCCGTGCCGTGGTGAGAGTACGGACTGGAATGTGAAGAATGCCAGTGGCAGAGTGATATAACAACTGGAAAAGTTCCCCTGTTCAGCATGATCTGTGGCGTCCTGCGGAGACCTCAAGGCTTGTGTTCAGTTAGCTAAGTGGAGATGACTACACCATAGAATAAATCATCTGGAATTGCAGGCTTACTAACCGCCTTGAGTAACATCCTAAGAGCAATCTGAGGATAAGAAAGGCAGTATATAAACACAGAAATAAGGAAATAAATAAATAAATTAGCAGAGCAACACTAGGAAGATGGTGTTATTATCTCTAACCTGCTGTTCTAGTACTGACATCAGGTTGTGGAGGACAGTGGTGTCCCTACCCCCCCCCCGTCACCTGGGGTCGGGTGACATCATGCCACACGGTGCTGCCCTCAACAGGCATGCCACCCATGCAGTTGCATAATTTCTATATTGCAAATTTCCACTTGCAATAAACAGAAAGGCTTCATTTGGAGCCTAACAGAAGCAAGGGCAGGCAGGGGGAGAACACCGACCTCCTCACAAGGAGACTGTGTGTGCCGGCCTTGGGACAAAGCCTGCACTGGCCCCCCATGGCACCCTTCACTAGTCCCCTGCTGGCACATTGGGCCTATCACAGTCAATGGTACAAAGGGTTCAAGGGGTGGCCTTGACCGGGGCTCAACCCTGACCCACCCTGGCCACCACCCTGGCTGTTCTGATTATGCACTGTGTTGATCTTCTATACATTTACACAGAAATTGACACAGAATTCATCTTTGCATTTCATGTCTCTTTGGAGCTGCTGTTCACAATGCGTTCTCTATATTCATTTAAAGGGATAGGGAAAGTGTTTGAAAAGGCAATAATGTAACTACGGTGGAGCGTGTGGTTCAGCTGAACCAGGCGCTGCCTGCTGCGGGGCGCTCCACCGTCGTTACATTACTGGGAGCGAAGGCTCACCTCACCCCAAAGGACCTCTCTCTCCGATTCAGTTCAGGCTTCAGCGGAAGTGAGTGAGTGAGTGTGTGTGTGTGTGTGTGCCGCCTTCAATTCCCCGCCGCCGCTGGACTCCTTCAGCGGAACTTCGTGCCGCCGGCGGGCTTGGGAGTTTCTATAAGCTCCCCCAAACAGTGTCTGCAAAGGAGGTTAAGGGGCTGGGAACTTTGGAGCCGTCGCTCCAAGGGCTGCTGGCAGCGGAGGCTCGGCGCGGTGCAAGCGGATTTCCTCGGACTTGCATGCGGTGAGAGCGGCGGTGGGAGAGATCAGAACTTTTGGAGCTGTTTAACGCTATGGCAACGGTGCAGGGTCCCGCCAGGTCGCCCCCCCGGAGGAGCGCCGATTTTTGGTGTAAAAAGCGAGTTCCCTAGGGGCGCGAAATCCCCCCCCTCGAACCAGGCACAAAAAACTCTTGTTACGCCAGTGTGAAAAGGTAACCCAGTATGAGTTGACCAATGTCCCATTATAGTCTGCCCTCACTTAAATTTGGGCTTCCACTCCATTTATACCATATACCAGGGGTTCTCAAAGTGGTGGGTCGCAACGCACCACTTTTTCCGGAAGTGTGTGAAAGGCCTTTAAGGGGGGTGGCCAGCTCCAATGTTGGGGGTGGCACTCCAGGATCACCCCGACCCCAAAATGCTATGGAAACATGCCTGGTTGTCCTGCCAGCTCCCCAAACTGTCCAGGGCACCTGCTGACACCTCTGCAGGCCTCCCCAAGGCTCTGAACAGCAGCTATCACGTCAAAAATCCCAATTCCGTTTTTCTTTAAGGTGCCACAAAATCCTACTCTTTAAGGTGCCACAGAACTAGTTTTTGCTCCATCAGACTAACTTGATGACCCCTCCGAAAGTTCTATTTTCAATGAAATAGTTTGTTCTTCAAAATTCCTCGAAAAGAAGCACTCTGCCTGAGGGATACAGAGAACATGCTTGAGAAAAATGCCGGCCTTCACAGACCTCTTGGCTCCCCTGTAATCCCTCAGATATTTTACTTGAGAAGTGTCCACAGTCACTTCAAATATTACTTTGGGTTAAATTTCAGGGGCAACTCTACCTGGAAGGCATGGGCTCCTTGGACGATTTCAAGAAAATGTCTGGCAGGCTCCTCTCAGAGATCAGAGGTATAGCTGCAATCTTATCTGAGGTACAGCTACAAAGTTATTATTTGGGGGATATGAACGTAGGCTACATGATCTAGCAAAGCCCTTTCAGTATGCAAGTTCCAGAGAGGAAGCCATGTTGTTCGCTGCAGCAAAAACAACTCTTCTCTTGTGGCACCTCAAAGAATAATAGATTTACTGAGGCACAAACATTTGTGGGGGGGGGAACACTGAGATTAAACCCTGGAAATGTTTTATTTAGGCCAACACATTCTGACTGAGAAACACTTCATATGGGGCACTGGTTAAAGAAAGTACAATCGGCCCGCATTGTATGCATGATTGACTTTTGTGCTCAGGCCCCTCCCCCCAAAAGAGAGAGGAAAAACAATAGCATAAATAGTGCAAACAAGTCTGCACTTCCATGCCGCCCACAACCAGTAGCGTCACTAGGACGCGCGTCACCCTGGGGCAGGGGGCGCGCGTCACCCTAGTGACGCTACGATATCGCGGCATGGGGGGCGACCCAGCTCCCCCCCCACGTCGCCCTCCAGACGCTCCGAGGCCGGCCCGGGAGCCAGCCTGGGAGCGTCCGACCCCGTCGGCGCTCCAGGGCCTTCTGAAAGAAGGCCCAGGCAGCGCGTCCATCCGGGTATTTCCGGATGCATGAAAATTTTCACATGCATGCGTGAAAATCCGGGAACTACCCAGATGGACGCACTGCCTGGGCCTTCTTTCAGAAGGCCCTGGAGCGCCGACGGGGTCGGACGCTCCGAGGCCGGCTCCCGGGCCAGCCTCGGAGCGTCCAAAGGGTGTCGCGCGTCACGGAGGTGGCGCGCGGGGTGCGTGCGTCACCCCGTGGCGCGCGTCACCCGGGGGCGCCCCGCCCACCCCGCCATGCTCCAGCGACGCCCCTGCCCACAACTGTGCCATGCCACAATTCCCATGCCACTGTTTCTGCCCGGAGCGAGCCTAAAATGAGAGAATGAAGCTGCTGTTCCCATGTGTGTCTCTCATACTGTGCTTTTAGTTCTTAAAAAGACATTTCATATTGATTGGCTTGCAGTTTTCCAGATGCTATCGGCAACTTTAAGTGAGGACTTGCTGTATTTGCAAGAGAAAGCAATTATTTAGACAACTGAAGTTTAGTATGAAAAGGACTTTAAATCTCTGTATTTGTGGTGATAATACCGTATTGGTCTGAGTATAAGACTCACTTTTTTCTCCTAATTTAAGTTTTTAAACTAGGGGTGCGTCTTATAATCAGGCTGTTGCAATAATGCCAGTGATTTAATTAAAATTTTTAATAGCACCAAACTTTAAGGGTGCGTCTTATAATCAGGTGCATCTTGTACTCGGGACAATACGGTATTTATAAATTTGATGGTATGTAAGTGTAGCTACGTTTCTAACAATGCAACCTTAGGCATGTCTACTCAGAAGTAAGCCTAACTGAGTTAAATTGGACTTACTCCCAGGTAAGTGTGTATGAGATTGTAGTCTAATACGATGTGACAAGTACAGATCGTATAGTTATATGATCCAACACATGTTGGGATGTACATGCATACAGTACTCTGCAGATGAGACCATGAAATGGATGAGGCTTGAACAGGACGAACTCCAATCCCCATTACACCTTACCCATTGAGAACATCTGTGCAGGTTTTATAGCAGGCTTCCTAAGAAAGAAGAATCATCAAGATGTTTGATTTTTATGGCAAACCAGTCTGTCATTTTGTTAGCAAAAATTTACACACATTTGCTTTCTTCTCATTTCCTCAGTGACATTCATAAAAAATTATTTTGGATGTCACAGTGCATTCAGACTGCCCAAAGGGATGGCTGACCTTGTTGTCAACTATCTTCTGAAAGATGGAAGAGAGAATTCAATACAGGATGATTCTGTTAGCTACCATATTTTACGCACTATAAGACACACTTTTTCCCCAAAAAAACATAGGGGGAAAAAAGCGTGTGTCCTATGGTGCGAAGCCTAAAAAAAGCAGGAAAAAATACTTACCGGGGCTTCGGGGAGGCCTGCGTGAGCCTCTGCAGGCCTCCCCGATCTTCAGTTTGGCCGAAAACGGCTATTTTCGGCCATTTCCGGTTTTCGCGAAAACCGGAAATGGCTGAAAATCGCTGTTTTCGGCCAAACTGAAGATCGGAGAGGCCTGCAGAGGCTCACACAGACCTCCCCAAAGTCCCCACAGGCCTCCCCGAAGCGCCCCCAAGCCCAGGTAAGTGAAAAACTTTTTTTCTCTATTTTATGCTCCATAGGATGCATGCGTCCTATGGACCGATGCGTCCTATGGAGCATAAAATACGGTATGTAGCTGAACAACTATATCTCTCATTTCTAAGAATCTCATAATTGCAGCACTTAGATTTTAGAGGCATGATTCATCTTACTTTGTTTTTGCAGTTGCTGCTGTGTTTCATGCAAACCCCAAAGTATTTTGTGTCTTTTTCTTTTCCAAGGTTATTTTGACTTTTCTTTTTGGTGTTTCGCTAATAAGCTGCAATAGAGAATTTTACTTCTCTCTGTATTTTGCCCATGCAGCATTATTGAACAGAAAGAAGTAGGAAAAAAATTCCTTCAGTCCAGCAAACGTTAAGCTTGTCTCAGGTCTCAGTGATTTCAATGGAAGAGAGTTAAGCATGTGCTTAATCCCCTCCAGTTGAAATCTATGGAACTCAGAAGTGCTTAAATTGGAAAGATTTACATTTAGTCTTAGTTTATATTTCTTAGACTCCTGGACTTGAACTAGCCTGAGGCTGGGATCTAGTTCAGAGTCAGACGCAATATGGAAAAAAAGGAAAAGAAAAAGTGCGCTTTTGACCCTGGAACATTTGTCTTTTAAACAAAGTCAACAGAATCTTTTTTTGAAAAAAAAAAAATTAAAACTAGCAAGTGATCTGGCTGGGAACCACAGTGGGAACTAGGTGCTCCATTGTGGGTTTGCACGCCTCCCCCCCCCCGCCCCAAACTATTTGTTCAATTCCAGGATCAAAAGCACACATTTCCATGCCCACCTAGATAGACTATTAGTGAAATACTTTAATTTTCAGTCATACAAGGAAAAATGGGTGTGCGGTGTTGGTCCCTATGATAGCTAAATAGTAGGAAGTCTCTTGACTGGGTAGAAAAACTACTAGGATTTTAATTTTCTGCACTTGCCTGTTGCACAATAATGGTGTCCTCTTCCAGGTTTTCCACACATCCCAGACCTATATTTGGTTCTACCCAGAAACTCCATTTAAGCAGCTGTACTAAAAATGTTCCTCTAATGGGCCAATCCAATACTACTGGTTGCACTGCTGGACCGATACATGCTGTCACAAAAGTGTTGTAAAGCATTTTGCAACAGCACAGGGGCAGGGCCTTGCTGCACCAGCAGGAAGGCTGGAGTCTTCCCGCCAGCGCTGGCGGCCACATGGATGCCCACCAGAGCAAGTACGTCTGTGCAGGGGGTGGAACGGGGCGGAGGTGGGGGTGGGTAGATACGGCCCAGGGGGCCGTATCCTACCCACTTCTGCGCCTGATCCAAGACCGAACCTTGTGCTGAGGGCACGGTTTAGAATTCTGGGAAGAGAACTTAGCATTAAGTTAACAGTTTGTCTTAAAGTTTGCTGATTGCTACATACAACACATGTACCTGTTTGTAATTCTCAAGACTTTCAAGTGGTTAATCAAAGACACCACCCTGGTCCTTCATAATGAGATGTTCAAAGGCAAGTCCGGTGTGTTACCCTGTTTCCATGGAAAGTGCTATCAACAAAACTACATAAATGTAGAGCCTGGCCCTGCAGGGGTGTGATGGATGTCTTTATGCTCATTTGTAACATGCATTCTTTGTATGTTTTATTCTCCTCGTGAATATTTTTAATGGGCCCCAAAATATAATAATCTGTATTATACAGCTCCTGCTGGGATTCCAATTGCCCAGATAACATATAAGCTGTTTGAATTAATATTTCCCCTTCTTTTTAATTAAACTGTGTAATCCTCTGTCAATAAGATATTTTGTAATTCCTGATTCTTTTCTTGAATGTGTTTCACTTTATTCAGCAGATTCTTCTGTTCTGCTGCCTGTGCATTTCTAACTTAAATATTACTTTGGTTCCCTTAGGATGTTCACTTTTTCCTGCCTGCAAATGAACATATTACACACTTTGCCCTAGAGTTCATGGAAGAACCGGCTACCTGCCAGGTTCAAAAGAAATCCACATCTCCCGTTGCACTTCATTATAATATTTCATTATGGAGAACAGTGTAGAGGAGCTCCACAAGGTACAAATATCCAACTTACAAACAGCCGCACTTATGAACAAACTTACAATAATAATAACAATAATTATGATCCAGCCTATTAATGCCAACCCACACATGAGAACAAGGATGCACACACTCAACAGAGTTCCATGACAACTTGTGATGATGTCACAAGCCGATGATGTCACAAGCCGCCGCCACCACCACCAGTTCCAAAAGAGTTGTGGACCAGATCTGGCCACTTGTACAAGGATGGGGTTAAAAAAAAAGCAGAAACAGGCTGTAGAACAGGGGTGGGGAACCTATTTCCAGTGGGGGGCCATTTTCCCATAGGGAAAATTTGCTGCGGGCCGGCCGTTAGGCCGCCCGTTTCCCCCCCCCCCGCAAATTTGACCCCCCCACGAATTTACCACCCACCGCTCGCTCCCACCCACCCACCGCTCGCTCGCCCTCCCTCCCTCCCTCCCTCCCACCCACCGCTCACCCTCCCACCCACCGCTCACTCGCCCTCCCTCCTCCCACCGCTCGCTCGCTCACTCACTCTCCCTCCCACCCACCCACCCACCGCTCACTCGCCCTCCCTCCTCCCACCGCTCGCTCGCTCACTCACTCTCCCTCCCACCCACCCACCCACCACTCACTGGCTCTCCCTCCCTCCCACCCGCCACCGCCGCCGCTTTCCCGCGCCTCCTTGGTTTAAAAACAGCCTTCGCACAGCGTTGCTGAAGCCGAGATTGCCCTCTCGGCAATTTCGGCTTCAGCGGCGTGTGTGAGAAGCCCGTTTTTAAACCAAGGAGGCGTGGGAAAGCGGCGGCGGAGCCTCCGGTCCGGTCCCGCGCGGGCCGGATTGGTCCAGTCCCGTGCAGGCCGGGCCAGATCGTCCCGCGGGCCGGATCAGGCACGCTGGCTGGAGGTTCCCCACCCCTGCTGTAGAAGAAAGGGAAGAGAGGAAAAGAGATTGAGAAACAGAGAAGGAGAGATGGAGAGAGAGAGAGAGGGGGGGGAGAGAGAGAGAATGCCGAACCTGTGTTATTAGTACATGGTTCAGGCATTGGCTAGCCTCCTCAGTAGTGCGAGGGGAGGGGGCATATATTCAGCCCCCTCATCTGAGATTGGTGGACAGGCAGGGGGTGGGGCGTCTAGGGCTTTACCTGTTTGCCCCGCAGCCCTCGTGGTCACTCTGCACATTTGTCCTGGTGAGCAGCTGTGCAGCTGAATGGCAGAGAACCACTCTTCTCTCACTTTCGATAGACTTTGAAATGATCATGGCCAGCATTAATGGATAAAGATTGATTGAATACGGGATTGTAAACCATGTAAAAATATTTAAGAGTTTAGATCACAGGTTTAAAAGCAGACGAACTGCTCAAAAACAGGATTAAACTACAAGAAATGCAACAGTTTCAATTGTATCCACGATCGTCATCAGGCAGAATGAGAGGACAGCAGCTGTGTTGCTCTCAAACACCTTGGCAGCTGTTCTCTCACTCTGCCTGATGACGATCGTGGATACGATTTAAACTGTTGCATTTCTTGTAGTTTAATCCTGTTTTTGAGCAGTTCTTCTGCTTTTAAACCTGTGGTCTTAACTATTAAATATTTTTACATGGCTTACAAATCTCGTATTCATTCAATCTTTATCTCTTCTCTCACTCTTTGTCGTTTCTGCATGTTTGGACGATGGGATCTGCGTGGACCTCGTTCCTTCCTGGACAGCTGCATCTGCCTGACTGTCTCGATTTTAAATGTGTTCTGAGTTCCAAACAACCAACTTACAAACAAACGTTTACAATACAGCCCATTTGTATGTTGGGGACTCCCTGTAGTCATTAGCTGGCTTTTCTTCTTCTTCTTCTGTATATGCAACAAAGGGAATGTACTCAGCAGATGCAGAGTTCCTTGTTATCATCTCTGAGACTCGTCCTTGGGGACTAGCAGGTCATCGGGTGAATAATCCTTAGCCGGCTGCAATGATGTAATGCTATGGCTTATTCACCCGATGACGTTCATGGGAATGAACGAAACTGTTGTGTAGTTTGTATAAGTGTCTTTTATTGTTTTTATTTTATTTTATTTATTTAAAAAAATTATATCCCGCCTTATCCTATGCCGAGGCAAATGCCCAAGGCGGCTTACAACAACAATTAAAAAACATAGTTTAAAATACAGAAAATAAGTTTAAAACAATACATTCTTAATTTAAAAACAATAAAATCCACGGGGGGGGGACAATATGGAGCACAAAAGCAACATGGCAGAGCATCTTGAGACACAGGAGGCAGACTACAACCCATCACCCAAACGCTAGACGAAACAAAAACGTTTTGAGCCCTCGCCGAAAAGTCATGAGGGAGGGGGTAGTTCTCAGATCCCCTGGCAGGGAGTTCCACAGTTGTGGCGCCACAGCAGAGAAGGCTCGCCCACGTGTTGCCACTCCCCTAACTTGCGATAGAGGTGGTACACGCAGGAGAGCCCCCTCAGATGACCTAAGAGAATGTATGGGAGAAGGCGGTCCCTCAGATATCCTAGACCCAAACCGTGGTGGTTTTAATTCACATGGTTTTAACGACAGTTTTAACTTTAAATACATTGATTTTATTGTCGTTAAAATCCCGTAGAGATTTTTTTCCGTGTACGTTATGGCTGGCCAAACAAGCTTCAGGTCTTCATTCAAGACCCAGTCCCTTCAATGATGCTTACTCCTAGGTAAGCATGCACGGGGTTGCAGCCCAAGGTTGCTTCTCCTCTTTTCTAGAGCCTCTGCCCTCCTTTTCTCTTCATTTTCCCTTACATCTTGGGAAGTGCCATCCTGCCAGAGGAGGGAGCAACTGCAAAACTCAGAGAATATATATAGTGGGGGCCGCCCGAATCTGAGTACTTATGTGTTAGACTCTTGTGCTAGTCCTTTGATGTACTGATGAGACAATAGACAACCACTGTGGGACAGTAGTAGGATAATTCTCATTCAGACAAATGCATTCTCATTCAGTCTTATATAGCAGGGGTGGCCAAACTGTAGCTCCTGAGCCACATGTGGCTCTTTGACATATAATGTGCGGCTCTCGGAAATATGTTGACTGAGCTCCTTTTTGCATCACAATTAATATAAAAGATAAATAAGAATTAGTCAAGCTTTATAATTATTTACTGGGTATAAACCGAGAGTCGACTGGATTAAAGCATAAGTGTAATGTTCATGTTGAGTAAATACATTTAAGAATTTAAATGCTTCTAAAATATTGTGGCTCTCAAACATCTGAAGTTTTATTGTATGTGGCTCTTACGTTAAGCAAGTTTGGCCAGCCCTGTTATATAGCCTTTTTCACAGCACAGTGTGGGAAATGTGGTTACCAAAATTCTGAGCTTTTCTGTCTCCATGATCCATGGCTGCCTGAATGAGGGCAATCCCTAGGAAACTCAGGGGTCGGTATTTTGCCCCATCCCTGCACAGCCAGCATGAGACCAAGTGGCCTATTGGAAGCCTGTGCTTCACCACAGAGCTATGGCAAACTTAGGGCCCAATAATCCTATGGGCCATTTACAACAGCTGACTTATCAATTCGCTGCCACAAATGGCCCTGCCATGACGCAATCATCACCCCACCTTTGCATGTGATGGAACCACTGACAGAAATGGCCAGCAGCTCTGTATGCAGACCAGACTAACCCGGATGCTCTGCTGGTCCAGTTAAAGTGGCAAAAGTGCACACCAGATCCTATTCCCAATTTTTCAAACTGCTCTGCCTCCTTCTCTCCTTGGGCTTACACCAGCAAAATATCTAGTGTGGGTCCAAGGAGACTCATAGGCAATCAGGTGGCCTACTGGGAGGTAAGTAAAAAAGTTTTACTTTGGCCATCTGATCGCCCCCCTCCCCACCATAGAATACAGCATGTGCTCCAACAGCGCGGCTGCAAGGCGTTAGATGCTGGGGGGATAGGATTGGGCTCTTAATTTGCAACCAAAGTTAGTAAATATTATAACTCCATCCCTTAATTTAACTAATCAGGAAACAGCCATTTGAACAGACAATAAAAAATACACATTTCAAATACTGATATAAAATGATTAAAGTTGATTTAAAATGTTGGATGGGGGTGTGGGGTCAAAATGGGACATCTGTGCAATGTAAACATTCATAGAATCCTGAAATTTTGCCAAAAAGAAAAATTGTTTTAGATCTAAGAAAACGGCAACACCAGTGCTGAATGCCGACGTCTCTCTTGCTGGCAAGACTGTGTCCGTTTCCCAGTTCAGACCTTTTAACCACTTGCTCCACATGCTTGTAACTGTGGAATTCTGACTGTAAACCTATAGAGCAGTAACTCTCCACTTCTCTGACTGTGCCACTTAGGAAATGCCTGTGCTTCATACACTGTGTCCAGACAGAGCCTATATTATCCCTTCTAATGCAAGAGTGTCTAACTAGAACGCATTTGATAAGCAGTCGGTTATCGGCATTAAACATATGTGTCATTTTTCTTTGTGTGCATAAACCTATTATTTCTAAATGAAATCAGAGTCATTAGATCAGAGCAGCTTACTGAAATAGAACTTTCTTCATTACTAAGCAAAATTGGGGATTTCTGTTTCAGAAGGGGAGCATACATATCATTTCAAAGCAAATGACACAGTAATAGATGTAATTAGCACTATAAAGTGCTCAAGAGTCTTGAGAAAATTAATATGAGAGTCTTGAGTTTGAATGCATTAGATTACTTCTTGGGCCATCTACATATTCCATTACAAACAGGTTTTTAAGTATATTAGCGCTTTAAACAGGCTTATGGAGAAATAGCTACTCCATGAAGCAAAACACCAGGAAATGATTCACATGGCAGAGAATGGCATAATTTATCAGAGACGGCACATAAAATCCTTCAGTAGAACCAGCCTAGTCTTTAAATAAATAAATAAATAAATAAATATCTGCATGCACGGAATGTTCAAAGACAACCACAACTGAAGCAGTTTAGTACTGGTAATACTGGTAATAGTTGTTATGCATTTTGGAATGTAAGTATACCCCCCCCCCCAAAAAAAAAGGATAAAGGCATATATAAATATGGTAAAAAGTACTGAGAATATACATTAATTCGTTTAAAATCAGACATAACATTTCCTTCTAAGAACCTTCTGCTTCACATTTCCAACCCCTTCCACATTCTGCTGAGAAATCCATCTGTGCAATGAAACTGGTGACCCTGCACCCCAGTACAGATACCCATGGATGCTCTGATGCTATCCTGAATCAGGCTTCCCTGTGCACTTAAAGAGAGGTGGCAGCCACATGTCTGGATCTCTTTGCATGCTCACAGCTGCCCTCTTCTCTGACATAAATAGGGACATCCATGAGACTGAGGGAGCTCAGTGGGACACTGCAAATTCCACATCTGCAAGAAACGCCTTTCAATCCCTGGTTTTAGTTACCGGTATTTTTGAATATTTGTTTAGCATAGGGCTTGATTATAGATCATGGTGGTCCAACGCGTGGCCCGCGGGCCGCATGCAGCCCCCGAAGGCCTCTGCTGCGGCCCCCCGGCTGCTCTTGGAGCTCCCCTCCCCCGCAGTCACCCACGCTCCCCTGATGACCAGAAAGGCAGTCGGGAGCCGACCGCCTTTTCGATCTTCAGGGGAGCGTGGGCAGGGCATGCTAGACAGCGGGGCGGGGCATGCATTGGTCATTATTATTAATTAATTAATAATTCAATTTATTGTGCGGCCCCCGGGTTTCATGTCAAAGTTTGCATGCGGCCCTCAAGGTACGAAACGTTGGACCACCCTGTTATAGATTATGGATCATGTGGTTTATTCTGGGTAAACCTTGGAAGCCTGTAGATACTTGTAGTGGTTGGTAAGTTTCTGGTCTAAAGTGCTGTTCTAGATGACCATCATGTAGTTACACTGTAGTGGAACATTAGAGACAATAACTTTTAGGAGATGGTTGATAAAATGCCTACTTTATTTTATGTGCCCTGTCCTAGGGCACATGCATTCAGTGCAAGTCTGCACCCAGAAGTACTCCCATCTGCAAAAATGCTCTTTCAGGAATGCAGTCCCCCTCCTTTTGACAATTCATAGGGCTGGTTGACAGTTCATAACTAGCACTTCTATCTTTGCTCACCGACTTGAATGGCTCCAAAGGCGAAGGGGTGGGGGCGCTTCGTGCTCCCGTGTAACGGAGGGTCTGACCACGGCGGAACTTAGAACTCCACCCCCCTGCAGTGACGCCAGTGCTCCAGAAGTCTTATGAATATTGGGAGACAGAATTGAACCCTATTCTATTGGACCCTGAAGGATAATGGCCAGAAACAAGGAGGAGTCCTACAACACCAGTTTTTGGAACCTACCCTCCAGGAAAGCCCACAGCCACTGCCAAAGTGTGCCCCAAGGTTCCATCCAGGCAAATCAATCCAAAAGCCCCCTCCCTCGTGTTCCCGCCCCTGCACTGAGCGGCCTAGGTCTTATCTGGGTGGTGCAGGTTTGGGCCACTGGAGAAGTGAGCTTACCTCTCAAGGCACTGAAAAAGTGCCTTATGGCACTTTTGCGATGCCTTAGGCCAGTGGAGCGTTCGCTCTGACGGCCTACAGTTGGGCTGCCTGTTTAGATCAGGCTGCCTGTCTAGACTCACTTTCAGCCCTATGACCTGTACATTTTAATTTATTTCACTTTACTATCCAGAACAATACCCAGCAACATGTTTGAATAACTATACCTGACTGGGTGCTCATTTAAATGACCCAATATTCTATTTAAAGTGTAGTATTTTTCATTAAACTTATCAAAAAAAAAATTAACTGTCAAACTACTGTAAACTGAAATGTCGATAACTGAGATGAAATCCTGACAAGGTTGATGGCTTGACATCAACCTTTTAATATTCCTTCCCAAAACGTCTTCGGAGTTGTTTTTCTTGTAGACATTGTTTCTACACTAAAACCAGTCGTTACAAGGCTGAAACCCGTGTCGACAGTGCTTCCCATGAGCAGTGTGGGTTTATGAGAAAGTTACCTTCTGTTAATTAAATCATTAGCATTCCACGATCAAAAATCCAGTTGACATATGTACATTTTAATGAAGCAATCTCTTTTCCCCCTTGACCTTGTGTTGGGGGGAGGGCAGAAAACCTTACATAGTTATTTTAATTGCTGCTAATTATGGTAATTGGGTCTTTCTCATAAAAACTAGCATCTCGGCTAATGAATGGCATATAATGAATAAAGATTTGTCTTTGAGTATTAATAGAGATATTAGCATGGATGTTGGCCCCAGCCCAACATTAAGGTATTAAGATGCCTTCTATCAGGCATATTTAGAAGGTAGATACATTTACAGCACAATCCTAACCAACTTTCCAGCGCCAGTGTAGCCATACCAACAGGATTTTGCAGTGCGGGGCAGTCATGGAGGCCTCTTCAAGGTGAGGGAATGTTTGTTCCCTTACCTCGGGGCTGCATTGCAACTGCATCGCACTGGAAAGTCGGATAGGATTGGGCCCTTAGATTGATATCTGCTGTCCTCAAAGAACAAATGAAGCTGCCTTAAATTCAGCCCATTGGTCCATTTAACTCAGCATTGACTGGGTATCAGACAGGAGTGTTTCCCAGTTCAGACTAGAAATACCAGAAATTGAGTCCATATCAGTTGTGTTGCAAGCATCATGTCCGGACAGGGCTCATAGCTAGTGCTTATCTGAATGGGGCCAGTTCTCAGTTGGCGAAAGTGGGGGAGTTTGTTACATGAGCCAACGAGGTAAACATTTGTATCATGCATTTTACAACAAATTTTAATTTTACAACCTTTTCTATGAAATGCAAAGAAGTAATTGTTATTGCTTGTCTCATGTTCTAAATAAACTGACTTCTTGCGGTGCTGAGCATACGTTCAGCTATCTCTAGGATAGATAATTATTCTAGACTATTCCAGGAAAGTTCTGGATAGTTTTCAGCTTCTGCAGCCTGAGGATATGGCCAGGATCTCAGTTATTACCTCTCAGTTGGATTCTTCCACATTATGTGGAACTATCCTTGAAAGATGATTTGAAAACCTCAGCTGGTACATACTGTAATGCAGCTGTAATTAACTGGAGCAATATATTTTGATCAGAGTGTGCCCCTGTGGCTCAAGCTGCATTAGTTGCCAGTTGTTCCTGTGTGCAATTCAAGGTGCTGGTTTTGACCATTAAGCCCTAATGAGCAGCTATGGGAGGCACTTTCTGTGGTAACGGCACAACTTTGGAACTCCTTCCCTATAGAGTTAAGAACGTCCCCCTCCCTGATGATCTTCCTACTTCAGTTAGCTTTATCTGTTGAGTTTTATTCTGGTTTTATTGCCATTTTCTCTCCCTTATGTGTGCTATGATTTTTTGCTGAGGTTTTTTATGGGTTTTTATTATATTTTTATCAATTTTATTTTTATTGTGTTTTCAGCCACCTTGGGAATCTTAGTTCTTAAGAGGAACGGTGTGATGTAAATATTTTAAATCACTAAACATCTTTGGACCAGGGTACCTGATGTATCACCTTTCCCCAAATGAATCTACCTGGGCCCTGAGATCCTTGAGGGAGGAACCTCTTCTACATCTTTCTGCCTTCTATCTGTTCAGTTGTAGGGGACATGCAGGAAGGCCTTCTCGGTGGCGGTTTTCTTCCTGTGCCTGCATGAAAATCTCATAACTTCTGCCCTTTGATCCAGACTATACTATATCCCCACTTTCTCCCACCTGTCACGCCTTTTGCTTACCGTCTATCCCAGTGGTTCCCAAACTGGGATGCGCGGCTCCCAGGGGAGTGGCAGAAACCAGCCAGGGGAGCCTCGGAGTGCCATAGAATTCTCTTGAAAAATAGTGCAATGCCAATTGGCAGGCATCAACATAATGTACAGCACAATCCTGTGTAGAGATCCGGCAGGTGGCCCATGGCCAGCAGCCGGATCCCATGCTGCTGGATGCACGCTATGTGGCAGTTCATCCCCTTCCCCTAGTGTAAACCGGGGCCAGCTGGCGATAGTCAGAGGAGGCCGTGTAACGGCCTAGCCGGCCCAGCGGGGACGGGGATATGGCAGGCGCCATCCCCTGCCCCTCCCGGGCCAGCTAGGCCAATGACTCCCTCCCTCACCCGCCGGACTGCCCACGTGGCCGCCAGTGGGAGCGCTTACCTTCCTCCAGTGGTCGCAAACGTCAACTTGAGTCATCGTTGTCTTGAGTCATCGCAAACGTCCTTTACGGCACGTTTGCAATAACTACATTCACAACACCATTCGCTCCACCGTTTGCAACAGCATTCACTCCGCCATTCGTCACTTCCCCAGGATTGCGCTGGTAATGGGGAGCTACAGCCAATGGTCAAGGGAGCCACAGGTTGAAAAAGTTTGGGAAACTTTGATGAAGAATCCTATAGGATTTAAAAGCTTAATGTTTGAATTCTTATTACATAATTGTTCATCCTAATAAAAACATTTCCATACTTTTGGATTGTGTGTGTTTTTGTATGTCTTCACGTGAGTAATTTTATAGTTGAATACAGTTTGTGTTCATTGAAGGAGACTTGTAAAACAACACTTCATTCCCCCTCCCCCCCCCCGGAATTTGCACCAATTTAAACAGTATTCCAATGAATACTATATGTCAATATTGTAGCTCAAAAAAGAACAGAAGGGGGGAGTCTTACATTAATGTATTGAACAGAAAAGGGACTTTGCCATAATTAATCATACATTGTTCATTTCCAGCGGCAATGGCTCTCTGCTGTTATCTTTTATCTTTTTAGTTCCCCAATTAATAGCAGCAGTATTCAAGATATTGTGTGGTTTGGTCAGAGGTTAAAAATGCAAACTAATTCATTGGCTCTTTTGATCTCCTGCAAATGCACTTGTTCTTAGCTTATTGTGCCCTTGAGGTTGAGTCCTACCATAGTACACCCAGCTATCATTCTCAGATCCTTTTTTCTTTCACTTTCTGGGATTATTTGATGAGTGGAAAGCATGATAGATGTCAAAGGTTTATAATCCATCTCATTTCTCCCCATACCCAGCCTCAGGCTCTGCATCTCTCTTGCTGACAAAACATTTTAACATTTAAAAATGTATTGTTTTGATAAGGCGGATTTCCATTAAGATATTACCTCTCATATTATCCAGAAACAGCAAAATAGTATGAACACAGTTTGACCCAGGGCTAAGTTGAAATGGGGCAGAGGAAAGGCGTTCATAAAATATGTCTTTCTTGGGCAAAGCACCTCCATATGTGTGTGTGGGGTGGGTGTGGGTGGTTGATCCTTATGGCAGTTATTTTGGTGGAACGTACTGAAGAGTGAAGGTGCCTGTGACATACCTTTAGATGACTGACACCCTCCCACTAACAGCCCAATCCTATTGGGCACCTATGTTGGCAGAACTCCCGTTCTGCTACCACAAATTCAGCAGCAGCATCATAAAAGGTACACCACTGCTGTGTGCCTCAGGGCCACTGATGGAAACAGCCAGAGGCCCTGCATGTGCATCAGTGGCTCCCAGATGTCGTGCAGGAACAAGTAAGGTGTTGGAGGGGCTGTTTGGGGGTGGGAGGGAGAGGATCATGGAGGGGCAGGCAAGGGGTGTTTCGAGGCGAGGTGGATCCTGGGAGCAGCAGTGCATGCTGAGGTGCTATTCCCATTTTCCGTGCCTGACATGCCCCTTTACTCTCCTTAGACATATTGCTGGTATAAATCTGAGGAGTGCTATTGATGGCCAAGTGGCCTATGGAGGGGTAATTAGAAAATATCTTTATTTACCACTCCTAGGCTGTCTGGTTCCCCCCCCCCCCCATTGCGTGCAATGCAGCTGCATGGCAGAAGATGGTGAAAGACAGGATTGGGCTGTTAGTCATATTAAAGAAGCATGCACAAATACTTGGCAGTCACCAGTGGCAAGCCTTCTGTTGCGAGTCTCTTCACTACACTGATAGGCTCTAGGTTCAGCACTATTTCTTCCCCTCCAAATCAGCCTTCTTCCTAACAACAGTGATGTCATCACACAGTACCAATCAGGTCTGGATATGTGATTATGTCCTCGAAAGCAAACTGCAAATTCAGGGGGCAGTAATTCCTGAATAGGTATTCCCCGCTCTCTGATTGGCTGAGTTTGCTTTTAGCAGTGTCTTTATGTTGCTTGATCTGCTGATCTCACTATAACTAGGAAAAAAGGTTGATTTCAAAACAGAAAAATGGTGCCAAAGCTGCAGCTGATGTAGGCTCTGAACAGTCTTCTCCAGGTCTTGATGACCTTGCTTTTTTATTTTTTAAAAATAAGCTTTGGAAACATTTTGATGCACCTCCCCCAGTTCTCTTTTTCCCCTGAAAAGGTTTGCTGTAGAACCGTCCTAGTTTCTGGATGGATAGCCGTGTTACTCTGTTGCAGCCAACACATCAAAGAGCTTTGTAGCACCTTAAAGGCTACCTGGTTTGTTGTGTAGCATAAGCATCGTTTGACATTTATAGAACTGTAAAGCTGGAAGGGATCAAAGGAGCCATCTCTTCCAACCCCCGGTTGCTAGACAGAATGGCCTTACGGCAAGTTTTAATTTGCTCACTTTTAATTAGTGTGCTGTAATGTATGTGGTTTTAAATTGTTTTTTTTTTCATTTATGATGGGTTTTTTTTTAAGTTGCTGCATGCATGGGCCTATTTGCTGAGCTGGCAGGATAAAAATGTAAAATTAAAAAAAAAATCCATACCATTCCTTGTTCCTTTCTCTGCTGATGCTGAGCATGCCAGGCCAGAATGCTGCAAGCAGGTAAGAGAGATCAGGGTGGATAGTTGCTTGGAGAGCAATTCATTGGGCTATAGGAGGCAATTGAATTTTTTTCAGGCCTCTCATTCACTGCAGTTATGTTAATTGGAGAGAGTCTTAGTAAATGGGTACTATTTTAGATTTCAGAAGTCAGATGCACAAAAAGGTTTCCCAGACTGAATCATAGCAAGGTTCGGCATTCTGCTCTTGGATATATTCAAGATTAAATTGCAACTAAGAAGTATATTTTTGGAGCACTTTTGTAGTCAATTCTAACACTTGGTTGTAACAGCTGTATGTATATTCTCGAGGAATAATACATTTGATCTCAATCACAGCGGAAAGTCACAAAACTGGTCGGAGTCAAATAATAATAATTAATAACTTGCTGGGGTGAGAAAAATGATAGATTTGGCTTTGCTCCACCAAACACACGCACATGCACAGGCACACACCATTAAAACTGGAATATTTTCCCAGCCAAACTTCACAACTACGTTTTTGGAATCATCTTGGCCTCTAGATTTTGGTACATGTCATTGGCACATGCTGGTAATGTTGTTGGCACACAGAGGTGCCATGATCTTCTAAAAGCACCGGAACCTCATCAGAAAAGAAAGGTAGCAACTGAGAATAACAGAATAGTAGTGAAGCCCTTTGTTGACTCAGTCCATGCTAATCCAGAAGCTTTCTAACTCCGATCTTGTTTATGCTTCTCTACCATTATATATAGCAGGTCCTCACTTACAGTGCAATCCTCTTCATTCATTTGGCACCGGAACGAGCGTTCCGGCTCCAGGAGATGTCACAAACGTGCTGGGAAGCACGTTTGCAACAACTCGTAAGCAAGGAAAGTCAGTGCAGAGGCCGGCCTCCCTTGCTCCGGTACTGGAGTACCCATGTGGCCACCGCCAAAACCAGGTAAGGATCTAGCAGGCACAGGGGCGGTTCGGCGGGTGAAGGAGGGGGGCCATTGGCCCAGCCAGCCCGTGAGGGAGTGGGTGATGGCTTCAGTCATATCCTGGACCCCGCTGGGTGGCTGGGCCGTTACATGTCCTCCTACTTCCGCCAGCAATTTTGCTGACGGAAATCTGAGGAGACTGGTCGGGTTGGCCGGCATTTACACTCAGGGAAGGGAACAAACGTCCCCTTCCCCAAGTAGACCTCCAGTACGGTGGCAGCCTGGCCTCCGGTGCTCAGGATCCGGCGGGCCACTGGCCAGATCCTTACTTAGGATTGCCCTGTTAAAGTTGTCAATAGATTCTTCTTGGAAACTGCGACTTTAAGGGAAACAACTTATCACAAAACCAATTTTACCAGAGGCTATTTGATAAACATAAACGTTTCTATGGCATTTCCCCATCAACTTTAAAATGAAACAACTTTAAGTGAGGACTTACTGTATACTTCTGTTCCACTTTGTACAACATCCATCTATTGCAGCTGAAGTATCCCTGGGAGAATATGAATCAAAGCAATTCTTGCATATGACTGTTTTAGTACTGTCTGTCTTCCGGATACTGGAGCATTTTCCATCATCCTTTCACACACCTCAAAACTTAACAGATTGGTCAATTTTATGGTATGTAAAACCTGGTGATTGGAATCCTCTAGATGCTGCCCCATGTTATTAATGTTTTTGGCACATGCTGGCAATGTTGCTAGCACACAAAGGAGAGACACACAAACAGACACAAACTGTAAGGGACTCTGCTCAAGGGGGGGAGCAGTAGCATAGGAATGGGGGGTGGGGGAAGTTTGCCCCTGGGAGACATGTGGGGGTCTTACTGACGGCAGGGGTGACAAAATGGCAGCGGTGACGAGAAGATGGCAGTGGGGGCATCAGAGAAGGTGGCGGCAGCAAGGGTGGCGGAACAGCTTTTCAGGTACCTACAGATATATACAACTGTGTAACTTCCTTCCAACCATGTGTTTGCCCCTCTTTCCCTCCCTGATACGGAAGGAGAAGCATGCAGGCTCCTGTGCTCTGTCCGCAATGGCAGACAGACACAGCAGAAGAATATCCCCTCACACCCACACAAACAGAACAGCTAGGCTTACCAGATCTCCAACCGGGACAGAGTGCTAGACCTTTAGGAGAAAGAATGTGAGCAGGTGTAGCTTGTTAAACCTTAGAGCACAATCCCACTGAACACAATGGGGCTTGCTTCTGAGTAGACATGCCTAGGAGTGTGCTGTAAGGTTTAACAAGCTACACCTGCCCACATTTCTTCTCCTAAAGGTCTAGCACTCTATCCCAGTTGGAGATCTGGTAAGTCTACTAATGATGCTCTCTCAGAAGGCACCAGAGCATGATTTGCAGAAGGATCTGGTGTTTTGCTTCTAAAGAGGTTTGGACTATATAATGTATCAAAACTCTGGAATATTAGAGCAAAATTCTATGCATGTCTACTCAGAAGTAAGTCCCTTTCTGTTCAATGGGGCTTACTCCCAGGAAAGTGTGTACTGTATAGAATTGCTGCCTTGCAGTCAAATCATGTCCTGGGCCCAGTGTGTGCAGCAGCACTGACTGAGCCTCCATGAATGCTATGAGCCGGCCAAGGACCAGGCAACGACAGAGAGGTAAGTTTAAAAACTTTTTTTACTTACTTTCTCTGCTGCTGACTTGTCTCCAGTGGGCCTACTTGTACCTGCGCCAGCTATTTGGTTGGCCTGAATCCTGGGGACATAGGACATTGGTGCTGCTGCGACCACCAATATCTAACCCCAGCCCACTTTTAACACGCCCCATCTGGTCCTGATCCTCCCTAGAATGCCCTCTTTGTGGGCTTACCTGCTCCGGCAGGGACTCTGGAGGACATTGGCGTGTGCCTGCCAGTTGATTGCGCTGGTGGCCCCAGCTCGCATGCCGTTGCAGTGGCTGCTGTGCCAGCAGCCCACGCCTTGCACAGACTGAACGCAAATTCCATCAGCACAAGACTAAGATGGGATTGGGATAGGATACAGTCTTAGGCTTACCAGATCCATACTGGGACAGAAAGCTATACCTTTAGGATAAGGAATGTGGACAGGTGTAGCTTGTTAAACCACTGAACACAATGGGGCTTGCTTCTGAGTAGACATGTCTAGGATTGTGCTCTAAGGGTTTTTAAAAACAAGCTACATCTGCCCACATTCCTTCTCCTAAAGCAGGGGTTCCCAACCCCTTCCCGGCTGAGTACCACCTCCAGTACTCCTGCTGAGTACCACCAGAAATGACTGGTGATTACATCATTGCCAGTTACTTCCAGGTTTTCAGAGGCCAGAAAACACAGGTAGGTGGGAAGACCCTTCTCAGCATTCTAAGAGGTTCGGTCAAAGGCAGGAGCCCCTCGCCATTGTGCGAAAATGTGCTGCCAAAAGCGTCTCATCAGAGCGGGGTTTTGGTGGTTCAGCAGTCCGAGTACCACCAGCAGTCGGCTGAAGTACCACTGGTGGTACTAGTACCACTGGTTGAGAACCCCTATCCTAAAGTTCTGGCACTCTGCCCCGGTATGGATCTAGTAAGCCTATACAGTCTTCTAAGTTGTAATAATTTTGTTTTCTAGGCGATGCCTTAACTTTGGGCAGTGAGTGGAACATTTCCAATTCCAATATATTCACTGAATATAACCCATCTGTCTTGTCTATGCTACATAGAGGAGGTATATTGTTTTAGTTCTGGGCTTCTGTCAAATTACAGTTTTGCATTTTTAGTTCCTATGAAAAAGTTTCCACTACTTGTATGTTACATCTGTAGGATCAGCAAATGCGATCCAGGCATGTTCGTGTCACAGGAAAATCAACTAAATCAGACTGATTGCCATTCACAGACTAATAGAAGTCTGTAAAAATATTTCTAGGGCTGTTTCTACATGAAGAACTTAACCTAACTCCTGCACCTCCTACGTCTTGCTAATTATATCGGATTCAGAAGAGAGGCATCTCTTAGGCTCTGCTTCAAATGGTTAGCAAGTTGTTACGTATCTCTGTGTGAGTGAAAATTAGCAGGGCAATGTCAATTTATTGATTTGTTTAGCTATGGAGACCACTTTCTGAACTACTTTTTGTTCAAAAGTGGTATACAGTGGGCCCTCACCATCTGCGGTTTTGCCATCCATGGATTTCTCTATCCGCAGATGACCGCGGATGCCAGGTCCACTTTAAAAAAGAAAAATGTTTTTTAAAAAGTGTTCCCTTACCTAAGCGTGGCAAACTGCACTGGCTGCAGGTCATGCGAACCCCTCCCTTGGCCCTGGCTCGCCCCTGAATGCATTATGCAATGTATTCTTGGGCAAGTCATGGACAAGAGAGGTGGTTGCATAACCCGGAAATGGCCTTCAGGAGTGCCAATGTGTCATGGTAAGGGACACATGGCTTGAAACTCAACATTAATAAAACTAAGATCATGGCATCTGGGCCCATCAATTCCTGGCAAATAGAAGGGGCAGAAATGGAAGCAGTCACAGATTTTACTTTTCTGGGCTCCAAGATCACTGCAGACGGAGACAGCAGCCATGAAATTAAAAGACGCTTACTCATTGGAAGGAAAGCTATGGCAAATTTAGATGGCATAATAAAAAGCAGAGATATCACCATGCCAACAAAAGTTCGTATAGTCAGGGCGATGGTGTTCCCAGTAGCAACGTATGGTTGCGAGAGTTGGACCATAAGGAAGGCTGAGCGCCGAAGAATAGATGCTTTCAAACTGTGGTGCTGGAGAAGACTCCGGAGAGTCCCTTGGACTGCTAGGAGATCAAATCAGTCAATCCTAAATGAAATCAACCCTGACTGTTCCCTGGAAGGACAGGTACTGAGGCTGAAGCACAAATATTTTGGCCACCTAATGCAAAGAGAGGGCTCTCTGGAGAAGACTCTGATGCTGGGAAAGATTGAAGGCAAAAGGAGAAGGGGAAGGCAAAGGATGAGATGGTTAGACAGCATCACCGATGCAACAAACATGAAAATGAGCGAACTCAGGAAGATAGTGGAGGACAGGAAGGCCTGGCGGGATATGGTTCATGGGATCATGAAGGGCCAGACATGACTTAACGACTGAACAACAACAAGGGACAAGGTAAAGGAACACTTTTTAAACTTTTTTCAATGTTTTTTTTAAGCAGACCTCAGTATCCACAGATTCTTGTTATTCACAGAGGAGGATCTGGAATGGATCCCCGTGGATAATGAGGGCCCACTGTATAAATATTCTTAATATTCTGTGCTCAAGGATAAATATTTTGTGGCCAAGTCACCAGTGTCTGCACCAAGAAAAGTTACATTCTGCAATTTAACAGTGCAATCCCAAGCATGTTTACTCAGAAATAAGTCTTATTGTATTCAGTAGAGCTTCCTCTCAGGAAAGTATGCATAGGGTTGCAGCCAGTGGTGTCGCTGGAGGTGGGGCGGAACGCTACGTTCCGCACCGCGCTGACCTCCGTTACACATCGGCACGAGGCGGCCCCGCCCCCTCGCCTTCGGAGCCATTCAGTGGGGTGAAGGCAACATGCAGGGAGTTTCCTGCGTGTTGCCTTCACCCCACTGAATGGCTCCGAAGGCGAGGGGGTGGTGCCGGTGAGTAACGGAAGTCAGCATGGTGCTGAACTTAGCATTCTGCCCCACCTAGAACGACACCACTGGTTGCAGCAATGTTTTGCGAAAGTTCTAATTGTTTTGCAAAAAGTTGTTTATGAACATTTTTGACTTCACATCCTACCTGTGCTGCTAAAGACCACCCACAATGCCTCTTATATCGTAGTTGTTTAGTTGATCAGATTGCATTTCTAACTCAGGAATAAATTAATCAGGCTTTACATCTTGTCCTCCACTCCTATAAATGGGATATTAATCAGCCTACTGCTGAGTAAAGCTCTCCATTTGGAAGAAAGAAAAAAGCTAGTCTCTGTCTGGAATAGGATTTACTGATAAATAACTGCTAGAGATAAATAGGATGACCTGATGAAGCAGAAGTTTGTTGTGATGGTTGTGGAGAAAAAGGAATGTTGGGCAGATGCAGCAAACATTGCCCAAGCACCCCCCACAAATCACATGGTAATATTTGGTATAAAGCAGGGCCACTTTATTAATTCCATAGGTCAAGAAGCTTAAATACTGCCGCAGATCCTGTCTACCAAACTCCTCCCCCTTTAGTGCGGGCCCCTACCCTGAGGGAGACAGACACAACTGTTCACTTCCCTTTGGGTATTAACACCCTGACTCCAACCAGAGTTTGGCTCATGATGATGAAGGCCAGGGGGCTCCCTTGAGCTGCACGTTCCGTGCTCGTCCTCACCACAAGAGCACAAGGCAGCAACCAATAGGAAGGAAGGACACCTGTTGGGCAGACACATTCAAGGCAAGCCAGCAAAATGGGAAGTGACCAAGCCTCAAGGAGTTGGAATGGCAGCACCGATGGCTAGAAAAGGAACTTCTGGGTGCACGTGCAGCATCCGAAAGGCCGAGAAGACCATAGTGCTGGGAGTTACTCAGCCGCGCAAGGCTGGAAGGTCTCCGAAAATGTCCATGTGAACTCGGACATTTTCGTAGTGCTTCTAGCCTCACGCAGGTGCATGAGGCTGGGACAAAGACACAGCACATTAGCGCTGCAGAGGGGGCAGTCCCAGCCAGCCGGGACAAAGAGGAGTTGGGCCCTTCTGGGATGGTGGCTGCCCTTCCGAGATGGCGGCCGCCCTTCCAGGAATGTCCTAGCAAGTTCTGGGACTCTGGTAAGCCTAGCTCACGCCAAACTCTGGTTTGCATCATCAACCCCTGAAAAGGGGGTCAAAGCAGTAGCCAAATTACCCAGCTCATCCCAAACCAGAAAGCCTTTAGGATTGACTTTCCAGTTCTGGCCTTAAGGATTGCCAGCCAGTATTCCTGAGTCAGATAACCTCTAGAGGTCGGTACTGGCTTCCCTGCTGGCCCTTGCATACCTTAGGATGCACACCAGATCCCTACTCCTACTTCCAGCGCCATACTATACCTGCCAGAAGTGACCAAATTGGCTAATACAGTACCTCACCAAAGGAGACAATCTGGGGCAGGTGGAAAAACTCCCCACCATGTGCCAATCAGGTGGAGAGCAAAAAATTCCTACCCAACCCCCAAGGCCGGCCAGCTAATCTCAGACTATCCCAACAGTGGGTGGGATAGGTGCAACATCACCTGATCTCTGAATGGCTGGCTTAGCACACAAGCAGGAGAGAAAACACAGAGGGAGAGATGCTTCTCCCCAATCACCCAGTCAGTGAGGGTTCTGTGCTCCATACCTTGTGCAGGGGGTGGGGCCCAGCTGGGCAAGAAGGCTGCTGCCTGAGCTGCAGTGTAACCACATTCTCTTCACATGATGGAATGCCTTATCTAGTGGTGGGGTGGCCAGATGTTCAGAGTCAAAAACAGACATAGAGCATGGTGATGTGGTACCTTCAACCAGTGACATGGAGGCTTTGCGTTTTGTCTAGCTGTCTTTCCACCATCACTAATTGAAGAAGCAGATTTGCAGTGCTTGCAGTATACATCTCTTTGGCTTTTCCCCACCTTGCTCAAAAATGAGAAGGTGTCTTGCAATCCTCAAAGAATGAACACTTCTAATTAGGCTCGTTGGGAAATGTAAGAAGGGACAAAACTTACCTCTGGGTCTGTCTCTGCACGGTCGCTGATGGGACTCCCTAGATCGACACAGTTCTTTTGCTGGTGTAGCTCTGAGGACACTGCTGGGGGTACGTCTGGGTTGGGACGGAGTTTTGGGATGCGGCGGATGCCACCACAATCCCCACCAATCCCCATCCCTCTGCCAGCAAAAACCAGATGGCAGCTGGTCTGCACTATGCGGTTGGCTGCACAAGGCTTTCTGAGTGCAGCGCCGGTTGCAGTATGTCACAGACTGGTGGGGAGGCTGCCACACTGGCAAGGCCCACATTGTGCTGGCATACCTGGCAGTAAGCCAGTGCAACTGGCTGGCCCATAGCATTGGACTGCAATCCTATAGTACTTTCCTGGGAGTAAGTCCCATTGAATTCAATGGTCTTTCATCTAAGTAGACATCCATAGGATTGCGTAGAACATTGCAGATGGAACCTTCCATGGTGTCCTCTACCAGCTCTGTCTATCTGCCCAGGTCCCCCGCTTTGCTCCCCCATCCTTTTAACTTCAAGACCAAGGATCTGTGAAACTTGAAAACTGCTCACTACTTTGTGATTTTGTTGTTGTTGTTGTGGCACAATGGAAGTTTTAAACTCAGTCATTTGGTCTAGTTGTGAAAACATAAGGACTTACTCTACTACTGTTTCTGTTTGGACCAACTTAGCTGGCTGCATTTCTTTATCCTTTCACGATGGAACTGCTATCAAAATAAAGAGTATTTATGTATGCGTGAGATATACCAGGTAAGCACTCTCCTGTCCTCCACTGCAGGACTGGCCCATCCATGAAGCCAACTGAAGCAGTTGTCCTAGGCAGCAGATTGCTGGGAGGTGCAGGTTAGATTCCAATGTCATCAAAATTCTTTAAATGACTAACACATTGCTGATAATAAGCAGATCAGTTGAAAGGCCAAACGATGAAAAAATATCCTTTAGAGAAGAATATGAGAAATAAAGTACACATTAAAAAGATCACAAATTTGGGCCTTCAGATGTTTGAAAGACACCCCTCTTGAAACTGAAGTGGTTTTAGATTTCAGAGTTAAAGGTAAAAGGCGAAAATCAATGCACTGGAAAGATAAAAGATATAATAGTTGGACTTCTAGAGATCAAAGCTCTTAAAAAGAATGATTTCTTCCACCCTCTGACCCCTGTACAAGTCACAGAAGTTTGTTATCCCATGAGCAGCCCCCAAAGCACCCATTCACTGCATTCTTGTCTTGTCATAAAATTCCCCTGGTTTAGTTTAATTCTGAGCTGGTCAAACTCGGATTTGAGATGGGCAGCACAATCCACCGTGAGGATCCAGCCAGCGGCCCAGGGCCACCCGCTGGATCCTGAACCCCGGTGGCTGTGCTGCCGTCAGACCGGAGATCTACTCAGGAAAGGGTAGACCTGTTCATCCCCTTCCCCGGGTGTAAATTCTGGCAGGCCTGACCGGTCTCCTCGGATTTCCGCCAGCTAAATAGCTGGTGGAAGTAGTGGAGGCCATGTAACAGCCTAGTCTGCCCCGTGGGGGACGAGATATAGCCTAGGCCATCCCCCGCCCCCTCCTGGGCCTGCTACACTAATGGCCCCCTCCCTCGCCCTCTGACCTACCCCCGCACCCGCTGGATCCTTACCTGCATTCTGCGGCGGCCGCTCGGCCAACGGAGCATGGGAGGCCGGCCTCTGCGCCTGCTTCCCTTGCTCCGGAATAGTCGTTTTCATCCGATTTCTGGCTGGCTAGCTGTTGGGCCAGCCAGGACTCCTCGCGCGGGTTGATTGCTGCCGCCGCTTCCACAACTCTTCTAGGGGTTACCAAAGTTCTCCTGGGTGATGCCATCTTGGATCTCACAAAATCTCTTGAGATCAAAAATGGCAAAGCCCAAATTTCATGAGAAATGGGTGCTGCCATCTTGGATCTCGCGAGATTTTGTGAGATCCAATATGGCAGTGCCGAGGAGTACTTTGGAAACCACTAGCAGAGTCATGGAAGCGGCGCCTGCGCAGCTGGATGCTTCAAACTTGCCCGATTCCCAACAGGGATCCGAGAGAGTCCAAAGCCTCCAGGCCGACCAGGCCCCCCCTTCTATTGCTGGGAGAGCTCTCCCAGGCATTGTGCACCACGCACAGGCGCGCAAGGAGTCTTGGCCAGCCTGAACGCAGCCAGTCAGGCTCAGAAAAGTCGCGGCCCGCCACAATGCAGCCAGGCGGCTGGGGGCAGACCCAGAAAACTGTGACAGACCTGGTTCTGGCTGGGATGAACCCCCAGAAACTAGGACTGTCCTGGTTTTTCGGGGATGGATGATAAGCCTACCAAGGAGTAAGGGCTGCTGGTGAGTAGGCCAGCAGCCCTTGCTCCACCTCCGGACCAACCCAGCAACTGGTGAACCTGGTGAAATTTGCTCCAGCTGGGGCAGGGGCAGGGGCAGGGTGGGCCAGGCAGTGGGGGAGGGCAGCCATTGGGCTAGCCAGGCCAGGAGGGGGTGAGGATATCGGATATCCCTAGCCCTCTCCCAGCCTGGGCCATCCTTTTCCTGCTGCCTCAGATGTACGTCAGCCTGAGAGCCAACGTACATCTGAGGAGGCCCATTGGGGCCTGGCAACCTGACACCCGGGGAAGAGGACGAATGTTCCCTTCTCCCAAGTAGTTCCCAGGGTCACGCCGGAGCGGCCTGGGAAGGGCTCATGATCCTGCAGTCGGCCCTATGGGCTGGCCACAGATCCTTATGGAGGATTGGGCTGCCCATTAAATCCTGCCCGCGTACAGTATAGGAGTGCATGTAGGAAATGGTTTGGATGAACTAAAACATCACATGATTAAGAGAAGTGGCCCTGGACTCTCCAGAGAGTGAGAGAAGAGGCCAGGACGTTCATGCAGCATGAGCACGTGTGGGGCCAGCTAAGGGGAATAAAGCGTTGTCTGAACTAGCCCTCACAAAGTGAGGAAGGAAATAGATGCATTAGGCTACAGTCTGGGAAACCAGAAACATCTGAGAGAGGGGATTTTGCCTGATGATTGAAAACTTTGCTCTCTGCTGACAGCTATAAACACAAAATTCTCTTTTAAAGATCAGGTGTATCTTTTAAATTCATAAAAGGGGAAGATACTTTGGCAGATTCATGATACCACCAAGCATTGTGAATTTATCCACAGATTATTTGCTGTTCCCTGTTAAATCGAAAGGCATGGAAAAGCTATTTCATCTTAAGACTGGGAGTGTTTTGCTGGAGAACTGACAAAAACAGCGTCTAGAAGGGGGACGGGGGAAATCACAGCTTTGCCTACACATTTACTGTGGGAAACAGCAAAACACGATGCTAAATCAAATTCATGAACACCTTCGGTTTCACCCACAAATTATTCCTGAAAAGTAAGCACTCTACAAGGTGAGATGTCGAGAAATTGATTTACTTTTTAAAACGGAATATTAAAGAGATGAAGACGTGCTAACCCCATAGAAAAACACATTGTTTGCCCCAACAAGCTCTTCTAGGAAGATACTGGCTTGCTTGTTTTCCAGAAAGTATCTTTGGATTATCTTGCTCTATAAATAGGCTTACCAGATCTCCAACCGGGACAGAGTGCTAGACCTTTAGGAGAAGGAATGTGGGCAGGTGTAGCTTGTTAAACCTTAGAGCACAATCCTAGGCATGTCTACTCAGAAGCAAGCCCCACTGAACACAATGGGGCTTGCTTCTGTGTAGACATGCCTAGGATTGTGCTCTAAGGTTTAACAAGCTACACCTGCCCACATTCCTTCTCCTAAAGGTCTAGCACTCTGTTCCGGTTGGAGATCTGGTAAGCCTAGCTATAAAGCACTATGTACACTGAGGATGCAGTAATACTAATGATCATAATAGGCCCAACACTGCTATCATTATCTCAGATGACAGGCGACTGCCTAATAACCTAGTAGCTCAGTGTTTCCCAGACTGCTGCTGGGTCACATGTTTTCCTGTCTTAAAATTGGAGACACATTTGTCTTCTCCACACTAAAAGATTTACTTTAAGAATACAGTATGTTGTAATATTGATGATTTGCCTTTGGAGAAGCCAAACCACTGTGCTTGTGTGCGACTCACTGATCCGGCATGTCTCCTCTGAAAGCATGTAACACTGCTTCACATCTGCATTGGGAGCGAATAAATGATTGTATTGGGAGTGACTGAATGCTCTGGTCATGTTTCATTCAGAGAAGTGGCAAATAAATCATTACCCAGTAGAGGCTGATTGGAGTCATAAATGGTGCAGAGGGGTAGCTTTCAGTCTTCTCTGAAGGATGGGGGACTTATACAAAGACCTAATTTGTCATTAATTTATTTTCTGCAACACACTTAGGAGATTCACTAGTACAGCATTTCCCAAACTTTTTCAACCTGTGGCTCCCTTGACCATTGGCGACGGCTCCCCATACCTCATACCCTCACACGTTTTGGGCACCACCATCTTGGATCTCGCGAGATTTCACTAGATCCAAGATGGCAGTGCGGCGCATGGGAAAAAGTTACTTTTTACCTTTTTTGAAGCGGTGGCAGAGGCTTCATCCGAGCCCGGAAAGCCTAGGACCGACCCAAGCCTGGAGCGCGGGACGGTCCCGATCATTCTGGGATGGATGGTAAGCCTAATCTGCTGAATTTTACTTTATTGCCCCCCTAAAGACTGCAAGGGGTTCTCAAACACCTAGCAGGCTAAATTCAGCTTGGTGGGCCACTGGTAGCACAAACAGAATCTTGGAGTCAGTGCTAGAATGACAGGGGGGCAAAGGAGGTCTGATGACCCTGCCTTACCTTTTGTGCTGCCTCCTTAGCTACTGTTGATAGAAATCAACAGGGAGCATAATATGATAACATTGGGGGAAGTCAGGGGGTGATGCATGTGTATTACTTTAAGGGCCACCCTACCTTTCGCTCCACAATTCCAACATTGCTTGTTCTGAGAAGTCAGTTTTCAGGTCCCTATCCAGTAAAGCTTGCTGCTGACCTTTGACTCCTCATGATCTCTCCTCCTCATCTCTCTTACAAGGCTTTTGGGAGGATAAAATGGGGTCATCCTGGGTGAAGTGTCCTTAGTTCTTTGGAAGAAGACTGGACTACAAATGTACTGAGCATTTTCAATACACATGCCTCTTTACAAGGTAACATAAACCACTCCGCCCTAATGAACTTACTGTCAAAATTTTTGAAGACAATGAAAGAAAGAGAGGGAAAGGTAATAAACAGGAAAGAAAGGGGAGGAAATGTGAACAAGTCAGTAAGTCATATTTAGACTTCACTTCAGCTCTGGAGGACGGAATGATTAAGCCAAAAGCTTTAGGGGAAAAGTGGAGGTTTGAGAAGAGATTTGAAAGAGAGGAAAAGAAGTAGCACTATGTAGCAGGGGTGTTCCAAGGGTTTGCGTCAGCCGGTGCGGGAGGTCAGTGTGTCACCCCCATGGTGAACCTTCTCCCATGCAGTGGTTGGGGAAACGCATCATCACCCCACCCCCATGCCAGTGCCCCACGTCCCGCTTAATCAAAATTACACCTTTAAATTTACAATATTATATGCACAGCCTAATGTATGTTTGCAGCCTAAACAAGGGCATCACAAGGGTTTGTGTCACCCAGTATGAGAGCATTAACTTTATTTATTTTTATATACAACAGTATATGAGAGCACCGGCTCCTATGGATTAGGAACTGGTTGAAGACTAGGAAACAGCGAGTGGGAGTCAATGGACAATTTTCAAAATGGCGAGAGGTGAAAAGCGGTGTGCCCCAAGGATCGGTCTTGGGACCGGTGCTCATAAATGACCTGGAGTTGGGGATAAGCAGCGAGGTGGCCAAGTCTGCGGATGACACTAAACGTTTCTGGGTGGTGAAGACCAGCAGGGATTGTGAAGCGCTCCAGAAGGATCTCTCCAAACTGGGAGAATGGGCAGCAAAATGGCAGATGCACTTCAATGTAAGTAAGTGTAATGTGATGCATATTGGGGCAAGAAATCAAAACTTCACATACACGCTCATGGATTCTGAGCTGTCTGTGACGGATCAGGAGAGAGATCTTGGGGTGCTGATGGACAGGTCAATGAAAGTGTCGACCCAGTGTGCGGCGGCTGTGAAGAAGGGCAATTCCATGCTTGGGATCATTAAAAAAGGGATTGAGAATAAGACGGCCAATATTATTATGCCGTTGTACAAATCGATGGTAAGGCCGCATCTGGAGTATTGCGTCCAGTTCTAGTCGCCGCATCTCAAAAAGGATATAGTGGAACTGGAAAAGGTGCAGAGGAGAGCGACCAAAATGATTAGTGGGCTGGGACATCTCCCTTATGAGGGAGCGTTTCGGGCTCTTCAGTCTAGAAAAAAGGCGGTTGAGGGGGGACATGATTGAGACGTATAAAATTTTGTATGGGATGGTGAGAGTGGACAGAGAGAGGTTCTTTTCGCTGTCACACAACACTAGAACTAGGGGACATCCACTAAAATTGAGTGGAGGGAGTATTAAAACAGACAAAAGAAAATATTTCTTTACCCAGCGTGTAATTAATCTGTGGAACTCCTTGCCACAGGATGTGGTGATGGCACCTGGCCTGGATGCCTTTAAAAGGGGATTAGACAGATTTATGGAGGAAAAGTCCATCACAGCTTACAAGCCATGATGGGGATAAGCAACCTCCTGGTTGTAGGAGTAGGTTTTCTCTGTGCCAGGTGCAAGGGAGTGGCGACTGGACACAGGTATCTTGTTGTCTTGAGTGCCCCCTGAGGCATCTGGTGGGTCCAGTGTGTGATACAGGAAGCTGGACTAGATGGGCCTTTGGCCTGATCCAGCAGGGCTCTTCTTATGTTCTTATGTTCTTAGTACAGGTCACCCAACAAATCAGTAACCAACTCGGCTCTCTGAACAATCAGTCTCATTGATCTGTTTTGAGTTACAGAAATCCACTTTTTGTTACACAAAGAAGTTGTGTTTTCTGTTTCCGGTTATTTGGCCATAACGTTTGATAGAAATGCTTTGTTTCATTGCATTTGGCATGTGATTACACATCGAATGATATATAACATGATAATGTTATTCTTAAAGACAAAGGTTTTCACAATTTTGACCATTAGTTATGTCACCCAAGGGTGTCACATGGTGCGCTCCACCCCCACCCCACCCCCCTCATCAGCAGAGGGACGCTACTGCTGTGTAGATATTCCAGGAGGGAGTTTCAGGCATAAGGGTCCACAAGGGACAAGTAAAATACATCACTAATGGTTCTGGTGCTGATCACAAATTCCTTCTGCCATGGGTAGATCATATTTTGTTTCCAAAAGAGCAATACATGGATTTTTCTCCTAACTGTTTTCACATATTTTCTCCAACCCACATGTGAGGATTGCTAATCATATCTAGAGCTGAGAATGGCTTCCTTTAATTTCTTTTATTCCGCCCTGGGGCCTTTTTAACTGCATGTATTTTCTTCAGCCTCCAGAGAAAGATGAATCTTTACCTTTTTGATTTGTTTCTATTCGCCCCGAGAAAGGCTCTTTCAGATTTATTACTTCATCCTATTAATTAATGTAATTAATATATTTACTTCCATCCTGAGAAATGCATAAAGGCTTTTTAATTATACTGTGCTTCGTATATTTTTCAGTCTTGGGAGACACAGGCCTTATTTGAATAATGAAACTCCATCAATCTTCAAAGGACTGTCTTAGCATCCTTGACTGATGCTGTCAACACCTCAGAGCCCATAAGTGGGTTTGCAACCAAATCACACTGATGTCACCACTGTGTGTCAGAGCCTAGAGACCTGATCTGCATTCACTTTGGAGTCTGGATTAATCATATTTGCATGTAGGAGATGTCCCAGGAATTAATTAGGAAACCCAAGATATGTTCTGAGGGCACATGATGCAGCCATCAGGCTGCAGCTGAGCAACATAAGAACATAAGAAGAGCCCTGCTGGATCAGGCCAAAAGCCCATCTAGTCCAGCTTCCTGTGTCACACAGTGGCCCCACCAGATGCCTCAGGGAGCACACAAGACAAAAAGATACCTGTGTCCAGTCGCCACTCCCTTGCACCTGGCACAGAGAAAACCCACTTCTAAAACCTGGAGGTTGCTTATGGCTTCTAACCTGTGATGGTCTTTTCCTCCATGAATCTGTCCAAACCCCTTTTAAAGGCATCTAGGCCAGATGCCATCACCACATCCTGTGGCAAGGAGTTCCACAGATGAATTACACGCTGGGTAAAGAAATATTTTCTTTTGTCTGTTCTAACTCTCCCTCCACTCAATTTTAGTGCATGTCCCCTGGTTCTGGTGTTGTGCGAGAGGGAGAAGAATTTCCCTCTATCCACTCTCTCCATCCCATGCATAATTTTATAAGTCTCAATCATGTCCCCCCTCAGGCGCCTTTTTTCTAGGCTGAAAAGCCCCAGACACTGTAGCCTTTCCTCATAAGGGAGGTGCTCCAGCCCACGAATCATTCTGGTCGCTCTTTTCTGCACCTTTTCCAATTCAACTATATCCTTTTTGAGGTGTGGACCAGAACTGGACACAATACTCCAGATGTGGCCTTACCATCGATTTGTACAAAGGCAGAATGATATTGGCCGTTTTATTCTCAATCCCTTTTTTAATGATCCCGAGCATGGAATTGGTATTCTTCACAGCCGCCGCACACTGGGTCGACACTTTCATCGACCTGTCCACCAGCACCCCAAGATCTCTCTCTTGATCCGTCACAGACAACTCAGAACCCATTAGCGTATATGTGAAATTTTGGTTTCTTGCCCCAATGTGCATCACTTTGCACTTACTTACATTGAAGTGCATCTGCCATTTTGCTGCCCATTGTCCCAGTTTGGAGAGGTCCTTCTGGAGCTCTTCACAATCCCTGCTGGTCTTCACCACCCAGAAAAGTTTAGTGTCATCCGCAAACTTGGCCACCTCACTGCCTATCCCCGACTCCAGGTCATTTATGAATAAGTTGAAAAGCACCGGTCCCAAGACCGATCCTTGGGGCACACCGCTTTTCACTTCTCGCCATTGTGAAAATTGCCCATTGACTCCCACTCGCTGTTTCCTGGTCTTCAGCCAGTTCCTAATCCACAAGAGGACCTGCCCTCTTATTCCCTGACTGTGGAGTTTTCTCAGGAGCCTTTCATGAGGGACCGTGTCAAACGCCTTCTGAAAATCCAGATATATAATATCCACGGGTTCGCTCGCATCCACATGCCTGTTGACCTTTTCAAAAAATTCTAACAGGTTTGTGAGGCAAGACTTCCCCTTGCAGAAGCCATGCTGACTCTCCCTCAGCAGAGCTTGTTCTTCTATGTATTTTAAGATTTTATCCTTAATGAGACTTTCCACCATCTTCCCTGGAACAGATGTTAGGCTGACCGGCCTGTAGTTTCCCGGGTCCCCCCTCCTTCCTTTTTCAAAGATTGGCCTGACATTAGCTATCCTCCAATCCTCTGGCACAGTGGCCGTTTTAAGGGACAAGTTGCATATTTTGGTCAAGAGGTCAGCAACTTCATTCTTGAGTTCCTTCAGAACTCTTGGGTGGATGCCATCCGGGCCTGGTGATTTATTGATCTTTATTTTGTCAATTAAGTCTGAGACGTCTTCTCTTTTAACCTCTATTTGACTTAATTCTTTATTCAGGGGAGACCGTTCCGGCAGCGGTATTTGTCCGAGGTCTTCTGCCTTGAAGACAGATGCAAAGAACTCATTTAATTTCTCTGCAGTCTCCAAGTCCCCTTTTATCACCCCTTTCTCTCCCTCACCATCCAGTGGACCAACCGTTTCCTTGGCAGGTTTCCTGCTTCTAACATATTTGAAGAAGCTTTTATTATTCCCTTTTATGTTGCCTGCCATACGTTCCTCAAAGTCTTGCTTGGCCTCCCGTATCATCTTTTTACATTTCTTTTGCCACAGTTTGTGCTCCTGTTTATTTTCCTCACTAGGGCAAGACTTCCATTTACAGAAGGAAGCTTCCTTGCCTTTTATAGCCTCCTTAACTGTGCTTGTTAGCCATGCCGGCACCCTCCTGGACTTAGTTGAGCCCTTCCTCCTTTGTGGGATACACTCCCGCTGGGCCTCTATGACTGTTGTTTTAAACAGCAAGACTAGGTCCAGTCCATACCAGAGGGGTAGCCAGGCGCCCGTGGTACTGGGGCCGAAAAGCCCGCCGCCCCATTATGCAAATTAAGTAATTAATTTGCATAATGAGTTTCGGGTTTTTTTTAAAGTTTTTTTAAAAGGTTTTTAACACTAACGGGGCTTCTAAAAGGGCTTCTAAAAGGGTATGTGTGCTTTGCCAAACTTATCTGTAGTTCTAGGAACCTCCAGCGATGATCAGGGGCACAGATCGTCCCTCTGCAGCTCTGCTCCCGGTCGCGAACTCTGCAAATCGCCCAGGAGCGCACTGCAGAGTTAATGCATGTGCAGAGCGACGATGTTTCCAATCGTCGCTCTGTGCATGCGTTAACTCTGCAGCTCTGCTCCTGGGCGATTTGCAGAGTTCGCGACCGGGAGCAGAGCTGCAGAGTTAACGCATGCGCAGCGCGACGATTGGAAACATCGTCGCTCTGCGCATGCGTTAACTCTGCAGCGCGCTCCTGGGTTCTTTGCAGAGTTCGCGCCCGGGAGCAGAGGGACGATCTGCGCCCCTGAGAGTCCTAGAACTACAGATAAGTTTAGCAAAGCACACATACCCTTTTAGAAGCCTCGTTAGCGTTAAAAACCTTAAAAAAAACCTTTTTTAAAAAAACGAAAAAACAAAAGTTAAGGAGGCTCCCACCCCCCACGGAGCCTTTCCGCCCCAACGCCCTGGGGCCCACCGCACCACCGCCCCATATCAGACGACGCCACTGGTCCATACCTGTATGGGTGACAGTCTGGGAATCACATGTATACCACCTTGCGCTTCATGATAATGATGGAAGAAAGGCAGGATCTAAATGCAATTAGCAGCCCAATCCAATGGTGTCATTAGCAGTTGTGTCACCTGGTGCGGTAACTCATGGTGTCACCCCCATTAACGGTTCGGGTCCAGGATATCTGAGGGACCGCCTTCTCCCATACATTCCGGCCTGCTCTCTTAGGTCATCTGAGGGGGCTCTCCTGCGTGTGCCACCTCTATCGCAAGTTAGGGGAGTGGCAACACATGGGCAAGCCTTCTCTGCTGTGGCGCTACAACTGTGGAACTCCCTGCCAGGGGATCTGAGAACCACCCCCTCCCTCATGACTTTTCGGCGAGGGCTCAAAACATTTTTGTTTCATCTAGCGTTTGGGTGATGGGTCGTGATCTGCCTCCTGTGTCTCAAGATGCTCTGCCATGCTGCTTCTCAGTTCCAGACTGTCGCCCCCCCTAGTGGATGTTATTGTTTTTAAATTTGTTTATGTATTGTTATGTATTGTTTAAATTTATTTTATGTATTATTTTAAATTATGTATTTTAATCTTTGTTGTAAGCTGCCTTGGGCATTTGCCTTTCGGCATAGGAAAAGGCGGGATATAATTTTTTAAAATAAATAAATTAACTGTGTTTATTTTAATATATCACAGAACAGGTCACCCAACAAATCAGTAACCAACAAAAAACCAGTGGCCAACCTGACGAGATGCACACAACGGAATCCGAGTTGTAGCATTAGCTCTGGTACATAGAAATGAGAGCCGACTCATACTAACACCTTATTGGTTCCATGCCATGTCATAACACCACCTCATTGGCTCTTGGAACAATCAGCCTCACTGGTCAGTTTTGAGTTGAGAAAACCCTTCCGCAGCCTGGCGGGAGCTCACCTGCTCCAGCGGCGGCTCCACAAGGATCTGGCACCAGTAGGCCAACACAGGTCTTTCTGTCAGCGCCACAAGCCTCTGCACTGCTGCAACATGCCTTACGGCACATTTGCAACAGCGTGCGTGCTCGTTCCGCCAGCAGAGGCCAGCATAGGATTGAACATAAACATAAGAAGAGCCCTGCTGGATCAGGCCAAAGGCCCATCTAGTCCAGCTTCCTGTATCACACAGTGGCCCCACCAGATGCCTCAGGGAGCACACAGCCAACAAGATAACCTGTTTTCTGCTGCCACTCCCCTGCACCTGGCACAGAGAAAACCTACTTTTAAAACCAGGAGGTTGCTTATGGCTTGTAACCTATGATGGCCTTTTCCTCCATGAATCTGTCCAAACCCCCTTTAAAGGCATCTAGGCCAGGTGCCATCACCACATCCTGTGGCAAGGAGTTCCACAGATGAATTACATGCTGGGTAAAGAAATATTGAGCGAAATCCTGATGATAGGTCCGGCGCCGGAATGAGAGCTCCAGTGCCAGAAGCCATCACGAACGTGCTGTGAAGCATGTTCACGATGACTTGGGAATAAGGGAGGCTGGCGCAAGGCTGGCCTCCCTCACTCCAGTGCCGGATCTCCACGGGGACGGCTACGGAAGGTAAGCGCTCCATCGCCGACTGCATGGGCAGTCTGGCTGGGAGAGGGAGGGGGCCATTGCCCTAGCCAGCCCGGGAGGGGGATGGCATTGGCCATATCCCCGTCCCCGCCGGGCCAGCTACACCGTTACACGGCCTCCTCTACTTCCGCCAGCTATTTAGCCGGTGGAAATCCGAGGAGGCCGATAGGGCAGGCCTGGGTTTACACTTGGGAAAGGGGATGAGTGTCCCCTTCCCCAAGTAGACCTCCAGCCCGGCACGTGCCAGGCAGCCTGAGCACAGGATCCTTAGTCAGGATTGCGCTGCCCGTAAGTTGCCATTTGGCTACCTGTTGCCTGTACTATTTACCACTCGGTATTGACTTCCTCATTATGAAAATGATCAAGCTTTAGTAACCCAAGCTTATGAAATGTAGCTCATCCTACTTGCTTCCATCTTCTTTGCCTACTACACATAGTTCATCTTTTGTTTGATCTGCATATTGCAGCCTTAATGTTTGCATGTAAATTAACCAATTCATTTAATTAATTTGCTTTGCATATGCCTCAGGATGGCAGGAAAAAGCAGCATTGTTCTAAAGAAAGTTCTTTATAAGTGCCTTCATTACCGCTCCGGAGAAACGTAAGTCAGTTATTCTGTATAACATGGATTTTATGAATTTGAACTAAGATTGGTGCAATTTTCACTGCAGTGCCAATGGAAATGCCCTCATCTTAAATAATAAATACTTAATATACAGTTCCTTGTGCAGGTCATGAATGTAATTTGAATAAAATTTAGAACTTGCAGAGGACCGCTTCTTGGTGCTGAAACGATAATCACTATGAATGATATGTAATTTGTAACTGTAAGGACTTTTTATTCTTTTAATTTAAGCTAGATGCATAACCGGAATAATAAAATGAGCAGGAAGACTGATGAGCTGGTGTCATGAAACTTGGGATTCTGGTATGCTCCTTTGAAGTTCTCCTGATTAATACATTTATTTATTACATGCATTTACTTTGTTTATGGGGGGAAGAATGTTCTGCACTTAAAATGTTGCTAGCTTCTAAAAATAGGCAGAGTACCTAGTATATTCTCTACCCACCCATAATTGCCAGCAAGCCTCTGTCTAAATAAACTCTGTGTACTGGGAGGAAGGGTTCTTTCTTCTCCTCCTTAGAGAGGCGTGTTACAAAGAGCACAGGGCTGTTGCTCAAAACAGTCACCGTGTATTATTCCTCCTTCCCCTCCACACCGTTCAGTTCCACTCACCTGTGTGCTCATGTAATTACAATGATGTGTGTTTTCCTGCCCCCCCTCGCAACAGCTACCAATGTTGTGGAGCAGGAAGAGAAAACAGCATATCTTAGACCAGGTGGGACTATATATCTGAGCTGGCCCACCTAATATTGGCATTGTGCACCTCCCGATGCTCCTCTTTGTGAGCCTCTCCCTTTTTTCTCTACTACTCCTACTCCTACTATTACTACTACTCCCACCTCCCCCTTTTTTCTTTACTCCTCCTACTATTACTACTACTACTACTACTACTACTACTACTCTTCTGTGCATCTCTACCCTTTTCACTACTACTACCACCACCACCACCACCACCTTTCTAATTGTGTGTTTGGTGGTTCTTCACAACTGCCCCCTCACCTATGATCTAAATCAGCAGTTCTCAAACTGTGGGTCGCGACCCACCATTGGGAACTTTAGCTATTCCCTGCCCCCTTAAGGGGCCCTTAAGGGGCGGGAACAGCAGGGTGTCGTCGATCCAGGGGATCACCGCTGCCGCAAAATTGCCAGAAGCTGCCCCCCGCTGTACTTACCGGGACTTGGGGGAGCTTCGGAGAGGCCTGAGCGACCCTCTGCAGGCCTCCCCAATCTTCGGATCAGTGCAACATGGCGATCTTCGAGCGCTTCCAGTTTTCAAAAACTGGAAATACCTGAAGATCGGGGAGGCCTGCAGAGGGTCGCGCAGGCCTCCCCGAAGCTCCCCCAAGCCCCGGTAAATACAGCAGGGGTGGTTTGGGGGGCAGTTTCAGCGGTGGCAATCCCACGAATCGCCGCAGCTGCTGTCTCCACCCCCACAAACACTCAAAGTTCTCCCCGCCGTGCGGGGAGAACTTTGAGAACCACTGATCTAAATACTAGTTTAAAGATGTGTGAGAGGGGCACTTTGGATGAATCACTGCTCCACATGATTTTTCTCCACAGACGAAAGGGGATGCATGCCAGGAAGGCAAGTAGGACATTCACAATGTCACCAGGACATTCACAATGTCACCAGTGGCAATCTCCAGCACAGTGCCAAGTAAGACCATGTTGCCCTCTGGGAAGTTGGTTGCTTCTCACATCAAGACTACATGTACACTACATTCATGCCTTGGCTGCACATGGGGGTAGGATTTCCACTGCCACCAGAAACATAGGATAAAGGGTCATGTTCCCACCACTGAACACAGGTGGGGTCTGCTTGCCAACCAACAACCCTTACACTGAGTTCCCGGAGGAGGGAGAAGGATGGGGAGCATCTTGACTGACTTCTGTGCTCTACGTCTCTCCCTCTCTCATCCACACATCCCTATACAATCATACACCTTCAAGTCTTCTCAGGGTAGCATGCAAGACTGAGCAATCAGAGAAAGACATGAGAGAAAGAACATCAATTGCTCTATGGGCTAAAGCAACAGCCAGGTTAGTTTTAATCAAATCAAAGGAAAAGATTTATTGAGGATCGAAAAGGCACACATAAAAATTAGACAATCAGATTTTATGCTTGGGATCAAGAGGCAAGGTTCCAAAATAAAGTAAATATCATGTAGTAGATGTTGGGGCTCAAACAGTAGCATGCTAACCAACTCCTTAATTATATCTGAACATGAGTGAAGTTGAACTGTGGCATGGTGGATGCAAAATGGGGCTGCCATTACTGGTAGCAGCCCCCTATTTTTTGTATTTATTTTTGGTCATGCAAAAGCTTGTTTCAGCTATTACCAGACTGCAAAGGAGTGGTCTGCTAATATTTTGAGAATCTTAGACCAGATTGTTCAACTCCAGCATACCTTTGAAAGTTCAGCTGTTCCACCATGTCGTCTGACCCTGGATAATCTGCTGTTAGGTGCGGCACTTCCTGCAAATAGTTTAGACCCCAATGAAAAGTAAGTATGACAAGGTAATATTGACATTTTGAAAAACAAAACATTAAGACCAGGAGTTCTCAACCAGTGGTGTTTTCGGGAGTACGTTTTCGCTCCCGAGAGGCTCCTGCTTTTGGCCGCGACACTCTAGAAGGGCCCTCCCACCCGCCCAGAGCCTCCTGCCTGCGTTTTCTGGCCTAAGTAAGTGGCAATAATGTGTTCGCCAGTCACTTCCGGTGGTATGCAGCAGGAGAGTGGTGCCGGAGGTGGTACTCGGCCAGGAAGGGGTTGAGAACCCCTGATTAAGACCTTAAGACTCTGCCTTGAAGGATGTTGTACCTTTCTGCAAACCTAAATTCTGATCAAAATACAACATTTCAAAATGATGTGGCATCTCACTTTGGGCCATTTCCCATGTCATAGTTTTGTTTGGGTAGTCTTGTCCCAATAAATCAATGAATAAATGGTTGCGAGAACCAGATTCCTTACATGTGGATTGGGACGGAGAAATTTACTGGAGTAGCCATTCGCATGTTACATACTACAGACATCCTATCATGCAAGTACAAACAACTAATGACCCTAATTCACAGTTCATCTGAATAATTTGAAGTCTACAAAAACTCCAACATGGATGCTGTTTGCATTGTTTTACATGACAACATCTTTTTAATGTTGTTTAATTTAAAAAAGTAGCGAGGATACTCTAAAGTATCCTCGCTACTTTTTTTTTTTCCCCTGGGGAAATTTGGCCCACAAGACCTCCTCTGAGAAAGCGACTGAAGTCAAAGAGAAATTCATAATGAATGCTGATTAAAGGGTTTTATCAGTCCATTAAAGATGCTCATATAACAAGTTTATGAACATCTTTGATAAACATTTGGATTTGTTGTGCATGAATTGCTGTTGAATAGTCATTAAACTGTCCCTAAGTTTATTCATTATGAATGCTTATTAATTTCTCATGAATTATTATAAAAGTCAGGCTGCTCTGGCAAGCATGCAGATACAGAAAATAATCTTCCATAGTATGGTTCACTTGCTACGAAGATAAAATAATATCATAGTCTATGCTATTATTAATGTGAATTAACTAATTGAATTATATGATTAATTCATTAACATTATTTAGATCTAGATTAATTTGATCAGATGTAATCTGAACAGAAACATATGGGGGAGTCTGGAAATTGCAATTTTGTCTGTGTTGTAGCTGAATACAAGGAAACAAAACCATCACTCTACAAGGAAATGTTCCTTCAAGATATTATATAATTCTGATGTGGACACTCATTAGGAAGCCACACTCTACCTGGAGTTATCCTCTGGTTTCCATGTGCAAAAGAATGACCATTGAAATCTGTACAAGATGTTTGGTTGACTTAGGGCCCAATCCTATAAGGCACTTATGGCAGCAGAACTCCCAGTCCATTGGCATAAGTGCCACTGCGGCACTGTAAAAGGTTTGCTGCTGTCATGCACCTCGGGGCTGTGAGGGAAAATGGTTGGAGGCCCTGCATGTGTGGCAGTGACTCCTGGATGCTGCACTGGGGCAGGTAAGATGGTGGAGAGGGCCGCTTGTGGGCAGTTTAAGGTGGGGAGTGGGGAGTGCAAGGGTGGATCACGGCAGCAGTAGTGCATGCTGGATTCTATCCCCAGCCCAGACTCATCCCCAAGAGCCTCCTTGGACCTATGCTCTTAGGGTTCAACCATATCCCACACGGCATGCTATCCGGGGCGGGGGGGGGAGGATACCAGATGGCCCAGGAGAGGTAAATAAAACTTTTTCTTACTTTCCTCCCCATAGGCCACCTCACCTCCACTGGGTCTTCTTGGACATATGCTTATGTGTCACCAGTCTAGGGCAAATAGTACGATCCACCACTGTAAGCTTTGGATAGTATTGGACTGCCAGAAGCATTAGAAAGTATTCATTATGTCTTGTGTGGTACAATGCATTGTGCTAAAGCCTACTTTAAGGCTATTCATTCATTCTCCCAAATTCTATTCAGATTCAGCTACATTTTCCCATAATGAAACCATTCAGAAGGTATAGAAAAAGACTAAACCTATTTTCCAAAATGTCCTGATTCATGGGGCTTGGAAACCCATCACTATATGGACCATATTTAACACACCATAAATCCTCAACTGCAAATAATGTCATGAAGCCATTCCATGAAGTCCGAACACTAAACATAGTCTTTGGAGAGGTGGGTATGAAATGTTGATTTGGAACAAAGACAGACATTCTGAAGTATGGTGGAAGCAGAACACATGTTCACTGCATTTGGTTTCAGGGCAGAAAATCCACTTTGGTCACACTGAGAATGTCTGTCTGTCTTCACTCGTATTCTATTGGGATATAGAGAAGATTTTTCCTCAGTGCTGGTGCCATGTTACTGGGGGGCCTGAGGCCGAGCCCTGCACTGAGCCCGCTCCCTACGCCCCGATAGTGTGTCAGTATTTAGGGGTCAGCCTGGTCAGGTGGTCCTCTAGTGGATGTGTGGGCCTTTAGCCAGTGCCCAACCTGGCCGGTCACTCTCATGCATCCACACTTTCCAAAGCAGTTGTGTAAGGACAGAGCCCATGAGAGGGGGGAAAGGGGGTAAATTGTACTCAGGTCCAGGGTCAAAAAGGGGGCCCAGGAGCCAAAGGAGGCCCCCCAGAAATTTCCTGAGATCTCAGCTGGCCTCATGGAGAGTGAAAGACAGGCCAGGCCAACCAGGAGGCCAGGTCTACCAGGCGGGTAGACCTGTTTGCCACATTGGGAAGGCTGGGAGACCTGGGCTCCAGTCCAGAGACGTTTCCAGCTGTTGCTGCCCCCTGCCCCATTTACCCCCTCCGCCTTTGAGAAGGGGCCCAAAATAAACTTTGACTCCCTGATAAAATTCCTCTCAGAGGCCCTGTGTAAGGAAGTGGCCTCAAGCTTTCTGAAGACCTCTGAGAAAGAATTAATTGTATCTATTGGCTTTGCATCCAAAATAACCACTGAAATTTCTCAAAGGTTATCAGAGGTTGTTCTTAAATTTCATGTGCCTCAATTTATCTCTTGATCTAAATCTGGTAAAAGATAATGAAAAAAGTCATGAATCATTGCTAGTGCTTGATGGCCATTTAATAGTGTTTACTGGACTGTATCGTTGCTACACCTTATAAAATGGTCTTTTGAAATAATGTGCTACTTCTTGTATGCAAATAAGGAATTAGTACTTCCTTTAGCAATACTTTTTTATACTGATGCAGTCTTTAAATAATTGGGCGGAGGTTGCAGCTGGCTGTGTGAAGCGACTTTGAGGCAGCGTCTGTTAAATACATACTGTTTATAAAAGGGATAGCTGGCTGCTGGCCTATGGGCTAGACTGGACTCTGAAATCAATTTGCCCTTGTGGTCTTGGCAAATTTTAATTCAGATTTGGTAACTTTTGCTGTGTGCACACAGACCCTTTCTATATTTTGTGTACATTTTATGGCATTGCTATCTCATGCACACCTTCCGCCTCTTGCATTCTGCCAAGGTGCACCTTGAGCTGAAGTTTCAGGAAACACATCTATTCCTCATCTCAACTGCTCCACCACAATTCATGACTTCATACGAACTTAGTACATGTGGTCCTTGTATTACCTTAGTGCAGGGGTTCTCAACCTCCCGACCAGATGTACCACCTACAGCGGCCTGGACCTTCCCGCAGACCACTCAGTGCTGGCGAAAGAGCTTTTTCAAGCTTTTTTTTTTTCAACCTGCTGATCCATCTACTAGCATTTGCAGACTCACAGTCATGGTCTCCATGACAAACGCTGGAGCATCTCCATGTTGGCTGGAACCGTCGCATACCACTGGCCAACAGCCAAAGTAGCATCGCTTGAGAACCTGTGCCTTAGTGCATGTGTTGTACATCTGCAAAGCATTTTTGACAAGGTGATATAAGATGCTATACAAATGTTAATTATTTTTTTTGACTGTGCAGAGTGCTTCACTTCTATCATTTTGATGTACAGTAGTCCGTACACCAATCCCGTAAGGTCTGCACTATTATCTCTATAATCAGCTGGGGAGCTGAGTCTGAGAAGAGTTGTGTAAGACCACCTAGTGAGGTCATGGCAGAGGCAAGATTTAAAGTAGGAAAATCCTAATTTGTAGGTCAGTCTTTCAGCCAGTACACAATGCCAGCTCTCGATAGTAGTGACACCAACTATGATAGATGGTGTCCCACCAACCTAAATGTCTGGAAAGGGAATGGGAATTACTCCAGTCCCCTCTTAGTTTCTGGAGAACAGAGTGACCTCTGAATTACAGATGAATTATCCTGATTGATATCATGCATTTTTAGGGTGTGCAAAGCACTTCCATTTACATTATCATGGCAATCCTTATGATGGCCTGGTAAAGTGGACTAATCCTATACACACTTACTTGGGAGAAAGTCCCATTGAAATCAATGGAACTTCCATCTGAGTAGACACAGCATTGTGGAGAAATATTGTTATCTCCGTATTACAGGAGTACGGTTGAGGCTGAGATAATACACTGGGTCCCCGAGTTATGGATGTCTGAGTTACAGATGGCCATGTTGGCGCTTCTGCACTTCTCGGCTCAGTGCTTTCGACTTCTGTATGTTCCAACTTCAGGACAAACCTCTGGAATGGAACCAGTACATAACTTGGGGACTTACAGCCCAATCCTAACTAACCTCCCCCAACAATGCAGCCATGCCAATGGAGCGTGCCCTGCATCCTGGGGGGGGGGAGTCAAAGAGGCCTCTTCAAAGTAATGGTGCCCAAATGGGTCTCCCCAGAACTGTGTCAGGCATTTAGGTGGCACAGACCCTAGGAGAATACAGGAGAGGAAATAGGGAAGGAACAGGGATAGGATCCTGGTGCACACTGGTGCTACCAGGATCCACCCCCTTCCTCCCCAGTCTACCTCCCATCTGCCCCCCCCCTGCCAGGAACTCCCCCAATCTTCCCCTTGCCTGCCCTATTCTGCCCCCCACCCATCGTATGTCTCCCATGACAGCTTACCTACCTCAATGCAGACATGCTGATGCCATTTGTGGCGACGACCCTGAAATGGCTGCCAGTGTCACATTGTTGGCGCAGGACAGAGGAAACCAATCGCGAAAGCAGAGGCTTTCCTCAGGGCAAGGGGGAAAGTTCCCTTACCCCAAGGAGACTGCTGCAACTGCCCCCCACCCACCCTAGGATGCAGTGCATGTTCCATTGGTGTGCTTGCATCAGCAGGGGGGAGTGAGGTAAGATTGGGCTGTTATATATGTATGCCGTAAGTATGCTGATTGCCATGGTTCCTTCTGCATAGCATGAGCATCTGCAATAATTTGTGATGACTCTTAGACTGCATAAATACTGAGCTGAAAGGAATATGTCTTTCTTTAACGTTTGAGCTAAACATCCATTAGTGTTAATGTGAGTTATACATGCACACAGAGGAAATGATATAACCCAAAGCTACTTCATTTATGAAATCAGGATCTCATCTTATTATCTAATTACGTGTCTTTTCAGAAATGATAATTGCACTTTGGTAAATGAGAAGATAGCTGATAACGAAGAACATGGATTAAATGTTGCTGCCTGATAATCCTGTGCTGGTGGTCACGTTTTTGAGTGCAAAAGCATTTTTAAAAGAAAACCAAACTATTTCAGTCTATGGATACAATGTTCGTAAAATGTGTGGCTGGACTCAGGAGAAAGAAGGGCAATTAAAAGTCAATTATCCACTTATTTTAGACTGTCAGGACTGAAGTCTTCACTAGGTAGGTCCTGAACCTAGAACCCCAAGGGACTATGGCTTGTGATGGATCACATGCTTAACCTCCAGAAGGTCCCATATTCAATCCATGGCATTTCCAGCTAAGAAATGGACTTTCAGACAGGACTTCAGAGAAAGTCCTGTCTGAAAACCTGGACAGCTACTACCAGTCAGTGTTGACAATACTGACCTGGATGGACCAACTGGCTCATTTGTATGAGGTAGCTTCATACATTCCTAAGATATAAAAGTGGAGAGCCTGCACAGTAGTACCCAACTTAGCTAATGAATGGATGACAAAGGAGAACCTATTTATTTATTTATTTATTTATTTATTTATTTACAATATTTTTATCCCGCCTTTCTCCCCGGAGGGACCCAAGGCGGCTTACAACAAAAAAGAAAATAAAGTACAAAAAAATACAATAGAAAAATAATTATGTTTTAAAACATTAAAAAACAATTGACAATGAATAAAAATAATATCTAAAATTGATTAAAAAGATTACTACAATTAAAACAAGAGCATAAAAACAGCAGCACTTCACCTGTACCAGCAGGATGTTAAAAGAGGCAAGAGCTCAGAAGGCTTCTTTGAACAAGAAGGTTTTTAGGCCTTGCCGGAAAGTGTCCAAGGAGGGAGCAGTTCGTAAATCAAAAGGGAGGGAATTCCATAAGGTTGGTGCCACTACTGAGAAGGCCCTATTTCTGGCAGCCGCCCCTCGCACCTCCCTGGGCGACGGTACCCGCAAGAGGGCCTTCTCCGATGACCTAAGGAGACGGACCGGACTATATAGAAGTAGGCGGTCTCTCAAATATCCTGGCCCCAAGCCGTATAGGGCTTTAAAGGTCAAAACCAGCACTTTGAATTGGGCCCTGAAACGAATCGGCAGCCAGTGCAGCCGTCGGAGTAGCGGCCCAACGGAATCAAACCGCCTACCTCCAGTGACTACACGGGCCGCCGCATTCTGCACTAATTGTAGTTTCCGAACTGTCTTCAAGGGCAGCCCCACGTAGAGCACATTACAATAATCTAATCGCGATGTCACCATGGCATGGATCACGGTGGTCAGGTCTGCACGATCCAAGTACGGTCGCAGCTGGCACACCGGTCGAAGCTGGGCAAAGGCCCCCCTGGCCACAGCCGCCACCTGGGAATCCAGAAGCAGCTGAGGATCCAGGCGGACCCCCAATCTGCGTACCTGCTCCTTCAGAGGGAGTGCAACCCCATTCAGAGCAGGGCGATACTCCAGTACCTGCATCGTGGATTTCCGGACGGAAGAGTCTTAAAACCAATAGGCCAGGTGATACTCCTTGACCCCTAAGAAGGTTTGAAATCAGGCATGTTTGTCAGGCATTCAACTAGGAGATTCTGGTCTTACTGTTCCTTTTGCTGGCAGTTGACCACCTTCATCCCATTTTGCTTCTGCTTGATAGGAACAGGAACTGGGTCTGATAGCAGCCAGTCTAGATTGAAGAGCTCTCTCTCTCTCTCTGTCAACACAGTTACAAATGGCATACAACCTTACATATTACTCCATTCTCTTCCCCCCTGCTCCCATGGCATGTTGTGCCATCATCATATTCCATTTTTTCCCTACACTTGTTCCCCATCATTAGCTGCCAATGGCTAGTGAAAAGAACTGTAAGAAGATTTCTACTAACAGCCCGATCCTGCACAACTTTGGAGCAGTGGAGCACACGCTCCACCACTCCAAAGCATCGCAAACATGCCGTAAAGCACATTTGCGATGACTCAGGAGTAAGGGCTGCCGGCGCGGAGGCCAGCAGCCCTCACACCCCCAGCCGACCATCCCTGCGCCTGATGATACAGGTAAGCCCTGCACCAACTGGTGCAGGGGTGGGGGAAGGGAACGGGGCAGACAGGGGAGCCAGGACATAGCCATTGACTGGCCTGAGCTGAAAGAGGGCGGGGAAATCGGCGGCAATTTCCGCCGATATCCTAGGCCCATTCCCGGGCCTGGCCGGCCTTACACCCCACCTCAGATGTACGTTGGCCTTCATAGCTGGTGTACATCTGAGGAGGCCCATAGGGCCTCGGCTGGCTTGCACCCAAGGAAGGGGACAAACGTTCCCTTCTCCAGAGGTGCTCCCGGGCTGCCCCAGGGCAGCTCAGGAATGGGATAGGATGCAGGCCGGCTGCGCATCTTTACGCAGGATTGCACCGTAAATGTATCAGGGGCAAAGGAGGGGATTCAGGACTATTGCCTTGGGGAGGGGGCAATAGCTGTGCATTTACCACAACATCCAGCTTGGTCCTCAGTCAGGGATCATGGTTTCCAACACTTCTGTTCCACAGAAGCTTATAACTGCGCTTGAGATTTTTGTATCCCACTGCTGGACCCTTTGTTATCTACTTCAGAGCATCTACTGATTGGAATAAATAAACACATATGCTGGAAACTACCCAGGGGGAGATGCCAGAGAAAGGTTAAACACTCTAGTACCTGCACAATTCCTTCGTGTTCTTTCCTATAGCCCAGACTAATGTACTTGGTGTCATTCATCGCAGCGTTCCAAGAGATGAGAGTATATTTGCATTCACACTGTTTGTTTCTTCAACCTATTTATTGGATAGTTTAGCCTCAAGTTGTTTTTAATTAGTTGATAAGGGAAGCAATGACTCTAAACTCCATGAACATTTTATTACTGTGTGTTTGAGTATTAATTGATGCCAATTCATCTGCCCCAAAGCTCTCTACTGCTGTGGGGAAGAATGGATTTATTATTGTTTGCTCTATATTTATCAGTGCAATCTTAACATCAAAATATTAGTAAACAAATAAAAAAGGTCTTTTGAATATGAATTTGCACCATCTTTTATTCACTGCTTGAAAAAATAGGCCCTGGATGCTATCTTGTATATTTAGCACCCAGCAACTGAATTTAATTAAGATCCCTAGATTCAATCTGCATTGTGCCTTTAAAAAAAAAAAAAAAGACTTGTTATGTTTGTGTGTTTCTTGGCCTCTACTCATCAGAGCTCATTTGTTACATGAACCATAATCCAAAACTTCCACAAGTAGAAGACAGGACACAAGAGCAGCTACTGGCTGCTGTTGTCCAGTGTCACATGCCTCTGATTTTCTCTCCCCACCCCAGCAACGCTCAATGGCTGAATGTGCTACACAGTCTTAGGATGCAGGTATGGGGCCAACACAGTAGTGGTACCACTCTGCCTGGCTACTTCACCAGGCTACTTCTCATGCTATTTTTTCAGATAGTATCTGGATTTGTATCTACTTGAAAACATGAGTCTTTTTCCTTATTGAAAACATGATATCGTTTCATTTTTTTTTTAAAAAAATAGCTATTAATATATACTGTATTACATAACATTTAATTTTTGCTGGCCCAAAATTATCCCTGGCCAGCGGGGTACAGCAGTGCTGACGCAGCTTCTGCTCTATCCTGCAGGATGGCCAGGGACCATGATGAGACAGAGACATAGGTAAACAAAATTCTTGCTTACCTATTCCACCATGCCATGGTCTCCAATAGGTCTGCTCAGATCTGCACCAGCTCTTTGGCTGGCACAAGTCCAAGTGGACCCAAGGGGGCATGGCAAGACTGGGCTGGGAGCATAGGATATCAACAGTGCCATAGGATAACAGCTGCCAATAATCATCCCCTGTCCTCCCCAACATGCCTCCTAGCAGCCCTGATCCCCACCCTGATCCTCCCCCTCCCCACCCACAGCCCACCCCCTGCACCAACTCACCTCCTCTAGTAGTGACTGGGTGCTCTGGTGGCACACATGCAAGGTTGCCACCCTTTTGTGCTGGTGGCCCCACTGTGCACATTGTCACTGCAGCTGCAGCCCAGTTCCGCTGATGGCATGCCGTCAGCGGAACATGCCCATTGGATTGGGCTGTATGTTGTGTTCCAGATTGCGCCGGAATTGTCATTATTGCCCCATGTGTCACGTTACTGATTGATTTCAGCAGAATTCCAATACAGTATTTTTTTTCCTGATGATGGGAGGATTTAGCCACGTACTCAACTCATGCACTGAACTCATGAATTTTAAAAGTACTTAACTATGATCTTGGATTATGGTGATTTTATATGATTTATTTTAAAATACTGTATATATCTTAGAAATGTGGGGATCATATGTTGTAGAACATCTATTGTGCTGTTTTATAAGGCAATAATCCACTCCTGTGCAAAAAAAAAAAAAAAGAATACATGACTAAGCATTCATATTTTATCCTGATTATTGAGGGATTATTACCTTATGGAATCTCATAACTAAGATGTAAGTGCTATGCATTATGCATACATTTTGCATTTGAGGAATAGGCAAGCACCCAGAGATTACAAATCTGTAAATCGACATCAGTTCCCCCCAAAGCAAACAGGACACACTTGGAACCCCCTTCAGGTGCCAAGAAGAGCTTTTTAAATGTCAAAGAAAAAAAGTCAAGGGAAGAGTAAAAGCAAAAAGAACTACCATTGCTGCTCCACCTTTCAAAAAGTTTTGAAAACAACAACAAATCTTGACACCTCAAACTCACACACTGCCAAGTTTATGGTCCCCTTTTGTCATCCCCCCACCTCAAAATAAAAGAAGTTCAAATGTTAGAACTTTTGCTCAGCCCTAGGTGACCGATGTTGCCAGTGGAGTTTCTGTCTTTTTAACTTTTGAATGACTGGTGCCCATCATGTCACAAAAACCCACTACTGAAACACCCTACAGCAGAGATTCTCAACCAGTGGTACTAGTACCACCACTGGTACTTTGGCAGACTGCTGGTGGTACTCAGACCACCGGAACCCAGCTCTGATGCAGCACTTTCGGCAGAGCATTTTTGCTTCCAAGAGGCTCCTGCATTTGGCCTAGCCTCTCGGGAATGCTGAGGCCCTCCCACTCACCCAGAGCCTCCTACCTGTGCTTTCTGGCCTCTGAAAACCAGAAAGTAACTGGCAATTATGTCATTGCCAATCACTTCCTGTGGTACGCAGCAGGACAGTGGCGCCAGAGGTGATACTCAGCTGCAAAAAGGTTGAGAACTCCTGCCCTACAGCTTCAAAAGTGATTTGCCATGTGGCATGAAGGAGATGCTGTTTGAGAAACATGTCCAAATCACTGGACACATGGCCTGGTTTTTTTTGGATCTAAGCCTATATAACCAGTCCAGTCCTCTTTCATTCTCACATTTGTCAGTAAAGCATACACAGATGATTGCCTGGTCAACTAGCTACTTCACTCCTGGTCACCTGGCTCTGCCACCACTAGCTAGGTGCTACCTTGCCAATGAAAAAAATCACAGAAGTCCCAACTATCTGCTCCTTTAACTCTGAAATTATTATTTTCCTTGCAGTTGATACCATCAGCACCACTGTGAGAATTATACTGGCTCCACTTGAAGTGTAGCAATGAAGAATCCCATTAAAGACAACAGCATGCATTCAGAGGCGAAACTAGGGCGGAGCAAGCGGAGCACCGGCTCCGGGCGCCATCTCCCGAAGGGCGCCCCGCTCGGCCCCGCCCGCGAGTCGGACTCGGACTCGAGTCAGACTCGGAGAGTCCGACTCGGAGACTCGAGTCTCCGAGACTCGAATCTCCGAGTCCAACTCGAGTCTCACTCGGAGACTCGAGTCTCCGAGACTCGAATCTCCGAGTCCAACTCGAGTCTCCGGCCCCCGAGTCCCACTCGGAGACTCGAGTCTCCGAGACTCAAATCTCCGAGTCCAACTCGAGTCTCCGGCCCCCTCAATCAGGAGAGCCGGCTCGGGGACGTCTTCCCCGGCCGGCTGCCCGGGGCCTTCTGAAGGCCCGCGCGAGAACGGTATTTATACCGTTCGTTTTGCGCATGCTCAGACTGTTACTGAGGGGAAAAGGCTGCCCTTTTTCCCTCAGTAACAGTCTGAGCATGCGCAAAAAGAACGGTATAAATACCGTTCTCGCGCGGGCCTTCAGAAGGCCCCGGGCAGCCGGCCGGGGAAGACGTCCCCAGCCAGCTCTCCTGATTGAGGGGGGGTCGCCCCCTCCTGGAGAGCGCCGCCGCCCCCTCCCGGAGCATGACACCCACCCCCTCCGGAGCGCGCCGCGGCCTGTCGGCCACGGCGATATTGAATTATAGGGGTGCCAACCCCCCCCGTTGCTCCGGGCGCCAACGGGGGTAGCGACGCCTCTGCATGCATTCTCAACAAATCTTAGACTACGCTTTTCAGTTTTTCATTATTAAAAAATGCCCCCTCCCCCCTAAAAGCTACTGAGAAGGGACATCAAAGCATAGCAAACATTGAGTTGTACAATGAATACCAGACAGTGAACAATTCCAGACAGCTGCAAAAACAGCATTACTTTTAGCTGACCTTGTGCAAATGTTATTTTCTATTTAGAAGCAGTTTGCTTTGCAATCCTATTATGCTATACTCATTATATGGGTTCCCCCCCCCCTAAGAATATGATGAGTTCAGGAAAGAAATGAAACAATGTTCCTGGGCATGTGAATTACATGAGTGGGGAGGCTCAGCAATTTTGATAGGCATTATCAAAAAGTGTTCTTGGTGGTTTTTTTTTTTTTCCTTTTCATTTACTAGCTCTAAGGAGTTAATGATTTGCTGTGGCACTGAGAAATGACAGGATACCTTATGCAGAAAAGGCTGTAGATATTAATTTTTGGGTTGTTAAACATGAAGATAACATTGCGGAAGACACCCTCAATTCCTTATTTTATATAATTACAACTACCAGACTGGTCATGCATAGAGAGCATTATGCATACAGGCAGCCCGATCCTGTCTAAGATGAGGCAGCTGGCCAAAATGGCTGGCTGTGCGGCCTGCGCCAGCACAGCCGGGGCTCTCCTCAGCGGAAGGGGACATTCGTCCCCTTCCCCTGGTGTAAGCCCTGGAGGTCCCAATGAGCCTCCTCGGATGTGCGCCAGCTCTTCAGCTGGCGCACATCTGGGGAAGATGTGTAAGGCTGGCCCGGGAAGGGGCAGCGGCGTTTGTACGGTAGGGGCCCTACTGTAAGTCACGCCCCGTCCTAGTACCATGGTAACGAACCGGAGCAAGGAGGCCCCGCCCCCTCACCGGCGGAGCCATTCTGTGCTGCGAAGGCGAATGGGCAGGAGACTCCCTGCTCATCACCTTTGCAGAGCGGAATGGCTCCGCAGGTGAGGGGCGGAGCCTCCTCGCTCCAGTTTGTTATCATGGTACTAGAACGGGGCGCAACTTATGGTAGGGCCCCTACCATAGAAACGCCACTGGGAAGGGGATGGGGATACTGGCACAGTTACTTACCAGTCCAGTGACTCTGCTTTCTGCAATACTCAATGTAGAACTGCATATTCTTAGAAACTTGGCAAAAAACAGCAGAACCTTGTTAACTCCCCTGCCCTGAACCATTAGTACCACGACATCATGACGGTGAGGTCTTGCTTTGGCCACTAGTAACCAATGATGCGGACCAACATACTGTGTGATGATGACACTGGTTAATTTGTCCGTCCCTTCTGAGTAATGGCTGGTGTGTTGCAATCTGTGGGTGCCTGGGGGGAGAAAACAGGGTGCTATTTTGTTGTTCTACTATATGCAGGGTGCTTCTATATGCAGAGTTGTATTCATTATGAAGAGGGGTGTAAAGATGATGATAATAACTTTTTAATGTTTTGAGCAGGTTTGTCTCTTGTAGGTGGCTTCTTGGCTATGTCTTGCGGCACAATCCTATGGCCAGCCTACACCAGCGCAGCGACTGTCGCAAACATACTGTAAAGCATGTTGTGGTACCCACAGAGGAAGCGGGTGCTGGCGGGAAGGCATTCAGGAGCATCGTGGGCTGGAGCAGGTAAGGTTTGCTCCATGCGGCATGGGGACTGGGGTGTGTTGGGGTGAGGGGAGGGTGGAGTTGGGGTGGAGTGGGCCCAGGAGGAGGCGGGATCGGCAACACTGGTGCATGTCAAATGCTATGTCCCCTCCCAGGTCTTTTTTGCCTGCAGGGGGCTTCTCGGATCTGTGCCAGCCATGAGGCTCACGCAGATCCGAGTAGCCCCATTGTGGAGGATTGGGCTCTACTTGGGGTAAGGGGATGAATGTCCCCTTACCCCGAGAAGGCCTCCAGTGTGCTTCTCCCCAGCGCTGGATACAGCTTGGGCCATGCGACCCCACAGATCCAGCGCTGGTTAGGATCGGGCTGTTGGTCCTGGATTAATTCCAATTCGTTTTAATATAAAATGCAAAAAAAAAAGTTTTTAAAAAGCAAGGTCCAAAGACCCATCTAGTAATTTGTGAACATCCAAGTCAAGGTTAAATTGTAACGAACCAAACAAAACAACAACAACAGAATTTGCAAATTATGCATTGTTATTATATTCTTGTTGTTTATGCCAATAAAGGGTATGGTATGGTATATTCTTTTTATGTAATTTGAAGCAATGGGTGGGGAGGGAGTCCTTTAACGTTGTCCTTTTAACCACTGAGAGCTAAAACAATATTGTTGAAATAAACATTGAAACAGTAGTTCTGAATGTCATGGACAGGCAAGGAAAGTCAGCACAACTGTGTTAATTAAACCATTATGGCCATTTTTTGTAAGAGATAAATCTATGAATGAGTCAGCAGTGCTGTTTAATTACCTTTGACCATTTATGCCTACCTAGGAAGAGTTAGATCCTTATCCACTTAGATCTCTAGCAAAGGACATCTAACTTTTTTTTGTGCCTCCACAACTACATTCTAGACATTTGAGCAGTCTAAGCATAATTGCACTTTGAAGAACCCAAGCAAGGGTGACAAATGTTCTGCTCCCTTCTTAATGATGTTCCCAAACTTTTTCGACCTGCGGCTCCCTTGACCATTGGCGATGGCTCCCCATTACATGATGTTGATGCCTGCCAATTGGCATTGAACTGTATTCAGTGACACTCCTCAGCTCCCCTGACTGGTTTCTGCAGCTCCCCTGGGAGCCGCACCTCCCAGTTTGGGAACTACTGGTTAAAGGTATAGACCAAGGTTGGCCAAACTTGCTTAATGTAAGAGCCACATTCGATAAAACTTCAGATGTTTGAGAGCCGCAATATTTAAGAAGCATTTAACTTCTTAAATAGATATACTCACCATGAACATTACACTTACATTTTAATCCAGTGGACTCCCAGTTTATATCTGGTAAATAAGTATAATGTTTGAAAATGTCTCATTTCCCTTTTATATTTATTGTGATGCAAAAAAGGAGCTCAGCCAACATATTTCCGAGAGCCGCACATTATACTTCAAAGAGCCACAGGTGACTCAGGGGTCACAGTTTGGCCACCCCTGGTATAGACACTTCGTTTCCCTTTGTATAGATGGTATGCCTAGTTAAAGTAGTTGATTAACCAGCTTGTTAATTCAAGTAAGGCTACAATCCTATCCACACTTACCTGGTAGTAAGTCCTATTGACTATAATGGGACTGACTTCTGAGTAGATATGCATAGGATTGGGCTCTCAATCAATGAAAAATGCATGCATTAGTTTCTGCAGAAAAAGCAAGAGTTTGTGTCAAGTGACTCACCTCTCCCCTGTTGTCTTTGGAAGGAACAAAGATAGCATTTTTGGCTGGCAGTGTGTGTTTGCAGAGAGACAGGGAGAGGAAGAGGCCAGAATGGAAGCCAAGGGAAAGAGCCAGCTTAGGGCCAAAACATGGTGTTCGTCAGCTGAAGTGCATGCCCAGCTGATGATCAGAAAGGCACTTAAGCTCCTGAGCACCTTTCTGAGCATCAGTGAAGTGCAGGCATGCTCTTCAACCAACAAACTCTCCGCAGCATGCCCCACCCATCACTGCTGACGAGCACAAAGGCACTCAGCTCCCGAGCGCCTTTCCAATTGTCAACAGGAGCATGGGGGATGCACTTCAGTTGGTTGCGAACGCCAGATCTGTTCACGGCTGCTGAAGCAGGTAAGGAGGAGTTGTGGAGGGGTGAAACATGGCAGGGAGGGATGGGGCATGGAGGCTGCGGAGGGGGTGGATGGTGCATACTGGATCCTATCCCCTCATTTTTCAGCCTCCCCACCCCCTTTTGTCTCCTCGGACTTGGATCTCTGAGGAGACCCACTGTGGACAGGGAGCTTACAGAGGGGTAAGGGGATTTAATCCCATTCCCCTCTGAACCCTCCCATCCCCCACTTCAGCATGGCTGCATCAGTGGGGTTGGAAAGGATAGGATTGGGCTCCAAGTAGGTGTTCATTTCTTTAGGGTTCTAATACATCAGCATATTCTGGCAAGGTGTTCATTCACACTTTTTTTTTACAGGTGGAGAGATAATGCAATATTCTCTACATGGTGAGGATCTGTAAAGGCAATAGAGCTGTAAGTAATAACAAACCAACAACAATATCACCAACATTGCCTCTTGAGCACACAATCACTTCATTGTCCAAACAGATTTATGGGGTTTTGAAGCAGAACAAACTCCTCTCCCCCCCCCCCCCAGCAACAGAGAGATCATGGTGAAATGAGTGTACACATGAAGAGCAATGACCTTTTTGTAAGACAGATAAGTCTCCGTACCATTTTGTAAGACAGATAAGCAATGCTGTTACTTGCCTTGGACCATTTATGCCTACCTAGTTCAAATTAGATCTTTATTCCCTGAAACTCCTAGCAAAGGTCAACTCACGTCTCCACACTAAAAAAGGGCCGGGGCCATGAACTGATGTAACAACCTTGCTGATGTTAAGCAGGACTGGGCATGCTCAGTACCTGAATGGAGGTCCCACCGCACCGGTAACCCACATGCACCACCCCAAGCATTACAGGGGAAAGCAGACTATACCCATAATTAAAACATACAGATAGTCTCCATCTTACAGACATGCTGACATATGGACAGCCATGTCAGTGCTTTCATGCAGGCGCAATCTGTCTGGCCTTGTTTTTTCACATAAGCACAATAGCGCAATTCTCACTTACATCTGTTCTGACTTCGGGACAAACCTCTGGAATGGAACTAAGATGTACGCTGGAGACTACCTGTAAATACCACCTTTAACTCTCAGCCAAAAAAAAAAATCCCAAGTACGAATGTGTGAACCATCCCCAGAGCAATTTTAGCCGTTTTTCCTCAATATGCTTTGGATGTTTTGCCTGAGGAAGAACCTCCAAATTTGCTTCATGTTTCACTTTAATCAAAGTCTGCTGATGACCTAGGGGTACAGCTTTATTGGGACTCTTTGGACATCCTCCAAAATCGCGCAGGTGTTTTGCCTGTAAATCCAAAACTCACTTCGAAGTTCACTTTGAGTAACATTTTAGAGGCAAATCTAGAGGCAAAAAAGGCCATAATGTAGAGTTTGGTCTGTAAGAAAGACACTCAAATCCCAGCGGCACCATCATCCCTCTTGGTGCTTTGGGTTGTGTTTTTATTGCTCATGGAGTGCAGTCTGCTCTTCTTATTCCCTCTTTCAGTGTAAAGAGAGAGCTGCATACAGTGATACATCTTAAATATGGAAAACAGCAGGCTCCATTGGTTCCAAAAAATGAAGCTCACTGATGTTTCAAGCTGAAAACAGAAGGTCTATTGTGTAACTGATAACTTAGGGAACTATCACATTTCTCCTGCAGGTAAAATGTATGCACAATTTGGCTAAAAAAAAATATCCATACTCTCCTCAAATAAACGGTATTTGAAAATAATAAAAAGGCTCTTGCTGTTGTTTCTAACCCTCATATAATTCTGGATTCTCTTAGTTTTATAGCCCCAGACTTAAAAAAAAGAAAAGATAACTTCCACTTGAGACTTGAAAAGGAGTACAGAGACAATATTGTAAATATCCCCATTTGTAAATACTCAAATATTTGCTCAGCAGGCCATCTTCACAATTTCCATTGAACGTGCTCAAAGTCATGCAGCTAAAACTCTCAGCTAATCCTCTGAAGAATGACCAGGTTAGTGATTGTGTAAACCTGGTGTAAGGCTGGGAAAGGTAGCTCTGTGGGGGTGTACCTGCTTAGTGGGGGTTTTCTTTGTTTTATGGCTTCCCGGTTTAACTTTTACACATGAGATTAGTGAAGTTGCAGTCCTTGTTCCTGAGAGATAATTTAGCAACAAAGAAGCATATCCTCTCAGGATTAGGAGGCCTATTTTCAGGGATGTGAATCAAGTCTCTGACTCCAAGTCTTGAGTCAAGTCCCGAGTCTTTGCCTCCAAGTTCTGAGTCTTTGGTTTTGAGTTTCGAGTCCCTATCTATTTAATGGGGGAAACGGGTTTAAACCTGAATACAATCTGACTTGTCGTAAAAGGCTCCAAGTCTCGAGATGAGTCTTTCGAGTCTTTTACAATCACCGAGTCAAGTCTGAGTCAAGTCATTGATGTGACTTGAGTCTGACTCAAGTCTGAGTCAATAGATTCGTCTACATCATTGCCTATTTTAATACCTGATATTACAATAATGTAATGTTGCTTGTTTTGAGTTGGCATGCACCATCAAATAGACTTGCTTCAATTGTTGCAGGATTGTAGGGATTCTCTCCCTTTTTCTACTTTCTTGGGCCATTTGGTGTAATGATACATGTGGACTTTGTTTCTCTAAATAGAGATTCTGGAAGAGATTGCCACCAGAAATGGATTATCTTCCTAAATGGTGACCTGCAGGGAGTCAGGTTTCATCTGAATTGGTTCAAGAGCTGAGAGTTCAGGCACAGCTCTATTTTGTACTGCTGATTCTAATTGGTAGAGAAAGTGTAAGCCAAGGAGTACCGAGAATCATTGCTTTCATAAAGCTAAATATGGATCGTTTGCAAAAAATAAAATAAAAAATACCCCAAACAACCCCTCCAAAAAATAACAAAAGCAAAAACCAGAAACTTACCTCTAAATCTCTAATACCTGTAATCCCTAATCAGAAAAAAATGATTTAAACTGCCCATCAAGAATGATTTTGTAAACACACCCTAAGAGATACATGCACCTATTAAAACATAACGTTTTCCTTTCCAAAAGCGCCTTTGGAAGCCTGTGTTTACTTTTGCCTCTACATTTTCCATATGTATTATGCTTTGTTCTTTAAACTTTTTTCCTGGTGTTTCACTGATGTAGGCAAGACTTTCCATTAGCCTTTCCCTTTTATGACAGCCATGTTAAAAATTATCTGTCTACCTGCCCCCAAAGGACAGCTGTTGAACAAGATCAAAACTTCCTCTTTTTTTTTTTTTTGTTGCGGCATATGTTAGCTTTACTGGATAAAGCTACACACTCTGCCCACAAGTAAGCCCTGACACCCTAGGACATCAAGCAAATTCTATTGCCGCAAATTATGGTCTCTCTCCTATTAGATGATTTCCCTGCTTGTCAGGAATTGTACTTGTCACTGTGCTAAGATGCAGTTTATAATGAAAGTGATAATGTACCATATGGCATTTGCTGTAGGACGGCGGGAACACATTCAGCTACTCACAGGCTATTAATCAAATCCTGGCACACAGTTCTCTAGAACGACGCAATCTCACTCCTGTGTTCTGTGGTAGAAAAATCACTCGTTGAAAATTCCTTCAAGGATCTTTGAGTTCGTTATTGTACAGTTCCACTGAAGCAACAACATATTGTCACAAACTAAGCTTGGCTTTCCTAAAGCTGATCTGTTGAAAATGCAAACAATTTATGCCCGTGATGACCACAATGTCTTGTGTCCGGGGGGGCCGGACGTACTGGTTGCAGGGAGCAGCCTTCCCAGGAAGCTCAGGGTCATGTGCATGCCAGGAGGCGCTGGGAAGGCTTCAGCTGGGCAGGGTGAGGAGAGTCCTGTCCACCTGCTCATGATGCAAGTATCTTCAGGAGCCTCCCCACCCCATGGCAAGTACCTACAGGAGCCTTCCCGCCCCCTGGAAGAGGAGATATAGAACCCAGAGGGTGACTGGGTATTGGGTTGAACCAGGAAGGGGAGGAAGGGCCAGCCAAGACCAGAAGAATATAAGTAGTGGGTCAAGAATAAGAAAGGGCTGGTTGAGGGCTGGAGACTGCATCCAAGAGAGACTCCAGAGCCCTGGGAGGCTGGAGAAGGTCTGGAGGAGGAAGACGAAGATGATGACGACAACAACAAGCCCTCTCTTTGCTCTGCGGCCCAGGGGAAGAAGAGAGGAGACAAGCCTGGAGGGTGTGGCCCAGGAAGCCCTATGGAGATGGCTGAACCCGGGCTGGTGCAGACCCCAGAGGCAGGTAGGTGCCCAACACACGCACACGCACACGCACACTTACACACACCATTCAGGGGCCCTGACATCATGGTTCAATACATTTTTACAATCCTCAACTTCATTAGGTCTACTCATTTGCATTTAAAATGCCATATTCTTTTTTTCTTGCTAGTGATTCTTAGTTTCCATTATGCCCACCATTTACAACCCAATCCTATCTGGTTGCTAGGTCAGTGTAGGTTAACTCTGCTGGCCCAGGACCACTGCAAAAACTGCCATAAACTGTCTAATGAAGATTGTGTCCTAAACTGCCTAATGAAAATGGCAGCCCAAGCTGCCATTTGCCCCAGGAGAGAAGAGGCTATTGGCACCTACAGCAGCTTCTCTCCCAAGACAAATAGCAGTTTTGGGGAGTGCCATTTTAGCAGGATCACAGCACAGGGGTAAGAGGCTAAAGAATCCTCCACCACATAGCCACAGTTCTGATACCAGCACCCCCTACTGGCAGCTGCTACTTACAGAGAAAAAATAAATCAGTACACAGCGCCAAACTACTATGGAATGAGCACAGCCTCCGTTAGACGTGTTTAATGTAAATATGTAGTGCGGTCCTTTTATAACTAGAACATATTTTTATTTTATTTACAAATGAAATTGGGCAAACCCGTTCCCCCCCCCCATATATATTACAATTTGATAGGACTACCAGGCACTAGCAGGACTAGTTGTAGCCCAGCTCGGGGGACTAGTTGTGGCCCAACCTCCTCTTGGCCATCATCCCTGTTATGAAGTTTAAGGCATGGTTGGTGTTGTGTGGCATTCAGGTAACTTTCTAGAAGTGCATTGGGTGAGATGTGGGGTAGATGGCTCTGACTCCATGCTCCTGGCAACAGACCCTCACAATGATTCAAGGTGAGGCAAGGAAGCAGTTCCCCCTAGGTAACTATTTTGAGTTCTTCAATTACAGTTTTGCTTAAGCTCTTCCAATGTCCTTCTCTGCCTGGGGATCAACTCCACAATAACTTCACTATGCTCCAAGTTGAGAGAGTATCCCTCTTTGCTGCAAAGCCCTGAGGAAAAGCAGCCTTGGCTAGTTGGTTCCTCTGCCTGTCTCCCTTCTGTCCCAGAGCTTTGTCTCCATGCCACTTCCTTTTTAGAGCCTGCTCTTGGCTGCTCTTCCCTGCTCTTCAAACTGCCCCCTGCTGTCATTTGTGTGTGGCTCTACTAACTGGGTGTCGTGATCGCTGCCTCCCTTAATCTGAGCATAGCACCTAGTCCAGAACCTATTCTGTTTTCATTCTTCACGCACAGCAAGTCCTCGTATCTTTTTGTTGGCTCTTGATGCAAGGTAAATAGGGTTTAGACCAGGAGTTCTCAACCTTTTGGCAGCAGTGTGCCTCCACCGGGATCCCTTGGCATACCACCGGAATTCCTCGGCATACCACTGGAAGTGACAGGCGATGACGTCATCTCCCATCACTTGCAGGTATTGGACACAGACAGACTGTGCTCAGGAGCGGAAGTTTCCAATGCCGCGGAGCTTGGGAAAATACTGGTAACAGGCTTGGGGCAGGCGGAAGAGGCATTTTCAGCACATGAAATTTGCACACTTCATCTCCGCTCACCGGCCAAGCCTCTTGCCAGTGCTTTCCCAAGCTCTGTGGTGTCCCAAACCTCAACTCCTGAGCGTCGGAGGGGGGGTTGGGGGGTTAACTGGCTGCGTACCACCAGATGTACCCAGAAGTACCACTGGTGGTACGTGTACCACCGGTTGAGAACCCCTGGTTTAGACAATTCCCACATACATTTTATAAGAGATTAGCAGCAGTAGAGCTTCTTATGCCCAGGATCTCATATGTAATGAGATTTTCTTGTCTGCAGCAATTTTTACTGTGCTATTTTTTCCATTCAAGAAATTATACAATTGAGGAATGATCTCATGTAGCATATGAAGAGGAAGGAATACCTCCCTTCCTAGAAACTATTAATTCTGGTGGCTAATACTTGGGTTTCTTAACAAGCTTTATGCCTCATTGTCTGTTGTATTATCTTTCCTCTGTCTCACAGCTCATTTAACCATATTTACCTGGAGTGTCTGTATGACCCACATCTAATGGCCCACTTCATTACAAATGGCCACCTTCGGGATTGTCTCTAATGACCCCATTTGCTTAAAAAGTTTCTAAATGCTCTACTATACTATTGGCTCATGGGCAAATGAAGACCTGATTGCTTTTCTTTTCCTTTTTTGAAATCTGTGTTGGCAGGGTGCAATTCTGAGTAGGGGAGAGTTTGCTTTTCCTTGCCAGTCTTTTTCCATGAAAATCCCACTCCTGATGTATTTATCCCTTGAAGTTCCAGATGTGTGTTAATTTGTTGTTCAGTCGTTAAGTTGAAAGCATCTATTCTTCGGCGCTCAGCCTTCCTTATGGTCCAACTCTCGCAACCATACATTGCTACTGGGAAAACCATCGCCCTGACTATACGAACTTTTGTTGGCATGGTGATATCTCTGCTTTTTATTATGCTATCTAAATTTGCCATAGTTTTCCTTCCAAGGAGTAAGCGTCTTTTAATTTCATGGCTGCTGTCTCCGTCTGCAGTGATCTTGGAACCCAAAAAAGTAAAATCTATTACTGCTTCCATTTCTGCCCCTTCTATTGGCCAGGAATTGATGGGACCAGGTGCCATGCTCTTAGTTTTATTAATGTTGAGTTTCAAGCCAACTTTTGCACTCTCCTCTTTCACTCTCATCAAGAGGCTCTTTAGTTCTTCTTCACTTTCTGCCATTAGGGTGGTATTATTGTTAAAAATTGGGTGACAATTTCTGGCTGAAAAGCAAGATGAAAGTATTTCCATACAAAATAATACTTCCCTCACATAGAAACCACTGGAGATGGAATAAAAAGAGGCACTATTTTGAAAATCCACAAGAAAATACCAGTCACTTATTTTCTAGTATACTGTATATACAGTGACACGTGGGTTTCTGAGAAGGAAGGATCAACACTACTTGTTGGTATTTCTCTGTCATGCTTACTAAATTTTTATTTACCTCTATCTGCCTTTCAGTCTGAGGATGCCCAAGGTAACTTGCAGCAGGTTGTAAGCTAGGATTCCCAACTCTCACTGAAATGAATGGGACTTGTTAATGCACAATTGTATGCACACTTTCTTGGGAGTAAACACCATTGAACACAGTGGAACGTATTCTAAGTAAACAATCATAGGCTTGTGCTGTCAGTCTCCTAACCTTGTTTCATTGACTTAATTGGTATTAATTAGTCATGGCTAACCTTCTTAGGATATATCCCATACAAAAAACAAAAAAAAGACAGCTGTAAGTATAGCTATTTAAAATAGCAATTGCCAATGTATTTGCATTCATGTAATTGAGCATAACATACCGGTAATAATTTTATATGAAAAAGAAAAACATAGTTAAATACAGAAGCCAAGCAGATCAATTCTAGCATATGACAGTTCAGATGCTCATGTTTACCAGGCCTCAAAAGACAAGAAACTGGAGGACTAGGTGAGCATTCCTCATGAGGGATTCCATAATTTAGATGCTGCAATGGAAAAGAACTCAACAGCTGCATTTCTGACAGTTAGGGGGAATGCAGAGCAAAGCCTCAGATGTTCATCTGAGCACCTGGGCAGCTTCCTATGGGTGGAGGTGATCCTTCAGCTACCCAGGCCCCAGCAATGCCCAGAGCAACACCAGCAATCATAACAGTGTCTAACTGAATTATCAATCAAAATTTGAAGAACCAAGCATAAGCCAAAAAGCTATTGAAAGAGTTGGATGCCCACATGAAGAGGTGGGTCCCTCGGCATCCCAACAGTGATGCCCACCCACCAGGCCTAGACAGGAAGGGAGTGTTGGAAAAACACCTGTGGGGGAGGGGCGAGCAGGCTTGTAAGAGTTAACATCACTCAAGACTCATGCCCAACTCAGCCCAACTACCATGGAGCCCCAGACTCAACTGCTACCTGGTTCCAAATATGGACATAGGTTCCAGTTGGAAATATATAAAAGGAGAGCTATGCAGCTGCTCGGGGCTGACACCTTCTGCAGCAGAGGGAGGTATAAACAAGAGGCTCTCACTCTGAGTGCTAGCCTCCTGGGTCAGCACCACCAGACCTTTAGATACTGGGATCAGTGGCTTCAGGCTCTCAGCCCGTTAGCCCCCTTAGCTTTCTGCATTACCTTCCTTTTTCATCTGTTATTAGAGAATAATAAAATCCTTGTTGTGTTTGAGAAAACAGTGTCTGTCTATGTTTCTTCTGGAGCTTGCAATCAAGCCAGGGGCATCAACAGAAAGAGCCCAGTACACGAATCCATCAAAGGTGGGCTCCTTAGCCCAAATTTGACTAACAGGTGTAATCTCATCTGTTTGAATTCCTGCTTTCATGGCCTCATGGGATGCTGAAAAAGGTGAGAAGTTTTAAAAGGCAAGATTGATCTCTGAGCAGGTATGTGTACAGTAAAGATCTCTTTGAAGATGGATCTGGAGCAGAAAAAGAAAAATTACCCGGGAGGGGGGAACCAATGAGCTTGCATCAGTCCTGAAAGGTTTTGTAGAATTCCTACACTAACATCCCTGTAGTGAAAATCGCAGAAGAATGGCGAGGAGTTAGTGATGTTATCAGTGGTCCTCTGTTTTGACAGATCTGGGAAGGAAGGGGTTAAAGGACCTGGAGTTTGACAGGACTGGGATATAAAGGGTTAACATGCAAGACTGCCGTGGGTGGAAGCACAGCTGATGGTATTTGGGCGTGGCTACACACCTGTGGACAATCAGAAGGACTTTTGATACAGTGATTACCAGCCAACAGCTGCAAGCCCTTAGTCCTAATTAGGTCTAGGATGGAAGGATAAAAAACACATCTGCAGCTTGAAATCACCTTGCGGGGGGGGGGGATGCTGACCAAGCTGCTAAGCTGTCAGACCTGACTTCGTCTTGCTGAAGGGACCTGCTGCTGGACTGCCAGACGACGACTTTGCTCGGACGGGGAACCTCTGCTGGACTGACTACTCACCTGATGACTGATATTGGGGAAAACTCTGCCCAATTGGCTGTTGGAGAGACTTTTCCTGATTAAACTTCTGCTGCACGACGTGTTGCCAAACTGGAGAAAAGGCACCAAAGAAAACTTCTGCAGCTGTGAAATAACGAGCTGGGATTTTCCATGGAAATTGACCCTATTTAGATAATTACTGCCTGGGAAGGGCTACTGGACATTGTTTATTGCTTGGAAAGGGGAACTAATTGTTGCCTTTGAAGTCCAGTGGTTTCTTTATGCACACAATTGCAACTGAAAGAGGAAAAGCGTGCTAACTGTTAGCCCAAAGTGGACTTTTGAAAGTGAATATAGTGGCTCAGAAGAGACTAGAACAAAACAATCCCCTTTTGGAAATACAGTCTCCATAACAGGCATGTTCGTAATAGAAACAGTCAATTGCGAAATGGAATACTGGATACAGAAACAAGCAAACGGGAAAACAGAGAAAATGGCATACTGTATTTGCTTTCTGATCCATCTGAAGTGATAGGTGGGACACAACTGAAATCACCCACATCTTGTTGTCTTGTGTGCTCCCTAAGGCATAGACTAATGTCTCTAAGAACATAAGAAGAGCCCTGCTGGATCAGGCCAAAGGCCCATCTAGTCCAGCTTCCTGTATCACACAGCGGCCCCACCAGATGCCTCAGGGAGCTCACAGCCAACAAGATAAACTGTTTCCTGCTGCCACTCCCCTGCACCTGGCACAGAGAAAACCTACTTCTAAAACCAGGAGGTTGCTTATGGCTTGTAACCTGTGATGGCCTTTTCCTCCATGAATCTGTCCAAACCCCTTTTAAAGGCCTCTAGGCCAGGTGCCATCACCACATCCCGTGGCAAGGAGTTCCACAGGTGAATTACACGCTGGGTAAAGAAATATTTTCTTTTGTCGGTTCTAACTCTCCCTCCACTCAATTTTAGTGCACATCCCCTGGTTCTGGTGTTGTGCGAGAGGGAGAAGAAATTTCCCTCTATCCACTCTCTCCATCCCATGCACAATTTTATATGTCTCAATCATATCCCCCCTCAGGCACCTTTTTTCTAGACTGAAAAGCCCCAGACGCTGTAGCCTTTCCTCATAAGGGAGGTGCTCCAGCCCACGAATCATTCTGGTCGCTCTTTTCTTGCATCTTTTCCAGTTCAACTACATCCTTTTTGAGATGTGGTGACCAGAACTGGACGCAATACTCCAGATGCGGCATTACCATCGATTTGTACAAGGGCAAAATGATATTGGCTGTTTTCTTCTCAATCCGTTTTTTAATGATCCCGAGCATGGAATTGCCCTTCTTCACAGCCGCCACACACTGGGTCGACACTTTCATCGACCTGTCCACCAGCACCCCAAGATCTCTCTCCTGATCCGTCACAGACAGCTCAGAACCCATTAGCGTATATGTGAAATTTTGGTTTCTTGACCCAGTGTGCATCACTTTGCACTTACTTACATTGAGGCGCATCTGCCATTTTGCTGCCCATTCTCCCAGTTTGGAGAGATCCTTCTGGAGCTCTTCACAATCCCTGCTGGTCTTCACCACCCGGAAAAGTTTATTGTCATCCGCAAACTTGGCCACCTCGCTGCTTATCCCCAACTCCAGGTCATTTATGAATAAGTTGAAAAGCACCGGTCCCAAGACCGATCCTTGGGGCACACCGCTTTTCACCTCTCGCCATTGTGAAAATTGCCCATTGACTCCCACTCGCTGTTTCCTGGTCTTCAACCAGTTCCTAATCCACAAGAGGACCTGCCCTCTTATTCCCTGACTGTGGAGTTTTCTCAGGAGCCTTTCATGAGGGACCGTGTCAAACGCCTTCTGAAAATCCAGATATCGTTTCGATTCGTAACCTTTATTGTCATAATACAAATACAAACACACAAAACAACAAGTGCTAAACCCAGCACAACACGCAATGTAAAACCAGAAGCCATCTCCTTGTCGCTGTGCCAGTTAGCTAAAGGCTACACTTCCGTCGGGCAACCATCAACTTTAAAAAAGCAACAACCCTAGATAAAACCTCCACATCAGTGACAGTTAAAAGAAAACATAGCATACTTTGCTCAGACAATTTTCCCAGACCTCCCAAAATCGGGTCTAGATAGAATGAACGGAGGTCATCATAAAAAGGGCATGATATAATCATATGCAACACAGTTTCAATTCTTCCTGGGTCACACTGGCAACATCCAGATATATAATGTCCACGGGTTCGCCTGTTGACCTTTTCAAAATAATCTAAAAGGTTTGTGAGGCAAGATTTCCCCCTGCAGAAGCCATGCTGACTCTCCGTCAGCAAAGCTTGTTCCTTTATGTATTTTAAGATTTTATCCTTAATGAGACTTTCCACCATCTTCTCTGAAACAGATGTTAGGCTGACCAGCCTACAGTTTCCCGGGTCCCCCCCCTCCTTCCTTTTTTAAAAGATTTCCGTGACATTAGCTATCCTCCAATCCTCTGGCACAGTGGCCGTTTTAAGGGACAAGTTGCATATTTTGGTCAAGAGGTCAGCAACTTCATTCTTGAGTTCCTTCAGAACTCTTGGGTGGATGCCATCCGGGCCTGGTGATTTATTATCTTTATTTTGTCAATTAAGTCTCAGACGTCTTCTCTTTTAACCTCTATTTGACTTAATTCTTTAGTCAGGGGAGGCCGTTCAGGCAGCGGTATTTGCCCCGAGGTCTTCTGCCTTGAAGACAGATGCAAAGAACTCATTTAATTTCTCTGCAGTCTCCAAGTCCCCTTTTATCACCCCTTTCTCTCCCTCACCATCCAGCGGACCAACCATTTCCCTTGCAGGTTTCCTGCTTCTAACATATTTGAAGAAGCTTTTGTTATTCCCTTTTATGTTGCCTGCCATACATTCCTCAAAGTCTTGCTTGGACTCCTGTATCATCTTTTTACATTTCTTTTGCCACATTTTGTGCTCCTGTTTATTGTCCTCATTAGGGCAAGACTTCCATTTACGGAAGGAAGCTTCCTTGCCTTTTATAGCCTCTTTATCTGTGCTTGTTAGCCATGCCGGCACCCTCCTGGACTTAGTCGAGCCCTTCCTCCTTTGTGGGATACACTCCCGCTGGGGCTCTATTACTGTAGCTTTAAACAGCCTCCATGCACTCTGGCACGATTGGACTCTTTTTACCTTCCCTTTCAGCTTTTTTTTAACTAGTCTCCTCATTTTGGGGAAGTCTGCCCTTCGGAAGTCAAGGGTTTTTGTGTCAGATTTGCTAGGCACTCTCCCCCCGACATGCATGGCAAAACAGATCGCAGCATGGTCACTGTTCCCCAACGGTTCGGTAACATTTACCTCCCTGACCAGATCTTGAGTGCCACACAATATCAAATCCAGAGTCACCTGTCCTGTGGTTGGCTCCGTGACAAGCTGCTCTAAGGCACAGTCATTTAGCATATCCAGAAATCCAGTCTCTCTTTCATGACCAGAGCATGAGTTGACCCAGTCGATGTGAGGATAATTGAAGTCCCCCAACCCTGTCTCTCATTGACACCTCCCTGATTTGCTTCCTCATTTCAAGATCTCCTTCAGGTTTTTGATCTGGAGGACGGTAGCATGCCCCTACTATTACATCACTTTTTGAGCCTAGTAATCTAACCCACAGTGATTCTACGGAGGAGTCAGAGCCCCCCTCCAGCTCTACTCTGGTGGATTCTACCCCCTCTTTGACATAGATGGCCACCCCACCTCCAACACGCCCCTCTCTGTCCCTCCTATAGAGTTTATATCCTGGAATTTCAGTATCCCACTGGTTCTCCGCATTCCACCAGGTTTCTGTTATACCTACTATGTCAATGTTTTCCCTAGCCACCAAACATTCCAGTTCTCCCATCTTTGCCCGTAGACTTCGGGCATTTGCATAAAAGCACTTATATACCTGGTCCCCCAAGAAGGGCTGCATGTTTGCACCTTTATTCCTGCAGCCTTCTGTCCTGCTAGACTGGCTGTCATGTCCCATCACGCTACCACTCCCAATTTTTACTCTGCTATTATTTGACTGTTCCCCATCCTCTGCACCCTCATTCCCTAGGGATGAGGAGTCCCGAACCGGATGCCCCTCGGCTCCCGTCGGCTTTCCCCCAGGAGTCAGTTTAAAAGCTGCTCTGCCACCTTCTTAATGTTACGCGACAGCAGTCTGGTTCCGTTTTGGTTCAAGTGAAGCCCGTCCCTTTTGTACAGGCCCGGCTTGTCCCAAAACGTTCCCCAGTGCCTAACAAACCTAAACCCCTCCTCCTGACACCAGTGTCTCATCCACGCATTGAGACCCCTGAGCTCCGCCTGCCTAGCTGGCCCTGCACGTGGAACAGGTAGCACTTCTGAGAACGCTACCTTTGGGGTCCTGGATTTGAGCTTCCTACCTAGCAAATTTGGCCAACAGGACCGCCCGGCTACATTTCCCCATGTCATTGGTGCCAACATGCACTACAACCGCTACCTCCTCCCCAGCACTCTCTACCAGCCTATCTAGATGAGAGGTGATGTCCGCAACCTTCGCACCAGGCAGGCAAGTCACCATGCAGTCCTCACATCCGTCACAGACCCCCTCTCTATGTTCCTGATTATAAAGTCACCCACGACAAGAAGCCCCCTTTCCCCCTCCCCTTAGGAGTGTCCATAGTGCGACTGGATACGGGCCCATCACCTGAAGAAGGGGTCCCCACTGGGGAATTGTTTCCTTCTTTTCCAGAGCGACGTCCTCCAGCCCTGAGACTCCCTTCCCTGACAGCTGAGGAGCTGGCCAACTGAGGGTGGGACGATGCCTCCACGTCCCTAGAAGTCTCACCCTGGTCCCTCTCTGCCTGTCTCTAGCACCATGCTTCAACCTGTGCCTCTGCTGTTGGCCTAGAATCATAGAATGATGCAAGAATGATTTGAAGGGATTGTGGTCATCTAGTCCAACCCCCTAAGTGCTTAGTGATGGGTAACTAGTATTAAAACATCCCTGGCAGGTGGCCATTCAACCTCTGCTTAAATGAGGGACAGCCCACAACTACTTGAGGCAGATTGTTCCAATGTGTCTAGACTCTAGAGCACAGGCTAATGTTACTTTAAAAACATGTTCTGGGCATGACATCAACAGGGGGGAGTATACTAGTTCCTCTCCTCCACCATCCCTTTTGTGGCTTGTTGCATTTTCATTCTGCTCTCCCAAGTGTTCAGAATATTACTCACAGTAGATAGTGGAGTACATATTTCATATAAGTCCAGAAAATCCTATTGGTTTTGTATTCTCTGCCTTGAATATCTGTGGTGTGTGAGGTGAGTATTTTCAAATATACATACACACTAATGTATACACAGTAATATATGCAATCAAAGAGAGCAAGAAAATAGTTTTAAAAGGATTAAAAAGCAATGGACTTAGAGGACAGAAGTCTTGAGTTGAATCCCATGATGCACATTCGAAAAGGATCAACTGAGTTGCCCTAGATTCCTCTTTGTACATTATCATAATTTGAACAAGGGCGATCTCTTGAAAGGCTATTTGTGCAAAATCATGACTAATTTCTGCCAAATGTTCCCATCAAGTGATAGCAGAGTTCCTATTTGATTAAAATATCTCAAGAGGTCCCCTGCCTGTCAGAGATAACAAATTAAAATTGTCAGTTAAGAGAGAGTCATCAGTTACAGAACTTCTAGTCCTGTGATTTGAAAAGTCACAGCGGCAATTTCCCCTAAGACCGACATCATTATCTATATAAGACTAGAATTAATGAAAGCCTGGGGGACTGCACTGGTAAGGCAAAGCAAAGGAATTTGACTTAAAAAAAAAAAACCCATAGACTGATCCAGAGAAAATCTTCAGGGGAGTGGAATGGGGTGCAGAAATTTCTCTACCCCTCTCTCTCACTCACAATACTCTCTCTCACACACACACCCTAGGAAAAAGGGCACACAGAGATGGGTGAGCGCAGCAGCTGCATGTATTGCCTGCACATCCCCAAATAAAACAGGTGACAAGGTGGTGTGGGGTCAAATGGGCCACAGTTTATTAAATCACCAAACCTTGGGCTCAGGATTACCGTATTGTCCCGAGTATAAGACACACCTGATTATAAGACGCACCCTTAAAGTTTGGTGCTATTAAAAAATTTTTAATTAAATCACTGGCATTAAATTGCAACAGCCTGATTATAAGACACACCCCTAGTTTAAAAACTTAAATCAGGAGAAAAAAAGTGAGTCTTATACTCAGACCAATACGGTGTATCTGAAATAACACATTTTTTTTTAAATTAACTGCTTAACAATCCTACTTTTATGCATTGACATGCATAGGTACCCCAGGCCCTCCATCAAGGTCTGGTTTGGAGACCCTGTGTGTGATGTTGCCACTTGCCCCCACTCTACCCGCTAGCTTTTGGCATCCCCCTGCCTGCTTACCTGTAAGCTGGCTGAGGCAGCAACAGGAAAGATGGAATGAGGTGGCGGACAGGATGTGATGAATGGGCAGTAGGTGAACCTCCCCCCCCCCCATGTTTTCTGACCAGTAGTAGGGTTGATCTGGCATTGGCCGCATGTATCCTCAGGGGTACATGGGCTCTCAACCAGTGCCAGACCCGGCCAACCCTAGATGCTGCCAGTGGGGGGAAAGGTAGAGAGTACTTAATTCAAATCCACAAGACCCTTGAGAGTCTTCATTTTCATCCAAATTTTGGCCAACTGAAATCTTCTTAAAATATGTAGCTGAAGCTAACTCACAAAAGGTATGGAGCCTGGATCTTCGTCTGTCCCTCTATAATTTGGGCACTGGTAAGAAATTGCAAAGTGAATATTGATTCGTCAGCTATTAATTTCTGCAATATTCCATGTTTAAAAGCTTATTCAATTAATTTTGTTAAAACTCTGCATCACCCCAGGTAATATGTAAAAAGGAAAAAAAAAAACGCAGAGAGGAAGGCCTGTCATCTTACTCTATTTCTTCTCCTACAAACCTGTGCAACAAATGGCAACAGCGATCAAAATAACCCAGTTGCACTCTTCGATTAGTTAACCTTCACTCCCTTGCCATCTGTCTTGCTTGTTAACTGAAACCCAAGTGGTGGGGTGTGTGAAAATCTTAATGTAATTGATGCAACAGGGACATTAGAGTACTTTTTTGATTGCAAGTGTAGAGCCCCATTGCCATTTCACCGTGAGGGCAATACGTGGGCTACATATCATTATGATGGTTTCTTTGTTTTGCACTGTATGGTAAATATTATAGAATGGCCTTAACCAGCAAAGACAAAAATGATTGCAAGGAAGAGAAAAATAGAGCAATGGCTTGATGCTTGGGAATAGCCCAACAGCAACAATGGGCAGGATGCAGGCAAAGTATTTAATTGCATTCATGATCAAGGGAAGAGAGTTACCCATTGTTCATGTTCTTCAGTCTGTCAATTGAAATCAATTGGAATTACCATAGGTGTGCCTAATTTTGGCTAGATTATGCCCTGTTCTTGAATTTCAGGTTGATGGGTGAATTCACACTACAGTGTGAACAAACACTCAGTGATTGCAGCATCAAGTGCCCATAGTGAAAATTCTATGCATAGGTTCTCTGCATTTTTCACTGCATTCTTTTCTACTGGACAGCAGGCTCCTATGCTATACAAACTACTTTTGTAGAACCCTGCAATATCAACAATGGGTTGTCAGAATTGGGGGGAGGGGGAAGGAGAAGAGGGCAGAAACTAAGTAAAGTTCACAGCCTACTTGAGTGTGGAACTAGTTATGAACATATGAAGCTTCCTCATATGGAGACAGGTTAATGGTCCAAGTAGCCATGTACGGTCTATTCTAGTGTTATTCAACTAGTAAAGGTAAAGGTATCCCCTGACAATTAAGTCCAGTCGTGTCCGACTCTAGGGTGTGGTGCTCATCTCCATTTCAAAGCCGAAGAGCCAGCGTTGTCCGAAGACACCTCCATGGTCATGTGGCCGGCATGACTCTCCTTGCCGCAGCACGTAGCAGGAACACAGAGCGCTGTTTACCTTCCCGCAAGCGGTACCTATTTATCTACTCGCATTGACATGCTTTCGAACTGCTAGGTTGGCAGGAGCTGGCCAAGCAACGAGCGCTCACCCCGTCGCGGGAATCGAACTGCTGACCTTTCGATCAACAGCATATGGTTCAGCAGTAGCAGGTAGTATTTGGCTTTGTGGGTTATTCTACATGTGTGTGAAGCGTGGCCGCTGCCACAAAGACCAAATGACACTCCTTTTCTTGGCCCAATCCAGTCATGTAGACTTGAGTCTATTGACTTGGACGAGAGTCGGACTCAAGTCGCATCAATGACTTGACTCGGACTTGATTTGGTGATTGTAGAAGACAATCAGAAGACTCAACGCGAGACTTGGAGCTGGTTATGACAAGTTGAATTTTATTCAGGTTTAAACCCGTTTTCCCCATTAAATAGATGGGGACTTGCAACTCACAACCAAAGACGCGGGACTTGGGAGCAAAGACTTGGGACTTGACTTGAGACTTGAACCCAGAGACTTGATCCACATCCCTGGTAAGGGGATCCTGGGAGCCAGGATGGTATAGTGGTTTGGGAGTTGGACTTAGACCTGGAAGATCCAGGTTCAAATCCCTGCTCAGCCACGAAGCTTCCTGGGTGACCTTGGGCCAGTCACTATCTCTCAGCCCCACCTACCTCACAGGGTTGTTGTGAGGACAAAAGGAGGGGAGGAAATATGTACACCACTCTGAGCTCCTTGGAGGAAGGGCGGTATAAAAATGTGAAAATAAATAAATAAATAAATAAATCATAGAACGAAAGCTTTCATGGCCAGCTACTAGAATACAAGACACAGGTTTTATGGGTGAAGTAGCCATGTAATTAAATATAAATACAACCGACGTTTCGTCTTATTTCCTAAGACATTATCTAGGTCTAAACAGCTTGGCTGTTGGGATGGTACTGAAAACCAACTGACAGAAACGGAACTTAAAGGGAAACACAGGCAGAGCTTAACATAGATCTTAAAGGAACATCAGACAGATTCTAAAGGCAAAAGGCAGACGCCAACAAGAATTAACATTTATTGACAAAATATGGTTTCCAGTATTGCACAAATATACAGGGAACAATATATGTTAATTCTGCCTTTTACCTTTAGAATCTGTCTGATGTTCCTTTAAGATCTATGTTAAGCTCTGCCTGTGTTTCCCTTTAAGTTCCGTTTCTGTCAGTAGGTTTTCAGTACCATCCCAACAGCCAAGCTGTTTAGACCTAGATAATGTCTTAGGAAATAAGACGAAACGTCGGTTGTATTTATATTTAATTACATGGCTACTTCACCCATAAAACCTGTGTCTTGTATTCAAATAAATAAATGTTTGTTCCCTTACCTTGGGACTGCATTGTGGTTGCATCAGCACTGGAATGTTGGTTAGAATTGGGCTGCATATCACCTTGGGACATGACTCGAGACTTGGACCCAGAGACCTGAGACTTGGAGTCAGAGACTTGATCCACATCCCTGGCCCAATCCCAGCAGAAGTGGAGATGGTGGGGGGGGGGGGCAGCAGTACGGCACAACTGCATGTCTGTGCAGATTTGGGCCTTCAAAAGAGATGCAGGTTGGGAAAGGAGGTTGCAGAGCTGACGAGAGACCAGAAGGGAGCAGTAACTGCAGAAGACTCTTCCTTGCTGCAGGAGTGACTGTGTGGTGAGCTGTTCGGCTCCACACACAGAAGCCATGCCTTGAAGCAACAGTGCTTACAAACCAGGCCTCTGAGTGGTGGGTTAAGGGGGTATGATTGTACCCAGGCCCATGACCAAAAACGGGTCAAAAACGGGGCCCTGGAGCAAAAAAGGGGGGCCCAGGAGCCAAGGGAAGGGGCCTAAATGAAACTTTGAACCCTCTGATAAAATTCATCTGAGTGGCCCTGCTTACAAAAAATGGCATTCACAAAAAGTAAACAAGTGAAAAGTCCTGGTCTACTCCGACTTGAGACAGTGTGAAGACCTCAAGCAGAGATCTTTTTCAGCTCTGTTGTCTGACATCCTTTTAAAGCTGGAGGTGCTAGGGACGGGATCTGGCACCTTCTGCATGGAAAGGATGTGCTCTGCCAAACCGCTCTGCCAATCCCACTGAGCTAGAGTACCTTTGCCTCCCACTTGCTTATCTGTATTCTGCTTACACAGGACACTGGATTGTGGCCAGAAATGTCTGCTCTTTTCTTTCATTCCCAAGGTGATAAGAAATCAGTTAGGGGATTTTTAATTGAGATGAATTAAAAACTCTGTTGTTCTGTGCTGCTGAGATATAAATCTGTTCTGTTTTTCATCACCTTATTAAGGCAACGTAACTTTGACTAACAGGTATAAAGAAATGGGCCGATTCATCAATGTCCAACATATTTATGAATGAAATAGGCCTGTTTATAATTTTTTGTTTGTTTTTTTAAATGTATGCCTTGAAGGCTGCAACTAAAATAAGCTTGATCCAGGGGTGTCGCAAAATGCTTTGCAGTTGCTGCTGAAACCTTTCTATCAATGATATTGGCCCGAGTCTTTTAGATTGTGCTTAAATTCCATTGAAATCAATGGGAATTAAGTGACAGCACAAACTCATACAAGTTGAGTATCCCTTATCCGGACTACATGGGACAGAAAGTTGTCTGGATTTTGGAATATTTGCATAAATATAATGAGATATCTTGGGGATGGGACCCAAGTCTCAACACGAAATTCATTTATATCTCATATATACCTTATACACATAGCCCAAAGGTAATTTTATACAATATTTTTTTATAATGTTGTGCTCCAGCATGCCTTGCACTATGCCAGCCAGGTGCTGGAAAAAGTTTTTTTTAAAAAGTCATAGCCCCCAAAATGTCTGGATTTCGGAATAGTCTGGATTTCAGATGTCCGGATAAGAGGTAACCAACCTGTACCTGTCGATCCGGAAGTAAGCCCCATTGAGTTGAATTTGTACCATTGATTTGAATGGGACTCAAGTATGACTAACTTTAGTTGGCGTGGGCAAAATCTCTGAAAGAGTGACAAACACTTCTACTGCACCCCTTCTGCCAGAATATTTTTTTCAAAAAAATTCCAAAACGTTAGGGCAAAGTTAGATATGACATCAGGGATATGAATGCCTGTCAGATGTCTTTTTTTCTGCTAAATGCAAACAATGTGTGGTGGGGGGAGAAGTTAGATGAGCACACCATGCTGCAAGGAGAGGGTTATTGACCCCTCTTCCCCCACAGTATGGCCCTCTTCTATCCATATCCTGCCCATATGTTTTCCCTTGTTGTCTAAAAACAACTCAAGAGGAAATTTGGATTTGGGGCCACAGTGCAGGGAGAAGGGCAAACACCCCTCCTCCAGGAATACAGCCCCAATCCACATTGCAAACACTTTTAGCACAAAAAAGAAAGAAAAGATAACTATCCATTCGTTACATGGTGTACAATTGTCCCAGTAGTGGATGGGCAACCCAATCCTATGTAACTCCCCATGCAGTGATGCCGCCGCAACAACAGGGTGCACACTGTACCCCACAGGGGAGTTTCAGGCCCTGGAAGTCGTCTCCAGGTAAGGGAATGTTTGTTCCCTTGCCCAAGCATAAGCCCTCACTGCCTGAACTGGTCTACTCGCACCTGCCCTAGCTATATAGGACCCGGGAAGACAAATCGAAGCCTGGAAGGATAGGATAGGATATTGGCAGCACCACTGCCGCTGATACCACCCCCCTTCTTGGCTTTGATCTGCCCTGCTCCCCACCCCAATCACTGCCCCATTCCTCCCCCTCCCCACCCATTCCTCCCCCTCCCCGCCTCCCACCTGCCCTCTGTGCTGACTTACTGTTTCTGGGGGACATGGGTGAACTACTGATGCACAGACCTGGCCACTTGCCATTTGCAGAGGCAGCAAAGCTGCACAGAGTGGCGTGTCACACTTTGCAACAGCCATAAAGGTCGTTATGCTGCCAGAATGCCAGCCGCTTTGGGTTCCACTATGGGGGGGGGGAAAGCAGGATAAAAATCCAACAAGAACAACAGGATTGGGCCCAAACTTCCCCAAAAGTCAGTTTGCCCATTATTACCAAGCTTCTCCTGTAATGCCAAGGATGTACATGTGTGTTCGGTTCACACAGGGTGATGGCAAAACTCAAAAGGTCTGGCAAGTATCCCTTGAAAACTTACTATGAACTCTAAAATAGCCCCATTCCCAAGAATTTTCCATAAACCACTTACGTTTTGCGATATGCCTTTGCTGATATCCTCTAGTGTTAAGTGCTCAGCAGTTAAGTCAATGTGGAAAACTTTCCAGCAAGCTAGAAACCCTTAGAAACCACTGCCCTATATGCATAAAACATGTAATTGCAACCATTTGAGATCACAAAATATTTTTTACACCCATATTAACTGAATTACTCATTCCCCTTAGCTATATGCACTTCAGAATACAGTCTCTGTTAGAAGCTGAAAGTTCTATTCTAATTTAAAATTTACTAGAGATATTGAATGGCCAACTAACACAGGTCTCCAAATCCACGTAACAACATAATATACCAACAACAAAAAAAAGCTTGTGAAAAGAAATTAAACACACAAACACCTGTTAAACTTATGTTATATTTTGCGATATGCTTTTGCTGATATCCTCTAGAGTCTTGATTTTTTTTCCTGTTCTTGATATTGCTCAGATTTAGTTACAGTCAATTAAATCAGATTGCATGACTTGCTATAGAAATGCAAAACATAGGGAGACTTATTGGCAGCATATCTCACTCCGCGCTACTGCACATATTAATTTCAACACTGCTTTTACCATCTGTTCAGAACCTAATTTTAAATACAACATAAAACACACAAAAATACAGCTGGAAATGGTGTGAGACCATGTGCTGTGGGAGTGTGTTTGCGTGCATGTGTTCACAGAATGCACAGTATATTTCAATGCATAGCACAGAAAAGCCAAATTCATAGAATTAAACTAGACTATAAAGTGCACATGAAGATTTTTTTATTATTATTATTGGTGAAATTGATTGCAAACACGAGTTTAGTTGTCAAATGTGTGTGAGAAATTACGCTGACCACAATCCAGTGGAAGGGAAACAATTTTAAGTCCTATTGATTTTGGTGGACAAAAATTTGGTGCATACTAACACCTCCATTGAAATCAATATTTGTATTTGGGACTGTTATAGTAATATTAACTAATAATACAAAATATGCAGGCATCCGCCATATCCGTGGGGAATACATTCCCACTGCTACCACGGATACCCGAAACCACAGATAGTAGCAAACCCTATATGGCGCTGCAAGGCATTCTGGGGCATTACTTGACTAGAGCTGTAATTGATTGGCTGCAGATAGCATAAGAATGACTGTGGAGAGCTTTAGCAAAGCATTCTTGACCAGCTTCAGAATAGCTGGGGAGAGCTTCAGAATGGCTACGGATGCAGTGGATGGCAGCAGATGCAGCAAATAGCTTCAGGATGATGTATTATAACTTCCAGGTGCTGGCAGAATGGAGGAGCACAAGGGGGGGGGAGGAATTTGTGAACCACGGATAACTGAAACAGCGGATACGGGACCCATGGATACGGAGGGTGACTGCATACATTTGTTATTCCATTTCTTTATTCATTTGGACTTTTATCCACTCTGTAGACTTGGGATCAGAACCACTTAAAAAATCATAAATAAGCAAGAAATGACGGATAAGCAATAAAAAAACTTCCAATTGGAAGCTCTATTACATACTGAAAGATTAAATATGGATCATATATATGAAGCTGCTAAAACTGAATCAGACCCTTGGTTCATCTAGCTTAGTATTATTGATGCTGACTCTCCAGCCCTACCTGGAGACTCCAAGGATTGAAGGCAGGATCTTCTGTAGGCAAAGCAGGTGCTCTACCACAGAGCTATGGACACCTCCACCATGGATCACTCTGCTGCCACTAGCAGCAGCTTAACTATGGCTACCAAGTGCCAGCTGCAGCAATAGTTTTTCAGTGCATCCAAAGATGCTTAAACTCAAACTATGGTGAATCTGCTGAGTAAAGACATTCAGTGCAAAATATGTAACCTGGAGAATTGGAAGGGCCAAGAGCTGAGAGTCTAAGATTTCCCACTTGCTAAGGTTCTCCAACAATTATCTGAGAGATAGACGCAGAAGCGTTTGGTCAGTCCACCATCTTAGACGCCGTCTTAGACTCACCCTCTTCTAGATGTCACAATAGGTGTCTGAATTAGCTGTTCAGCACTTACTAACTTGCACAGGAACCTACTATGCATGGAGTCAATGGGCAGATCCTAAGAAATGCATTTAGCAATTCCTTGGTCTCAGTGACGCTTCTACATTAATAGATCAACCATTGTGTGCAGAAAAAGATACAGCTTGGCAGAGATCTGAAGCACGGGTGGATCTCTGTGGACTTTGCATCCAGTTCAGCCAATGCAATCCCCATTGTCACTGTGCAATATAAATGGGGGTTGCACATTCCCATCTGTCTTGCGGCACAAACGGGACTCTAAAAACAGGGGCTTATCTGCTATCTGGGTCGACTGCATAGTTCTTTCCATTAAGGCGCTAGGCGCATGCAACATCACGTTATGCACGACTACCTCTGGACAGGAGCCTGTGTCAGCAGTTTGCCACTTTTTAATATTATTACAAAACTTATGCAATACTTGCAACACATATCCAAACCCACTCAATTCATAAATAACCAAATCATTAATAAAACATATCAAAGTGCTGTAACACAGTCAACTCTGTTTGTAAGCATTGAATATACTAGGTACAGCATGCCACTTTATTACAGAAGGTTCGTATCTTTGCTTCTCACAAATTCAAAATGTTCCAATCCAAGCACATTTCAGGGCTGGCAGCATGTATCTTCAAGGGCACGCTATGCTCTAGATCAGGGGTTCTCAGCCTTTGGAGTCCCAGGTACCCCCTATCACAGTCCAATTTTCTGAAGTACCCTGCTAATTAATTGCTAATTAATTGGATTAAACAATAAATTAATTAGCTAATTAATCATTAAATAAAAATAATAAAACAATTTTAAATGTGAAAAAATGTCTTGTGTAAGTGTGTGTGTGTGTGTGTGACACAGACAGATGGGGGATTGCATTTAAGTTTTAATTAACAAGTAATTAACTACTGGTTGATGCTGATAAGGGGCAGGCTCTGGTGTACCCCCTGCCATTGGTCCACGTACCCCTAGGGGTACTCGTACCACAGGTTGAGAGCCCCTGAGTTAGACTCTGGTCTCGGGGCAGGAAGTATATTTTGACAAGTAAACCAATCCTTCCACTGGGGGCCAGGCTATGTAATCAGCAGCAATGACAGCTTCACAGTTAAGAATGAGTCTTGTTGGATTGAACCAAGGGTCCATCTCGGCCAGGTTTTGTTTCCAACTATGTTCACCCGTTCTTTCTGGAATGAAGGGCATGAAGGCAACAGTTATCTCGTTGGTCCCCAGCATCTTGTATGCAAACTTATCCACTACTGTACTTGGACCCACTAGCGTCACTGCAGGGGGGGGGGCAGAGCTCCAAGTTCTGTCGGGCTCTGACCCTCCGTTACACGATGGGAGAAAGCGGCCCCACCCCCTCGCCTTTGGAGCCATTCCGGCCGACGACAGCAAGTGCGAGGGGGCGGGGCCGCTTTCTCCCATCGTGTAACGGAGGGTCAGAGCCCGACGGAACTTGGAGCTCCGCCCCCCCCTGCAGTGACGCCAGTGCTTGGACCCAGCACGTCCTTTCTGCTATCATTTCTAGTAGCCACGAATAGACTGATCCTGTCAATCTATGTAATCCTTTAATGTTACAGTGTAGAACGTCCCTCGTGCAACGTCTGGTTCTGTTTTGTTTTTGGTTATGAATGAAACAGTCAGAAAATGAACTGTTCCCTCCTTGGAGGCCTTCCAGCGGGGCCTGAAGACATTTCTTTTCCTCTGAGTTACCGCCCAGCCTATGTATTTTAGTGGTCCAGCCCCTTTTTTACTGCTTTTTTTTACCTCGCTCTGTTTTTTAATTGTATTATTTTTAAGAGTTTTATATTATACAGTATATTTACTGTTTTATGATTTATATGAATTAATCTTGTATTTTTATGATTTGTATTGTTGTAAGCCGCTTTGGGTCCCCCCTGTGGGGGGGGGGAAAGTGGGATATAAATCCAATAAATAATAATAATTATTAATAATAAATATCATTATTTATACCCATATTAAAAATGTATAATGTTTTGCAGTGTTGCTTATTTTGTAGTGTTTGCTTAGTAGTACTAAAATTTTGTAGTGTTTAGATGAAATTGCCCCACGGGCTCTGTCTGACTATTTACCAGAGAAGGCTTGGCAGCCCGCCTCGCGGAGGTGATGATCGTTGCCTCGGCCAGCCCCGCTCTAGCCGGACAGGGCTTGTGTTGGTAGCAGCCATTTGGCTGCTGCTTGTCTCCGGGCGGGACTGAGGGTGGGCGGAGCAAGCCAACGTGCTTGCTCTCTTCAGTCCCGTCCTGGAGCGCGGTGCCCCGCCCGCCCGCCCTCCTTTCAGGCTGAGATTAGCTGGTTGCCCTTTATGGGCAACTTTATGGTAGAAATTTTTTCCTATCATCCTGATTGGCTTTGGTTGATGGGTTTTTCGCCTACCCTAGCCTGTGGGTGAGGTGTGGCGTTACGCTGGTTTGTTGTGTTATTAATTTTGGTTGCTTTTAGGTAGGTGGGGTGCAGGAGGGGTAGCCAGGGAGGGCTTAGTTGGCATACATCCTGAGGTAAACAAGGTCAGGGGGTAAGCCAGGACCGCTCAGACAATGCTGAACCGGATCGGTGAGGCAGACTGGCAAACCCCCAGGCTGGATGTGCTATGATCACCTTAAGGAATTTTCTGAGGTTGGTCAGCACTGTCCAGCTGCCTCGACCCATGGACCGGGTGTGCCTTGAGCCAGGATGTGATGCCCGATTAGATCTTGGGGGAGGCAGACAGCTAGGCACCATTTCCCCCACCCTAGCCGCCTGCATGCCAAGGGGGGTGTTTGTAGTTAGAGCCCTGCTGCATTTGTTTGTTATTAAGTTTTCAATAAAGCAACCCATATAATCCAAGCACCTGTCTGGCGTGTTCATTGGGGGGGCAGGGGTAACTTAATTCATAATCATTCTGAAGTTGCCTTATAAAAACACTTTGAGATACTTTTGTCCACTATAAAGAAGGCAGATCCTACTTTCAATAAACCTGTCTATTACTGGAAAGTGTCTTATATGAGTCTGTTTGCCTTGTCCAGAAGTTGCTCGTGATTTCAAATCTCATCTGAGACATTTCATAACTTGCCATATAAGAGATGGGGAGGGGGAGAAGACCACAACCTCAAAGCCAAGAAGACATACGTGCAGGTGTCAAAATGTTTCGGCTTCATTTTTTTCAATTTCATTCCTCAAGACATTTGGATTGACATTTCTCTAAGCACACTTGCTTCAAGTAGTAATTTACCGGCTTTTGTAGAGTACACAAGCAAATGCTGACTGATCAGAAACCTTTCCTCTGGGTTGAGGCACCTTGTGAAAACATGATTTACTGACAAAGGCAATACACTTGTGGAGGGCTTCGTAGGTTGGCTTGCCCTAGAAGGGAAAGGAGGGCAGTGCCAAAAATGGCCATGAAAGCAAAAGCTGAGGTGAACCTTAAATTATGCTGGATGGAGAATTTCTTAAAACTAGAAACAGAGCGAGGGAGAGTTGAAGCTCATTTGAAAAATGCTCATGAAAAGGACCAGGGTTCAGCTGAAAAATTCAACTGACCAGGGTTACCAGGGTTGTTTTTTTTTTTATTTGTTTCTGGTTTTTGTCATAAAGTGCTTTTACCAGAGGCAAAAATAAGAAACATAGCCAAATCCTATGCTTCTCCCCCACCCATGCAGCTGCTCCAAAATAGCTTGTACAGGGCAGTCCCAGAGGAAGGAGGATTTGTTCCCTTACCCAGGGATAAGCCTCCAAGGTGCTAAGGGGTCTACTCAGACCTGCACCACTGAAATCGCTGACTCAGGTCCACGTGGACACGAGTCATGGGATTTGGTCTGAGAAGACGGTTTGTATTTGGTGGCCGCCACTGCCACTAAACCCACCCCCTCCCTGGACCAGATCCGCCCTCCTCCCAACTCCTGTTGCCACTCCGTTCTAACTGTTCTGGTTCAGATATGACCGAGCTGATCCTGCCCACATGTGTTTGGAGTGAACGTGACATTGTGATCCTCTTTCTGGTGCACCATCCCCCTTCTCCTAGTTGTGAGGATGAGTGTGTTCCCCACCACCACAACCCTATCTAAATTAAAAAAAAAAAACATGTGTAAGGGCCAGATTGGATGACACCACTCCTACAATTATAAGAAAGGAAAAAGTGCACAGAGAGAGGGGGGAGCAGGTCAGCTTGAACCTGTCATCTGAACAATATAATTGTAATATAAATTGAAGTGTAGCCTGGCCTTGGTTTAAGACCCAATTCTCACTAAGGTGATATAGTTGTGTCTTGGTAGGATCACTTCAGACTGAAAATGGGAACTCCTTTGATTAAATGTTCTACAAAAACATCAGTGGGTAGAGAAAGCTAGATGTCAGGGAGAAGAATACTGCATGGAGGGACCTTTTTAATGAAGCAACACTCATGGCGCAATCCTGTGCAACTTTACACGGCTGGCCTGTACCCAGTGCAGGCCGCAATGGCCCTAGGATACAAGCTTGCAAACTGCAGGAGCTCAGCTCTTTGCAGGGCAATTAGCAGCTATCTGATTTTTGAATAGCCTCAGAGCTTGAGGCAATTACTTATCTGATCTTTCCATCACGGTGGAAAGCATGGTGCAGTATCATTGTGCCAATTGCACTTGAAGGAGGGCTCCTGAGCATGTTAAGAGTGCTTTCCTTATTGTAATGTGCTTCATAACTTATCTATTCAGAACCTGCTTGTAAGTTGAGACATTAACAGACACTTTAGCTTCTGCCAGCTCCTGCAAGAGGAAATGTAGCTAACCACAAAGCCTACACTGTACCTGTCAGCTAGCTCAGGAAACGTGTAACAGAGGCAGAAATGAAAGCTTGAATGTTTCTAGGCTTGTAGCTTAAGTGGAAAACTACAGAAACTTCTTAACTTCTCTCTACCTTGCGTTAACTCTTTTACCTAGTGATATATGACAAGATACCTGTAGATGGAGATGTGGCCAATGAAAGAGTGAAATGCTTCGTGGAAATAGTGATACGCTTCCTTGCTTTTTGTAACTGCTTTGCAGAGTATTAAAGAGTATGAGAACAATAGCCAGGGTGCTTCTGCTTTGTGACATCAGTCCCAGTAAGCACCAGCATATATGCTTCAATAAAAAAGTCTGATCTTCTGGCATATCGGTTGCATGCGTGGTTGTTCGCCATGCTACACACTGACAATAAGCGACAGCATCTAGGAGAAACGCCTGTGTTTTTTGCATGGAGAACATGATGTACATTTAAACCTATTGCAGATAAAGATGCGTACATTATACAGAATTATTCAGGTCTGTATTTCAAAAGCAGCATGTCTGCTCTTATGGATAAGTGTCCTGAATGTTAGGAACGACCATGCAGGAGGACAGAAAAATATCTGGAAATAAAAGAACAAATTTTACCCATCCCTATATTGATCAGATCTGACTGTCAGCCTGCTGTGTTGGTCTTTGCCGCACACTTTCCTTGCAGTCAGAGAAGTACATAATGTGCTACAGTCTATTTCATGGGAACTGGATGACACGATGATGTGGTGAATCAGCATGCAAGTGTGCAATGAAGCAATTATGTTTGCTGGTGCAGATGTGTTCAAATTACCTTTCCTTCCTGCCTTCAGAAAATCTGCGTCAGAGAGACTAAAAGGAGCATTTCTTCCATTATTAAAAATAAATCACTTGAAAAGCAGCATCATGAGTGGGCCCATTCTAACATTTTAGAGTACCAAAAGGAAGGGGAAAGGAGGGAGGGGAAGCACTTTGTATCACTAACAACAGATGATGCTATACTTTTGGCTCTGGAATATAATTTACAAGCAAAACACAAAATGAAGTGCATGTAAGTCCATTGCTTTTGTCTTGCGGCCAGGATGCATGAGCAGGGGGTGGGTGGGACAGGTAGGGCACAAAGGGCGCAATCCCTACTAAGTATAGAGTGGCAGAGTGCTCATGCCATCTCTCTAAGCCATCACAAACATGCTATAAAGCACATTTGCGATGACGTGAGTAAGGGCCACCGGTGCAAGGCCGGCAGCTCTTACTCCGCCGCTGAATCGATCTTGCGGCCGCCAGAGACAGGGAAGGGAAGCACCAGCAGGGGTGGTCCAGGTGGCGAGGGAGCCCGGGGGTTGGTCCAGCCGACCGGGGGGTGGGTGGGTGGGCAATGACAGCTGCCATATCCCCATCCTTCCACCGAGTAGACCTCCGATTCTAGCATGCCTCTAGCATGCTCTAGCGCGGCTCATTTTAAAAACAACAAAATGGCGAATTACTTTAGTTCAGGGTGCTTTTGTGGCATTAAATATTTATTTACAAGACCTGGATGAGAATCTGAAGATGAGGAAGTGTTGCTGCAAGCCACCTTAGTTCTTTTGAATGAATCCTGGTAGACATAAGCCTCCGTTGAAAAGATCGCTCTTATTTCCTTGTCCCTCATACTACATCTCCCAAGCTTCTTTGCAGCCAAACAGCCTTCCTATTGAGGCTGCCATCTTTTCTACGTAACTTGGAGCTCGCTGTTCAAATTGCTAGTGTGATGAGCATCCTAGAAGCTAAATGAAAAGTGCAACCTGAGCATACTAGAATTAGGAGGGGAAAAAAACAGCTCTCCACTGCTCCTAGCACTTGGAAGGGGAAAAACAAATGCAGCCACGGCCAAACAATGATGGTGGACCATGGCAACAGTGGCAGCATGAACTTTGGCAGGGAAACCGAACATGTGGGAGTGAATCAGGTGTCAATTAAGGCCTCTGCACCAGATCAGGAAAAAAGATGCGTGGACTAGTAAGTTGTGCTGGGGCAGAGGGCCCCATACCTGGCCGTCGGTGCCTGGGAAGCAGGAGGGGCTTATTAAACCAGAACACCAGCCCTCTCACCCCAATTGTGGACTCAGTGCACAATAAGGTTACCATATTTTGAGGGACCCAAACTGGAACCCCCCATAATTTCCCCCCCTGCCATTTTTTTTTACTTTTTTAAAAAAATTCTCGCCATGTTGCTGTTGCCTGCCCTTTTGTTTTCCTCAGGTGCAGAGTGGCTGCTTGCCACCCGTTATGGCATCCAAATTATTTTAGTTATTTATTTCTCCCCCCGTTTGTCTGACATTTTAGGCCACTTGCCTTTTTTGCTGCTCTCCTGGTCATGGTGTCCTAATATCCTCCCACGACCCACGGCGCTGCTGCTGCCGCCACTGCCACCAGTCCCCCCCCCCCAGCACCATGTCTTCATTGGCCAGCCAGAGCTCCTCACATGCTTGCCTTGTGCCTACAAGGCTGGAAGCTTTGGACTCACCCAGTTTCCGGCTGGGAATCGAGCGAATCCAAAGCTTCCAGCCATGCCACGACTTTCTCCGGACCCAGCACAGCTGCCATACACCCCGGGACCCCGGGACAGGACCCCAGATTGTGGGACTGTTCCAGCCATTCCGGGACGTATGGTAAGCCTAGTGCACAAACACCCAGCCCACTGTGAAGTGGCAATCAAGAAGTAGGAGAGATTGCATGGCATTAGAACACTATCAAGCAGGTCCAGAAGGCCACTGAGATAAGTGCTAATGGATCTTGTCGTTTGAGTCCCCAGTTCCCTTGAGTCCCCCAGTTTGAGCCCCCCCAGTTTGAGTTCCCCAGTTCCTTGTCGTTTGAGTCCCCAGAGGTGAGATCAGGTGGCCTACAGATTTAGACTGTGCATTTTGGGAATTTAGCCTTTGCTCCCAAAAAAACGTGGTGCCAAAGAGAGCAAAAGGAACAACAACAAATTAAGCAAACAGTTCCCCCCCTTGCCACCTTCTTTTTTTGTGGGGGGGGAAACACTCCTAGATGAAAAATTTAAGTGCATTGGGGCAACTTTGCAATAGAGACAAAAATCTACTTTTACCCACATACTAGAACAGTTTTGCTTCAATTGACAATCTCGTGAAGACACACACACACACACACACACACACACACACACACACACACACACACACACCAGACAGGCCCTCCCTCCACACACACTGATTGTCATTATGATGGATAGAATGCTATATTATCAAGAAAACATGTAGTCACTTCTCAAAGGTGATGTTCTGTATGAGCAGTGGCATGCACCTGGTCAACTGCTCCTACCGTCATTAAAAACGCAGGTCCTTCTATTTCACGGTACAACAATTTTACAGGAGACCTGATTATCTTTTCTATTTGGCATCACATACATAATCAGGCTCATCAATGTGACCCCAGGGAGCCTAATTTCAAAGCCATGAGCTGGGATTTAGCCATGTGGTTATCACAGGCATTAGGGGAGGTCACACAGCTAAATCCCCACCAACACGCTTTGAAACTTCTCCCCCCCAGTTATTTTAGGCCAATAGGTAAACGCTATTACAATGAGGAATGCGGGGACAGGTAGATTTCATTAAAGGCAAGAGCATTGTTAAAAGAACAGAAATAATAGCAGTTTGCACTGCATGCTAACTTTAGTTAGCAGGGTCACTAGCTCACACTGGCCTGATCTGATTAAGGAGATGAAAGCAGGTTCTTTCACATATATCACTTCTTGGATCTAAACCGATGGCGTAAATCAGATGTTAGCCTACAAATATACACCAGAAGAATGATATTTGATCATGAATGCCATCTATCCACAATGCCTTACTTCCAATGAGGGGGGGGATAGGTAGATCTTTGTATTTTAACATATATGGATAGCCACCCTGGGTACCCTGTTGTTGGGGGGGGGGAGGTGGAGAGAAGGGCAGGATATAAATATCTTCTATAAAATAAAATTAAATATATTGGAATGAGCACCCCTGTCCATTTTTTGGTGCCAGTCTCTCATGCAACTTAAATCAGGATTCAGTGGTCTTAATATTTGAGAAAGGCATGCATTTCAAATTGTGAAGCGTGAACAGTTTCCCCAAAAAACTCAGCATATACAAGATAAATATCTACCCTGAATTAGAAAATCCAACAGATGGCAACAGTCCAATCTTGTGCAGGCCAACATTGCTTTCAGTGGGGCTTACTTCTAAGGAAGCATGCACAAAAGTGTGCTTATGTTGTTTCACACAGTGTTTCACTGCTGTCTACCCCAGGATAAAAGGAAAGACAACACATCACACAGGAGATACATTAACTGCTGTCCAAAAAAGCAGATGCTCAGATAAACTTGTTCATTTTTATGGTATTATCAGACTCAAGGATATTTTTGTTCCAACAGACTACCTGGCTACCTCTCTGGATTTTAAAGCATGTGTTGGTTCAAATTGTGATCCTAGACTCACTCGCAGAGGGGTTTGCGAGGGAAGGAGGTAGGCTGGTACTCACTGGGGGGAGCCCGGCCCGACCTTCCTCGCATCCTCTTGCTGCTGCTTCCGCCCGCCTGCACATGCATGCACACTCTCCCCTGCAGAGTTCCTCCTTGAACCTCCTCCTCCCGGCTTGATTCCTCCTTCTGGCCAGCCTGCCTGCAAGCTCCCTTCTCCCGGCTCCCTTCAGAAGTGCCCACGGGCAGGAGCCGCAAGTGCAGGCAAATCCTTTGAGCGCATTAAAAAAAAACTGGTCGCCGCCGCTCAGCTGTGAGCTCCGGCAGAGGGAGGGGAGGGGAGGGGAGGACAGGCTGGGAAAGGGCGGAGCATGGGTGACGAAAAACAATTAAGTAATTAATAAGTAATTAACTACTGATTGATGATGATAAGGGGCAGGCTCTGGCGTACCCCCTGCCGTTGGTCCGCGTACCCCTAGGGGTACACGTACCACAGGTTGAGAACCCCTGTCCTAGAGGATATATGAAGATGGCTTACAGCCTTTTGCAACAGTTTTGTAAACACAAGTTCTGTTGAAGCAAAATGGCTGCCATGTGATGCGGCAGCACTCCCAGTTATCTCTAGAGCTGCCTAGACTCACTGGAGCAGGTAAAGCAGTGGTGGGGCAGGGACAAAATGGGGCAGCGAAGGGGCAAAACTGATTGCAGGAGGAATGGGGACCAGGAGGCTGTAGGAGGGGGTGGATCTGGCGGCAATGGTGTTTGCCAGAATCTCTCCCCCTTTTCTGCAGTCTTCCTGCCCCCCTTTCTTTCCACGGAATTGCACCAGCAATTTCACTGGTGCAAGTCTGAGGAGGCCCATTGCGGAGCAATGTAAAGGGATTTAAATCCCCTTTCCCCTCCAAAGTCTCCTGATCCGCACCCCTCTGGATACAGTGCACCAGTTTTGGCGCAGATGCACCAGAGAAGGGGGGTGAGGATAGGACCGTGGTCGTAATGATGAAAAATAAAATTAAGAATCATTTGCTCATTCTGAGCTGCCAAAGAGCTCAGATCAAGGTTTTCCAAGCAGATCTAAACATTTGAATTATCTAGCAGCAAACTGAGGTACTCCAGTGATGAGTAATCAGGGATGAGAAATCAAGTGATGCACATGCATGTGAAAACTAACCCCAATGTGCATATATATGCATATATTAATGTACATATACATGGTTCTTTATGAAGTAACATAAGCAAAAGAATCAGGCACATGCCTCAAGGCATTTGCAGTCCCAGTGTAGACGGTGTGGGAGGAGGAATAACAGCCCTGAACATTTATATTGTGCTTTTGAGTGTTTGAAGCATTTCACATACTTTGAGCCTCATTCTAATTGGACTCTGTGAAGTCTTAAAGGCATGTACAACAGTGTACATGCCCTTACAACATCTCAAACAGTGTGACAAGCAGTGGCCATTTCAGTGGCAGCGCCAGCACACTGCCACAGAAGGCAACCTGTACTGAGGCAGGTAAGCCATCGCGGGAGCCAGGCAATGGGTGGCGGGGCAGAATCTGGCAGGGGGAAGAATGGGGGGAGTTTCTGGGTGGGAAGGGGCAGGCAGGAGGTGGAATGGGGGAGGGAGGGAGGATCCCGGCACCAGGATCCTTTCCTCGTTCCCTCTCCCTTACTCTCCTTTGAGCCAGCAAAATTAGCTGGTGCAGATCCAAGGAGATCCACTGAGGCAGCAGATTCTTACCCCAAGGTAAGGGGAGATGAAAGTTCCCTTACCTTGAGGAAGCCTCTGGGACCAAACCCTGCTCCATTTGTGCGGCTGTATCAGCGCGGAGGGGAATTTAGTTAAGATTGGGGGCTCTTTATCTTGTTGCAGTTCTTACAACAGTTCTGAAAGTTTGGCCAGTATGATTGTGCGAGAGAGAGAGAGAGAGAGAGAGAGAGAGAGAGAGAGAGAGAGAGAGAGAGAGAGAGAGAGAACTTTGAATAAGGCTAAAAGAATTCAGGGCAAAATTCTCTTACGCCAGCCACCTGGAAAAACAACAAAGGGTGGGGGAGACACGAAAAGGAAAGGAAAGCAATAGCTGTGAACAAGAACAAGTGAAATTACATGTACTTAGGCTATGCTTTGGGTGGATGAGTACTAAGTGATTAAGCCAAAGTGATTCAGTCATGGAAAGGTGGGAGGTGATGACACTGAAATCCCAGTTGCTGATTATAGCACCTCTTATATTAGAAATACATTAAGTGGGAGGCTCCGATGAATTGAAACAATGGCAGGGTGTCTTGTTTGCCCATTTAGAATGTTCACCATACATGGGAAAGGAAACTGTGGCAAGTCAGTTCATAACATTCCCCTGGCGTAACATTTTTTTTTTACTAATGGAGAAAGCAGCAGTGGGGGCTGGTAAGATCCACGTCGCACGCACACACACACACACACACACACACACACACACACACACACACTTTTCAAACAGAAGCAATTGTGCCCACTACCATTTCTTCCCTAGATGTCAGATCCTCTTATAGAATTAATGAGCGGTTTAGTGAGACTTTCAATAACGTAATGGGATAGAAGCTAAGACTAATTCAACAGAAAATAAATGGATCGTTTATTGAATATTTCAATGTTAAGGTCTGAGACAAAGAATAAAAAGAAGAAGAAAGAGGAATTTAATGTCAGGAATACATGAGATGTACATGCTGGTCATTCACCCCCACATAGATGAACTGGTAGAATTGCAGCCAGAACCGAAGTTAAATTGTTATGCTTAATAAAATACTGGACTGAGGAGCACACAACATGGTTATAACCTTTGTTATATTTAACAACCTTCTTTAGACTTATTATCATATATATATGCCAGATGACCTGCCAGCAAAATCTTTTATCATAGCAGAGCCAGTCACTCCTCCACAGTGAAGTACCTGTCATTGCTTCTATTATACACTCCTTTTTGAAGAGATTTATCACCTGCAAGTTTCACCTTGAGTCTAAAACTTGAGATGAAGATTACAAATAACTGATTCTATGAGGCCTTTGAATGCGACAGAAGGAGATCAGAAACTACAAGACCTGGACCTTTTCCCAGAAACAATTATTTTCTCCTCACACATTTCTTTCCTATCTCTCACACCTAGGGATGTCATGCATTCGTAACTGTTCGCACATTGCTCATTTGGAGGGGAGCTCCAGCCACAGAAAGAAAGCTTATTTGGGAAGGAATTGTTGAGCTGGTGTAAGGCTATGTGTCTCTATTCAGAAATAAGTCCCATTGAGTTCAATGGGGCTCACGCCCATGACATTGTGCATAGGATTGCAGCCATAGTGCAGTAACGAAGGGTAAAACGATCCGTGATTCTAAATATAATTGCGTTTTTGTCTTTCTTTTCAATAAAATAGCAGCTTGCAGGGAGTCCAGTCTGGGTCAAAAGTATGACATGGTGGGAGGTGTTCCCACCCATGAGGCACTAATTTCTGGAGAAGGCCAAGGTAATCTCATCATGCTTGAGCTGTCTCCATTGTGCAGTAACAAGCATAGATCTGAAGAGCTGAAAAGAGACCGATTGATTGATTGATTGATTGATTGATTGATTGTGTGTGTGTGTGTGAGAGAGAGAGAGAGAGAGAGAGAGAGAGGCATTCTGCAATTGTCAGACCAATACTATCCCTTGCTACCAGCACCGATGCAGCCGTGCCAAAAAAGACATGCACTGTATTCTATGGTGGTGGTGGGGAATGACCCAAAGGCAAATGGGAGGTAAGTAAAAATAATTTTCACTTACCTCTGTGTAAGCCCTAGGGCTGCCTATGGGTCTCCTTGGACATATACCACCTATTTTGCTGGCGTATGTATGATGAGAGCCAGGGGGTAGGACGGGCAGAAAAATGGGCATGACTGCTGCCAGATCCTCCCCTTCCTTCCTGACACACACTCTGTTACTCCCCATCCTAGCGCACAGCACGCCCCTGCTGCCAACTTACCCATGCCCTCAGAGCCTCCCAGAGCTGCTGCCATGAGCACCTTGCCTCTTGCTGTTTGTGGCAGCGGCCTGGCAGTGTGCAACATCAGCTGTTGTACTGCCATGATGGACTTTGTGCTGCCGGAATGCTACGGTAGTTCTGGCAGCGTAAGGGCCCAACAGGATTGGGGTCTTAGTCTTTTTTTAGATCTCTCATTGGATATCTATTATCAGGCTCAAGGACTGTCTAACTGCCATTTTGAAAGAGCACAATGTTGTAAGACACATTTCAGCAGCTGCGGCCCATGAAAGAAAGAAAGAAAGAAAGAAAGAAAGAAAGAAAGAAAGAAAGAAAGAAAGAAAGAAAGAAAGAAAGAAAGAAAGAAGAAGGATGGATGGATGGATGGATGGATGGATGGATGGATGGATGGATGGATGGATGGATGGATGGATGGATGGATGGAGTCTGTAGGAAAGGACAGAAATGCCACTGTGTTCCAGCTCCAAGTTTGTGCAGCCAAATGAGTTGGAGACTAGTTGACATTCACAGTCACCATTTCATACAGACTGATTTCATGTGCACAGTGTGCTGCTCCTCTTTCAGAAAAATGAGTTCTCTCCTGCCTTCTCTTTCCAACCTGTGTCTCATGCATTAATCAATTAATTGGCGTCATTTATTTAGTCAAAAACATGGATTGCAGATTGAATTCCAAAGGCATAGTCCTGCCAAAGTGAAGCACTTTAGTCACAACGGGTTTCCATGGGAGAGATTTAAACATACACTTAACTCTCTTATCAAAACAAGCATACTTCATTTTAGCTAGATCGTACCCTGAAAAAGTGCTGTGTTTTTAGGCATTAGTAGTGCCTGTAAAGGCCAGCGGGTGGCGCAGCGGGTTAAACTGCTGAACCATAAGCTGTCGATCGAAAGGTCGGGGTGAGCGCTCGTTGCTTGGCCAGCTCCTGCCAACCTAACAGTTCCAAAGCATGTCAATGCGAGTAGATAAATAGGTACCGCTTGCGGGAAGGTAAACAGTGCTCCATGTTCCAGCTGCATGCTACGCGCTGCGGCAAGGAGAGTCATGCCGGCCACATGACCACGGAGGCGTCTTCGGACAACGCTGGCTCTTCGGCTTTGAAATGGAGATGAGCACCACACCCTAGAGTCGGACACGACTGGACTTAATTGTCAGGGGATACCTTTACCTTTTTTTAGTGCCTGTAAATAACAGAGCAGAAACATGGCACTGCTTACTGAGAGATGTAAACCGATTTGGGAAAAAAAATCTACAGTGGGCCCTCGGTATCTGCGATTTGAGCATCCGCGGATTTGTCTCGATGTGGATGCTCGCAGATACAGGGGCCACTGTAAAAACCTTAGAAAAAGAAAAGAAGGTTAAAATAGCCCTACCAATCAGATGAGAAGCAAAACGAATTGGTCCCCAAAAGGGCAGCCAGCTAAACTCAGAGTATCCTAAAGGTGGGTGGGATGGAGCACAATACTTCCCAAGCTCTGACTGGCGAGCTCGAGGTGTGAGCAGAAAAAATGCTGATCAAACTCTACCCTGCAGATCAACCACACCAATCAAATGCAGCCCATCCCTGCACTGCCTTGTGAAGAGCAGGCCCAGGCAAAGGAAGTCCCCGCTTAACAGTGGAGTGGCTGCAATCCCTCATTTCAGTTAGTAGAATAGAGGAGGCAGCAGGCTAGGAGGGGATGCCACCCACCTCATGCCCACCTGCCAACTGCCCTGGCCCATATCCTGCATGACATTTCCACCTAACTGCCCCTCTTGGAAAGCAGAAGAGGGAGATGTGGCTGGGACGTACATCCTCCTCCTATAGCTCCACTGCCACTGTGATCTTTTCCCAAGGAGAGCATTTGAGAAACCTCTCAATTTCTCCTCAATGAGAGAGAGAGAGAGAGAGAGAGAGAGAGAGAGAGAGAGAGAGAGAGAGAGAGAGAGAGAGAGAGATCCACTACCAGGATCCTCCATGCCAGTCACATTACAAAAAGGCTGAGGACAAGGGTTCCGAAGTGTGCCCAGGTTGGTGTGTGTGTGTGTGAGGTACATGCTAGTGACAACAGATTGATGCTGCTTGGGGTGGCAGTTCAGACTGCCCCTGGCATGATGGGATGATAGACTGATGCAGTCCTGTCCCACTTTAGACAGCATCTTGGGTAGTGGGCTTATTTGCTTTGTGTGAGACTTCCATGAGTGTACTATGTCACTTGCATTGACCTGCATTGATTCTCCACATGGACTAGTGAGGAATCCAGACTATTGCCTGATGGTGGAAGTGATCACATACAATTTATCAGTACATCTGAGCCCGGACACAAAACCAGTATAAGTGTGTACTGGAAATATTCAGAAAACCTTTGCTTTCTTGGTGAATGTGTCACACTATTTTCAGGGAAAGATGAAATTCCAGAATGAGGCTAAGGTTGCAGAACAGAGACAGAAAGAGCTTGGTGTGAGAAGGAGCTGATTACCTGCAGCTAAATGTTTGAACCGATGCCATTAAAAACATGAGTTTGGGGTGCTATGAAATATATATCAGCAGTATTTGATCATTGATGGTTCATTCACTCAAGCAAGTCACCACTTGACACTGCAGTCGTTAAGGGATGCACATGTGAACTAGTTGCAGGAGATCAGAGTGTATGTCCTTCAAACTGTTGGTTTGAAGGACATACACTTTCTAAGGCAGAGAAACAGTGAACCAACCCACTAGGAATTAGATTCCAGTAATTTCCTGGAATGAAAGCCTATGGAAGGAGGCATCTGCTGAAAGGGGGCATAGCATTGATAGACTGCCAAATGAGAAGAAGCTAGTTGGAGCAAAAGAAATGGCAATTGAAGCCTACAGCTGGAAGTCACGAGGAACCTGCTGTTTGATCTGGTGGTTTGAACCAACTCATTGCCAGAACATTGACTTGAATCGGAACTAACAAGTTAACAATCTTGTTGTCTTCTAAGCTCAAGCAGTCCCTAGATAAGGCATGGGGCACCAAATCCTGGAAAAAGCCATTTTAGGGTGGCTTCTGGAATTCCTTGGACAACCAGTTGATGGAAGAAGCAATTTGTCCACAAAGAAAAAGCTTCACATGTAGCAAATAACATTGTACATTACCTTGCAGATCTAGTGGATCTGTTATACCAGCATAGTAGCCTTACTTGTCGCACATATAAACATTTGAATGCATTGACAGCAGATTGCTTAGCACTTATATTCTTTAAAGAATATTTGATATTTTTTCCCCCATGAAGGAGCAGGCTTGCAGTATGCTGCAATATTACAGGTCAACAAGTGATGAGTGAAGGGCTCGAATCATATTGACTCAGATTAAGCTGAGATGTTTTCTTCCGGAACTGGGAAATAGCTCAGCCAATCCAAATTGATTTCAGACTCTGCCACGCCCCTGATCAGTTGATCTGACCACAAGTTGCCCCACAAAATAAAAGAACCACTAAAACAAACAAAAAGATCAATATGTAGAACAACATTTAACAAAAGCCTTCTCAGTACAAGCAAACAACCAAGCTAAAAGACACATCCAACTAACTCTCCCAAGTTCCATTGCGATTGGCCGTGGACCGCGCTCATGATTTTGAGAGGGTGGGACGCGGAGCTAATTGTTTGACCAATGGGATGAGAGGGGGTTTTCAGCCAATTGGAGAGCACTTGTGTTTCAGCCAGTCACTGTTGAGATTTATTAGAAGGCCGGACAATCAGGAGGGACTATTTGCATTGAAGAAACTGGTAGAGCCCAGGGCAGTGTTTCGGGCGGGGCGTCCTGTCCCCAATGCTCATGTGCCTCCCAAAGCAAGCACAACACAACAGGGGTAGGTATAGATCAGCCTTAAGGCTTTGCTCATAATAACAAAAAGCGGGTTGGTGGTGGTGGTGAAACAAAAGGCACTTAGAACTTGGACTCACAGGCTTAAGTTTGGCCCAGCCTTGACAGAGTGTCAACTGTTCAATTAAGGTCCCCCCACCACCTTGAGTGCTGGGTGCCAATTCGTAATAAACACAGATATATCCAGGTGTAATTTAGCATGGGAACAGCCCACTAGTACATAATAGGACAACGGAGGAAAATCTCTGCTGGATCAGGTCAAAGTCTCATCTCGTCTAGTATCCTATTACCCCACAGTGACCCACCAGCTGCCTCTGGGAAGCTCACAAGCAGAAAAGGAAGGTCTGGTTCTCTCCTGACATTGCTCCCCTGCAGCTGGAATTTATTTATTTATTTATTTTTCACATTTTTATACCACCCTTCCTCCAAGGAGCTCAGGGTGGTGTACATAGTTCCTCCCCTCCTTTTTGTCCTCACAACAACCCTGTGAGGTAGGTGGGGCTGAGAGATAGTGACTGGCCCAAGGTCACCCAGGAAGCTATGTGGCTGAGCGGGGATTTGAACCTGGATCTTCCAGGTCTAAGTCCGACTCCTAAACCACTACACCATCCTGAATTCAGAGGCAAACTGCTGCTGAACCTGGAGGCAGCACTTCACTGTCCTAGTAGCCTTGACAGACCTGCCCCCATGAAATTGTCCCATCCCCTTTTAAAGCCATCCAAAGTACTGGTCATCGTCACAGTGTGTGGCTATGAACTCCACAGGCTAATTATGCGGTGTGTGAAAAAGTAATTTGTCTGTCCTAAATCTCCTTCCAATCAATTTCATTGAATGACCCCTGGTTCTAGTGATGTGAGAGAGGGAGGAACCTCCCTCCCTCTCTCTCCACACCATGCATAATTGTATGAGTTTCAATCGCCTTTTTTTCTAGATTAAAAATCTTCAAAAGCTGTAGCATTATAAGGAAGGTGTTTTCCGCCTTCTGCTCGTTTGGGTTGCCCTCTTTTGCACCTTTTCCACCTCTACAATATTCTTCTTGAGGTGCAGCTGTACAGCCCAGCACCCTATATTAGTCACAGCGCAATCGTAACCAACTTTCCAGCACTGGTGCAGCCACAATGCAGCCCTGAGTTAAGGGAACAATTTTTTTTCCTCACCTTGAAGTGGCCTCCATGACTGCCCCTGCAAAATGGGGCAGTCATGCAAAATGCAGTGTACAGCAAAATGCAGTGTATGCCCTATTGGCACGCTACACTGGCTCTGGAAAGTTGGTTAGGATTGCGCTGTCAGGCAATGATGTGTGGAAGGGAGAAAGAAACACAGAGCACAAGATCTTGTATTGCGTTGCAGTGGGTTTTATGAAGACGAGAGAGCCGAGACACATGGAGTGGGGACAGTTCCGTGATCTCCGTGATCTTGACAACAACCAGTTATTTCTTTAGTAGCAAGCCAATTCATCGGTAAGTTAAGATTTATATAAGTACCTTTTGTAAATGGCCACCACTGCCCTGGTTGAAGTGGAATGGTTTCCCTTTCTGTGCTGTAGCAAGGTGGAATGCCAGCCCTAAAAGGGACTGCATTATGAGTTTAGCAGTAGCATCTAATTCTGTAGTTGAAGACAGCTATATTTATGTAGGGGAAAATTCCTTGCTTAACAGAACTGTACTGCCTCCTAAAGATCAACAGTGGATTAAACAAGCTTATCTTCTGCTCTGCTGAGATGTGTGTGTGTGTGTGTGTGTGTGTGTGTGTGTGTGTGTGTGTGTGTGTGTGTGTCATAGCAATATAGAATATTGTGCAGTTTGGAAAGGATAACCTTAAATGGCTGTGATAATTTTAATTGCTGTCTTTACCATTACCACTTTACTCTTTTTTTTTTTTTTAAGAAGACAGATTCTTTTCTTTTTAAAGGAAGAAAGAGAGATGTGCTTTTGAGCCATGAACTTGTCTCCCTGATCTTCATCTGTCTGGATTTCCATCATAGCTGATTAGCTCCTGTGGATGGCCCAATTATAAGCTTTAGAAAATCAGTCAAAGAAGCAAATTAATGCTTGGGGGAGCATTAGGGAGAAGAGAAAGTTTTAATCTTTTTAGAGTTGTGGGTGAACAAAATACCATTGAGTTTTCAGGGCATTAGCAGGAATATCAGTACGGACTAACAGAATCCATAGCATTTTCAGTTCTATGAGAAATGTATTGAAATCTGTGAAAAAGCATACATATTCTGATTATTTTGACTTTTTAAGAAGATGCTCCCTGTTTCTTAGTATTAAACATGCTGCTTCTTCAGCTTATATGTAAGCACCTCCATATCTCACCAACTTAAGAGATTCTTTGTTTATTTAGCAAAACTGTTCATCTGGGATTTAAGGAAATGCTTTAGATGCCTTGTGAACACTATCTGGTCTATGTGGACTTTAAATTGAAATCAGTTTGCTTTCCTCAAATGCATATACAGGAATAGCTTCATTTATTCTCAGAATGGTCTAGAAGCATTCAAATAGTTTATTAGAGGATATTTGCATTAAAAGGAACTCTGTTTACAAATTGCAACTGTGGGGCAGCTAGATATCTGGCGAGATGAGAGGCTGCCTTACAGAAGTTGGTAGAAGAGGGAAGCTAAGACCTATAGTAGACCATCTCCTAACTTTTTCTTGGGGGGTGGAGTTGGCTCTGGAACAAGATATAATGTAGGGGTGGCCAACCTTCCACCATTAGGACTACTGTGTTCTTAAGAGGTGTGTAGAAGACAGAATCTTGGAAGCTGCCATTGCTGATGGTGCTGCTAAAGCAGCTGCACCTGCTGAAATGCCCTCACCAATGCCCTAACCATTAAAGGTCCAGGAGCATTCATGTCGAAAGGTTGGCCACCACTGATATAGAGGGATTTGGAGTACCACAATTACAGTTAATGCAGATCAGAAGCATCTGATCTGGTGAGCCCTCACATTATGAAGGATAGCACCTGTTTATAAACCAAAGAGGGACGAAAAAAGAATACAGCATGGCTGCTTGTGCCCACGCTGTATTTTCTCTTCAGCTTTGGCAAGAGCAGGTTGTCTGTCATCACTGCGAGATTAATCGGTGCAGAGATGTGATAAAGCCCCCTGAGACAAGTTGCCAACCTTTTCACTTTCCTTCAAAATTCTTGAAGAGATGTTTCACCTGAAGAGGACCCTCCACATTTGCCTCAAAATTTGCCTCAGGCAAAATTCAGCAGCAATTTAGCGTCGTGAGAGAGAGATGCTCACACATGCACTGAAAAAAAAAAATATCTAATCTGATCAAAGTTCTTCTGGTCTCCCTTGAAATTTTTAAAGATGTTCATCCAGGTAGGGCCTTCAGAATTTTCTTTGAATTGTGCCACAGGCAAAATTTGGTGGCAGCTCTAACTCAAAGAGCCTGCCTGAAGCAATCGAGGATGTGATGGGGACCAGGTGGTGACAGCCTAGGCCAGTTTATAGCTCACCTACACAAAAAAAGAGATAATATAAAAGACTCCCTCTTCCTTCCTTTCTCCCACTTTGTTACTACTAACATGTCAGCTAATGCCTCAACATACAGCACCTTCTCAAGTGTTCAAATAGCTTGACATTAGGATTGACACTGAAATTTTGAAAAACTGTCATTCAATGTGAATGTAAGGGTTCCTACCAAGGAGAAACGGCTGAAATTTTTCAAAAGAAGCCATAACCATTTCTAGACAAGTGGCACAGATCAGGGGGAGAGATCTGCATATCCCTCCAAATTGCCATAAGTTATCTTAGGTAAAGGTAAAGGTATCCCTTGACAATTAAGTCCAGTCGTGTCCGACTCTAGGGAGCGGTGCTCATCTCCGTTTCAAAGCCGAAGAGCCAGCGCTGTCCGAAGACGTTTCCATGGTCATGTGGCCGGCATGACTCAACACCGAGGCGCATGGAACGCTGTTACCATCCCGCTGACGCGGTACCTATTAATCTACTTGCAATTTCTTGCTTTCGAACTGCTAGGTTGGCAGGAGCCGTCGCACGGATTCGAACTGCCAACCTTTCGATCGATAGCTCATATTTCAGTGGTTAATCTTAGTCATCCTCAAAAGAGCCCTGTCCTGGATCTCCCGTACATAACCCCGTGGAGACATGGGGCCCAACACAAACCGGCCCCTCGATTCCACGAGAACCGGAGTGGCAGCAACGTTTGCTCGTAGACACCAACCCTGCACCCAAAGGGGGAGCGTCAATGCTGTGCCAACTGGACAGCCCTCTCTTGCCCATGGAGGGGAATAGGCTACCTCCTGACAAACTGGGGTACCCTGGCAGTTGTCTCCTGCAGCACACCAACTAGGTCCAGGATGCCATGGAGTGCCCTCGCCCCCAGGGGCGAGAGAGGGGAGGGAGCAGAAGGTGAGGGAAGTACAGAAAGTCAGTAAGGACAGGGGTAAGGTGGTGCAGGATCAGGCTCACAGAAATGACACGGGAGAAACACTGGGTGATGGACAGGCTGATGAGGGGTGGGTCTCGCAAGGGGCAGGGCCAAGAGCAGGTCTGGCTATATATAAACTCTTTCAGTTGGCCAATGAGGAGGCTGGCTGCAGGACAGGCCCAGGCTCTTTGCTGGAGCATGGTTAGTAAACCTGGAAGCCAGGCTGGAGAGAAGGTTTGAGGGTGAAGCAACCCCCTTCCCCAGCAGCATCTGAGACCCTTATAGAGGAATAACCAATGCCAATGCGGTTAAGGCAAGACTTCACTCAAGGCCTGGAGCTTGAGAGCCCCAACCTCATCGACCACAATCTTGGGATTGCCCTGGTCAATCCCCTGCCAGGGTCCCCTGAGCAACCCCACAGACAAGCCCTGTAAGGCAGACTAGGGGCCCAATCCTATGGTCATCCTGCACCATTGGGTCTCGTATTCCAGCAGTGCAGGATGCTTTCAGGCAGTGCAAAAAAAGCCAGTCTGCTCTCATGTGCTGAAGTCTCCATCAGTGTCTGTAAGTAGGTAGAAGAGGTGGGTTGTAGGCAGGGAGGTGAAGGGCAGGGGGAGTTTGGGGGCAGATCAGGGGTGAGGATGGAGGGGGGTGAATCTCAATGGCACCAACATGTGCCAGATCCTATCCCCTCTTTCTCAGGCTGCCCCACCCCTTTTCTTTCCTCAAACGTATGCCAGCAAAATGGCTGGCATAAGTCCAAGGAGGCCCATAGGCGATTGGGCAGCCTACTGGGGGGTAAATAAAAAGTATTTGTCTGTATTTGTGTCAATCATCTCCCCACTATTGGATGCAGAGCATGCTCCATCAGCACAGTTGTATCCAATCCAATGGTGGGAGATAGGATTGGGCAGTAGTATTCTTTCCTATCGGAGATGGGAGAAGGGTCAAGTCTGTAAAAGAGCCAAATTGCTCATTATGTGTAGTTCTATGATTCTTTTTCCTGATTTGTTATTGCTATTAAGGCAAAGCAGTTGCCTGCAGGTGGCTTCAAGATAGCAGCAGGCTGGTGGGGAGCCATTTGTTTGTTCAAAATGTCCCCTCCCCAATGCTTTCTCACCTGTGGAGCTCTCTCTCTCTCTCTCTCTCTCTCTCTCTCTCTCTCTCTCTCTGATTTTTAAGCAGACAAATAGCCTGCAGGGAAATGATAAAATGCCCCCTCCACCACCCAACCACAAAATTACCCACAGTTGCTTAGCATTTAAAAGCAATGAGGGGGAGGGATTGTGGGAGTGCATGTAATGTGCAGTTTGTCGTGATCTTCTTGCTAAAGTGAGTTTACTGGTCTTCTCCTCCCACTATAGGTAAGAGATTATATTTGAGGACCTCACCCACCAAGCAAGTTATGGACTGTAGCCTAGATTACTTCTGACAGATCCGATCATATATGAGGTGTGCTAGTCTCACGTTCCATGGCACAGTAGAACGAGGAATGCAAGTCTTTATTCACCCCTAGGAAAAGCATAATTCAGCCCGAAATCTATTAGACACGAACTCCTATTCATAGACTTACAGAAAGTGAGAGACCTGTGTTCATCACAGAAATCATTCTTATCTTATTGCCTATATTTCCCTGCTGAAACTTCTCATAGAGTTCATGCAGAACCCTCTTGCTATCCCTCAGGACCTATATATTTTTCCTGATACAACAGGAGGCAGCATTTTTTACATATCTATAAATAAAACCAAATCCTACTTTTTCAAAAAAAAAAACAAAACCTCCATTGGATATACATGCAAGCCTGTAACAAGTCTACTGAATCAAACATGAAGTGGTGGTCAGAGAATAGGTTCTTTTTATCGCTAGTCCCATCTTTGGTTAGCAAAGAATGGGAAAGTCATACGTCTCTGATAAAGCCAGATAATAGCTTTCTGTTGTGCTCCCTTTGGTATTCTCATGCTGTGAATTGAACAAGATTTGTTGAGAAAATGCACCAAATGTGGATCTCATACTCTCTAGGTGGAACTTTTATGGCTTATGAGCAGGAAAAGAGCTGAAGCACACTGTCTAGATCACTTTTCTCAAACTTCTGATAGCTGGTGCACACTTTTTGCAATTAAAATAGGGGGGGCACACTATTCACAGCCCAATCTTCTGCGTGCCACCCAATGGCGGCACGCCTACCTCACTGGCACAGACTGCCATAAAGCAGTCTGCATCAGTTGTAAACGCCTCCCTGGTAGCGCGCCACAAGCATGATGCAAATATATATTACAAATATATATTTTACTTCTTTGGGGCCATCTGGTCACACACACACACACCCTAGCATGCATGCTCTGTCAGCAGTGCTGTGTGCTATGGGCTGGCAGGGGATAGGATTGGGCCCTGAGTCTCACTTCTTACTCTCTCTAGCAACCAACCCAAGCACCAGATAATATCAATGGGGCCCAGCTTAGAACTGGGGACCTGATTCACTTGGTAGGAGCTCTCCACAAAGGCGTCGTGGCACTGGGGGCGGTTTGGGTGGTGGGCCCCAGGGTGTGGGTAGTGGCGCTTACAGGTGGATCTGTTGCCCCACCGCCTCCGCGCAGCCTCCTGTGCCCCGTCACTTCCTCTTCGCAGCCAAAAACGGCTGCGTTTCGGCCCTCCCGCCCTCCCTGGCGCCATTTCACTCCAAAAAGGAGCCAAAAAGCGCCGGGGGATGTTTCCACATGTGCGGCAGCGTGCTATGCTGCCATCACATGCCCCAGGGGCGGGGCATGTGGTGGCCATGGGGGTGGGGCGTGGCAGCAGTGGCCCCCACCCATGGGGGTGTATGGAGCCGCTACTGGCTCTCCATATGGCAGTTCAGTTGCTAGCATGAAGCCAGGGATAATCATCGAATAAATGGCTCTCCAGGAGAGGAACCCCTTCACTATCTCTGGCGTTGTTTCAACTTTTGGTTTTTCTTATTGCATTTATACCTCCTGTTGTGTCTTTGATATGCATCAAAGGTGAGTCGTGACCTGGAAGTGGCCTCTGGTTGCTTCTATTTGGCTCCAGTAGCATGCATCATTTCTCTGCCATATGACACATTTGCACGCATGGATCTGTCAATTTGCCATTCATGCCATATGTAGGCAAATAAAAACATTTTTTTCCTTGAGTCTTATAGAATCTCTTAAAATTTTCAAGGTAACTGGTGCCCAGCCTGCACCAACCCCAGCACCCCAGGCAGTGACCTGGATTGTCTCCCCACAAGTCTAGTTCTGTGAAGCTCCACTCAGTTTAATCACTCAACCAAAGCCAAGCTCTACCTCACACAAACGCGTAGTGCAGAATCTGTGCAACTGAAGGACATGCATCAACCGCACTGCCAGGATAGCTTATGATTTGGGCCTGAAATGCTTTTATTTTTCCACTTTGAAACAAAACAAAAAAAAAACACATTCAAGAGCCTTTCTTCAATCACATCCTAATTTTGTCAGCTCACTGGTTTCATGGCAGATAATGTCATCTAATAGTGCACATTTAAGATTTCATATTATATTTGCTTCCCATCCAAATTAAAAGCATCTTTTGAGAGGCTCCATCCATTCATTCTTTTATAATGTAGCTGTCAAACTGATAATTTCATCATTAAGATCCCTATATTTATGTAGATCAGAGACATCTCAGTGGCGTGCTTTTGTTATACTTTCTTTTCAATCAAATATTGTGCGTGTGTGTGTGTGGGGGGGTTATATTTCAGGCTAGAAAAAATGCAGGCTCATTTAGGGCTATTTAGGCAAAAGCTCTGATGTAGCAGGTCCCGGTTGTACAACCCATCAATGCAACTTAAAAACACAAATCATCATTCTTTTTTCTTCTTTTTTTCAGCCCAAGCCTCAATCAAAAGAAACTGAGAATTTCATTAGTGCCAGTAGAGGGCCTCTTAACTCATCCTTGCAAGCAAAGCCACCGTAGTTCACACAGAGAATAGGAAGCACTATAGTGTTTTATTCATCACATAATTAGAGAGCAATCCTATTCGTGTCGACTTGGAACAAAGTCCCATTGAGTTCAGTAGAACTTACTTCCAAGTAAGCGTGCATTGGATGGCAGCCTTAAGGTATTGACCTCACTGTCAGATGATGTTGCAATGCCCCTCTGGTTTTGATGGCTTTAAAAAGGGTTGAACATAGTCATGGAGGATAGTTCTTGCAAGAGCTGCCTATGTTAGTTAGAAGGAACTCCCATGGCCAGAGGTAGTATACCTTAGTATACAGTTCTCAAAGTCCCTGCCACTGTGAATGTTGTGACCCACCAGGATGGCCTCTGCAGGCCTCAGAAAGGCGTCTGGACATGACACAGAAGTCACTTCTGAAGGCCTTCCAAGGCCCACGGAGGCCTCTGGAGGCGGTCCCAGGCCCAGCATCACAGGGGAGTAGCTGCAGAAGGTGAGTCACGACCTGGAAGTGGCCTCTGGTTGCTTCTATTTGGCTCCAGTTTGGAGCCAAATGGAAACAAGGGCGGGTGGGTGGGTCCAACTGGCAACCCACCTTGGCATCAAGCCATCACCCACCAAGTGGGTCACGACCCACAGTTTGAGAAAGTGGAGGAAACACTGAGCATTCACCTGCCAGATGTGCTTCTGGTTGTTAACGTGAAATGTTAACAGAAATGCAGTAAACATTTTGTTATCCAGGACACATAGGCAACGGTGTGTGTGTGTGTGTGTGTGTGTGTGTGTGTGTGTGTGTGTGTGTGTGTGTGTGTGTGTGTGTGTGTTACCCAAATATGCTGGTTAAAAAAGTTTTCACAAGCGCCCTGCCCCCAAGCAGGGCTCCCTTTGCTCCCTCACTTACATCCCAATCCTATCTAACTTTCCATCGCCGATGCAGCTGCAATACCACCCCAAGGTAAGGGGAGAAAATTTCCTTACCTTGAGGAGGCCTCCATGACTGCCCCCCCCCCCCGCTGCAGGATGCAGCATACACCCCATTGGCATGGCTGCATCAGCGCTGGAAAGTTAGTTAGGATTGGGCGGTTACATGACAGGGGTCTCTCTGGAGTGCTGTTCCACCATCCTTCCTTCTTCATGAGGACCCTCTAAGAATAGAGATGTTCCACTTCCTTCCTCACAAGGCCTGTTCCTAGGAGGAGGGTGGAGCAGCAACGCAGAGGTAACCCTGTCAGCTAAGTGAGGGAGGGGCTGGGGGTGGCCTGGGGAGCTTGCTTAACCGATTCCACCCTATGCAGCACACTCACTTCACTGGCTTCTCCATCCAGCTGAGGCGGCAGGTGATGATTCTGGTTAGCTGAGTTTGCCGCTTAGCCAAGTGCCGCATAACACAACTGTTACTGTAACTGAACGTGGTTTTAAACCAAGGCAATTAAATTCATATTAATGTCTCAAATGCTGTGACTCTCTTTAAAGCTTATTCATGCACAATATAGCACTTTATAGCCTGATATTTCCTTTCCCCCATAAGCCTGTGCCTGTGTCAACAACTAAAATTATCTGCCCACCCAACATTTGAAGACCTAATGTAAAAGGTATAACAGACTTGTTTTCTTGCCATTACTCCTCGTGCATGCCCTGCTGATGTTTATGAGAGAAAGCTGAAGAGACACGATAAGACTTCTATACAACAGACTCCCATCAAGGTCCCGTCAAAGCCATTCCCATAAATAAATACATACATAAATTAAATTAAAAGCAAGCTAATACCGGGTAGAAGCTTTATTGTGTTGTAAGATACCATAGTGAGACAATTGTACTTGTGAGCTATAGACTTTCAGAAAGCTTTCCAGTAAATCTTCAGCACACTGTGCTGTTATATTATAGCTGAGTTGGATATACAGTATTGTTATGTGTTCTCCACTTCCCTAAGCAGTGAGAAGTTCCAGGGCAGCAATACAGAGTGAGTTTCCTTTTGTGTGACTGATCACTAGACTGTGAGCGGCATCAGTTCCCCCAAAAGCAAACAGCATCCACTTGGAGCTCCCCAAGTCTACTTTTTTTCAGGTAGCAGCAAAACTCTGATATCTCTCTCTCTCTCTCTCTCTCTCTCTCTCTCTCTCTCTCTCTCTCTCTCTCTCTCGTGTTACATTGCATTTACAGGTAGGCATGGCTTACTGATGCCAAGCACCTTAATTGGCCATTGTAATATCTTCCAGATATTGCTGTCAATTAAGGAAACATCAAGAAGCAGCAAGTGCCCAAAAGATGATTACTTAACCACCATTACAATAATGATGATTTTACTGGACTATTTTGAGAGCTGTAGTGCATCAGTGAAAATGTTGAACTGTGAGCTGGGAATTTGTTTCACATTTCACCTTAGCCCTATAGTTACTAGAAGCCTTGGACAAGCTAATCATCAGTCTCGCTTCTGTAATATTGAGATACTGATCCTGGGTTACTGTGTTGTGGGGTCTCCTAAGGCATCAATAGGGTTCTGCCCCAATGAGAACCTGGATCTGGGTTCTGACTAGGACAGAAGTAAAGAGTGAAGTCATTTCTAGTGTGAGATGGGGTCTGGCAGCCTTCAGAAATGGCATGAGAGGTAGGTGCATTGGAGACATCAATTGCATAGTCCACACAATCCATTTTACTGGACCCACCAGCATTTTCCACAGCAGAATCAAGTGGTTCCTCACTCATCTTCGGTACCCAAATGATAGGGGGTAGGTATCTTTGGTGATATGTACCTTAGGCACTGTTACAAATTGCCAACAAGCACTCATAGTACTGAGGTGTCCTTAGTTGCATGTTCTAACTTTGGCCAAGGCCAGACCATCTTGAAACCTGTGAGCCAGTCTCCAAGTCTGTTTTCCTGATTTCTTGAATATTCCTCCTTTTTACGGGTAAAGCCTGAACAGAAGCTAGTATACGAATTTGCTCAAAGTGTCTGTAGCTTCCAGATCACACATAGAGTGCCTGATCCATTCTTAAATTTTAACAGTGCAAGGAGACAGTGGTGCCACAATAGAGCAATGAACTCAAACCAGTGGCATCCTCCTTGGCTGAATCCTTGTCCCTTGCTTTGAACAAGGAGAAGCACCCGAGCCTTTTTGTAAAGTGAGGAAAGAACCATTGCTCCAGCCTTAACATGGCACATATAAATACTGTTAATGGCACATATAAATACTGTTAATAATAATAATAATAATAATAATAATAATTATTATTATTATTATTATTATTATTATTATTATCTGCTGCAGTGCCAGCAAATCTAGTCCTTAGGAAGTAAATAAGCGAGTCAGTCTGAGACCCAAGTAAAATGAGAATAGGAAGACAGAACAAGTCTTGGGAAAACAAAAGACTACATGCTAGTCTGTGGGAGAAAGCCCTACTAAAGATCTGGTCAGAGAGCCACAACTTGGGAATTCCATCTCATAACCTCCAGTTGAAGTATGGTAGCAGACAGCACCTCACAATCTTGGTAAAAGTCAGCACATCCAGCAAGCCTGGAAGGTAACTACTGCCTCTTCACCTATCCCAATTTCCTTCTGTCTCCCAATCAACCCGCACTCCCTCTTGCTGCTTTTTTCCCCTTTGGATCAAGCTAACTCACTTGTGAAGCACCACATTGCCTCCCCCCCCCCACCTTCACTAAAGCTGCAATCTTATACACAGTTTCCTGGGAGTAAGCCCCATTGAACTCAGTGGAACTTACTTCTGAGTAGACATGCCTAGGCTTGGGCTGTAAGCGACCAACACGGAAATAAACCTGAACTCATACAAAAGCCATAACTCAAGGCTGCTTGGCTGGTTCTCTTTTCTCCCCTGCAGCCCATCTCCCCTTCCCCCGTCTTTCCTTTAGATATTCCTGGTCATTGACCCCAGAGCCCAGCTTAGTGGAAGCAGCCTGAAAATGCAACTCTGCACTCCAGATACCAACTTGTTTTAGCAGATTGGGGTAGGTTGACTCAGAGAGTCAGTCACATCTCTGCAACAGTGGTCCCTTAATCGCTCTAGCAGAACTTTTGAGAATAGAATGTTTGTTCGTCCTGGAGCAGCAGACTTTGTCTGTGATAGAGCCAAAATAATCCGCCTTCTTGGAGGGATTGAAACAAGGTGAAGAGTCCTTGTAGCAGATAGCAAGTTCCCCTCACCACAAGTGAATAGCGAGGCCATTTCACTTTCACCTCCTCCTTGTTTGACTCCCCATTCACACTCATTGCATGCCTTGAGCCTTTGATGTGCCCTCACCTCTTGGCCAAGCTGTATTTAGGGACCCCTCTCTTTCCTTTAGGGTTGCCAACCCTCCAAGTTTGGCCTGGAGTCTCCAAGAATCCGCATCAATCACCAGGTGATTCCTGAAAGCAATCTCAGAGATTTGAACAGAGCCTCCAGGAATGTCCAACATTATTATGTCATGTTAGAAAAAGAGATCTAGAGAAATAGCTTTAGCCAGATTTGGCAACCCCAATTTCCCCCCGTAATTTGAGCACTGCTCGTGTCTAATATTTAGCAAACCAAACATTTGAAATATATTATCTATATCTATATCTATTACACATGCATGCACACACACATACAACACAACACAGCACAACACAACCACATGCACGCATACACCATTTTTAGGGGAAACTGGTCAACAAATGTCATCCACTGGAGTCGCTCGTGGTGGGGCGGAACGGTACGTTCCGCACTGTGCTAACCTCCGTTTACTCCTCGGCATGAGGCAGCCCCGTCCCCTCGCCGTCGGAGCCATTCAGTGTTGCCTTCACTGCACTGAATGGCTCCAACGGCGAGTCCGCCTCGTGCTGAGGAGTAAACGGAGGTTAGCGCAGTGCGGAACTTACCGTTCTGCCCTACCTCGAGCGACTCCACTGATGTCATCCTTGACAAGATTGCAACACTGGAGTGCGGGGAGGGGAGAAGCTACTATATCTTGGTCTCTGGGGGATTCATAAAGGTTCCCTTTTTGCTGTTTCCTTATTTGTTTATTTAAAAACAAGCTGTTCAGAATTCCGTTGACATTTTGCAAATGGAGGAAATAGTCCCATCTACATCTCATTACAATGTGCCATCAGGAATGATACTTCACATCCATTTAGCTGTGTTCTGTTCAGAGAGATATATAGATGAAGAAAAAGATAATGGCACTTAATACAAAAAGAATGATAGCATGCCTTTTCGTCTAATTGCACGCCAGAGGCCATAGATGTGCCTAACTGAGCAGTCTCTCATCCAGATGTTGACCTAAAACCTGGCTAAATGTTACTGCCATGTTTAGTTGTGTGGTGTCATGAAAACGTCGATAATGGGCAGAAAGATATAAACAGTTCCCTATCTTTTCATTTACATTTTCTAAGGAAGTAGCAGACATCTGAAGACCATCTAATACCTCCATTCATTTTCCGGTTTTATAATCAACATTTTAGAAAGCCCAATACAGACCTGCACAATTCAAGACCTACCAAGTTGAACACAGTTTACAAGCCATGTATTGTAGCCAGTCAGATGCATGACCTCCCTTCCTCTAATAGCAAGCTGCAAAGCTTACAGTTGCTCAGTGCCCTGACCAATGGACTTTGTGGGTCAGAGATTGTGTAGGTGTTCACAAGGGAAAATGTACATTGGATGAAGACACCACAATGAATTGGACTCTTTCAGGCAGGGATGCACTAGGGCTGGTGACATCTGGCACAAGATCTCATGGTGCCACCCACACAGACCCCCTCCTATACCAGACCATATGATGTGGAGGTCTCCTGGGAAATGCAAACTCCACGTGAGCCACGGCAGGGATCGGGAAAAAACCATTTTCTACCAGTGGTGCATTTTCGCACCACCAGTAACATACAGAATAGAAAGTCATTTTGGTGTCACCCCTCCCTGGGGTGACACTCGGGGTGGTCCGCCCCCTGCCCCCATCAGTGACATCCCTGCCTTCAGGCATTCTAAAGCTCTTGCGAGGGAGATCAGTGTTTGAAAGACATCTCAAAGAAATCTAGTTCCCCATCAAGTGTTGTCTCAAATGGGAAACAACTTAGAGGCCAGAATGGAGAAGAAGACAGCGATCCTGTGGCTCCAGCATGTTCTGTTTAATGCTGGTGAAGCAGGAGATCCCCATGTGCCCAGGGTTGTATTAACCCATGGCCGGACCCCCAGGCTTCAGGTATTTCGGGGTCTCTCCATCAGGTATTTTGGGGGCCTTCCAGCACTTCAATCTCTATAGAGACTTGTCCCTGCGGGGCCCCTGGGCTGAAGCCTAATAATGGATAATACACCCCTGCACCAGCCCAGCCAGCACAAAAGGAAACACACCAGAGAAATTAGTGAATGCACCAGGAGAGAAAAGTGAAAACACTGCTCTTTTACTCCCATGCACTGTTTTTTGGCTGAGCTGGATCAGAAGTCTGCTTGGCCACACAACACTGGGAGTGAAAGAGCTGTTATCAGCTCCTCTCCTGGAATGCTGTGTTTAATGCTGCCTGGGCAAGAGGGAACCTTATATATCCTGTACCTATAAGGCAAAGACCTTTGTGAATGTCGACTTTGACTTGGGTCCATTTCATTATCATAGCTATTCACAACCCAAACCCACCTCCTGCAAGACAAACAGATCTGTCTTACTTTCATCATCTGTCTTATCTGTGATGTTACCTGCTAATTATTGTTCTATCTGTCAGTTTCATGACTGATGGTTGTTTAGTTTATTAATGTTATATCAGTTGTTGTATCTTTAGAAAAAATGTTGAAAACAAACAGTAAATGAATATGAATCATTGCCCAAACACTGACATTAATTTATTACGCAAGGAACCGTATGCCTAAACAGATAAGTTACAATATTTCTATAAGTTTGGAATAGTAAGTTCCAGGATTCTGTACATCCTTTTCACTTTTTTCTTTCAAAATTTTAACATTCTTTCTACCGTAATTATTTTCTGTGTGCAACTATTGCTGATTCTTTTCAATTTTTCTAATTAAATAAATAAATAAGCAGGGTGGTGGGTTTTTTTTGGGGGGGGGTCATTTGGTATAATTGATTAAATTCAATTATTTTTGTAGAGCGATTTGAAATGGCAGCTATCAAATGAACATTTTTCTATGCCTTCTGTAGGTAATTTTTTCAGAGGGTTTCTTTTTAGGAGAATCATGGAAAGGTATGGCATAAAGATATCCATACCTAACATTCTCCCTTCATTCCAGCAAAGGAGTGTATACCTTGTACCCTAGAGGGAAGCCAGTTCACTATTAAAAGAGCTTTAAACAAACATGTATTCCATTCGTCCCTTGGTATCCGCGGGGGACTGGTTCCGGATCCCCTGCAGATACCGAAAATCATGGATGCTGAAACCCAGGCACCTTGTTTCTAGACTGAACAGCTGCAAACACTGTTGCCTTTTCTGGTAAGGAAGGTGCCGCAGACCACTGATCATTCTGATAGCTCTCTTCAGCACCTTTTCCAGTTCCACTACATCCTTTTTGAGATGTTGTGACCAGAACTGGACACAATACTCCAAATGTGGCCTTACCATCGATTTGTACAGTACAAGGGCACAATAATTATATTAGTGCAAACATTGAACATTAGTACAGTGTACTAATATTGCATCTGATGTTGTATGCAGGTTTCCATGGCTTGTTACAATTTGCAGCGAGATCGGAGGTATGGGTAAAGAAGCCATGTCAAAGTTTTGTTGAAGAGACCAATAAAATTTTTTATTTTTACCAAAGGTCTGTTGAAATTCTTTAAGCGCGAGACTCCAGCGTACTGGAGAAAAGAGGGGCGCATAAGATAATCTGTTGATAATCTGCCTGTTTGATAATCTTATGCGCCCCTCTTTTCTCCAGTACGCTGGAGTCTCGCGCTTAAAGAATTTCAACAGACCTTTGGTAAAAATAAAAATTTTTATTGGTCTCTTCAACAAAACTTTGACATGGCTTCTTTACCCATACCTCCGATCTCGCTGCAAATATTGCATCTCTCCTTTTCATGTCGCTACCCCACCCATTCTGACCATCCAGGATTAGTGTTTCCACTATCAACTCTGCTGCCTAACCATCTAGTTAGCTGGGTGGGCCACTGCAGTAGACACCCTCTGTCATAGGCCAGCCCAGTGTCTTGCCATGCAGTGTTTCCATGTGCTACAGCCTTCAGCCAGGTGCACCTGTGATAGGTAAAGGTAAAGGTAAAGGTATCCCCTGCTCGAAAGCCAGTTGTGTCCGACTCTAGGGTGTGGTGCTCATCTCCGTTTCTAAGGCCGATCTTAGAGCCAGCGCTGTCCAAAGATGCTTCTGTGGTCATGTGGCCAGTATGACTAACGGAACGGTTACCTTCCCTATTTATCTACTTGCAATTTCTTGCTTTCAAATTGCTAGGTTGGCAGGAGCTGGAACAGGAAACGGGAGCTCACTCCATCACGTGGCACTTGGGTCTAGAACTGCTGTCCTACTGACCTTCTGGTCTGCAGTTCAGCGTCTGCGTCTGTAATGCAAGGTGTTAAATACGGCCAATATCATTATGCCTTTGAACAAATTGATGGTAAGGCCACATCTGGAGTATTGTGTCCAGTTCTGGTCACCACACCTCAAAAAGGATATAGTTGAATTGGAAAAGGTGCAGAAAAGAGCAACCAGATTGATTCGTGGGCTGAAGCACCTCCTTTTATGAGGAAAGGCTACAGCGTTTCGGGCTTTTCAGTCTAGAAAAAAGGCGCCTGAGGGGGGACATGATTGAGACGTATAAAATTATACTTGCGATGGAGAGAGTGGATAGAGGGAAATTCTTCTCCCTCTCGCATAACACCAGAACCAGGGGACATGCACTAAAATTGAGTGGAGGGAGAGTTAGAACAGACAAAAGAAAATATTTCTTTACCCAGCGTGTAATTAATCTGTGGAACTCCTTGCCACAGGATGTGGTGATGGCACCTGGCCTAGATGCCTTTAAAAGGGGTTTGGACAGATTCATGGAGGAAAAGACCATCACAGGTTACAAGCCATAAGCAACCTCCTGTTTTTAGAAGTAGGTTTTCTCTGTGCCAGGTGCAAGGGAGTGGCAGCAGGAAACAGGTTATCTTGTTGGCCGTGTGCTCCCTGAGGCATCTGGTGGGGCCACTGTGTGATACAGGAAGCTGGACTAGATGGGCCTTTGGCCTGATCCAGCAGGGCTCTTCTTATGTTCAGATGAGGTGGCCTTTGTCTGTCTCTTGCTGTGGCTAGGTGGTTAGAGAGCAGCTTTGTAGAGTAGCTGGTATGGATTCCCGACCCGCCTCCCTCTCTTCCTTTTGTCTCTGCCATGGGTGTTTCTGACCAGTCATGCAAAAGGTGAGTGTGTTGCTGGTGAGTCCAAGACCCTTAGCTGGGCTTGAAGCCATCTTGACTAGCTCCCAGCCTGTGACCTTGTGCAGTGAGCTATAGTGAGCTATCTGCAGCCTCCTATACTTGAGTGCTGCTGAGGCTTCCCTTCTGACTTATCCCAGTCTCTCCCCTGGCATAAGGGCTCCTCCTTCCAGCTGGTGAATATCCCCACATGAACTCAAGCCCTTGCCATGGAGAGACTTGTTTGTTTCACATGGCTGCTCTCTTCCAAGGGAGCTACCTTTCTACCCTTGCTGTGCTCTGTTCAAAAAGGCATTCCTTAAATATGTGTGTTTGTGTGAGTAGGATGAGGGGATTTGAACCCTAGTGCAGGGGCTCCAAGCAGCTCTTTGCTTTTGCCCCTTTGCTGCTGAAGCCACTATAATTCTTGTAGGAGATGGTGCTGCTGCTGAGATCCTCCACCTCCTATCCCCAAACCACCCCCTGCCTGGCCTGCTCCCTGCCCCGAACCACCCCTATCACTGACCTACCTGCTGTGGCAGGTCATTTGGGAGCCATTGTCACGTGTGCTGGCCAGTTGCACCATTAGCCCCAAAGTGCACAGAGGCGTCGCTCCGGTAGGGGCGGGGCTGTAAGTATCGCTGCGGTCATAGTCTCTTTACCGAGCGAGGAGGAGGCAGCCCTGCCCCCTCACTGTCCGAGCCAGTCCCCTACGGAGAAAGCAGCAGGCAGGGTCTCTTCCCTGCCAGTTTCTCCGTAGGGGACTGGCTCGGACAGTGAGGGGGCGGGGCTGCCTCCTCCTCGCTCGGTAAAGAGACTATGACCGCAGCGATACTTACAGCCCCGCCCCTACCGGAGCGACGCTTCTGAAAGTGCATGACAGCGATGTGGCTTTTGTGCAGGCTCCTGGACTTTACGGTGGTGGATTGCAAGATGGATGGATTGCAAGATCCATCACCGTAAGGCCCCCATATGTTTGAGCCTTAAGACTGCAATCCTATACACACTTTCACAGGAGTAAGCCCCATTGAACACAATGGGACTTACTTCTGAGAAGATATGCATAGGATTTCATTGTTTTCGAATAAGCTAACTTACGGCTGAAGCCACACTCCATTCCTGACCCCTTGTTGAAAACTGTAAAGATTCACAGAGCCACCACTATTTTGCCTGTTTTTCTATGTATGGGCCCAATCCAGCCAAAGTGAAGAACTTTATTCTTTGTTCTTTGGAAGATACTCTTTGGAAGAATAAAGTCCCCTTTATTTCCAGTTGAAGAGCCAAGTTGTATCCTGCCACTGAAATTATTTCTTAATTGTGGCTTAACTTAACCATGCCCAAATCGATTGACCAAAGATTCATTGAAACTGGATGTTGCGGCACCCCTACACACATTTACTTAAGCCCCATTTAATTCAATTGGCTTACTTCTGAGCGAACATGCATCAGATTGCTTTAAGTGGTGATTTAAATAGGATGGTAATATTATAGCACGATAAATAGTAGTATGATGAACCATTTTACAAACCATGTGAAAACATACAATAAAATACATTGGGACTCCTAAGGCCCAACACGTTGCTGTGGTAGCAATCAAACAAGAGCCTAATTTCTTTTGTCAATTTTGCATTGTGCACATTTCCCTTGAATACTGGCCTCATGTGGTAAGAGTATGTTTTTATCAGGGGAAGGGGGCCCACTCAAAATGACATTCCACCCTGGAACAACCAATTCCGGCTGTTTTGCCCACATAAGGGTGCACTGGAATGAAATGCTTGCAACAACGAATTGATCGGGTACTTCCAGATGGTACAGCCATGGGGATGACATTTTCGGCAGGAAATACCTGGGGTGGGCATAATGCATTGCCTGGTTTGAGACAATGGTAGGCAATAAAGCCGAGGGGAAGCTGTGCTACTCAAAACTTTCCTTGCCATCGTCAGGAAAAAGAAAAGTTTAGAAAATTAAACTTTGGAACAAATGCTAACAAAGCAGGTTATCTGCAAGACAATATTATCTCTCATGAATTTAATAAAAAAGCACCCAAAATATCAGAGAGCAGATAGCAGATAGCAGAACCCTTTACCTTTCAATAATTCTTATCGACATTTGAAGGATTATTACATCCTTTTATTTGGTACGGTATATGTGTCGCTGTGCAAAGCAAAATAAATTGCTTCCAGTCTAGATGCTTTTCTTGGATAGACATCTCAGAGCTGGATTACTCATTACTCTGAGTATTGTGTGGAATAGAGGCCCACTAAAATGTGGGTATCGCATCATCTGCAAAAGATGCTGGATGTTGAATTCCAAAATGCTAGAAACTAGGCCAGGAAGCAGAGGCTGGCCCTGGCTAGAGAGTTCAGAGCAAAAAGCTGTCTCTTTTCTTTTTTTCTTACACAGTTGGTGCTGGCAGAGCTGACGCTGTTGTTTTAGTGTGAGATGAAAGAACTGCAAAGGAAATGGATCAGAGAAGACACACACACACACACACACACACACACACACACACACACACACACACACATTTGCCAAAGCTAAGCCATAATGTTGCTTTGCCACCAACATCACCCTTGATTCCTTGCACTGGTCACTAATGATACACACGCATCCTGCAGTCTATCACTCAGTAGTATGTGAGGTGATGCATTAGAGCTGAACTCAGCAGCCTGGTTCCTTGGTCTGTGGCTAAAATAGTACTGCTTGCTTTTACTCAATAAGCGTACAAAACTAGAGAAACAACTTGATCCTGTCTAACTATAGCCTGGCGGAGCAAGCGCTCTGCCGGCCTAGTAAAGGTATCCCCTGCTCGAAAGCCAGTCGTGTCCGACTGTAGGGTACGGTGCTCATCTCCCTTTCAAAGGCTCCGCTTTGGACGCTGTCCGAAGACGCTTCCATGGTCATGAGGCTGGCATGACTAATGGAACGCTGGTACCTTCCTGCCACAGTGGTACCTACTTATCTACTTGCAATTTCTTACTTTCAAACTGCTAGGTTGGCAGGAGCTGGGACAGGAGACGAGAGCTCACTCTGTCAAACGGCACTTGGGTCTTGAACTGCGACTATCTGGTCTGCAGTTCAGCATCTTAACCACTAAGCCACCGTAGCCCCCACTGCTGATCTAGGGTGTCGTAAACATGGCATAAGGCACGTTTTCAGCACCCTGGGACTAAGCGGTGCCAGCGCGGAGGCTGTCACCGTTTACTCTGCTGCCATCCTGGACCCACGCTGGCTGACGCAGGTGAGTGCTACGCTGTTCAGTGCAGGGTTCGTCGGGCTGGGAGGGGTCTGGAATGTCGGTGCTGGGTTGTGCCGATATCCTGTACAGCCCGGGCCGGCCTTACGTGGCCTCCCCAGAAGCACACCAGCTTCAGAGGTGGTGTGCATCCAAGACAAACATTCCCTTCCCCCGAGGTGGGCCCAGGCCGCATCTGTGCAAGTCATAATGTGCTCAGGATGCAGCGGCCGGTCATTTAGGCCATTCTCACATACTTGCACAGGATTGCGCCGAAATTCAGCTCTCTCTCTCTCTCTCTCTCTCTCTCTCTCTCTCTCTCTCTCTCTCTCTCTCTCTCTCTCTCTGGCAACTGGTTCTTCAAGGTTCAGAAAGTCTTTCCTCCACCATCACCAGCTCTCCTATCTGCCAGTCTTCCTCTATCGCCTTTACTCCTCTCCCTTTTCCCACTTCTTACAAGCTTACCAAGTTGTGACAGGAGATAGGAGGAAAAATAACAACTGACAGGTCTGTCCTAAATTCCTGACTCTCAACATATTCAGAAGCCTTCATTACCAACAGGAACTCTGTTATTAATACCGTATTTTCCCGTTTGGTACCTTTAGGAAATTGCCTGAATCTTAAGAACGGCTGCAATAGGCAAGTGTCTAATCCTGATTATCCAGAAAGGTCAAAACACACCCTCGATTCAAGGATGGACAATACAATGAGCAGATTTGGCAATCAGCAAAAAGTCAGTATATGAATAAATAAATAACATGGAAATGAACTATTGGATCTGAAGCCCACATTTATTTCAGAAAGGCTGGAGATGCCTCTCCTCTCTTCCATAATGTTATTTTGCTCATGAATGTGTATTTTATTGTTAATACTGGGTTTTTCAAAAACTTACTACAGTACTTCTAGCGTCCTTGGAGGTGAGGGGGTACTTCTAGCATTGACGCAGGTGAGGGGGATGGAATAGGGCCTTCTCGGCAGTGGCGCCCCAATTATGGAATTCTCTCCCCCTGGAATTAAGAACGGCTTTCTCTTTAGAGACCTTTCGGCGGGGCCTTAAGACATTTTTATTTAGGGAAGCATCCGATGTCTGACATGGTGGGCTGGCTTTTTAACAAATGGCTTCTTAACAAATGGTTTTTAACAAAGTAAATACAGGTTGACCCACTGAGGTTGCTTATTTTTAGTTGTTTGTTTTAATTGTTTTTAATTACTGTTTCTAATTTATTTTTAATGTATATGTATTTTAATGTTTTGTAAGCCGCCTTGAGTGCCCTCACTGGGAGAAAGGCGGCATATAAATTCTTTAAATAAATAAATAGTTTGGATATTTTTTAGAATTTTACTTTGTAATTAAGAAATCTGCAGTTATGTCTCTGATGGATGTTGTCCTTTGTATCATTTTTGGAAGTTTGACTTTAGAATCTACCATAGTGGGTTGGGCAGGGGGAGGGAAGGGGCTTGTTTGTTTTTTAACGTTTGCCTTGAAGTAGTTTTTAAAAAGAATGATGATTTGACATTATTTCAAATATTCCTTAAGATTGTTTAAACACACACACACACACACACACACACACACACACACACACACACACACACACACACACACACACACACACACAGGGACTCTGGAACTCTGGGTGTCTTTTTTAATTCCTGCTGTTCAATGAGCCCAACGTTTGGGTTTGTTCATGAAAAGCAGTACACCATCCATGCTACAAGGCAAATTTCTTCTAAAACTGATGGAAAGTCTCAAAAGCCGCAGTGATGAGACATGGGGGGGGGGGGGCGGTTTGTGTCAGATGTCTAAGGACAAAAGGCAAACATCCCACTGATCACCATGCTTAAATAATGCTTTGAATCCTGTTCTCCAACTGGCTTAACATCCATTCCCTCTCCCCAGGCAAACCTGGAAATTATCATTATGTGAAGGGGCTTAGGGATTTCTAACAGAGCACCTTCACCAGTCAGTAATTCTATATCTGCAGAATCTGTACATTTCCTTGTGGGAAGCCATGGCACTTAAATTGGTGTATGTAGCTATATTATTATTTAGCACTACGGGGGAGGGCGCTATCCGCGGATCCACTAGCCGCGGATTCACTTATCTGCAGATAGTGGATGGCCCCTGCCCACCACATGCATGGGGAGGGCTGGGGCCCTCATAAAACCTCAGAGGGGGCATTCACCCCTATCCGTGGTTTTCACGTATCTGTAGGGGGGCCTGGAACGTATCCCCCATGGATACGGGGGCCTTACTGTATTAAAAACTTCAGCAGCTAGAAGCGATCCTGCAGGGGGAGACCAGGAGTGACCATTAAGAAGCAGAGTTGCACACTGCCAAGTATCAGTATATTCCATCTCCATCCTGGCCAAATTATTTGTTTGTGAGAAGTTTGTTTGCTGCATTACATGCTGTCAGATTCATTTACCGCATTTCAAAGATCCGATTGCATAAACTCTGGGCCCTTCAGGCCACCGAAGAACGTCTGACAGTTCTCTGTTGAGTGAGGAAAGTCTGTGGCCTTTTACAGTTCTCCCTTTTTGCAAATCATATTTCTTCAGCATAATGGATGAGCCACAGTGATTTACAAGGATATAATTTCACCGAGGGTTTTGGAATTTGGCAATATCATATAACACAAGAAGAGGGCTTGATTGGTTTATGGTTTCACTGAAACCCTGAGGGGAAATTAATTCTATTTAAATCGCTACTTGTCAAAGCCATTGTTATTGTTGTTTGTAATATATGGATCCAGCGCTTTTCTAAAGTCTGGAGATATTTTAAACTAATAAATGTTTTAGTAGTTTAATAACATGGTTAGAAATGATTGAAACTGCATAAATAGTTAATCTGAGGGGGGGGGCGAGTGATGCCGGGAATCAGTGTTTATCGTACTGAGGTCACTATAACACCAGTTCTTTGAATTACTTAGTGGAACATGGCACTTCGTAGCCTCATCTCAACACTGCATCATTCAGATGTCACATTGATGGATTATGGGTTCTGATTGCATGAAAACAGGTTATCAGTTTATGAAGTACATTCTGCTGCAAAATTACACAATTGTCCCTGCCCATCTGGTACCTTTTCTTCGCATGCTTTGACAAAACGCTAACTCGATAATGAAATGTCTAGGGCTTGGCATGCAACACAGAGAATTAATGTTTGGATTAGTCCCTTAAAATAACAGTTAACATTCAAATGCTTGTTGAACGTTGATCCAGTATTTCTGAATTGTTCTACCTCTTGAGTGCAAGCGGGTATGTTTTAGTGTTTTCCTCAAAAGACTTTGCATGTAGATAGTTAGTGCAGCAGGGAGAAGATTACTGTAGTTACTCATGTATAAGTCTAGAAATGTTAAAGTTAACTCTGAAAACCTAGGTCAACTTATCCACAGGTCAATGGACCCAAACTTTTTTTCCAGCTCAGTGCTGGCCCTGTCCACTTTCAAGTGGGAACTAATAAGCCAAGCGTTGGCCTGCTAGGGCATTCCCCAGGTGGCGTGGCTGCTGAGGAGGACGGCCATACTGCTGCGACTCGTGATGTTTGGCAATGAAAGAGACGGTGCCCATCGCCCTGGCGCTCAGTTGCAATACATCTCTATACTAATAATTACTCCAGTTAAATATCATTATCAACATATCCATGAGTCATAGCAAATTCCATGATTTTTTGTTTCAAAACATGCAAGATCAACTAATCAACTAATAGATGAGTATCAATTGGTAGGTTGAAACACAATCTCCCTAGTATTTCAAAGATGTTGACCTTTGTATCATTTGTATCATTTTTGGAAGTTTGACTTTTGAATCTACCATTGGGCAGGGGGAGGGAAGATTTTCAGAAGGGGCTTTTTTTTTTTTTTAACAATGATTACCTCTGTTTAGGAAGGCATTGGTAGTTTGAGAGAACAATGATAGAGATGCATTTTGATATAGGGACACTTTGAAGATTCTCACCCAACTGAATTTGTCCCCATACATTGGGGGTTCTTTTATGCCAATAAAGGTTTAATCAATCAATCATTGGGGTTCTGAAATACCTGACATTGCTTCCATTTCTCTTCTTTCCTGAATGTACATAGAACAATGAATGCTATTTCATTTATTTCAGCTTTTCAACAAATTTGTTTTTTCTTGCTACCAGCTTGATTGTATGGATTTTTATTGAAGTGTGGGATGATAATTTTAATATGTTTATATTACATATTTGCTGGTTTTATTGGAGTGTGTCTTATGTTTATTCTCTATTTGGCATTTATAATATCTTCTTTATTTTGCAATGTTGATATATTTGATATATACTATGAGATTGCTTTCTGAACTTGTTTAATAATAAAAAAAACACCATTGTGCAGTTGTCAGGAGTAAATCAGAAATGGGGTGGGCTGAAGAGTCTGCTCTGAAAGGCAGGCTTGGGAGATAGCAAAGTGGCTGGGGGCACCAAATACCCACCTGATGCCTTTCCTGGGTCACCACCTGCTAGGCGATATTCATTCATTGCCACATCCTCTTCTGTACTTGCCTAGGAGACAGAGCAAGTGGAGGATGGGTGCATAGCATCTTTTTTTTTTTTTTTGTCCAGCAATGATGGTGAAGATCATAGCAGTGAACCCCTAGGAAGAGGTAACCACCGATGGGACCCAAAATGCCTGTGGCGCCTTCACTGCTTCTTTTCCTCCCCTACTGTTCCTTCTAAACTGATTGGGTGGAGAGGATGCTGAAACAGTGGCGAGCATAGACCCCCCCGTGGGGTGGGGGCCGCTGCCGTGACACGCCCCCACGGCCGCCACATGTCCTGCCCCTGGGGTGTGTGCTGTCAGCGTAGTGCGCCGCTGTGGCTCCTTTTCGGAGCCAACGGCACCAGGGAGGGTGGGAGGGCCAAACTCACAGCCGTTGTCGGCTGCGAGGAGGAAGAAACGAATCTGCCGCTTGGGGTCCACCACCCCTACCGCACCAACTGTGATGACGCCTCTGTGATGAAAGTGGAGGTGTTGCACTCCCAGAATCCTCCTTGTTCAGCCAATTTAGAAGAAGCTGTGGCAGTGGAGCAGGAGGCGATGATGGAGGTAGATATGGTACATGCATTCTCCCCCCCCCAGCAAGCGTAGGCTGTAGAATTTGGCTCAGTTTTGGGCATCAGCATGGCTTGGGCTGGTTATGGTGGCTGTAACCACATTCCAAATATGAAGCTAGAGCAGCAAAATGCTATGCATGTTTACTGAGAAATGTCTACTCTCTTCAGTGGGGCTTAATCCTAAATAAATATGCCTCGGCCCACAGTCTAGGATTACATTGTCACATTTGATCACGTTGATCACATTTGCTTCCTACAGAAATGCTTTTTTTACTTTTCTTTTGTCAAATATGCTTTTGTTTTGATTATATCAATAAGCAAATGTGAAAAAATAAATGTGAAAAATATAAATGCAAAAGAAAAATCTAAACAAAACGATTGAATCCTAAATGTTATTCTACCTTCCACATAGAATGGAAAAATGGACTGCATTTATTGTCAAGCAATGATTTTTATATTTGGAGCTCCATTTGTTCAGATTTACCTGAACTGGGCAGCCGGTATTTCGGCCAAAGATAGTTAACAATGAATTAGGCAGAGATGGAGGACAATGCTGCTCCGAACTGGAAGAAATTGTCAACCAAAGTGATTTATCATATGCATATGAGTCAAAGAAAGGCTGTGAATGATTCCTCCGAGTGGCTTAATACATAGTATCAGTATTAAATAACAGAGGGGTGAAAGATAAGAGACTTGTGAGACACAGCACAAATGAAGGATGCTGAATCAGATAGAGAAAGCCTAAGTCCTGCATGAAGCTAAGGAATAACAACTGGCCTTAAGAGACTCACAGCCCAAATTGGTCTAAGATGTAGCGGCCAGCCGCTGCATTCTACTCAGGATATGGCCAGTGCCACCGGCACAGGTGGGGCTTACCTCAGGGGAAGGGGACATTCATCCCTTTTCCCTGGTGTAAGCCCCGGAGGAATGGGCCTCCTCAGATGCACGCCAGCTCTTTAGCCTGCACGCATCCTGGGAGGCCATGTAAGGCTAGCCTGGGATGGGGAAGGGGACATTGGTGTAACCTGGTGCTCCCCTGACCTGGCCAGCCAATGCCCCCCTTCATGCCACCCTGGTCCTTCCTCCCCATGTCCTTCCACTGACTGGCACAGGACTTACCTGTGTTGGCCAGTGCGGGTTCAGGATGGCAGCCTTGTAAGCGGTGCCGGCCTCCACGCCAGCGCTGCTCACACTAGGGGAGCCTCAAAAGTGCCTTAATGGTACTTTTGCGACACAGTAGGCTGGTGGAGCACTCGCTCTGCCAGTATAATTCTGCTCAGGATTGCACAGTAACAGCCCACTCCAAACACTATTGGAACTAGTGTTCCAGCGGTGGTAGCTTCTTTGCAGCGATCACATGGCAATCTGGCAGTGAGCAAAACTGCATGTTTCTGGAACACTGCTAGAGAAACTGGAACAGCACCACATGCAGCAGCCCAAGAGACAAGCCCAGTGAGTGCTGCGGTATTTGACCAGAACTGCCCCAAGGGTGAATCCAAGGGAGCAGAGACAGAACATGCCATTGTACTTCTGCCCAGATGGGACCCGATAACAATTATCAGTGGATTTCTAGCTCAGAGAGAGAGAGAGAGAGAGAGAGAGAGAGAGAGAGAGAGAGAGAGAGAGAGAGAGAGAGAGATGCTTCCATCATGTTCTGCCAACTTAAGTTGTGTGATCATCTCAGCACTGCAACTATAACTGTCTGGCCAGAGTGGTACGGATGTGTGATTGTGTGTGAGAACAGGATGAATTAGGGAACTTAGCTACCTCTTGTAAACCAATAAAATGGCTTTCTATTTATCATCACTGACAGGACCTGACCTTCAACTAACAGAAAGAATAAGACCTGCTACCTGTCTTGAGAGAGACTTCCCCATTGGGACTTGGAAATTGGCATCTAAAACTCCTTATAGCAGTCTCATTTCATATTGGATGAGGATTTCTGCTCTTGCATGATGGTGTTTCAGTTCCCTCTTCCAGTGACAATCACTCATGCTCCTTCCCCCCCCCCCAAAAAAAAAATTGGGCTCATCCAGAGTGATATTCCATGCAATGTGAGCAGCTGCTACTAAACGGAAATATCACCCCATGCAGCATGTATGTAAGCCCTTTATGCACATGCATGAAGGGGTGGTGGTGGATCCCAATCTATTAAAGGGTGATGCTCCATATTGCTCCCTCCCAATTGTGTGGGAGAAACATGAAAGACTTGGATGTTGTCAGATTTTGCTTTTTAACAGACAAGACAAATGGTATGAACAGCCGTGACGCATCTCAGAAAACTGCCTGATGCCACCTCGGGTGGGTCTGCTGCTTCTGCATTTTTTTTTAAATTAAGCAGTCCTTTTCCTTGCTCCTGGTGCAGCTTCTTCAATCAGTCGCGTCGCTACGAGGCGCGACACCCCAGAGCGGGGGCACGTGTCGCCTTTAAGGGAGAGGCTCCACCCCGCGTGTGACGTCACACGCAGGAGCAGAGCACCCTCCCCGCTCCGTTTTCGGCTCATTTTGGAGCCAAACGGACACAGGGGAGGGCGGGTGGACCCAGCTCCACCGCCAAACTGTAAGTGGGGGGGGGTCGCGCGTCAACCTATGCGCGCGACACCCACCGGCGGCCCGCCCCCGCGCTTCCCCCTGTCGACGCCCATGTCTTCAATTGCGGAATTGCAGAGCTCCTGCTTCTACGCAGTCCCTTTAAACAAAACCAGAAGTTCTGCACTTCCTCCGTTGAAGAAACCATGCCAGAAGCAAAGTAAGGGGCATTTTGGTGCTTTTGCTTTTTAATTGTGCAGAGGCAGCAGATCCGCGGTAGCATTGGGTGGCTTTCTGGGTCATGCCACCGCTATGCTTCAGGTAGATTTCTGTCTAGGAAGTTGCAAAACATCCCAATATAGGTTTTTTAAAGAAAGATTACAACTACTTTACACTTACAGCCCAATCCTATCTAGCTCTGGTGCAGCGAGGCTGCATGGCCCACACTGTATCCAGCGCTGGGACTGAGCAGGCTGGAGGTTTCCTCAGGGTAAGAGGACATTTGTCCTCTTACCCCGTGTCAAGCCCCGGCCTGCTCAATGGGGCTACTTGGATCTGCTCCAGCAAAATCACTGGCACAGGCCCCTGCAACGCTTCCTGGCCTGAGCCCCTTCAGATCTTCCCGGCCTGGGAGGGGGGATAGGATATGGTAGCAGTTTTTTTCTGCTGATCCTTCCCCCTCCCAGGCCCTCTCTGCCCACCCCCACCGCATTACACCCCACTCCTGCCTCTCTGCCCACCCCCACCCCACGCCTGCCTAGGCCCTGCACTGCTCGGAGCGGCACTTACCCACTCCATGGTGCAGGGTCCAGTGGTGGCCGGCGGGGAGGAGGTGCAGGCCTCAGTACTGGCACCATCTCCTTCCGAGTAGTCACAAATGTGCCTTACAGCACGTTTGCAACACTTTGGCACCGGCACTGAGGACCAGCGCCAGTGGCTCTGACCAGATAGGATTGTGCCATTAAATGGGCAGCTTACTGCTTCCTAGCTAACTCCCATAATTCTTCTGGAAGTCCTCCCTCTCAGAAAACAAGTGTGGAACTGTTAGCCTTATGTAGGCACCAGCTGCCCCCCCTTTTCTCCACAGGGTCTACTGACAGGTCAGTATTGGTAGGTTTGCCATGGTTGTGACCCACACATTGTGTTGTTGTCTCTCTCTTTGACCCTTTTCCCTTACAGGATCATGCTCACCTTACACCCAGGGAAGGAGCGCAGACCATGCTATGTGTGTCACACCTCTCAGCTGTGTTTGATTTCTCTCCCTGCAGGCCTTTGCAACCGGCACACTGGCATTTCTTCAATGGCAATTGCTACCACACAGCAGCTGCCATGGAACACCCCTGTGTTTTTTGTCTCCCCAGGAATGTCCACTACCACCTACCTTCCGGGGAGCACCCCTGGGCCTGCAGTCTGGTTGCCCCACGGTTGTCTGCCTCCATACTGCCAGAGGTCTGGGAGCCTGCCCTGCAACCCTCCTCAGCTGCTGCTGCTGCTGCTGCTCCACCTCCCTGGCTGCCTACTTGCTGCCCCTCCCCTTTCTATGGAGCAGGCTGTGGTTCCACAGGGGAAGAGCCTGCATCTCGAGGTCCATGGGGCACGCCTACTGCTGCTACATTCTGAGTGGCTGCTGTGCCTACCCCTGGCAGCCTCGCCTGGCCATCTCTGCCAATGTTCCAGAACAATAAAGATGCCCCTTGGGCAAAGGCCCCTTGAACAACATGACCCCAATGTTACACAAGCATTGCCCCACACACACAGAGACAGCGCCCAGCACACAAGCCCCTGCATGACTCCCATCCAGGGACTGCCACTGCCTTCCCAGGGAGACCACAGCAGGGGGGCTGCCAGACCCTCAGGGCTCAGAGGGGAGGGGGGAGTTGGGGGGCCTCTCACCCCCTGTCTGTGTGCCTGCCTCCCCTCCCACTCCCTGATGATGGACGCTGGCACCCCCCACCCTGCCAGAGCGCATGCCGCGAGGTGCCGACGTTGCCCCATCTAGGGGTGTGATGAGCTGCGTGAGCCCTTCCCGCTCGCAGCAGATAAGCCCAAGGCATCTCTCGGTCTTGGCCGGGGCTCGGAGCAGAAGGCATGCCGGGATGCCTTCTTTGTGGGCATTGCCACGGCCCTGGAGGCCCAGGGCTTCAGGAAGCGCACGGGCATGTCCTGGCAGAGGCGGTTCTAGACTTCATGAGAAGTCTGGAACGTGCCGTTGTGCCTTGTGCGTGCCGTTCCCACCCCCTCCTTCCCTTCTCACCCCCGCCCCCCTATGACTCCCACATGCAGCCTCAACGTGGCTTGGGGGTGGCTACCCCTTCTGCAGGAGGGAGGGCAGTGGCACTCCCCCCTGCGGCAGGTGGCTAATGCACAGGGTGCCCTGGGGCGGCTGGCACTGGCACAACCTCTGCCCTTCCGCTGACTGTTGCACGCCCAGTGCCTGCAGGCCCACCTGTGGCTGCCCATCTGCTGCGAACGCTGCAGCAGCTGTGGTAGGTGCACACAGACGAGCTCATGAGGGGGCTCTTCGCTTTCACAAGAGGGACACCTCCCCACAGGGGTCTGCCTGCCTCTGCGGTAAGTTTTGCCTTGATCCTGGCCCACTGCTCTTGCCTCCTGCCTAACTCAGGCATAGTTGCAGCCTAACTCAGCCCTATTTTAGGCCACAGTTACGCCGCAATTGTGCCTCAGTTGTGCCTGACTTGTGCTGAGTTAGGCTGGACTGAGCCCTAAGTCCTAGAGAGGCTCTGCAAGGTTAACAGAAACCTTGCAGAGCCTCTCTAGGACGTAGTCTCTTTCTTCTTGCCTGCAATGGAGGCTGCTTCTCTGTTTGTTTTAAGGAAGAAACAAAGCTTGATGAAAGAAAAATAAGAGCGGGGGGGGGGCAAGCATGCCTGCCTGCAGGGGAGGTAGGGTGGGGGAGCCCTCAGGAAACCATGGAGGGGGTGTTCGCTCTTATCCACGGTTTCAAGTATCCACGGAGGGGCCTGGAACATATCCCCAGCGGATATGGGGGCCCACCTGTATTTAGCACAGCTTTCCCCATGTCCTGAAGTCTCTGTGCTCTCCATTTCCCCGGGGACCATCACAGCAGCAGCAACAGCCAATAGGGAGTGGAAGCAACGCAAGTAGAATTGGCGGGTGGAGCAACCAGTTGAGTTTCGCTCCACTGCCATGTCTTTCAGCAGCAATCTAAGTGGCCAGAATGCAAGAAAAAAAGAAATAGGGCAAATGGAGAAGAGCAGTAAAGTTGATCTAGAGAAAATGTTCCCCTAAAGATAGATAGAAGAACAAAAGTTATTTTATCACTTGCTGGCCAAATACCTTAGGGAGGTTGACTTGCTTGATGAGATGGGGAAAAAAAAAAGAAAAACGAAAGAAAAAATAACAGAGGGCAAAAAGAAGCTGATAAACGGCTGCATTCAACAAAAAGATAAATGACCACAATGGTCTGGCTTCCACAGTTCTAAGCAGCTGAGAGCCCTTTTTATCTTAATGAAGAATGCTTTTTCTTAACATTTCTGTTTTCAGCCTTATTTTTACTGAAACTTGTTATTTTCTCTGTGCACAATTAGAGCTCAGACAAATATATATAAATGGACATGAGAGATTCATTTCCTGATCAGTTTCAGAAATAAATCATTTCTAAGCATGGTGCACTATGGTACTATATAATAATAATAATTCCCAGAATTTAATTTGGATGCTAATTAGATTTATTGCAATGCTCCGTACTCAAGAAGATTGTCTGTTGCTATGCTTGTTGTTGTTTTTCCTCCAGTAAATCTTGGCTCCAGGTGGAATAAAGGGAAACCCCCTAGACATGAACATGCAAAAAAGAAAGAACTTCACTTAAAAAGAGACAAAAAAAAGGACAACTTGGTGGATATACTGTATGTCAGGCCTGCATGAGTTGTGGCCCATCAAGCCACATGCATGACATTGGCAACCCCCCATTTTTGCAATCCTAGGCAGGCAGCAAAAACAGTGAATTTACTAAACCCCTTTCTCTCATCACCACATGGGCCACGAAATATTCTTAATAATAATAAACGACTCCCTGTCCATTCTTGGATCCAGTACAAATTCTTCATCTTTATCTTCAAATTCCTCTATGACCTTGCCCTTTTATCTCCCCATTCTCATCTCCTAATATATCCCAGCACATAACCTTTGTCTACCATTTCCACCATCTGATAATTACCTGTTCCCTTAAATAACTCCAATCTTTCTCCTTGGCTGTCCCTTATGCCTGTAACTCCTTCACAGAACATCCAAACATGACACTCTCCTTCAAATTACTCATTTACTTCAAATTACTCTTCAAAGCACATTGTGTCCATGAAGCCTTTGGCATGACACCTTTACAGCCCATTCCAACCCAACTCCTCCGCAAGTCTGGCATAAGAGTGGCCTAAGTTCAGCATAAGTTTGACATAAGTTATGTCTGAGTTATGTCAGAGTTATGCCTGAGTTAGGCAGGCTGCAGTTTCTGTGGCCCAGCACCACCCCAGGATCCAGGCAACACTTACCTCCCAGGCAGGCAGGCTCTTCTCCAGGCTCCGTGTCTGGCTCAGGCATGTGCAGGCCTCTGTCGGCATGTGTCAGCGTCCATCCATGGCAGCTGCCATAGGGTCTGCTGCAGCCCGGTCGCAAAGGGGCCTGCCGCAGGCATGGGGGTTGCGCCAGTCATGTGGTGGGCGCAGGGCAGGTTCAGGTGAGCGAGGTCCTCTTGCCAGCCGCCACAGGGCACCCTGTGCATCAGCCAACTGCTGCGGGGGAGAGTGGCCGTCCCCGCCCTCCTGCAGAAGGCGATGCCACCCCCATGCCACGTTGAGGCTGCACGTGGGAGTCATGGGTGGTGAGCAGGGGAGGAAAGGATAGGAGGGGGTGGGAATGTCACAAACAAGGGGGGTTGCATGCTGTCTGGAACTGCCTCTGACATGACTCGCCCGTGTGCTGCCTTAAGCCCTGGGCCTCCAGGGCCGGGGCAATGCCCACAAAGAAGGCATCCCGGCGTGCCTTCTGCTCTGTGCCCCAGCCAAGAACGAGAGATGCCTTCGGCTTGTCTGCAGCGAGCGGGAAGGGCTCACGCAGCTCATCACACCCCCAGATGGGGCGACGATGGCGCCTCACGGCAGGCGCTCCGGCGGGGTGGGGGGTGGCCAGCCTCCATCATCAGGGAGTGGGAGGGGAGGCAGACACACAGGCAGGCAGACAGGGGGTGCTGGGGAGGGACACGGGTGGGTCAGAAACAGACAGACAACAAGGCTGGTGGGAGAGGAATACAGGGAGAGGGGTCTGCAGAGACCAATAGGGACACAGGGGTCACTTCGCAGATGGAGGCAATGCAGGAACGGGCGCCTCTCATGCAGACGGACCGAGGGCGGAAACGGACGCTGTTGACGGGCGGACTGAGGACGGAAACGGACGCCGTTGACGGGCGGACTTAGGGCGGAAACGGACACCGTTGACGGGCGGACACGGACGCCGTTGACGGGCGGACCAAGGGTGGGTGAGAGCCCCAGTTGCTGAAAGGGCTCTTCACGGACGTGGGGGACGTGCGCCATGGGTCAGAGACAGACAGACAGACAGACAACAAGGCTGGTGGGAGACAGATTCCGAGAGAGGGGTCTGCAGAGACCGATAGGGACACAGGGGGCGCTCCGCAGATGAAGGTGATGCATAAACAGGCGCCTCTTATGCAGACGGACTTTGGGCGGAAGCGCCTGCATTATGGGCGGACCTTCGACGGAAGCGCCTGCATTACGGGCGGACCTTCAACGGAATCGCCGGCATTACGGGCGGATCTTCGGCGGAAGCGCCTTCATTACGGGCGGACGCCCTGGCTGTCACTGTTTGCCTGCCTGAGAGGCCCCCCCAACTCCCCCTCCCCCTCTGTGCCATGGGCGTCTGGCAGCCCCCCTGCTGTGTTCTCCCAGGGAAGGCCGTGGCAGTCCCTGGATGGGACTCATGTAGGGGCTTCAGTGCTGGGGGCTGTCTTTGTGTGTGGGGCAATGCTTGTGAAAACACTGGGCACATATGTTTCACTGGGGCTCTGCCCAAGGGGCATCTTTATTGTTCTGGAACGTTAGCAGAGATGGCCAGGCGAGGCTGCCAGGGGTAGTCACAGCAGCCAATCTTAAAGCAGCAGCAGCAGCAGCACACCTGCCCCATAGACCTGGAGATGCAGGCTCTTCCCCTGTGGAACCACAGCTTGCTCCATAGGAAGGGGAGGGGCAGCAAGTAGGCAGCCAGGGAGGTGGAGCAGCAGCAGCAGCTGAGGAGGGTTGCAGGGCTGGCTCCCTGACCTCTGGCAGCAGTGAAGCAGACGACAGTGGGGCAACCAGACTGCAGGCCCAGGGGTGCTCCCAGGAAGGTAGGTGGTAGTGGACGTTCCTGGGGAGACAAAAAACAAGGGGGAGTTACATGTCAGCTGGTGTGTGGAAGCAGTCGCCATTGAAGACAAGCCAGTGTGTTGGTTGCAAAAGCCTGCAGGGAGAGAAGTAAAACACAGCTGAAAGGTGTGACACACATAGCATGGTCTGAGCTGCTTACCTCGGTGTAAGGAGAGCATGATCCTGTAAGGGGAAAGGGTCAAAGAGAGAGACAACTACACAACTTGGGGGTCACAACCATGGCAAACCTAGCACTACTGACCTGTCAGACCCTGTGGAGACAAGGGGGGGGAACAGCTGGTGTCTACAGACGGTTAACAGCACCACCACACTCATGGTATTGTATGCTCACATGACAACAGGCGGCAATCTGACACAATAGTGGTAAAGCAGCATGTATCCTATATATCATAGCAGGCAGTTATCAGGCAACACATTGGTAAAGAGGCATATCATAGCAGGCTAAGCAGGCAGTTATCAGGCAACACATTGGTAAAGAGGCATATCATGGCAGGCAGCTATGAGACAAGACATTGGTAATGAGGCATGTATCATATATTTCTATATGCAAAGAGGCAGAAGTCAGACCACATGTCAGTACAACCCCTGCTCTTTCCTGCACTTACCTGCTGGTGTTGTTGCCTGTGGGGGGGGAAAGAGGCTGGGAGAAAGACATGGGTTAGCAAATGGTAGCATGGAGGCAGCTGCCCAGGCACAGCTGTAAACAGTTTGGCCACAGCCAGAACAGCCCTCTCTGCCCTTGAGGGGGGGCAGAGAGGAGAAGAGAAGAGAGAAGTGGGGTGTTTGTGAATTTTGCCCTCCACCGACAAAGTCCCACTTTGTGGCTGTGGGGGACAGAACCCCACGCCACGTGCTCAGAGAGAGAGAGAGAGAGAGAGAGAGACTGGAGGTCTGGGGCTGGGCTTTTGTGGGAAAGAGGCTGGGTGGGGCTGGGTGCTGATAGGCTCCCTATCTTTGGCATAACTCTGTCGGTTTCCAGACCTTGCTGACACAACTCCGACATAACTCTGACATAACTCAGGAGTAGGGTGTTAGAAATTTTCAGGAGAGGGCTGGAGTGGGTAAGGTAAAATGGTTCCTATGGGTTTCCTCGAATTTATGTCCACCCTTTTGGTCGACATAAAATTTGTGTCAGCATTTGTGTTGGAGGGGGTGTGTCTGTGCTTGCCAGGGTCTAGAATCCAACGTTAATTGGTTGCCGCCCCCGTTACGCCCACGGTCCGCCCCTGGAACGCCCACTTTTATGTTGACTTTATGTCCTTTGTCCTAACTTCGACATAACTTCGACGTAACTTTGACTTTATGTCCTTCGACATAACTTCGACCTAACTTCGACCTAACTTCGCCATAAATGGTCGCATTCCAGACATAACTTCGACATAAGCGACTTATGCTGAGTTTATGTCTGACTTGTGCTGCTTAGCCCTTGCGTTGGAACGGGCTGTTAGTCCTCATTCCCTACTGAAACAAAAGTGAGATATGTGTGACTGAACTGGATGCACCCGGTTCTTCCCCCGGTTTGCCCTTCCTTCACTCTTCCTCAACAATCTCCGCCGCTGACTTCCCTATGTTCAATTACAGATAGTAAAGACCTTGGGTCAGGGAGCTGCCTCTTTATTGTACTTTCTTAGGTTTTCGTGACCGGTGCATATCTTAGAATTAAAACATATTAACCAGGCTACCTGGCCGTTTATTTGGTTCACAGATTAAAAACTGTCCCAACGTTTCACTAGGATGTACCCCTAGCATCTTCAGGGTAAAAAACAAACAAGCAGCAACTTCTTTTACTCTGAAGATGCTATGGATACATCCTAGCGAAACGTTGGGACAGTTTTTAATCTGTGAACCAAATAAACGACCAGATAACCTGGTAAATATTTTAATGTCTTTTTATTGTTTCTCCGTGCACATCATCATCATCATCATCATCATCAGTAGTAGTAGTACAGTATTAATTAGTGGTAGTAATGATAATACTAAATATAGTGTTTTCTGACTGTGCAAAAAGCTTCACATATATTATCTTGATAGTGACCTTACCCATGACTAAATCTAACTATCCCATAGTGCAGATAGGGGTCTGAGGCTAAGAGAGAGTGGCTTGCTTAGGCCATCTAGTGAGTTCATAGCAGAGGCAATTCACAGTTCCATTTCTTAGCGACCAGATCTACTATTATTATTAAGAATTTTATATACCACTTTGCAACAACAACAACAAGTTTACAAAGTGGGTTACAGAGAAAATCAATAACTAAATGCCTCCCTATCCCAAAAGAGCTCACAATCTAAAAAGTTACAGAAGAAACTCCAGCAAACAGTCACTGGAAAAGACACTGTGCAGGGGTGAAAAGGGACAGTTACTCTCCCCCTGCTAAATACAAGAGAATCACTACTTGAAAAAGTGCCTCTTTATCTAGTTAGCAGGGGTCACTATGTTCTGCTATGACTATGACTAATGGTACTACTAGTTGTTGTTGTTGTTGCCATAGTAGTAGTAACTGAATTCAGCTTAGTGAGTCTTCAGTGGTGCATGTGTGCTGTACACTCTTGTAGCCTATATGGAGATCCAAAACCCAGCAGTTGGGGTTCAGAAAAATAAGTTTGATATAGAAACAGGAAAAGATGAATGACTGCATGAGGCATCAGCATACTGGGTGTATTTGAAGAGTCATAAAACAGACAACTTGAAAGGATGGTAGAGAAAACAGCTCTGCCCACACCCAACATAGAGACGGTCGCAATCCTGAAGATGTGTCCAAAAGACAAAGCACAGATTTTGTGCTTTATGCTATATAGCTGGCGTAGGTCCAAGAAGAAAAAAGGGGAAGGACTGGACCAAGGGAAGAGGATAGAATTCTGGTGCATGCTGGTGCCACCAGGATCCACCCCTCCTTCCCTGATCCGCCCCCTGCCCTCCCCCTCAATCCCCATCAACCCCCATTTGATTTTACTGAGCACTTCAGTAAAAAATTCAGTGCCTCTTAATTTGGCCTCAGTAACCTTTTAACCACCCGAATTACGTAGATGTGCCATTTGCTTCAACACAGGATCTCTGAACATGATTGCTTCCCCCTCATGTGTTCATGTTACATGTGTTTGAAAAAAATACTTCTGGTAACATCTGATTCTCACACCTGCAGCCTGAATTAGTGCAGTTCAACAACATATATTATGCGAGACTGTACCCAGTGCAGACCAGGTCCAAGGAGACCCTCAGCAAAGTCTGCTTCGTGGGACCCCTTCTAAGATTCATCTGGGGGGAAAGGCTATAATCTGTTGCTGGAGGTAAGAGGAGAAACAGTGATAGCACAAGAGAGAGTTGTTCCACTGCACCATGAACCTTATGGTTTGCCAGTTGATTTTCTGATAGTCCAAGAGTCCCAAGGTGTCAACCTCTGGCCCTAAGGCTGGCCCAGAGGTTACTGATCACATAGGTTGGCACAAAATGTACACAAGAAAGACATCTAAGGCTGGGCTTACTTAGGGTAATAGCCCAGGTTGTGATCAGTACACCAAATCCCTGCAATACACACATGTTGAGGGCATCATCAGCCTCTTCTTGCTCTGTACCTATTAGCAAGGCAGATAGGAGTGACAATGATAAATGTCACTCCTTAAAACATTCCACCCACTTTTGTAAATCGGTATTGCAGTAAATTTGCTGTGTTCCTGTGTCAATCAGTCCAAACTGATTCAGAACAAACCAGAATTTCTAAATTGTAATTGACTTGAGCTCACACTTGCTTGCATGTGACTTGAACATTATGTATCACAGCCTGATCGGTATTTCTGCTCATTACTAAGAAGCACAGGCTTCGGAGCATTTGACTGTCTGAAGGTCCAAAAAGGGCCTTCCTGGCTCAGCAATTGACATTCTTTAGCATGTGCTAATGCATAATGCATCTAGTCACTGTTTGTGCAGCCATGCATGCAAGAAATAACATAACGCTTTCATAACACTTGAACATATAGACAAAAACGAATATTTGAAAACATGCAAAATTCGCTAAACTTTCAACTGTGGAATGTTTGTAAAATGTGAAACTCATGGGTTGAAAGTGAAATGTTACCTCCGTAGACCTATTTTGAGTGTTCTAGGCTTCTTGGTACGTCTTGATTGTTTGGCAGACATCAGTTATGAAAGCTCTTAGGCTGTCAGCTCCCAGACACTAACAGACGTTAAAAGCTGTTGCGATCTAAGTACCCAACATTACCAGATACTAACAGTCCAATTCGATACTTTAGAAATTCTCTTCTGAGAGATGTAGGATACGGTGTGCATCCTGAGATGCTGGTGCAACTACACCAGCACCAGTGGCGCACCAGTGGCAATGAAGCCCTGTCATTGTAGCCCCAGTTTCATTGGCAGATGCACCATGGAGACCAGTGCAATGCTATGCAGATGTACCTTCAATGTCAGTGCAAGGGCAGCTGGCATGAACCCCCAAATGGTGTAGATCTGGGCAGGTGTTTTGCCAGAAGGGCAAAGGTTCAAAGACAAAACGAGCAGATCGGTGGAAGAAGAGATAGAATACAGGATATATTACTTTGCACAAGCAACAAGTTTCCCTCAAGCAGATAACACAAACACAGCGTTCACCCGCATCGCTGGAGTGTGGCGGGGGGCGGACCGCCGGAGGGTGATGCGCGGGAGAAGGCCCACTGCGTCAAAACATAATTTATAACGTTTTTCGCGCATGCGCAGACCGTTTCTGAGGGAAAAGGGCAGCCCTTGGCCCTCAGAAACGGTCTGCGCATGCGCGAAAAACGTTATAAATTATGTTTTGACGCAGTGGGCGTCGTCAGAAGGCCCAGGAAGACGTCCCCGGAGCCGGCTGCAATGAGTGGCTGGGGGGGCAGAGTCAGGGGGGCAGCCGGGGCAGCGTCCCGTTGAGTCGCCCCCCCCAAAAGGCCGTGCCAAATTAACATTTAGGGGCTGGGTGTGGGGGGTCATTAGGGTGACGTGCGCACCCCCGCCCTGGGGCTGCGCGCGCCCTAGTGACGCCGCTGACAGCGTTCTTATGTCCCTCTAACAGAAGTGGCCTTTGCCCTCCTTTTGCCTAATGTTTGGCCTTTGCCCAATGTTTGCCCTCTTCAGTGTCTTTATATATGAAGAGGGCAAACATTGGCTAGTGTCAAACTGCCAGGCAAGCTTGAAGATCTTAAAGTGAAATTAGCTCTCTGAAGCTAACACCTGAAATCAAAACAGCTGGATATGTTTCCACTGACAGCCAAAATAGTCCCAAACAGAGAGATGATTTGTTCAACTATCTGTGAATATGATTCCCCATTTGAAAGGCAGCTTGGTCAGTATTTTCCCCCCAGGTATCTGAATTTGATTGGGATAAGAAATCCATTCTTACCCGATTCTGTTCTAACTACAAACCATTTATTCCTGAGGCTACAGGAGATTTTTCCTCCCCCAGATAATCGCACACTGAATCTTGAAGATGAAGCGCACAGCAAGTTGCCACTGACTAATCTCAGGTAGCCACAGAAAATGAACAACCCAAAATCAGATTTATTGCCCTACTCCCTTTGTTTGCTGTATGTGTATAGGATCTGAGCGTTCCACTAGTAACTACAGCAAAAAATGAGAATTTGCTTCTTCATTCTTCAGAAAAGGAGGTAAGAGGAACTTTATATACCATCTTGTTTCATGTGAACCATTTCTGATTTCACATTTCATAATGTAACGTAGATCCATGATACATCATAAACCAAGCATTTGCAAGGGGGTGTGCATTATATTGCTAGAGTCTGCAAACTGCATTAGCACAACTCCTTTGGACTAAGGGTGAAAATCGAGGTGACACTAAATGCATCGTATGTTTTCTTTTTTCTTTTGACTGAAAACAGGTGTCTCAAGGATGATCAGGATTGGGACCACAATGCACAGGGAGGAACACTTAACTCACATTTGCCTTTTCAGGAGAAACAATATGGTTTTTTTCTAACAAAACCATCCAAACCTCATAAAAGAACAACAGTGGGATTCAGTGGTGCAAACCTTTGTACATACTGTAACTTCCTTTGCGGCTGAAGGAATATTCAACCAATATGTATGTCCAAGCCCCACCATATATGTGAAATAGTTTCTGTACATACTCCACATCTCCAACAGTGATCTGCTCTCAGGGAAAGTGTTCAATATTTTGCATTCCCCCAGTAGGATGTAGCATCTCTAATCTGGGAAGCCAGACAACCCGATCCTGCGTAAAGATACGCGGCCCAGGAACACCTCAGGAGAAGGGGATGTTCATCCTGGGTGTAGGGCTGTCCCAATGGGCCTCCTCGGATGTACGTTAGCTCTGGAGCTGGTAAGTAAGGGCAGCCCAGGCCTGGAACGGGCTTGGAATATTGGCGGAGCACACTGCCGATATCCCTGCCCTCTCCCGAGCCAGTTCGCCCAATGGCCCCCTTCCGTCGCTGCCTGGCCCACCCTCCCCCGCCCCTGCACCGACCAGCGTATGACTGGTTATGCATGGTTATGCATGATAGGACTGGTTATGCAAATTATGTATGGGGTGGAGAGAGTGGACAGAGGGAAATTCTTCTCCCTCTCGAACAATACCAGAACCAGGGGACATGCACTAAAATTGAGTGGAGGGAGAGTTAGAACGGACAAAAGAAAATATTTCTTCACCCAGCGTGTAATTCACCTGTGGAACTCCTTGCCATGGGATGTGGTGATGGCACCTGGACTAGATGCCTTTAAAAGGGGTTTGGATAGATTCATGGAGGAAAAGACCATCACAGAGTACAAGCCATAAGCAACCTCCTGGTTTTAGAAGTAGGTTTTCTCTGTGCCAGGTGCAAGGGAGTGACAACAGGTAACAGGTTATCTTGTTGACTGTGTGCTCTCGGAAGCATCTGGTGGGGCCACTGTGAGATACAGGAAGCTGGACTAGATGGGCCTTTGGCCTGATCCAGCAAGGCTCTTCTTATGTTCTTATGACTTACCTACGCCAGTGGGTACCAGGTCCGGAGGGCTGTGGAGAGAGGGCTGCCGGCCTCCATGCCAGCGGCCCTTACATTCCAGCCGTCAATGTGTTTTACAGAACGTTTACAACATGCTGCGCATGCTCTGCAAGCTCCTATTTCAACAGGATTGCGCAGAAACGTAGCAAGCTTTCTCAGGATGGGGTTGATGGCTTCACAGATCCCTAATCTTTGTCGCATGTTGTGTGGCCCCAAAATGAAGTGCTTCCACACTTGCTAAATATGAAATGTGCATATGCAGCCCTGAGCAACAGGCACCTGCCAGCCTGAAGAGAGAGAAACCAAAAAATAATATAGGAAATTAAAAGAATGCAATGCTTGTGCCTCCTGAGAACGAGAGCTGAAGCTCGAGCAGGGAGAGAATAGGTTCACTTAAATAAGTAGGAGGCTGAATTCTCATCAATCACAGCTTTGCTCTGGCTGCACTAGAAGACATTATCCTACCTCAGTGAGAATTAAAGGGGATTATAATGGATAACTACAGTGCTACTAAGTGTCAGCACTATAATATACGATATGATACTTTCCTCCAATTGTACCCAGTGTGCATGTTGCCGAGGGCTATTGCTGCAGGCACAGTGACGGGAAGAAAGAGAAAGGAGGGGAGGGGGGAAAGAGGCAAAAGAGCTGCCCCCTGGCACTTTGCAGAGCTCACAGTTTTGCACTGAGCAATTTTCTTTTCACCCTGGTGTCAGCTTGGGCTGCAAAAAGAACAAGCCATCAAATAAGAGATTGTTTGCTCCCTCTAGAGAGAAAACAAGCAGAACTTTAACTTTCAACAGCTCTTGTAAGCAAGGCTACCCGGCTTTGCTCTCTGCTCGTTGGCCAATAGTTTCTTTTTGTTTTTTGATTGTTTCCTTCTTGTCTAGGGCGATAAGAGGTCTTTCTTGGTTCTTTACTGTTTTTCCCCCTTTCCTTTTTGCCCACCAGGGGCCTTCATTCAGCGCTTTCTCATTGGCCTCAGGCAAACTGTGAAGAATCTCCAAGGGAGGATAATGTATAACTTCTGCCTACTATTGTCAGACTCTTTTAAAGGCATTTCAGTCTGTATCCTCATCTCTAGAAGGCTGCACACAATAAAGGTCCAATCCTATCCTCCTGATGTGCCGGCGCAAAAGCACGGACACCGATGCAACGACAACCCCGCCGGCACAGAAGCCCCTCTGCTGACGGCCACACCACAACAGCACAAACAAGAAACACAAACCACAACAAGAAAGTGCCATGCCATCATAAATCAGATTCAGACCAGATGCTGGCACAACCCCACCAGCAGAGAGGCCAAAATGGGAAGGAGAGTGGGATGTGGGTATAATGTGGGCGGGGCATGGGAGCGATGAAGAGGGATTGGCAGATGCCAGATCCTGAACCTTCTTCACAGGTGTTCCCCCAGTGCCTGGAAAATGCTACGCCAACAGCAGACCTGGTGTAGGTTAGAGCAGGGATTCTCAACCTTTGGAGGCCCGGGCACCCCCTATCACGCTCCAATTTTCTGAAGTACCCCCTGCTAATTAATTGCTAATTAATTGGATTAATCAATTAATTAATTAGCTAATTAATCCTTAAATAAAAAGTACTAAAACAATTTTAAATGTGAAAAAATGTCTTACAACTCTGTGTGTGTGTGTGTGTGTGTGTGTGTGTGTGTGTGTGTGAGAGAGAGAGAGAGAGAGAGAGAGAGAGAGATTGGCAGGCAGGGATTGCATTTAAGTTCTAATTAACAAGTAATTAACTACTGATTGATGCTGATAAGGGGCAGGCTCTGGCGTACCCCCTGCCATTGGTCCGTGTCCCCTAGGGGTACTTGTACCACAGGTTGAGAACCTCTGGGTTAGAGGAATCCCATAGGGACTGATGGGGAAGTGAAAAACAGAAGCAACGTACAGCACCTCTCACCCCTCTGAACCAGCCATGATGGAGCATAGGATACAAATTGCATTTGGCAGCCAATCCTAGTGCGTTCAACCCAGGATATAAACCCTAGTCAAGTCACAAGGCGCATGGCATGGGGCTATACTTGGTCTCTCAAAGGGGAACTGGGTGTCAGGAACCATGGTGAAAGGGCACTTGGCACACAAAAGGGGCACCTTGCACAAAGAACCTCACATCCTTCAGATCATGAATGGCAAGACATTAAGGGCCCAATCCTAACTAAATGCTACCCACAAGGTGCAGCAGCACCAGTACAGGCTCTGCTACATCCTACAGAAAGTTGGATACCTTTCAGGGATGGAGAGATAACTCTGCACCCGCATGGCCTCCAATTGTTCTACTCAGATCTGTGCCAGCTATTTTTCCCACCAGGTTTAAACAGTCTATAAGGTAAATACCAAGTGGTCAGATTCCAAAAGTAGTAAGGAATTGTAACTTAAGAACTTGAATTTGAGTACCTACTAAGCAGATGAATGCCAACATTTTGCACTGCTGTGTTTTTGTTTTGAAGTTGCCAATTCAATGCACTGAACAGTTTTGTTAAATGTCTTTCTTAAAGTAATTATTCGAGTTAGATATCGAAAAAAACACACAGAGATACGTACTACCCACTGACAGTCATTGACATGATGCTTTTGCCGGAAACGAGGGCTAGCTACTAAAAAAGGAACATAGAGATGAGATTCAGAATAGGTTGAATGGGGGGGGGGAGTACTTGACTTACCCCCAAGCTTCTGTACATTACCTTGTTCTGAAATTTCTCTCTGTCACTGTTATGGTTTCCCTAAGCAATTCGCCACAAAGAAACCGAAGGAAAACAGATAGCTATGATCCATCTAGTGCTGAAATGCTTTTAATGAAAGTATTGTGGCTTCAAATGAGAGCTATCCATTATCTCCTTTTTTTTGAAATGGATGAAAAATCATGGGACTTCCATCCAATATGTGCCAAAGAGAAAGCAGAATAAAAAAAATGGCATTGAAATATATCAGCTCGATGACAGTAGTATTAGTCACATCTTATACCTTGACCTTTCTACTAGCAGGGACATTTAGTAAGCTGTTATAAGGGTCTGGCATTTTCAGAAGTAATAAACCTCTTTAATGTCACTCATATGCTTAAACAGGAAAGGTCCTCTTTTTCCTGACAATCTTAACTGATGTAACACAGAGATTAACTAATTTAAAATTGGTTTCAGCATCTAGATTTCCACGGAGGGTTTACCAAGCCTCTTCAAAGAGAATATTGTATTTTAAAATAATCAGATAGCATTTTGTAATTATTTTGATTATACACCTGCAGACGGGGATTGCCTTACCATTTAGATTGTACAGTGCCTTGTAGTTTTAAGCAAACTGAAACAATATGTAATGAATGAATGAATGAATCAACAAAAGAAACAAATAACTGAGTGATGCATACTGGGAGATGTATCTGAAAAATTGATCCATGCACTAAAGTGAATGAAGAAGTAATCATTCACAGAAGAAGCCTTAGAGCTCAACAGAGTGCCAGCATGCACAAGGATACTGGGTACTGTATGCAAAAAATAACAGAACACCATTACCACCCTTACTTTCTTGTTAAAAAACGGGCAGCCCGGTCCAGCCTAAGGCCTCAGCGGCACAATTCAGTCACAAAAGCAGCCTAAATGCCTTAGGCTGAAGTTAGGACCGAATTGTGACGTTGAGGCCGAATTTGTGCTGCAACTGTGACGGGCGTACGACGAACATACGACGGACGGAGCGCGTATGCGCACTACGGGCGCCGGCACAATTGCGTCCTAAGTTCAGCCTAAAAGTGGGTGAGCCAGGGGTGTGACGGGGGCGTGACGTGGGCGGTAACGAATTTGGGTCGGGTTCCAGACACTGGAGAGCTCTGACACGCCCCCTCAAGCACAGCTACGGAACAAAATTTAGGTTGACCAAAAAGGTGGTCACAAATTTGAGGAGACCCATAGGAGCCATTTTACCTTACACACTCCAGCCCTCTCCTGAAAAGTTCTAACACCCTACTCCTGAGTTATGCCTGAGTTAGGACGGAATAGCTGTGGTACAACTCTGGAACCGGACACAGATAGTTACCCTATCAGCACCCAGCCGCACCCAGCCTCTTTCCCACAAAAGCCCAGCCCCAGGCTTCCATTCTCTCTCTCTGAGCATGTGCCGTGGGGTCCTGTCCCCCAGCAGCCACAAAGTGGGACTTTGTTGGTGGAGGGCAAAATTCACAAACACCCCACTTCTCCTCTCCTCTCTCCTCTCTGCCCCCCTCTAGGGCAGAGAGTGCTGTTCTGGCTGTGGCCAAACTGTTTACAGCTGTGCCTGGGCAGCTGTCTCCTTGCAAGCATTTGCTAACCCATGTCTTTCTCCCAGCCTCTCTCCCCCCCCCCCACAGGCAACAACACCAGCAGGTAAGAGCAGGGTCTGGGATGACATGTGTTATGACTTCTGCCAGTTCATGCCAATATATGTTTGACTTTAGCCTGTTCATGCCTATATGTAGGACTTCTGCCTGTGTTAGCCATACCGTAGGACTTCTGCCTGTGTTTGACATAATGTTGGACTTCTGCCTTTTCATGCCAATATGTATGACTTCGGCCTGTGTTCGCCTTTATGTAGTACTTCTGCCTGTCAGCACACATATATATGATAGCTGCCTCTTTACCAATGTGTCCTCTGATAGCTGCCCGTTGCCATGTGAGCAGACAAATATGTGTTTGTGTAAATGTGACTTGCCTGTTAACCCGCAGCCTTGCCCCCACAGGCTCTACAACAGGTCAGTTATGATTGGCTAGCCATGATTGTAACCCTACAGTTGTGCTGTGTGTTCTTTCCTTCACTGTTGTCCTTTGCAGGATCATGCCCTTCTGACGTCCAGGTAAGCTCCTCACACTGTGACATGCTCATTATACCTAGCAGCTGTGTAATCTGATCTCTCCCTGCAGGCTTTTGCAACTGACACACTGGCTTGTCTTCAATGGCGATCGCTACCACACACCGGCTGACATGTAACTTCCCCTTGTTTCTTGTCTCCCAAGGAACGTCCACTACCACCTACCTTCCTGGGAGCACCCCTGGGGCTGCAGGCAGGGTGCCCCACTGTCGTCTGCCTCGCTGCTGCCAGAGGTCAGGGAGCCAGCCCTGCAACCCTCCTCAGCTGCTGCCGCCGCCGCTGCCGCTGCTGCTCCACTTCCCTGGCTGCCTACTTGCTGTCCCTCCCCTTTCTATGGAGCAGGCTGTGGTTCCACAGGGGAAGAGCTTGAGTCTCCAGGTCCATTGGGCAAGTGTGCTGCTGCTGCTGCTGCTTTCAGATTGGCTGCTGTGACTACCCCTGACAGCCTCGCCTGGCCATTTCTGCTACCGTTCCAGAACAATAAAGATGCCCCTCGGGCAGAGCCCCCTAGTGCCCAGTGCAACACAAGCATTGCCCCCCACACATAGACAGCCCCAGTACACAAGCCCCTGCATGAATCCCATCCAGGGACTGCCACTTCCTTCCCAGGGAGACCACAGCAGGGGGGCTGCCAGACCCTCAGGGCTCAGAGGGGAGTGGGGAGTTGGGGTTCCTCTCAGGCAGGCAAACAATGACAGGCGACACGGCGCCCATACTGGATCCGCTCGCGTTCGCCACGTCCGTGAAGAGCCCTTTCAGCAACCGGGGCTCTCACCCGCCCACGGTCCGCCCGTCCACGGCGTCCGTTCCGCCCACGGTCCGCCCGTCAACGGTGTCCATTCCACCCACGGTCCACCCGTCGACGGCGTCCGTTCCGCCCATGGTCTGCCCGTCGACGGCGTCCGTTCCGCCCAAGGTCCGTCTGCATAAGAGGCGCCTGTTTCTGCATTGCCTTCATCTGCGGAGTGACCCCTGTGTCCCTATTGGTCTCTGCAGACCCCTCTCCCTGTATCCCTCTCCCAGCAGCCTTGTTGTCTGTCTGTTTATGACCCACCCGTGCCCCTCCCCAGCACCCCCTGTCTGCCTGTCTGTGTGTCTGCCTCCCCTCCCACTCCCTGATGATGGAAGCTGGCCACCCCCCACCCCACCAGAGCGCCTGCCGAGGCACCGATGGCGCCCCATCTGGGGGCGTGATGAGCTGTGTGAGCCCTTCCCGCTCGCAGCAGACAAGCTCAAGGCATCTCTCGGTCTTGCCTGGGGCACAGAGCAGAAGGCACGCCGGGATGCCTTCTTTGTGGGCATTGCCCCGGCCCTGGAGGCCCAGGGCTTCAGGCAGCGCACGGGCACGTCATGTCAGAGGCGTTTCCAGACATCATGAGACCCCCTTGTGTGTGATGTTCCCACCCCCTCCTTCCCTTCTCTCCCCCGCTCATCCCCCCCATGAATCCCATGTGCAGCCTCAACGTGGCTTGGGGGTCGCATCGCCTTCTGCAGGAGGGGGGGACGGCCACTCTCCCCTGCAGCAGGTGGCTGATGCACCTGTCACCTGCCCTGCACCCACCACATGACTAGCGCAACCCCCATGCCTGCGGCTGGCCCCTTTGCGACCGGGCTGCAACAGGCACTGCGGCAGCTGCCATGGATGGACACTGGCACATGCAGACACAGGCCTACACATGCACAAGCCAGACGCCTAGCCTGGAGAGCCTGCCTGCCTGGGAGGTAAGTGTTGCCTGCATCCTGGGGTGGTGTTGGCCTAACTCAGTCATAACTCAGGCCTAACTCAGGCACAAATTACGCCAAACTTAGGCCACTTTTAGGCGAGATTTGCGGAGGAGTTGGGCTGGACCGGGCCCTAAATGTCACATTAGCAGGACAATCCTATGTGTGTTTACTAACTTGGCAAGTCCCTAAGTCCCTCTGTGTTGAATAGACCTTATTTGCAGGAAAGTCTGCATAGGATTGCATTCTTACACACAGAAAATCTTCATATCATATATTACAGGTATGCACAATTTGTGAACTACCAAGCCAAACACACAGCCCAATGGGTGGCCTGACAAATGGTTGCCTGGTTGCCCCTCAGACAGGCAACACAAATGGGAGGTTTTCGAAATCCTTGCTGAGCCAGCAGATGTACTTTGTGGCAAGTATGTTTGACCCTCCTGAGGTGGGTCAAAAAGAACACAGACCAGGTGTATGATAAAGTTTCTCCTTCACACATACACAGTGGTATCGCTGACCCTCCATTACTCTCTGGCACGAGGCGGCCCCGTCCCCTCGCCTTTGGAGCCATTCAGTGGGGCGAAGGCAACGCGCAGGAGACTCCCTGTGCATTGCCTTCGCCCCACTGAATGGCTCAGAAGATGAGGCTGCCTTGTGCTGGTGAGTAATGGAGGGTCAACGCGGTGCGGAACTTAGAATTCTGCCCCACCTCCAGCGACGCCACTGCACATACACCAAATCCATGGTAGAGAAGAGGAAGCGAGAGCACATCTGTTTGTCATGCTCCCGGCACTGATGTTCCCACTGGCTCCGATGGTCATGCATTTGGCAAAATGTCAAAGGGTGTATATAAGCATAGAAACTGTATACACATGTGGGTGCTTCTCCATGTGATTAGTGGCGTCGCTAGCCCTAAATCTACCTGTGGCCCATCCTTGAATTGGTGCCCCCTCCCTTTTTCCCCCTGTTCACTCCTTGGTGCCTCCAAAGGCGGCACCACGATCTGGAGGGCACCAAATCCGCTACTTATTTATTTATTTCTCGGGCCGGGGCTCACGATCTGGGGGGGGGGCCAAATCCGCTATTTATTTATTTCTTGGGCTGGGGCTCCTCGGAGCCTTGTGCACGGGGGTTACCGGCCGGCACGGGAAAGGCGAACTTACTTGGTGAAGAAGGAAAAGCAGCCGCAGTGACAGTCTCCGGCCTGGGCTCGGAGCCTCGGACGACTCCGATGGAAGAGGAGGAAGAGGAAGTGATGTGTGCCTCTCTAGGAGGTGCCTCCCAGACAGTCTCGCTGGTGACTCACCAGCGAGACTGTCTGGGAGGCGCCTCCTAGAGAGGCACGTCACTTCCTCTTCCTCCTCTTCCATCGGAGTCGTCCAAGGCAGCCGGAGACTGTCGCTGCGGCTGCTTTTGCTTCTTCGCCAAGTAAGTTCGCCTTTGCCCCGCACCTGGCCGGTAACCCCCGCGCGTGAGGCTCCGAGCGGCTCGGAGCCTCGCGCGCGGGGGTTACCGGCCGGGCGCGGGGCGAGGCGAGGCGAAGCGGAGCCCTGGCCCGACGCTGGGGTGCCCCAAATAACTGGCGCCCGGGGCCGCCCAGGGCACTGGACCCCAGGGCCCCCTATGTTATGACGCCGCTGCATGTGATCCAGCATTCTGGTCAATCAGGGTTCCTGATTATAGGAAGGAGTCCAACACACATGCACCATAAACAAATAGGGCCCCTTACAACACATTCCAAAGGTGTGACCATCAGGAAGCATGGCCAGTAGGTACATCAACAACATGGCCAGCATGTATAGTTCTGCTTTCTCCCACCTCCAACAGGAATTCAGTGTACACAATACAGGAGAGATGGAATGCCTACACCATGCATTCTCAACCCTGGGCCAGTGCAGTACCACCTCTGGTGCCAGCCTCCATCAAAATACCACTGGAAATTGGCGGCAATTACATCATCACCACTTCTGGTTTTTTGGATGCTGGAGGCCATGCAGGAGGCTGTAGAACACAGGTAAGACACTCCGGGTGGGCGCGTGGGTCATTTTAAGCGCTCCTGAGAGCCGCGGGGCCCGGGGATACAGGTGGGGTTGCAGGGGTCCCAGCGGTCCAAGTGCCAACAGAGGTACCCAGAAGTACCACTGGTGGTACCACCAGTTGAGAACCCCTGTTCTATATGCCTCTACGGTGGAAATACCAATATTATAGCCTATATTATAACTTCTGCCGATGATTGCAATTTGCCCTGATGCAAAAGAGCTGAAAACAACTCCATTAGTGAGAAGTAGGTCAGTGCGTTTAGAATATACCGTAAATAGATGCAAGACAAACTGTATGCATAACATAATCTGACCAGGGCACCTGGACTGGGCTATTTTTTTCCCAGCCAGAGAAATATCTGTAATATAGTGGATCAGAGCCTGCATGAGTTCATTCTTAAGTAAAAAAAGAAAAATCATATTAACTTTGACATGGTATGGTGGGCAAGAAAGAATTTTGCACAAAGAGAAATAGGGTAAATATAATTTAAGGCCTTACATAAGTGGCGGACAGTCTTTCTGAGCCAAAATTGATTAGCGTGGAAAACCAGGAAGCAGGCGCCACCATCAGACTAAAGATTCAGGGCGAGGAGCCACTCCATCTCTCTCATCTAATACCTCCTGAGGTCAAATTCACCGGCCATAGATCTTGAGTCTGTGGGAGGTACCATATAAAAAGAATAAACTTGTCTGGAACTACCTCTCGACTTAAGGCTTGGGAAACTGCTGTTTTCTTTTACTGCTTGTACAGTTGTTCTACGTTCCCTTAAATTTTCATTCCCTTGTTGCCTCATGGCTCACACTCAGGTCCCTTTTCTCATATCCCTCAGTAAAGCAAAAGATTCCCTTCATGTTTAATTGGATCTTTGTGCCGGGGGCTTTTAGACCTGAACAGTCATAAATCTCACTCAAAGCATACAGAATGTGGACTCGCGCTATTTATGTCTGGCACTAAACTTTGTGCTGGCGTACTCTGCTTGCACCTCATAATGCCTTTTCAATGCTGGTACGTAAACCATCATTTCTGACAAGGGTGTCCAATTCCTTTCATCCAGAGGGCCAAAGTTAGCATCTATGGCACCTGTTGAGGGCTGGAACTGATGCCATTAAGCAGGTGATGACCTGAAAGAAGCACTTTGTTCTCACCTAGGAACTCATTAGCTGCAAATGACAGAAGAGAAAAATATGCAAACCTTGATCATATTTACAAGATATGGGACAGCCTAATTATCATGCGGGATGCCCTTTCAGCAGCGCTGCTTCTGCTGAGCAGTGCTCCCTCCATTTTCTTCCCTACCACGCAGAGCAGTTAACGATCTGAGCAGTACATAACCACTGTCATCTTACAATGGGCAATGGCTAGTCTGACTTAACTATAAATACCACGGCACCCACATCCTCCCATCCTCCTTCGACCAGCAGTCACCCTCTAATGTGACTGGGCACATAATGTGATGGGCAGGATGGTGTAGTGGTTTGGGATTCGGACTTGGACCTGGAAGATCCAGGTTCAAATCCCCGCTCAGCCACGAAGCTTCCTGGGTGACCGTGGGCCATTTACTATCTCTCAGCCCCACCTACCTCACAGGGTTGTTGTGAGGACAAAAAGGAGGGGAGGAAATATGTACACCACTCTGAGCTCCTTTGGAGGAAGGGTGGTATAAAAATGTGAATAAATAAATAAATAATGCTGCCACCCTCAGTCACCACACCCTGGCCTTAAGTTACTGACTTCCTTAGAAGCATCACTTCTATCAGCGATCTGCACACCTTGCCTGGTTTCCCTTCAGCTGGCACGAGGAAGATAAGAAAACAAACGAAAGAGATAAGTTGGCTGGCAATGTCTTTCAGCTCCTATTAAAACGGGAAGTCATACTTCAAGGCATCACTTTGCAACTTAATTATCACAAGACCAAATATCCCACGAGCCAGAAAGGAGCATCCACAGGCCTTTTCAGGCCCATGGTCCTTATGTTGGACACCTTTGGTTAATGAAATAATACTTGCACAGTAGGTGAGGTCTCAACTTCGGTGTAATTGACTTAGCAATTCTATGAGTTGATATTGTAGGTACTCAAACAATGCTCTGTTTTAACAAGTGAGGTCCTGGGGCTCAAACCTACTAAGAAGCTTTTGCCCCCATCCAAGCTGTGTGGCTCATGATGGTTATTCAGTAGCAAAGGAAAACCACTATGCCCATAAAGCCCTATTAACATGTTACATTCAGCTTTCATTCACATTGTTGTGTGCATATGATTGTTGAGCTGTGCATGCGGCACTCATGAGACACATTCAATCCGCATTCTCTGTCCTCTGCATTTTTGAGGGAGACGGTCTCCATGCTAGCTTGTAAAATGAACACGTACTTTCATTTACACACGCACACACACACAAAAAACCCACGTGTACAGTTAGTCATGATTCAATACCACTGAAATCAACAACATGAGTTAGTTGTTACTGGCACAACCTGCCCTATCAACATTTATCTATCAAGCTATATGGGCATTTGTTTGCAGCAATGTGCCTGCCCTGTCATCTGCACAACCATGTTTTGGATTCTGTTTCTTGAATTCTATGCAGACTTTCATACAAGTGTGGAGGAGAGTGTGTGTCTGCTAGCTCCACCCCACTGTCCATGTGCCTCTGATGTACTACTTCCTGAGCTGCATATCCCTCCACCCCACTGACCATGAGTACAGGATTTGTCTGCAGTAACAAATGCTGTATTTGTGAACTTGAGAGGGCAGGGCTTTAGGAGAACAGCAGCAGAAGCTAGCATACCAGCACAGAGGTGGAGCTTGACAATGTGGACTTGCTCCCCTGTCATTGTCTGCCCCCCCTTCTTTGCCACACTCAATGACAACTGCCTATGGCTTTGGTCATGCTAAATTGTGACAAGAATCCAAAGACTCTGTCAGCACAATCCTATCCAACTTATAGGTTGAACTCTGTTCAATCCTATCCAACGTATGCCACCGGTGTAACCAGTGGTGCAGCGAGAACGGGAGTCCCTAGAACAGAAAAGGGATTCAAATCCCCCCAAAAGGGGAATTCAAAGGGGATTTGAATCCCCTTTCCATTCTGGGGCCTTCCGTTCTCGCTGCACCGCTGGTTACACCGGTGGCATAAGTTGGATAGGATTGAGCAGAGCTCAGCCGGTGGCATAAGGATAGGATTGCGTCCTCTCTCTCTCTCTCTCTCTCTCTCTCTCTCTCTGTGTGTGTGTGTGTGTGTGTGTGTGTGTGTGTGTGTGTAAAAACTAATATTATAGGAGAGCAATATGGGGATATTTAATAGGAATATAACGAACTTATGTACCATAAACAGTATACATTGTTGATACAAACCAAATGCTTTGAAAATAGCTTGCAAAATAGCTCTTAAAAATGTCCTTTGTAGAACGACTGCACTGGTTCTAAAGAAAACATCTAATTCAGCATCGGTAACCCAAAATCATTTCTTTATACCATATCGAGATTATCCAGAGCTATCGAGCTCTCACTCAAACTAGAGGAGGTCAGCTTTATACTACTCTGAGCGGCAAACAAAGCCTCGGAACTTTAGCAGATCTGTTTGAACGTTCATCGGTACACCAGTTGGACTGTTAGAAAGGCCCTTTGTAAAGGAAATGAATGTTCCTAGTCCTATTTCCACTACTTCAATCAACCATATACTGCAAAAGTTCAGTGACTCCTGTCTGTTGCTCCCAAATCCATCATTCTAAACATCAAGGGTTTTATCCACTTAGTGCTCCAAGGTCCAAATCAAATGTTCTATCCCTGAAGTTACACAGTCCTCTAATGTCACTCCATCACCTCAGATTTCCCTTTAAAAAGTATTTTAACAAAGGGAAATTACAAGAAAAATAGAATATTTCACTTACTGTGTTGTTTGCTTGAAAGTGTTCTCGCTTTGCTATCACACATTAGAGAGCAAAGGCTACTAAGCCATCTTTCTCTGGGGAGTGTAAGTGTATTGTTGCTTCAATGTGATTCTCTTCTACTCCAATAAAGAGGAACCAGTTAGTCCAGATTATTTATGCCGAAATTGAGACTGCAATCCTATTCATGTTTACCTGGTTATAAGTTCCATTGAAATCAGTGGCACTTCTGAATAGGATTGTGCTGTAAGGGAGCTATGTCCAGAGCATGATCTATTGAAGAAGAGAAAGAAACCTCAGAGTTAGAATAATATTTTATTATATGAACATAAGAAACTACAAATGTCCCCCGCTTAACGACAGGGATACCTTCTGAAATCCCCATCGTAAAGTGAAGCCGTCATTAAGCGGATCTTGCTATGCTTTGAAGTTTAGCACTGTGCTTAAAGCCCCAGCGTTAAACATCCAAGCTCTTATCTTGCCCATTAGCTGTTTGGCTTTAGATAAAGTCTTTGAAATTCAGGGCTGTGCTTAACGCCCCAGTGCTGAACTTCAAAGCCCTTATCTAAAGTCAAACAGCTGATGAGTTGGGGGCTTTAAAAAGACAGCGTCTGGGGCTTTAAGCACAGCGCTGAACTTCAAAGCCCTTATCTAGCACAAAACAGCTGAAGAGTTGGGGATTTTAAAAGATGTGCCTTTTTAAATCCTTTGCTCTTTTTTAATAAGGACCTCCGTCATATATCCGGATCATCATTAAGCGACCCGTCATTAAGCCGGGGACACCTGTACCTTAAACTGAGCTGAAATCCCCAACACAGACCAACAATTTTCAGGGTGGTTGCGGGTGCTTACCAGGGCAGCAGTGAAAGATGTTTCCCCAGTCTTCAATTCATGAAAGCCACTGCCTGGAACAGTGCCACTAGACGTGATTTTCGGTGTGATGCTCCAGCAGACAGAAAATGGTTCCTGGATCTGGGCACTAGGCCCAGCAACTGATGCAACCTATATTCCTTGTAAGGGATCTGCACCGCTGCACAGGCCCCTTTGCTGGCTGCATGGCAGCTCACTGGTGTTTCCGGACACATGGGGATGATGTCAAACTTCATTGCTTGAATTCCGGGAGCTTCAAGCTGAGCGGACATGCAGCTGTGCAGCTTAATGGAAACACTGGATGCAAACCCAAGTTGCAGTTTTTAAAAAATTAAAGGCAGAAGCAGAAGCCACAACACCACTCAAAAAATGTGACTGTTTTCATGGAACTATCCATAAATTTTGCAACATTGCAGAGAATATGGGGGGGGGGGATTGTGCTTCTTCTGTAACTGAACCTGAGACCTTCTGCATGAAACACATGTGCTCTACTAGTAAGTTATGACCCCATCTAATATACTGCATCATTGAGACCATGTTTCTTTGAATTTAATGAATATTTAGTGACGATCAGCCAAAACCACACACAGCTTTTTGCTGATATTTTTTTGGTTAGAATAATAAAAAAACGCCTCCCCTTTTAGATGATTTTTAGTACTACTTGCAAATATATGTGTCTATTCATTACCCTTTCTTGTTCTCATTTTTAACTGACTTATTAGTAGTTGCATTAAGAATATTTATACATTGCTTTTCAGCAAAAAGTAGTTCACAAGGTGGTGTACCCAGCAAACTAAATTCATAAATGGTTTCTTGTCTCCAAAGGGTTCACACAGAGGCGGAAGAAGGATGGAGCATGCGGAGCAAGTGCTCCCGGTGGCGGGCGCAGGGGCGCAGTTAGCGTTGGGGGGTTACTTACCCGCGCGATGTTTTGGCCCTCCCACCCTCCCTGGAACTCGTTCAGCTCCAAAACGGTGCCAAAACCAGCGGGGAGGCGTGTTCGGAGTCGCGCTGGGCGCAACGACGTCACATCACTTAGGCCCCACCCCCTTGGCCCGGGCACCGGGAGGGCTAGTGGCATTACTGGGTTCACATTCTAAAAAGCGATGCAGAAGAGACACCAGCAACAGCCACTGGAAAAGATGTCGTGCTGGGGGTGAAACGGGACAATTGCTCTCCCCATGCTAAATATAAGAGGACACCACTTTAAAAGGCGCCTCTTTACCCAGTTAGCTGGGCAAATCTCATTGGCTTTATAGCATTCTCATGGCATCTCACACATTGTGTATGATCCCTGATTGGGGACAATCACCCTGTGACTTACCCAGGAAGGAGAAACAAGCAGCTCTGAAGTTGCACCAGCCTGGGGAAAACATAAAACCAAACTTGATTGACACAACTGAATATTCACACATCTAAGTGCTTTTTTTGAGAAATATTTCTTCTACCCCAGGATATTCACTACATATTAAAACAGAAACTAGAAATCATCCAATAATCTTATCACAGAAAATTGAAGAATATTTGGTGGGCCCTAATTTTGAATGGCAAAGAATCGTTATGCAGAAAACTTAAGTGTGAGCCAAAAAGATAAATAAATCACAAGGGATTCTAACATTTCAAAGAAGTACCTTTCAAAGAAAAAGAGATGTTGGTGTGGTTAGACACTTCTGATGAAGATAGGAAGTACACCTTTGCTTTCCAATGCCTTTTCTTCAATAACATTTGAAATGTGAAGCCTGACATTCAGTGTTAGTTACTCTGAGAACCGAGTGGATGAGGAGAGAAATGGTTGCTGGAGAGAGAGGAGTTATTTAAATTTAATGGATTTAGTCATTCTTTACCCCTAGGCTCTCAGTGGTTTCCAAAAGGCTTGGTCAGCTACACCCTCCTGTTTCTGCACAAAAAAAAACAGCACAAAAAAAAAGCAGAACATGAGAGAGAAGAAAATAGAAAAATCAAGCAGAGAAGAAAAATGACACACCACTAAAAGAAGAAAAAAACCCAGCAGGAACTCCCAAGCTCACATTGCAGGTCTATTTTGTGAGTTGATACAAGCTCATGGAAAAAAAAGTAGTGATATTTGGTCTGGACTCTTTAGATCAGTTTGAATAAGACAACTGAAGATCAGAATGTCTAACAGAATTATAGTAGACGCCAGGGACTGAGGGCCGCAGCCTAATGCCAACAATGTCTCCTTAACAATAAAGGTTTTCAGGTTTAGATATATCTCCTTAGATATGCCATACTTAGATATGCAATATTTGATGTGTTTTTATTAATTTTAGATGTTTTTACTAGCTTTTGTGGATTGTTTTTATTGTTTTAAATGTGATTATTTTTTGTATTATGTATCCCATGTTGTAAGCCGCCTTGGGTCCCTTCGGGGAGAAAGGCGGGGTAAAAATATTGTAAATAAATAAATAAATAAAGTAAATAATACTCTCCATGCTTCTCCTGTCCAGTGAACGTTTTGGTGTCCTAGTGCTGTAACATTGAGGGTAGACCAATCCTTGCCCAGTGACCTTTGCTGTGATTGTATATGCCTCAAGGCAGTGAGAGAGGACGGAGTCAGCTTACAAACTGTATTATGAAGAACTCTGATGTATCTGATGAAAGTATCAGGGAGTTTCAAAGAAAGGATAAACAACTGTAGTCTAGCTTCTAGCCTAGTCTAGTAGTGACCACCTGGAAAGTAGCCGTTCATGAAAGATTGGACATTTATATATATTGTAAAAAAAACCAAGGGGGGTTAGGACAGCCTGCCCATGTACACCGCCTTGGATTAAAAGTCAGAGGAGAAATCCAATGACTGAGAAAGGCGGTATATAAATACCGTATATTATTATTATTATTATTATTATTATTATTATTATTATTATTATTATTATTAAGCATGCAGTCAATGTGACTCACATAAGACCAAGACAAGGCAAATAGTGGGGAGCTGCTGGATCCTTGGTGAGGCTGCACTGCAGACCAAGCTTATCTATCTTTATTCTGTGAGACTTGCGAGCGTTGAGTTGCAGGGGTAGTGGCTGCAAAGGTGCTGGCCATGCACACCTTCTTATTTCAAAGAGGGGTCTCACAGATAGAAAAAAGGGCTATGAAGCAAGCCCTAGCATGCAATAAAGCAGTAGCTTTGAATGGGGCAGGGCAAGGGAGCTGAGCTACCTTTCTTGGAGGGAAGGGGTGCTTAGAGAGAGAGAGAGAGAGAGAGAGAGAGAGAGAGAGAGAGAGAGAGAGAGAGAGAGAGAGAGAGAGAGAGAGAGAGAGAGAAGCAGACCACAAGGTAAAACTAAACATTTCGTGCTAGCTCAGCAGCTTCAATGTTTGGGAGAAAGAGAGAAGCCTGGAAAGGAAGGGAGGTTGTGGAATGTTATCAATCCCGGGTGGTCCTTGAATGGCAGATGGAATGGGGGTGGTTTAACACAGCACCAGCAGGTTAGCATTCCTTAGCAGGTTAACAGCAAAGCAAAGTGTAATTGGCAAAGGGAGAACAAAGAACGGAATGAACAACATTTGTTTTTATAGATTTTTGCCCTATAGAATCTAATTGGATTCTAGGTGGGGTGACTCAACCAGGGGATTCTCTATTGATAGTTAAGGACCCCAAACTGGGTTCTGCCTTGTTTTCCCACCCAGTTGGGGGTGTGGTAGTAGCTAGCTGGAGGTCCGTGGCATTAACCCATTCCTAGATTAGGCTTAGTCACGGGTTTGGTGAGGACCATGAAGATGCAAAAGCATTCCTTTGTTTTGTTAAAGTTGTTTTTTCCCCAAACTCAGTAAAGGAAAGGACTCTTTGAATTTTTTTTTTTTGGGGGGGGGACCTACCACCATTCTTCAAGTATGAGTGAAGGGAGTAACATTGGTAAGTTTTCCACACTGCGGATGAAAATTGCTTCCACCTCTAAAAGTGTAGAAGAAATAAGGCAGTTTCACATCTTTTTTTTCTCCCCCGTTCTCATAGGAACGTATCTTGTTTGGGGAAGAGGCACATTGAAAAAAGGCTTCCAGTTCATGGTGATTTATTATTATTCCAGTATTTATATACCACCTTTCTTGGTCACTGGATTTCTCCTCTGACTTTAATTCAAGTTTACACAAGCAGGCAATTCTAAACCAAATAGTTTTTACAATACAATTAATATCCTAATCTTTCCAGGTGTTCTTCTTTCCAGGTGTTTCCTTTCACACTTCTGGCCTCTCTCTGGCTTTCACCTTCTAAGCATTGACTGACAGGCAACTCCCCCTCACAGAGTGCCGGCTGCCACTTTCTCTCTCACACACACCAAGGGCTTCTACAGCTTTTGTCAGCAGGGATGGAGTCTCGAACTGCCGTCCTTGATCTTCATTCATATGAGGCTGCAGCTCTCCCGACTTAGCCAGACCTCCTGATTTCTTGACTTCATTGACAACACACCAGTGTTGTTTGGATGCTGCTGTTCTCTGTGCCATTTTAGTTCTCCATCACCCTAACAGTCCTCGGCCTCATTTGCCCTCGCTCTCATTTCATCACATTGACTGTGGCATCCCATATGCTTTGCCACAGTGGGTGTGATGACAGCACAGAAGCCTGTCAACAAAATCACCTGAGTTGCCATAACAAGTCAGAGACAATGGCAGCATGGACAACCACAGCTGGGGAGTACGAGAGACAAAGAAAAATGGGGCTGAGAAAAATTGTAGTCATAGGAAAGATGCTGAACACCATCAAGATGATATTATTGTTCCCCAAGTTGAGTGTCTTTTTCAGGAAACGGTTTGACTGCGCATCACATGTGCTCAATTTGAAGCAAATCCCCAAATTAGAGAACATTCAGTGCTCCCCTGTACATGATTTTAATTTGACGGCTATCACAGTACTTTATTTCAGTTTCCAGAGTTCCAATTTCTTCTAATTTCCTAAGTAGAAACCCCGCAGAAAGCAGTAGTAGGTTCTTCTTACTTCTTCTTCTAGAAAGGTATTATACAGAAATCTTTACAAACTAAGCAACTGCACATAACTGTTGTGTCTTATAATAGAAATTATAGTTTAACAGAGGCTGTAAAGTTTTTTTGATGTACTGCCATAGACTAATAAGAGCAAAGGATTAAAAACATGAAGCAAACCACAAAAAGCAACAGACTCTTGCGTAATGATGGCACATTTATTTATAACTGACCAACCGCCAACCTTCCTGGGTTCTTTAAATTAATTAGGAAACTTTTTACTTTCTTTTTTCTTGTGGCTTAGAGAAGAAGAATAGAACACAAAGAAAGACACTCTGCATTAGCTACGCAATGCACTTGGCCACTGCGTTCAGCCATATATCATCAATTATTTTATCAGCTTGTAAGTCTAGCATTTCGAACATCCAATTGATTCTGTAGAACACCCTCTGCAGCAGGGATGACCTTTGCTTATCAAGACATACGTCACAAAAGCAGCCCTTTGGAATAATTGCAACTGAAAAAGCTTTTTTAAAAATGTTCTTTTACGGAGAACACCAATAGAAGAGTATTGCCAGGATCATGTGGGGATACCAGTTGGATGAACCAGTGCATCCACATGGAGGGGATGTGCAGGCGCCACGATTTACACAACTGAGGCAGCTCATTCTGAAGCTGCTGCTGCTGCCGTGCAAATGATGACAACCCTGTGGTCCATGGGCACTCTGTTACACATGGGCACTCTCTGTTACACGACAGGTGCCTCCATGTGATGCCTGGTGGATTACAAGCCGCGCAGTTCCACACACTCTGAAATACGATTACGTGGAGCAGGGCCTCTGAGAGGAATTTTATCAGGGGGTACACAGTTTCTTTTGGGCCCCTTATCAAAGGGGGAGGGAGCAAAACAGGATGGGGGGAGGGCAGCAATAGCCAGAAAAATCTTCAGAGTCCAGGTCTACCAGGCTTCCTGATGGTCTACCCACGCGGTAGACCTGGCCCAGCTACCATCTTTTGCTCTCCATGAGGCCAGCTAAGATCCCAGGAAATTTCTGGGGCCCCTCCTTTGGCTGCTGAGCCCTTTTTTGACCCTGGGCCCAGGTACAATTTACCCCCTTTACCTCCCTCTCATGGGCCTTGACGTGGAGGCCAAAAATGCCTTAACCAGACTGAAATTTTCACTTTGAGGGATGCAGCCATAAGGAACAGACAATCTAATGAGGACAGATTGATAGGAGGACAAAGAACCAAGAAGCATTACATCTGAGCCAGACAATATACGACGGCCAGTTTAGATGATGATGTGACGAATCCCTCAATCATGTCGGGGAGGAGTGTGGGCACAGACACGTCCTTTTCCATCTGGCACACTGGTGCCTAATCACATGGGTGAGGTCCTTTGAATTGCCCTGCAGCACAAGAGCAAAATATTACCTTCAAGCCCAGCCTGCCCAGCCATGAAGTGACCTGATGCACCATGCATAAGCAGCAGATAGTGGACCATGAGGGTGCAATAGATTTAGGGTTCCCTTCACCCTGAGTCTGCTACTGCCTCCCTCCACCACCACGGGTGTGAGCTGCATTGATTTTCTTGCTTCTCACTAAAAAAACAAATGGAAAGAGAATCGTCCACTACTTCACTGTGCTCCATTTCACAAACCTAGAAGTGTGGGACTTATGGTTTTATTTACAAGAACCGCGTAAATGAACAAGCTCATCTGATTGCATAGCCCCTTTAAATAAAACCAGGTGTCCCATGCATCCAAAGCATGATAAGGGGCATTTTATCTTTTTCAGCATGCTACAGCAGTGGCAGACATGGAGGCAGCGTCAAGTGGTGGGCCTGGTTGTGCTGCCCCTGTTTGAAAGCAGCAAGCATTCAGGGATGGTTTAGACCACTATTCTTCAACCTTGGGGTCAGGACCCCAATGGGGTTTCAAAGCCTCATTTATGGGGTTGCAGCAACTCATAGGAAACAAAATGGCCACTGGGGAGTAATGTTGGAGGAGAACATGCTGGGGGGCTTCCACAGGGATTTCATCCCCCTCCCTCTTTCAATTTGCTGGGGAGGTGGTGGGGAACCGCGGATCGGCTCACCTGTTCCAGAATGCCCCTGCTGCTGGTGGTGCGGGCCGGACGAGCTCGGCAGAATGAGGCTGCCAGTGCCAGGATGGAAGTGTCGACAGGGGTCAGGGGTGGGCAGATCAGGTCCTGGGAGGGGGGTGAGATCAATGGTGGGGTCCCAGCTTCATTCATTCATTTATTTGGGTCATGTCACAGAAACGGTTGAAGACCACTGGTTTAGACAAACTGTATGATTAAGCAGCAAGACAGAGCACCAGGTTGGGGGACACACACATATTATTAGAAATAATAATAATAATAATAATAATAATAATAATAATAATAATAATAATAATAATAATAATGTATTGTTTCCAACAAAAAAGTTCACAAAGCAGTTTACCCACAAAATCAAATAATTAAATGGCTCATAAGGACCTGCCACACACATAAGGCTCATAAGGATCCTGCCACACACAATCAGAATGGGCAATTTGGAGTACCATCCAGGAGATCATCATCACCAAATTCACCAGACATTATATTTCCCACTAATGCAAATACATTTATATATAACCAAAACTGCAATACTTTTTGAGATATTGAAGTAGGAAGGAAATGTTAGCTTTCATTCATTCATTCATTCATTCAATAAATGTTACCATGTTCTTACAAAGAAGGAATACCTTTAATATTTTCCATCTTATCCTCTGTATTGAGTAGCTCAACAGAACCAAAACAGTCTCGTATAAAATGATGTATAGATGGTATATAACCCAAAGCAAATTAGCAAAAATGTATGAGAAGGTGACGAATAGATGTTGGAAATGTAAAAAGCAAGAAGGAACTTTTTATCATATGTGGTGGACATGCCCCCAAGCAAAGAAGTATTGGACTCAGATTCATAAACAGATTGAGTTGATTTTAAAGATTAAGGTTCAAATGAAACCGGAAACCTTTTTGTTGGTATGAGGGATGATCATGTAGGCGAAAAATTTCAAATTTTGTTTTTATATATGACAGCTGCAGCAAGAATTTTATATGCACAATATTGGAAGAATTCGGAGATACCTTCGCTGGAAGATTGGTGGCTGAAAGTTTTGGACTATGCTGAAATGGATAAACTTACAATTTTAATTAAGGAAAAATCAGTTAACCTTTTCGTGAATAACTGGAAACCATTTATCGATTTTTTAAGAGAGAGAGAGAAGAACGATGTGATATGTGGATTTAATGAATAGAACGTGGGTGTTATTTTGGCTTAGTTGGATATTATATGTAGAAAATAGTGAATAGTATGCTAGTAGGATGTATTGCTTCGTGCTTGCTATAACTTTATGAAATATGTATTGTTTTTATGTTTTAATATATCAATAAAATATAAATATATAGAAAAAAAGAACCAAAACAGTCTCATCTTTGCAGCTCCATAGATTAAACAACCACAGTTTAGCCCTTAGCTTGCTACTTTAAATCTTCAAAACACACATACCCCATGTTACTTGGTATTACAATGCAATGTACAAATGTTAGGTTATAAACCAGGGGTGGCCAAACTTGCTTAACGTAAGAGCCACATACAATAAACTTCAGATGTTTGAGAGCCGCAAGAGAGATGTTTGAGAGCCATAATACTTAAGAAGCATTTAAATTATTAAATATATTTACTCACCATGAACATTAAACGTATGTTTTAATTCAGTGGACTCTCAATTTGTACCTGTAAATAATTATAAACTTTGAACATTTCTTATTTATTTATTGTGATACAAAAAGGATCTTAGCCAACATGTTTCCGAGAGCCGCACATTATATGTCAAAGAGCTGCATGTGGGTCGCGAGCCACAGTTTGGCCACCCCTGTTATAAACTGAGGCCCAGGCAGACCGTGGATGAAGTTGAGAAGATAGTTGTAGTGTTCAACACATTAGATCTGTGATTTATATTCATTATTTACAATATTTTGTTGAGCTCAGCTGAATTAGTGTGTCCTCAAATGGCGGGGGGGGGGGGGAATTGAAGATAAGAAAGGGAGGGATAGCCTGTGATCCATTGCTCATATTTCTTGTTTTCATAAATCTCTGTCTGAAACTTAAGTACAATGATGAAACTCCAAAGAGGTAATATGGTAATCGGGTTGCTTTCATTAGGAGTGGAGGTTCTCAGCCTTTTCCTTGAAGGCAGATAATTTATCAAGATGTAAATAACAGCAGTGCAATTAACACATGAGACTGAACTTAGCAAGTCTGGCAAAGCTTTTATTGGTGGCGTAAACACATACGCGCGCACACACGTGCACGCACGCACACACACACACACACACACACACACACACACACCAATTCCCTCCTCCCCACAAAATAATCCTTTCTGAAGTGCCCTCATTATGTTACATATCAACTGCCATTCAAAGAGAGCATGTCATCTTTCATCATCCTGCTCAGTTCTGGGACTGCTGCGACTTCACCTTCTATTTATAGCATGTGTATATTATGCTCTATTCTATGTAGCCACTTTGAAAGGCCAATGGCAAGGGTTGACAGAGAGGGAGAGGGAGCAGCTGCCACACTAAAACAAGCCTCGGGCAAGTACCCCTCCACTACCATGCCTAGACAGTGCAGCCAAAACCACAATGCAAAGTGATGAGGAGCAAACTTGGCATGCAATAACATAACAGTCAGGACTACATTTCCCAAGATGCTGCACAGAAGAGGATACAGTGTGGTTCAGAGAGTGAGGGATTCCCTGCCAGTTTTAAGGTATTAGGGTGGGGGATTTCAGAAGGGGAGGGGGCAGAAAAGGAGCAGAGCTGAAGAGCAAGTGGAAAGAAGTAGAAGTAGAACCAAAGCAGCATCTGAACTCATGTCCAAGAGCCTCAAGACACATGGTTCCTGTTCACTAGTCATCAGCAGAGAGAGCCTAGGAATTATCTTGCTGAATCAGACTAAGGTCTATTTAGTCCAGCATTCTGTTCCAGTGACAACCCTACAGTAGGTGAGATGGCCATTCCCTTAATGTTTATTCCCAGAACCTGGAGCACACAGGTATACTGCCTTAGAAACTTGAGGTTCCATTTAGCTAGCATGGACAATAACCCCCAATAGTTCTACTCTCCAAGACTGTGTCTAATCCTTTTTAAAAAGTCCATTTATGCTAGTGGCTATCACCACATTACAGGCCAGCGGGTGGCGCAGTGGGTTAAACCGCTGAACCATGAGCTGTCGATTGAAAGGTCGGCAGTTGGAGTCCGCGACAGGGTGAGCTGTCGTTGCTTGGCCAGCTCCTGCCAACCTAGCAGTTCCAAAGCATGTTAATGCGAGTAGATAAATAGGTACCGCTTGCGGGAAGGTAAACAGCGCTCCGTGTTCCAGCCGTATGCTACTCGCTGCGGCAAGGAGAGTCATGCCGGCCACATGACCACGGAGGCGTCTTCGGACAACGCTGGCTCTTCGGCTCTGAAATGGGGATGGATGAGCACCACACCCTAGAGTCGGACACGACTGGACTTAATTGTCAGGGGTCACCTTTACCTTTACCTTATCACTACATTAGCCCTCTGAAATAGTCTCTTCTGGTGATTTCCCCACCCTGGTTTGACTCTATCGACCACATTGGATCAAATTGCTCATTAACTCAAATACACTAATTACATCCTCTGGTATGCATCCGATGTAGCTTTCTCATTATTTTCTACTTTCAGTTAAAAGGCAGCAAAACATTGTTTTAAAATTCCTTTTGTGAGCAGTAATTAAGACAAACATCACCTCAGGTCCTATAAAAATGCTGAGGTACTTTATGGGTAGCTGTTAAGCAGACACGCTATTGACTCTAAATCATGCCTAGTTCCAGGTTTATTGCCTTTTTTACACTTTTAATACAGAAGATTAAAAGCAAGGATGGTGTCATTTCCTCAGGGGCTCAGAGTAAGGACCACAATTTTTACCATTCATTTTCTTTGACTGGCTACTTTTCCAGATGCAGGGTGTTTTGTATATGGGAAGCCATTCAAACCCTATGATGTCCACCACCACCACCTCACCATTAAGGGAAACTGAAAAAAGAGATGCTCCATGTAACTGAAAACACAGGTTGTCAGGAATCACCCCAGCTCCACATAGGTGGAGATGAGTTGTCACACTCACCCACCATATTACGACGAGGCCTAGTCAAACAGACAAGGCCTAGTCAAGCAGGCAGGGTGAAAGAAAACTCTCAAAGGCCATGTGGATGACATGGTGTCATAGCACCCCAACCAAGGTGAAGCAGGGCCACATAGTGACATGGTTGCCAAGGAGATCGTGACACCATTTTACTCTAGCAGGACCCTGGATGCTTTGTGAGGACTCAATTCAGAAGTCCCCAGCCTGCAGGCTATATCCAACCCTCCAACATAGTTGGACTGGCCCACTGAGCCCACACCCTCTTCCTCAGCCACCCAGTGGGAGGCTCCATCAGCACAAGGCCTGCATCAGCACTCCATCAACACAAGACCTGGGCCACTGGCGTGGCAGCCATTACAATAGTGTGTGAGCCAGGTCCACCAGTGTAATTGGCTGGCAGCCGTGGGCGCATTCCAATGACATCCGGAGCCCCTGCCAGACCAGGCAAGTTGGCAGAGGGGGCGTTCCAGGGAAGGATCAGGGTGTGGATGGAGATTAACCAGAGGCATGTCAAGGGGTGGATATTGGTGGCAACAGCGACGCTAATATCCTATGCTCCCGGCCCAGGCTCAACACATCCCTTTGGACCCACTTGGATTTACACCAGCCAAATTACTGGTGCAGGACTGAGTAGGCCCATTGGGGACAAGGCAGTGGCAGAGTAGGTAAGTACAAAAGTTTTTTGCTTACCCCTCCATCACTGGCTCGTCCCTGGCTAGAGCATGGCATGCAGCAGAGGTTGTGCCAGGATAGGATTGGGCTGCGAATTTGTTTTTTGTTTTGTAATGGAACAGAGAGGAGACCTGCAATATATGAGTATATAAAAATGGTGATCAGATGTTGGACATGACTAAAATGTCAGGGCAGAAACAAAAATGTATCCCATCATTCTGACTGCATCTCTTATTATATCTGCAATGCTGTACAGTATTTATATACCTGAAAACTAGTTCTTCCCTGAATTCTAAGGTTGCAACTTTCACTCAGTTCAGTCCAGTTGGATTTCAACACCCCACCCCAAGTCCCTTGTGATATCTATGCACAGCAAATGGTGCGTCGAGTTAATAGCAACTCATTGCGAGGACTGATTTGTTGCGAGTCATTGGGCCAGTTTAGGAACAATTTCCTATCATGGAGGTTTCCAATTTTGATCTCTGCTGGTTCAACAGAACTGCTGCTGTGAGGAACAACTTCGCAAGAGAGTTTGCTGATTTACCTTTATTCCCCTTTGGTCTTCTTCCTGCTGCAAGGAAACCGCTAGGTTCCATATGTGGCTGACCTCCTCACGGAAACCTACTGTTGCATGTCAGTGGGCCAGATCAGATGATACTTCACCACCCAAACCAGCTCCACATATTAACTGCTGTGTGTGCTGACAGAACACACATGGTTTTGGCCCTTCCCCTCACATCTAGGGCAGTTCAGGGTTTTTCCTATAATGGCGTGGGGAGGTTCATGTATTAATACAATGCAATACATTTTTTTTAAAAAAAATCCAAAGCATAAGCTGACTTCATTTTTTAGACTACAAATATGCCAATTAGTATTATAAATGTGTGTAGCCTTAGCCATTTATATTTAGTGCTGTACTTTGCAAACTGGAGGAAATCATTTTACGAAGTAGCAAAACTCAAATACATTACCTGGGGACACAATGACAAATGACACTACTGGGGTTAAGATGGTGACAGTGCAATGCTATACTGATGCTGCATCGGTACTAATGGTATGGCACTCGGATGTGCCACGGATCCTGGTGGAACAGCATGGGCCATCTGAAATTCTCGCATCCAGGCAACATCATCATCATGTCCACGCAGCATCCAAGGGCATCGACGACAGCATAATAGCGCATGATGATCTACCAGTCCATACAAAATGGTTGAATGAGTGGCATTCCCCATGTCAGTGGATGGCAGAGGCTCTGGGGGCCCTGGTGCAAGCTATGGGGCTGAGCTCACATCTGACCACTCTCATGCAGAGCTCCACAGCCCCCAAATGGACTGCATGGGAAGGTGTGGTCAACTCATGGGCCGCCATGGGGCCCAACAATTTGTGGTCTTCCACAACACTCTGTGAAGGTGGCCTTCCACAAAGAACAGGCCTACCACAAGCCCAGCCCTTCCCCCCTGCCCTCTATGAACTCAAGTTCTAGTTGTGGGAACAGGTGAGGTGATGTCTTTGGAGAGCAGCGCCACACTGGTAAGCAGCTGGGGGCCTAGGGACAGCGGGTGGCAGGAGGTATGCAAGCTGGCGGGCACTGGGCAGAAAGGTGGCACTGCAAGTGGCACTTAACAAGTCTTTCTCTCTCCTCCAGTGATGATGAGCCAGATGCAGGCCTGCATCACAGAGGTGGGGGTGCAGAGGGAGAAGCAGGGCCAACAATGCCACCAGCAGATGCTCCCACACCAGCAGGTGCCCCCACACCATCACAAAGCCTGAAATATCCACCCTTCAACATCATCACCTTCATGGGCCCAGGAAGAGTGAGGTAGTCAGGAGCAGGCATCAGAGCAACCAGGACCCTCAAGTGGCCAACACAGGGTTACATGGAGCACCAATGTCAATGCAGATATACCTGCACCACATTGTCAGTGTTAGCACAGGCCCAGGTCAGGCTGTTCCCCCACAGGGTGCATGGGTGGGCGCTGCATGATAGGAAGGGAGCCCAAGGCAAGCATCCTATGCCTAATACAGTCCATGCATGCAGCACTAACACCCCCTGGCCTCCCAGGTATGGAGCTTTTTGGACTGGTATCTGCCCATGTTGTGGGCAGGGTGCCAGGGGCTGCAAGCTCCCCACAACTACCCAAGGGAATGGGAGCCTTGCTCTCACCCCTACTTACCCTGCCTTCCTCCCTTCATTTACAGCACCGAGCCCCCCCCCCCTGTAATGGGTGGCCTCAGGGAACAAGGCCATCCTGAGGCAGGCACTGGACTAGCAGCTGGATGTCTAGCAACAACCGAGGCTCCTGGAAGGGCACCTGGCCATGCAGGATTGCATCCTCCAGCCATCTTTGCCACACAATGGATGGGCATGACCCCCTCGGGTATGCTGGTGTGTCATTGCATTGTGTCATTGCACCAGCAGGCTGCCTCTAGCACAGGTAGAACTGTCATTGCACCAAGGGCGTAAGCTACTCAGATCGGCATGGTGGTCAGTATAGGGTTGTACATTTACACTATTGGTTCAGTGCCTCAAAAGACGTATTCAAATTAAATATTTTTGGTCTGATGAGTGGTTCCACCATGTAGTTCCAATGACTATGGGTAGCTCAGTCACACTCAAGTAACTGGTAGCCAGTCATGCACTTACTGGTGCTACACTCAGTTCTTCTTCACTATCCTTGGACGAGAAACCTTTGAGGCCATCTTGCATTGGACTGTAGGATTAACTAAGAACATAAGAAGAGCCCTGCTGGATCAGGCCAAAAGCCCATCTAGTCCAGCTTCCTGTATCACAACTGAAATATCAATAATCCAACTGAAATATGTTTTAGGGTTCAGCCTATAAGGGGGATAGTACTACATTGCAGCAGGTTCCAGAGAATTCTTGCTGGCCATAATTATGTTCTGCCTGAACAATTGCCGTAATCAATCAAGAAGAGATTTGCAAGCCTATGCAGCCATTTCCTCATATCGTCAATCCAGACGTGCACCATAATGCACATCCCCACTGGCACTTCGATGCTCATCTGTTTGAATGTTTGATGCAGATGGAGATGTGCATTTCCATTCGGGGACATTGGTTATTACACATAACTCATGACGACGGCTGGACTGAGGCCATTGGTTTTTTTAGTTTCGCATAGAGACCCACATTAATCTCTTTTTACCCCCTGTAGGTTTTTCTAAGATTAGATGCTATTTTTAGCATTGTGATTCCTTACATATGTATGCTTTTGAATTGAATTCCTTCTTCAAATTAATTAATTCAGTGCAACTCTCTTTAGTTATTTTTGCTGTGAAACCAAGGACTCTGCTAATGACTCTTTCTAGAGCAATGTGTCAGTTTTAAAGTCCATTAACTTTCTATGACTTTTCTGCATACTAATGCTAATTATTACATATTATTTCTCCCAATCTTGAAAACCAATTGAAATTGCAATCCTGAAATGTCAGTGATGGAACAACATAGTTGCTTTGTCTTAATAATGCTGTTTTCTTAAATATGAAGCCACAGAACTGAAATAAAACAGATATATAACCTTTTTTTGAAACTTTTCAGATGTTTTCAGTGACAAATAACATTTCTGAATAAGAGCATATTCAGTGTAGCCCTACTGGATATATATTTGGTTCTGATATATTTTCAGAGGATAGCTCACAGCTGAAAGAGTAACAAATTTATTTAAAATTGTGGTGTAAAATGTATTCAAGATGCAATGTCCCACTGAAAACAACACAAAGAGACAAAGATTTAATACAAGTCGGCACCATAGTGTCCCATTAAGACATCCACAACCCTCCAGCTCTGTACAGTGGCTTTCCAGATGCTTGGCTACATATCTGGTTTTATAGTCCAAAGTAGACAGAAAAACAGGGAACTGTATTGAGTTCATGGTGGGCTAAATTTGGCCTGATTGGTTACAAGCTGTAACCTGTCCTAACAGAAGCCAAACTTTTCCGTCAACCCTAGGGAAACCAGAGAAACCAACTCTAACAGTCCAATCCTTTTTTCCAGTATCAATGTAGCCATGCCAATGGGACATGTGCTGTGTCTGACAGTGGGGGGTAGTCATAGAGGCCTCCTCAAGGTAAGGGGATGTTTGTTCCCTTACCTTGGGGCTGCATTGTGATTGCATCAGCACTGGAATGTTGGTTAGGATTGGACTTCATATCACCTGTGAACAAAGCCCTAGTTTTCCTTCTATATCCTTCCTTCTTGCTTGAGCAACACTTCATATGTGGCAACGAGCCCAGAAGAGAGCACCACTTCCACCATAACATTTTATATTATGAAAATACATTTTGAAAACGTATGTTAGAAAATATTCATAAAGTTATCGCTGGAATTGGATTTTTTTTTCCAGTCAGTAATGCTAGATGTGAATATGAAATGAGCATTTTTGATGTGCCTATTATGTTCTCTCGTACTTCCCTGTTTTGGGCAGCCCAATCCTATCTTCCCCCAGTGCTGGCTATTCAGTGTGGGCTGCATCGGCCCACTCTGAATCCTATCTGAGGAAGGGAGAGGCTGGAGGTCTACTCGGGGTAAGAGGGCATTTGCCCACCTTATGGCACATTTGCGACACCATAGGGTGGCACAGCGGCACTGTACCGGCCTAAGCCAGTGATAGGATTGCGCCATTTAACCATTCTAGGATTACTAAGACAAATGTCTCATTGGCCATTTTCTAGATATTTCCAGTATTTTCAAAGCACCAGTGCATTCCAGCATGAGCTGATGCCCAAGAGAAAGGGGAGAGGATTTTACACTCAGTCTCACTCTTTTGTTTTAAGTCCCACTGATACATTTGTTTAAAACTACTATTAGGCTTCCAAGTGAAAGACAGGAATTTCTTTACACTGAGTTTGTAATATGGTAAAATTTGATTGGAAAAAAGCTTAACCAGGTTAGCAATCCCCAAGAAAGTTATGAGAAATTGCTAATTAAAGTTTCATGATTGATTAACAATTGTCAACATTACCAAAAAGAGCAGTCCATTTGGTGATAATGAGTTCCTTGTTGGCTATCTCAGAAGGGTGGTTAGAATATCGAGACTGACACATGCCTTTTATCAGGAGACTCTGTCTTTTCCCAGGATCTTCTTTGAGGTGCATTAATTGAATAGTGGGGGAAATAAATAATCAGCTGTAATTGTACCTTCAGAACGAATCAGCTACTTGAAATAACCAAATCAAGGTACTCGGGATGAAATTTCAGTCAGGTTTTGCCACAAACCTTTCTCTGCTAACTACAACAAAACTAATACAGGTTGATTACCCGTTATCCAGACATCCGAAATCCAGACTATTCAGAAATCCAGACATTTTTGGGGCTATGACATTTAAAAAAAAAAAAACTTTTTCCAGCACCTGGCTGGCATAGCTCAAGGCGTGCTGAGGCACAAAATTATTAAAAATTATTGTATAAAGTTACCCTCAGGCTATGTGTATAAGGTGTATATGAGACATAAATGAATTTCATGTTTAGACTTGGGTTCCATCTCCAAGATCTCTCATTATAGTTATGCAAATATTCCAAAATCCAGACAAATCCGAAATCCAGACAACTTCCCGTCCCAAGAAGTATGGATAAGAGATACTCAACCTTCAGCTAAATATCAAGTCACATTTTAGTTGTATAAAAACACTGTACTCAGCACCCCTATAAGCTTGAAAAGACTCAGAACAATAATTTAAAACTGTACTAAAATAGCACCTGAAGCCACTAGCATAAAACACCACAGCAAAATCCTCAGCACCATCTGATTAATCCCTCATCTGCTGAAACACTGCTACTTCCAACTCTGTACTAGCCAAATTAGATTCTGTACAAATGCGTTTCACTTTACAGCCTAAAAACCAGAAGGAATGTAATCAAACAAACCTCCTCGACAGGGCTGGCCTTAGAATGAAGCAAGGTGGCACGCTTGGTTGGAGCGACAGATTAACCTAGACGGCAAAATCCACCACCCTGTTACTGCTGTTGCACCTCACCTCGCCATCATTACACTTCCTGTCTCAGCTAGCCGCTCCTTATCCCCATTCCACAGCAGCATCCCATGTGTTTGCCCATGTGTGTGCATTTGCAGCACACTTGAGCAAGCGTTGGGTGGAGGCAGAGTGACAGCTGACCACGTGCTAAGCAGTGGATTCTTCACATTGCCTCCAGAGTGTGCCTGTCTTGCTGGGTGAGTAGATGGTAGGCAGGTGGGTGGGCAACAGACTGCTGGGCAGAACTGGCTCTTGGCCTTAGTTTTCCCAGAGTTGCTTCTTGGCAGGCTACCATAATGCCTGCCTTGGTGGTAAAAGAACAGAAATGCGATGTGTGATCTTTGTAACTGGTTGCGCGAGGGGAGAGTAAAAGAATCTGAATTGACTGGGGGGGGCAGACCTGGAGATATGAATTGGTTGGCAGCACTGTTAAACAAGAAATGTGATATGTGTCTATGTTCTTAAACTTCTCTTCTGCTTTGAGAATATAAAGTCTGCTTTGTTGCTTTGCTTTTTTTCCCCTGATCTCTGCCTCAGAAGGAATCTGTGTGTTTCAAGTTTGTGCTGGCAACTGGACTGAGTTAACTTACAGACTTCATATTTCAAGAGGGGGGGGGCAAGAGAGAGTTCCAACCATTTTCACTCCTTTGTCTAAGCCACAAGGCCTTGGGCTGATCCTGCTCCTCAAGGAGGCTATTCCCTCGCCTTGGGACTATAGAAGTAAAGGCGCAACTTTGTCAAACGTTACCTTGTGCAATGCTGCTATGCAGAGTGGGGCCTGGGCTGAAGAACGTGACAGGTGTCAAGGCTCACAGGAAGAGAAGCGGTTTCTCAGGAGAACAGGTCGTAGGCCATGAGCATCTTTAAAGGTTCATACAATAAGCACCTTGGATTGGACTCGGAAGCGAATGGCAGCCAATTGTGAGATTGGGCCGATGTGCTCATGTCATGATTTTGAGCTGCAATAGAGAAAGTTATAGTAGAATATCTATATAGTGGGCAAAATGGACAGTCATGTCTCATAGCTATTCTTTTTCTAACAACGACAACAAATTGTACGATTATTTTAACAACAATGTGTACAGAACAGTTTACAAACACAAAACTCCTAATTCAGCACGGCTTCATCATAGTCATTCTGGCGATGTTGCTTCATGTCCCACCACTGAGTCTGACTCAGAAGGGACATCATCAGAAGCAGAGGCAGGATCACTGACTCCCTATCAAAGCACAGATCCTGGAGTCTCAGCATTGGAGGAGCACCCCACTTCAGACCCCAGTACCAGCTCAGCCCAGGAAGAGTCACAGTACAGTAGGGCCCCCATATCCATTCCAGCCCCCCCCCCCCGTGGATACGTGAAAACCATGGATATGGGCAAACTCCCCCTCCGCAGTTTTCTGAGGGCCCCCTGCACGCGACAGGGGGGCAGGGGCATCCACTATCCACGGATAAGTTAATCTGCGGATAACGGATCCACGGATAGCGGGAGGCCCCTGTACTGTACAACTGTTTGCTAACCATGGTTAGCTCCAAATGTGAAAAGGGAGGATTTGTACACAGGATGGGGTGTAGAAATGCATACACTTGTATCCTAAACGTGTTTAGGATATATCGGGCAGTATGACCTCTTGCCAAAACTGATGAGCTCATTTCTAGCTTAGATGGTAAAAGTTTTACAATGCTGTGTCATCTTTCTTTTAATGAAATTCTTGCACTACCACTGCTCTGAAATTAAAGTTGGAAAAATATTATCTAATTAATATGTCAGATGTTATTAGAGTTGCAAGATGCTGGCTACATAAGATTCACTTTAGGGCTAACAAACACCAAGGCCATTGTACGACAGTAGTAGAGAGGGCATCATAATTTTCCCGCTACGAGCATTGCTAGCATAGACATACTGCAAAGTCTTATCCACTTTGTCAGACTTTTTCACTTTCTTTGGGGACTCAATGGATGCATTCTAACTAAGCCACAGGATATGAGAGGCATTACAGGAGCTCAAAACTCTTTTTGACATGGGGCCTTCATTTATCTTACGCCTTGCAGTAGAAAAAGATACATGCCACTCTGAGTGTCAGACTCAATCAAAACAAACTTAACCAGGATAATTAAACCAGCGTAGAAGGTTAACAATGAGCACAGAATGAAAATTAAAACATAAGCCATCTTTAGCGGTGTACAGAGTGTCTGGAAGTGTGTTGGTAAGTTCTGCCCCCTAGTTGCACGCCCTAGTTCTGCCTCCCTGCTGTCCCTGGGAACAATTTTTGTCTGCAGAGGCAAATGCAATCCATGGGAAGATGCAACCTCTGCAATTTAGAATATGCCTCTGTAGTGGGCCAGACCTAGAAAGTGCATCAGATGGCGGGGGCAAGGCTTGCCAGCACACTCTCAAGCACTCTTTTACGATGTCACAGCAGCTCTTATGGCATAGGTGCCCTAGGATTGAGCCGTCTTTCATGCACTAACCTGACTGTCTGATCTTAGCAAAAAACAACAAAAATGGAAATGTACTCCTGGACATATTCAAGGTGAAGGGTACAGACCACACCTCAATGTTGCAGTGCACAAACTTGTTCTTTCTTACTAAACTGTGGGGGAAGGAAAAGAATTGAGACTATGAGGGGATGGAGAAGATGCCAGTACTGCAGCCATTGAAGTATTGGAGAGACAACAGAATGTGAGTATGGAGTCACAAACGGTGTGTATGGTTGCCACTAACAGTAGGGGGAGCTGTAACCAATCTTTTGCACGCATTCAGCAGCAAGGGAATGTGAAAACGATCTTTAAACCCACTGCAAAAATAGCACAATTGCTTAACAACCCTAAAGACAAAAGACCCCCTCTAACTAATCCAGGAATTTACAGTGTGCCTTGTTCCTGTGGGCGCCAGTATATTGGAATGACGAGAAGATCCATAAATACGAGAATCTCAGAACATGAAAGATCTGTGAGATTGAAACATCCTGAATTATCTTCTATTGCTGAACATGCAATAAGTACAGGACATGCAGTGCTGTTTGAAAAAACGAAGTGCTTGAGAAGTGAAAGTAATGTCAGAATCCTCCGTAATCTGGAGGCGTTAGAAATCAGCAAAAGACCGACGGGAGAACTCGTTAACAGGCAACAAGACCTCTCCTTCACTAATAAAATCTGGTTTCCTATCATCCGTAAAACACATTTGAAGGAATCAAAGAAAGAGAAGAGTGTCGAACAGCAGGGGTCAACTGCAGTTAATGCACTGACAGCTTCCGGTATCAGTTCCGATCTTAATTAGCTACGATTCTTCCCGCGCTTTTGAAGCTACTTTAACTTGCAGACTTCTCGCTACTGTGTTACCACCTTCAATCCTTTGGATTGCACCCAGAAGAAGTTCCGAGTTCAGGAATGAAACGTTGGTATGCACCATCTATAGCCTCTGATTTTAAAAGTATTTTCCTGTTCGCAGTTACTGCTAACCTGGGACCTGTTTACAGTGTTTGGATATTGTTTTTAATCATTATCTGGCTTCTAAAGAAAATAAATGGCATCTTTACCCGTATACTTCAAATCGTGTGAGACATATGGTTATTGTTGATGGCCATCAGATGGAATAAAAAAGCAGATCTGAATCAAAATAACAAGCTGAGTTGAATTCTTAAGAGATTTAGGATACACGGGTAGAGAAGCCATGTAAAAGAAAATTGAAATCCAGCTAGAATAAAAATTCATCCAAAACTGCCCGCAGTTTCCTGTAGTACAGGCACTGTGAGGCAGACAAGAAATCCTTTAAAATCTAAGGCTATAGTCCCCGACGTTTCGTTTCTAAACAAGAAACATTTTCTAGGAGTGATCCGTAAGTTGAATTCACTTTTTTGTACCCCTCAAAAAGACACCCTGCATGTTTTCATTTATTTCCTTTTGACAAAAATGTTTGCGATGGGAGGGAGGGATTCTCAGATTTATGGCACTTACATGCATGAGAATGCAGCAAATGGACTTACAAAAGTATTTCAGTGTAAACTGAAAAGTAGTACACTGGGACATAGCTCAATGTACACTAGATTCGAATGTGGTTTGTGCACTACAACAGGCTTTAAAAAGAGGGAGAGATTTAATTCCATTACTTTTTTTTTAAGTGAGGGGTTTATGCACATTAGCACACAGCAAGAGGGCTTAAAGAAAGACTTTTTTGTACATTAGTATGTGTGCCAGCTCACAGTAGTGGTGTCGGAAAAAAAGACTGTCAGCAGTGTCCTTTTAATTAAAGTAAAATAAAATAAAAGACACCCAAGCAAGAGCAGACTGGGAAATGATAGCTTCAAACAGGCACTGGAGAAACATTGGGAAGCAGTAGGAGGTCATCCTTTGCAGGCATCTACAAAAATGTCCTGGGAGTGCTATTTCCCCAAGCTGAAGTGACATCCCTGGGAGGCAGATATCGTCCTTCACTGTCATCCCTGTATCTGACCAAACTGGTTCAGGGACCTGACCAGACCACTTTTGCCGTCTGACATTTTCTAAGAATGCTTTGTTAAGAACTCTTCCTGTAACCCTTTGGTCTGGTATCAGTTTCCCTCGTTGTTTGGTTCCCAAGCCCAGCTGGCAAGCTGAAGGGAAAGTGAAAGTGGCATTCAAAGGATAGGGCAGTGGTTTTCAACCAGTGGTACTCGTGCCACCAGTGGTACTTTGGCCAACTGCTGGTGGTACTCCGACTGCCGGACCGGCGGAACTCTGCTCCGACGTGGTGTTTTCAGCACAGTGTTTTCACTCCCCAGAGGCTCCTGCCTTTTGCCGAGCCTCTTGGGAACACTGAGAAGGGTCCTTGCACCTGCCCAGAGCCTCCTATCTGCATTTTTTAGCCTCTGAAAACCTGAAAGTAACTGGCAATGATGTCATCTCCAGTCACTTCCGGTGGTACACAGTAGGAGAGTGGCGCCGAAAGTGGTACTTGGCCGGGAAGGGGTTGGGAGAACCCCTGGGATAGGGCATTATTCCTTTCCTTGGTCATGTCTTGGATGACAGGCAGGTGCGTACGAAAGGAAACTTCTCATCCTGTCGACCTCCACCAACTGGAGGTGAGCCCTGCTACTTGTGGAAGCCTCTCTTCACACCACCTGCAATGAAACAGCCTCCATGCGAAGAGACCACCTGGGTACTCAGGAGTAGATCCAAACCCCTGGCTGAGGTAGACACTCCAGCATGTGCACAGTCATACTTAGCACTGGTGCTAATTTTAGTGGTGGTTTTTAGTGTTAGTGCTTTTTAATGTTCAAAGGGCTTCTCCTGATAAATGGCACAAGTATTATTATCCTCATCTTGCAGATAGGGGGGTTGAGGCCGAGTGGGAATGACTTTCCAGAGGGAAACAAATGCGTTCAGGGCAGAGGTGCGATTTAAACCAGGGAAGTCTGGATTCGTAGCTCCATCACTTCGCCATTATGCCAGCCAGCTCTAGATGCTTTCACCTTCTGTTGTTCACGATGTTCTTTATTCTGTCCTGAAACCAAACTTACAGCCCAATCCTGTGTAACTTTAGGCCGGCGGAGTGCTCGCTCTGCCGGCCTAAGGTGTCACAAAAAGTGCCGTAAGGCACTTTTGCAGCTCCTCTGGAATATGTGGTGCAGATCACTCGTCATCCTCGACGATCTGTGCCCCTGGATGCAGGTAGGTGCTGCGCCAGGTGGCGAAAGGGCATGAGGAGGGTAGGGTGTGGTGGCGGGGGAGGGGGCCAATGACTGGCCAGGCCAGGGAGGGGGCGGGGATATCTGCGCTGAGTTGCGCTGATACCCCAAGCCCCTTCTTGGGCCGGTCCTATACAGGCTCCCCAGACACGCACCAGCTAAAGAGCTGGGATGCATCTGAGGGTTGTCCCCTTCCCCTGAGGTGAGCCCTGGCCACGCCAGCATGGGCCACATCCTGCCTAAGATGCAGCGGCTGGCCATTTCAGCCGGCCGGCATGTCCTAGACAGGATCGGGCTGTTACTGTTCATGACTTTGAGGTGAAACCCTGAGCAGAAATTTCTTTCTGGAGCATCCACAGAGTCTTTTCAAAGTAGACTCAGCCATCCATCCGTGTTGACCAAAACGTACTGGTAATAAATAAAAACAAACAATTGTTAACTGACAGAGACACCATAAAAGAATCTTCTATTTCATAACTTACAAAAATAAAATATTTTAATCTACTCTTTAGAGTACCATTCAAACAGGCCAATCCTATCTTGAGCCAGCCCCGAGCATTCAGTGTTGCAGAAGTATGCTGTGGGCCGGCCAGGGACCAGGCAGTTATATTTAGCTAATCCACTATTTCCTGGTCCCCAATGGACCTACTTGGATCTACACCAGCAATTTGGCTGGTGTAAATCCTAGGAGGTCCATGAGGCATGATGGGCCTGGACCAGGGGCATAGAATCCTCTTTTGACCCCACCCCACCCCAGCCTGGCGTGTTCTCTAGATCAATCCCTGTCACGATCATCCCATGAACCGCCCCCTCCACCACCTTACCTGCACTGGTGGAGCATCTGGGCGGTTCTGTCATGCACATGGAGCTGCAAGCCATTTGAGCCGACAACTCCAAAGCATGCAGAGGTGGCATAGTTTTTGCACCACAGCAAGGGGGCCTATGGCAGCAAGTTTCAAGATCTGCTGCCATAGGCCCTTGATAACACTGAGCTATCAATTTGTTAGGGGGGGGGGGGAAACCGAGCATGTCAGTTACGAATCATTTGGAATATAATTGCATGACTACTAAACACCAATATCCTTCCAAGATCTGGTGTCATGTCAAAGCAGCTCAGGGATTAGACCTTCCATCAAGTCATGATTGTAATTCACCAGAATATTAGAGTCCAATCAAAAACAATAAGAGCTGCATCATGCTGCGACATGTAACTTTTAGAGCAATGATGTGTAAGGCCGACTACAGCTGGAGATGATCTTTCAGTGTATGATATGATCTGACATGACATGCCCTTCACTTCCCTGACAAGCGTAACTCCTTCATATTTAATATCAAAGACTTCCATTGCATGGCATCTTCTCTCACACAACTTGATATTGTTGAACAAAATGAAAGGTTGCTAAAAATTTATTTCTGCTGATTATGCAGACAGCGCATCCAAACTGAATGACTTCGATATGAAATTAGGAAATGCAGCTTTCATTCTGCACACATAGTTTTGCTCCAGGCTGCCAAGGAAAATCTCTCCTCCCTCAATCTGCAGATTTTTGAAAGTGACGGGGAAATTCAATTGCACGTGTTGCTTCTCCTGTTCCACACTTGCATTTCTTGTCGCCACTGCAAATCTCCCCTCCCCAAATCTAATGCTATTTCAAATCAGTGCAAAGGAGACAAAGCTCCCAAGCCCAGCCCCTTAACTATGTAGAAAGCTCCCTTTTGAGTCCAGGGAAGTTGTCAGAAATTTGCAAGAACAAAAGCCTTTTGAACATGTACAAATCCTTATGCAAGTATCAAGGGCTTCACAGAGTTCACTTGCTACTTCAAGATTGACAGAGCTACAATGTTTCTGCACTATGTCTCTGTCTTGCAGGCAAAGAGCCCAGATCCCAGAGGGCGAGGCACAACCTGCCTCCGAATTTTGTAATTTTTTGTTGCTGCTGCTGCTGAAGCCCCTCACAAGGAGACAACAGTCTCTTTAAAGGGATTTGGTGAATCCCGTCTTCCACGGTCTACCAGCAAGAATTGTTCTTCATTTTGTTGTGACTCAAGCAATGAACCCTTGGGTGTCATGCCAGCAATAGGAATACTCTCATGCCAGTCTCTATCTCCTAGGATGGAAACACAAATGGCTTCACCTCTGCATCGTATAGCCTGTTCAGCAGGCCAGAATGTCCTGTCCTACTTTCTGGTCCTTTGGTTGTATAAGATATCCAAAGTCTTGTACCACTTTAGGCTCAAAGCACATTAGGGAGGCTTCTGTCTGTTTCTGTGCCAGACATTTATGGTCCCATCAACTGCTAGTCTGTGGCTGGTCTGGCTTCCCTGAAACCCACTTGGCTTGCAACTCAAACCTGAAAAGCTTTGGTGGCTTCCTGATGCACAGCCAGCTATGTCCAAGACCAACTGGAAATTTTGGCTTTGTCAAAGTCTCCAGTAAGTAGATGGCAATTCTCCAGAAAAGAGGTGCGGGGGGATGGGCACACATGATGATGCATCATGATGCATCTTCATGATGCATTAGATGCATGGTGATGTATCTCATGATGCATCTTCTGCAGTGTGAGTCCAGTGTGAGTTCCAGCAGCACTTTACAAGAGGAAACTTGTATAAGCAAAAAAATATGCTTGTATACTGGATTTAAAGGTATGGATTTGTACATCATAGCAAAATCTTGTTAAACAATTGCTCGCATAATGAAGGATAACTGTACTCAGGAAAGCAGTGATCCACAAATGGAAATCTGCTTGCATGGCTGGACTTCCCCTTGCTAGACAGAGGTATAGATGGGTATATCTATAGTAGACATTTAAAATGATTTTATATTAGTTTACTTGTCATGGCTTTCCACAAATGACATTGGGAATTGTAGTCTGATAAGAGTCCTGAACATTCTGTTGTGAGGTTCCTAGTCCTCCCCATTCACAGAACTACAGTTTCCAGAGTTCCCAGGATTGATGATTTGCAGCCCAATCCTAATTCCTTGTGTAGCAATACAGTGGAAATTGCACAGCTACCATTGTATCCCGCGGGGGAGTTTTGGCCACTGGAGGCCTCCTCGGGGTAAGGGACATTAGTTAGCCAATATGAGTCAACTCGGACCTGCTCCATTTCGATTGCTGGCACAAGTCCGAGTTGATCTGTGAAGGCAGATCAAGCCCGGGTAAGGGGTCAGGATTCACCACTGCCAAACCTGTCCCCTTCTTTGACCTGATCCACCCTCCTCCCCATCCCCGTCACTGCCCCATTTTGCCAACCTCCACCCCATTCAACCCTCTCCCCACCCCCTTCCAACCCCATGCACCGGTGGGCATCCAGCACCTATTTTTGCATGGACTTGCAGTAGCGGCCAGGCCATGCGCACTGACCTAGTTGCATTTGCAATGGACGTAAAGCTGTTTATGCTGGTGGAATGTGTGTTCCATCACCGTAAATAGCAGATAGGATTGGGCCATAAACCAGTTTAAGTTGGAAGAGTTGATGTACGCAATGCAACGCTGTAACCAGCAAGCTGCACCCCTGAGATAGACTTTAGGAAATTTTCATATCTACTCAGCATATTGGCACCAGCAGAAGTCTGTCCACTATAAATCAAATTCTTTGGAAATTATTACACAAACATAAGGCTTTAAATACATGGTCCCAGATGGATTTTAGACTGATTGTGTTACTCCAAATTTGCTGCTGTGGTTTATTTTAACAAGTGTTTTATAGGAGTTGATGCAAAAAGAGAGATTATTTTAAACAAGTTCACACTTTCTTTACAGCACTCTCATTAAAAAGGAAGAAAATAGAAGTGGTTTCAGTAATGGGGGTTAAGTGTTAGATAATACTATCAATTATTGAATTTCATTAATTAAGCAAAATATTTGCTGGAAGTTGGTACATAGCTCTCTCATTCGGATGGTTTTGCTATCAAAACAGTCTCATTAAAATTTTACATGCTAATCAGCATGTTTACAATTTCCTTTTCCCGACTACAGTTCTTTTGCACTGTGGGTAGAATGTTATTGCATTACAATTTTATACCAATTAACTCACAGGGGAAAATGTAATTTATAGGTTGGCATAATTGTCCAGATGCTCAGATGTAAGACAGGTTGGGACAGAAAAGCACTGAAACCTTATCAGCTGTAACAATGTAGACAAATAATATTTATTTGTTAGCATATTTTTATAAAACTAATTTTGGAATTTATTTCAGTGGGCACAATGCATGGAAAGGGGGGGCAGCCCAATCCTATCCCCCACCAGCCTGCATGGTGCAGCGGTGCTGGCGGAGCGTGTGCTGGTTACTAAGGTTGGGGTGGGGAGAACAGATGACCCAGGAGAGGTAAATCAAAATCATTTTTACTTACCTCCCCGTAAGCCACCTGGTTGACAATGGGTGTCCCGGGACCTATGCCACCTATTGCACTGGTGTAAGTCCTAGCAGCCTCAAGGGGCATGCTGGGTCAGGAAAAGAGGAATAGGATCTTGGTGTGTGCTGCTGCCAATGAGCTCCTCCCATCTACCCCCAAACTGTCCCTGGTTTGGCCTGGTCCCTGTGCTGATCCTCCCCCCCCCCCACTACTCCAATGAGGCACAGAAAGCTGCTAGTTCATGCACAGAGTCTCCAGACATTGTGCCAGCAGCTCTGAAGTGCATGATGGCAGTGCAGTTTTTGCGCTGCAGGCTTACAGCAGCAGATTGCAAGATCCACTGCTCTAGGCCCTGAATAGGATTGGGCCATAAGTTCATTTAAGTTACCAAGTTCTTACTCTAGTAAGGAAGGCACACACTACTATGTGGTTGGGTCTAACACCATGGCAGTAATGATTGAAAGATTGACACATTTTCATTACTGCCTGTGTCTACCTGTCCCATAGACCCTGATATTGGAATGTGTAGTACCCATGCAATCCTTTTCACCCCCATAATTCCCTCCTGGAATCCCACCAGCAGAATGCAGCAACCTAATTGCTGTAGAAAAGTGTTGGAAGGAACCCAATCTGGAAAAGAATGAAGGTAATACCTGTACAAGAGACCGCAGTACGTTTTGGTGTGCATGTATGCACAAACAGAGGGTGAAAAATGCGGAAATAGGTGGAGAAGGGTGTATTAATATTACTTATTCGTTTACTTAAATTATTTACACCCCTTTTTTTCCTCCAAATAATAGTTATGGAAAGTGGGGTACAGTCAGTAGATGCAATGCTAGAGAGCCATAACTTGCAGATGAAAAGGGGGCACGGTGGGGCAGAGTATGTACACAGGTAGGCTTACCATATTTTCCCGGTTCTAAACAGGTACACCCCCTCCAACAATTAATTAATTAATTAAAAAATTGTGGCCGCAAAGGGCGCCCAAAATTTGATTTATTTATTTATTTACAATTAATTAATTAATTAACTTGCCTGTCCCTCCACCGCCGCTATTGCCGCCATTCTGCTGTCACCACCATTGCCACCACTGCCATTGTTGTCGCCGGCCACCATCATCTCTTCTTCGTCATCTTCGTTGTCATTTCGTTGTCTCCGCCGCTGCTAGAGCCTGGCCGGCTGCATCCGAGCCGGCAAGGACTCCTGTCCCCTCAAGACGTGAGATCCAAGATGGCGGCGCCTGAAAAAAGATAAGTTTTTAACTTTTAAAAGTGGCAACACCTTCACCAGGCGCGGAAAGCCCGGGACTGACCCGGTACCGGAACCCGGGACAGTCCTGGGTTTTCCGGGATGGATGGTAAGCCTATACACAGGGATCTTTTGTATGTTTCTACTTCAGCCAATCACCCAGCAGAAATAGCAAGACACTTCCCCATATAAAACCTGCTTACCTGCTTGTTCAAATAGGTAATCACCAGTAGTAAAACCTTTGAGATGTCAGTCATTCACTCCTCTTTCCCAACTATGTCTTTGTAAGACTCCTTTCATGTGAAATCACAATGCCATGGTAGTTGCTTCTAGGTAGTGTGACAACACACACACACACACACACACACACACACACACACACACACACACACACACAGAGGACACAGGCTCCAATCCTATGCACACCTTCCTGGGAGTTAGCCCCATTGAACATAATGGGACTTACTTCTGAGTAGACATGCATAGGATTGTGCTGACAGTCACACAGACACCAGCAAATGTGGGGGGCAACACCTGAAGAGAGCCTAGAATTTCAGCCATAAAATATGGCATAACGTGTATGGAAATGCCCCATCAATGCATGTGAAGGATTGTAGTGTGTATGTGGTACAGTCAAGATCAGGGAGAATGTGACAATGAATTTGTAGGAGGCAAGTAGGTTTTCCTTTGCTCTAGTTCTCACAATTCAGGAGTTCAGAGTTGATCTTCCTTTGGTATTTCAATTTTTCATTTTGATTTGTCCTGGAGGTTGGATAAGGTAAAGGTCTCATCAGCTAAGGCGGGCAGAAATGACGGGCGCGTGGGGGCGGGGCCTGCGCACGTCACTTCGATGCTCCCCCCGCCCGTTTTCCACTCATTTTGGAGCCAAACAGGCTCCAGGGAGGGAGGGAGGGCCGAGGCAGCGCGGCTCTTCACAAGAGTGAGTTCCCCGAGCGCCCCCCCCGCCCGCCCGAGCGCCTGGAGCTCCTGCTCCATGCGCTCCACCGTAGTTCCGCCGCTGAAGGCGGGTCATCAAAAGCAGGAGCTTGTGTTATCCTTTATCAGCTGAAGCAGCATTTGCAGCTGGTACATCTATTACTCCATTCCGCTTTGCTTTCCTCTTCAGTTCCAGAGTACAGATATAAGAAAGAACCGTCTAAAGGTGAGAGCAGCGGCAGCTCCATCCTCATTCAAGTGCAGGGCAAGGAAAGGACTAAAAAGAAGATTTGTGGTCACTAAAGTCACCAGAAGTCTTCTTTCTGTGGTACCACATTAAGAGTTGAACATCAGACAAATATTTTTTACCCAATTTAGTCCTAACACTAACATGAAAAAGCAAGCGCTACCAAAACACACACACACACACACACACACACACACACACACACACACACACACACACACACACACCCCGATTGTAAAAGTCTAGTTCTCAAATGAATCACGGTTTCTTCCTAATTTGTAATTGTGATTTGTAGTCTGGAACTGTACCGTTGTGATTACTGTTGTAAATGTTTTGAATCATGGCATGTGTTGTCATCACTTAGCAACCGATATAATTTCGTTTTAAGAGTTTAAATCATTGATTGTTGGCAATATCCAAAGTCCTGAATTTAAATGAGACTGAATCAATAGCTGTAGTTCAGCCCTGTCAGTGAGTTTAAGTTTATCCTTACTAAGTAGATCTCTTTTTTTATTATTGCCTTGGAAAATTAAATCATGATGATTGGAGGCAAAAAGATTCTCTCGTGAAAGAAGTCAAAATCTGGACCAGGCCACAGATGCTAGCATAGATCAACTGTAACATGGGGGATTAGCCTGAGTCACCAGCAAGGCAAAGGCAGTAGAATTCTGCTGTGGCACTCCTTGATGGGAGCAAGAGAACATATGAGCTGGCTTTAACATGAATCAGGGTCCATTCCTGACCCTGGCTCCAAGCTTCTTGAACTTACTTGTCTGGCCACTACCAAACCATAGAACATTCCTGCTAGTCCAGGTGTTCCCAACCTGTGGTACTAGTACCACCAGTGGTACTTGGACCACTGGACCACTGGAACCCCACTCTGATGCGGCATTTTTGTTGGTGAGTTTTTCTCCCAAGAGGCTCCTGCCTTTGGCTGAACCTCTTGGGAACACTGAGATGAGCCCTCCCACCTGCCCAGAGTCTCCTCCCTGCATTTTCTGGCCTCTGAAAACCCAGAACTAACTGGCAATGATGTCAGCGCCACTCAGTTCCAGTGGTACTCAGAAGGAGAGTGGCACTGGAGGGGGTACTCAGCCAGGAAGGGGTTGGGAACTGCTGTGCTGGTCAATATATGGAGCATACTAACATTGCGAATAATCCACCTAAAAGCCAGTTGGGAACTTGTGGCCTCCTGAGACTAAGGCCTAGCTCTATGAGCTTCCCCAGGTCTGTATGTTCCAGTCAGTGGCGTTGCCAGGCACCCCCACTTATGGGGCCACCCCCCCGATGCCCCCCAATAAAACTGTCAAAAATTTTAGGTTTCGGTCTCAAAACCTATTTTTGACAGTTTTTGGGGTTTTTTTTTGTTTTTTCGGGCGATTTTAAGTGTAAAAAAGAGATGTTTAGCATGTATGTTTGCTTTGCAGGCACTTATCTTGTATATGGGGCGTTCCAGGGCATTCCCGCGACGATCTTCTTCCTGCGCCCGGGCACAGCTTATTCATGCGCCCGGGTGCGGACTCTGTAACGCCCCCAGCAGCGGTTTCCGGAGTTTGTGCATGCGCAGACCCACGGAGTTTCCAGGGACGTTCTGGGCATGCACAAACTCCAGAAAGTGCTGCTGGGGGCAGTACAGAGTCCGCGCCCGGGCGCAGGAAGAAGCTGTGCCCGGGCGCAGGAAGAAGATTGTTGCGGGAACGTCCTGGAACGCCCCATATACAAGATAAGTGCCTGCAAAGCAAACATACACGTTAAACATCCCGTTTTTACACTTAAAATCGCCCGAAAAATCGCCCGAAAAAAGAAAAAAAAGGGGAAAACCATCGAAATTTAAGGAGGCCCGCGCCCCCCCGTCCAGCCTCCCGCCCCCTGCCCTGGGGCCCGCTGCACCACCGCCCCATATCTGGCGACGCTACTGGTTCCAATTCAAGCCCTGCAATCTATGGGTAGGTCTGAAAAAGACCCCTTGTCTGAAGAGCCACTACCAGTCAGTGTAGACAATATTGAGTGCCAATTGGACAGCTGTAAGTATCTGGACCTTGGACCTTGCACAGTCATCAGAGCAGAACTTCCTGTCTGCTGGGCTCCAGACCAGGATTAGTTCCTAGTTTCAACCATTGTAGGGACACAATGGAGAATACAGTCCAAGTTCCTTTTATGGCTGTCTTCAAGCACAGTCCAGCCCTGACCATCGTTCTACTCATTGGCACCACTTTAGTGTGGCGGGGGGGTGGACTGCCGGGGGTGATGCGCACCGAGGGTGACGCGCGCACCCACACATGCGTCACCTCCGCTGTGTGTGTCGCCCTCCGGAGGCTCCGAGGCCGGGAGAAGGCCTCGAAGCATCCACCCCGTCCGGCTGTCCTGGGCCTTCTGACGAGGCTCAATGCGGCGATACGTGATTTATTACGTTTTTCGCGCATGCGCAGAACGTTTCTCGTTGTGCACATGCGCGAAAAACGTAATAAATCACGTATTAACGCATTGGGTCTCGTCAGAAGGCCTCGGACAGCCGGCCGGCGCGGATGTTTGGAGCCAGCAGCAGCGGGGGGTAGGTCCTTCTAATACTCTTATGTATGTACATCAATTACCCTATGGTAAAATTAGGTTTCGTTATGTTGTTTTGCTTAAAAGTTGCAGTTTCTAAGAACCTATCGACAACTTTAAGTGAGAACTTCTGTAGTTTGTTAGGAAACTGTACGTATTCTGAATTCAGTGGCTCCTAGTCAAAGCTTGTAGCGTTCTCCCTACATATTCATCAGCTGCTTTTTCTGTATCTCGGATATTCGCAACAATAAAGGAAATGAGATGGAAAACGTAAAACAAAAATCTTCTGTGCTGATGAGCTGTCAGCATAGAGGTCTTCCTCTCTTTAAATCTGTGTGACAGCTTTAGCATAACGAAATGCAGCTGAAGGACAGGAGAATAAAGTGGGGTTACTTTATCTCGGAACAGCATCTGAAAACAATATAAAAAGGAAGGTCTTTTTAAACAGAAAATTGTGAACTAGTTTGCTGCTGTAATGCCGGCACCTCAAAAGATGAGAGTAGCCTTGGATCTCAATCCCGTGTCTGGGTTAGGGAGAGCAAGGATAGCAGTCACATGCAGACAGAAACACAGCAGACTCGTCTTAATTTAAATCATGTGGTCCAGTTTGGATGATACATGGATCCAGCTCCCTCTTTCACATGAGGAAAATTTTTGTCCATGCATGACTCCCCGCCCCGACTGTTGGCTGTCCCATCATTCACTTTGCCTTTGCCTTCTCCAAAATGCAATCTGGTGGTACCCACAGCTTGCCCCTTATGCTTATGTTCTACTATAAATGCACATTAAAGTTTAGGTAGTTGTCCAGGTTTGCTACCATTGATGCATCTCTTTTAAGACATTTCCTTTCCATGGTCATTACCTACACTCCATGAAATCAGACTGCATTGAGTTTAATTGAATTGCCATGGCTGCTCCTACCTAGTGATCATTCTGATAGATTTTTTTTTTTTGCATCTCTATTTCTAATTAACTGTCCTCAATTTTCAATGTATTTCCCAAATATTAATTAATTATCAACAACAGTATTTATATACCGCTTTTCAACAAAAAGTTCACAAAGCAGATTACAGACAAAATCAAATGATTAAATGGCTCCCTGTCCCAAAAGGGCTCACAATCTAAAAAAGATGCAGAACAGCACCAGCAAACAGCCACCAGAAAAGACACTGCGCTGGGGTGAAAGGGGGGGCAGTTACTCTCCCCCAGCTAAATATAAGAGGAGCAGCAATTGAAAAAGTGCCTCTTGCCCAGTTAGCAGGGGACAGCTGAGCAGCTGATAGCTGAGGCGGGGTTTTTTTTAATGTACTATATTCAAATTAGAGGCACATAATTTTTACAACCCAGAAGGGTCACTTTTAACATGTGTACAAGTAAGACTTACCCACTCTCAGAGGAGCCCAGCTCCTGTGTTTCCGCATGAATTTTTGAGCCGCGCCTGTTCCCTGGTTGGAAGACAGTAAACCCAGAGCAGTCATTCATGTAGCGATCCAACATGGAGTGCCATCTGAGAATCTCTCTCTCTCTCTCTCTCTCTCTCTCTCTCTCTCTCTCTCTCTCCACACACACACACCGAGAGAGAGAGAAACTGATGAGAGCCTTGCTAGATCAGACCCAGTGCTGGTGCCAGGTTGCTGGTGGCCTGGGACTAAGTCCTGCACTGGATGCTCCATGGCACCCTCACCCACTCTGATGGTATACTGGGTGCAGTGGCATACCAAGAGCAGGGCAGTGGGAGCAGTCCACCCCAGGTGCAGGCAGTAAGGGGGTGCATTGCAGTGGCACGTGCCTGACATGCACTGGTTGGTCTTGCCTGGCCCTCCCATATCACGCGAAGCAGAGGCATAAAAATCCTAGCACCTGATTGGTGCTTTGCTGTGTGAGGACGGGACAGGTGGGGGTGTTATAAACTATCTGCTCCGGATGTCAGATATGCTAAGTAACCCCTGGTAACCCCAAACTGGTGAACCCCTGATGCCACTCTTGATCAAAACAAAGGACCATAGTCCACCATCTTTTTTCCCCACATTGGCCAACCAGATGCCCTTGGGAAGCCACAAGCAGGAGAAGGCAGCATACTTCTCTTCCGCCATTGCATTCCAACTAACATTCAGAGACATACCGCCGCTCAACCTGGAGGTAGCACACAGTCATCTTTACTAGGAAGCGCTGATAGAATTGTCTGTAATGAATTTGTCTAATCTCTTTTTGAAACCATCTGAGCTAGTGATCATCAGCACATCTTGCAACAAGGCTGGAGTCAAACAGGAGGCATCCTCCTCTGCGGGTGGCTTCCTTGACACATTAGGAGTGCTCTCATAGTTTGTGGTTTCCTGTTCTACCTTATTGACACTTATTGTACACACACCCTTATTGCATTACACTATGAAAAGAAAAACTTTCACTTGGTTTTAGAAGTTTCGTGCGTATATATTTCTTGATAGTGTTGGTATGGGCTTTCTTTAAGTTTTCAAAAGATATCAAAGAAGAGAGAGATTGAGTTTCTCTCTGCTGGAAGTGGCAAGTCCAAATACATCAATTGAATTGATCACAAACTCCAGGGTATTATCAAATTGATTGAAGCCCTGATGGTCTAGGCTGGGATCTAGTGAAGCTGATGAAATGAGACTATTATTCAGGTAAATCAGTTGTTTGGCCTCTGTTAGTAAGAAAAGAGAATACTGGATTTAGAATCAAAGGGAATAGCTGAGAAGCTCTGCACAGAAGGATAACTATGGAGCTTTATTAGCCGAATTTGCACTCCCAGGTCATTTACACTTCATGAGCTTCCTGAACCAAGGAGGACAAACTTTTTATTTATCCTGCCTCTGATGTACCTTACGGAACATTTTTTGGAGTTTTACACAAAGCTATATAATATTCAGTACTATATTTCAACCCATATATATATATATATATATATATATATATATATATATATATATATATATATATATATATATATATATATATATATATATCAGACAGACAGACAGACAGACAGACACAGACAGCACATTTAACTGCAACTTTAAGCAAAACAACTTACCGTATAACGAAAGCAATTTTACCATAGGAATAGATGCTTTTGAACTGTGGTGCTGGAGAAGACTCCGGAGAGTCCCCTGGACTGCTAGGAGATCAAATCAGTCAATCCTAAATGAAATCATCCCTGACTGTTCCCTGGAAGGACAGATACTAAGGCTGAAACTCAAATATTTTGGCCACCTAATGCGAAGAGAGGACTCTCTGGAGAAGACTCTGATGCTGGGAAAAATTGAAGGCAAAAGGAGAAGGGGAAGGCAAAGGATGAGATGGTTAGACAGCATCACCGATGCAACGAACATGAAAATGAGCAAACTCAGGAAGATAGTGGAGGACAGGAAGGCCTGGCGGGATATGGTTCATGGGATCACGAAGGGTCGGACACGACTTAACGACTGAACAACAACAAATTGATTTACATAAACAAGAGTTTACGGCATATTTCTGGTCACAAAAACATCACCTAAACATAAACTTCTAAATAAAAACCCCAAACACTAAATAAAAAACCCAAACATATTAAACACTAAAATAAATGTGAGCTTTCTGGGCCAGAGAAAACCCACGCAGACATGTGGACTGTTCAAATTCCACACAGACTGTGGCCCCGGCCGGGAATTGATTTTTTTTTTCTCAACAACTTTAAAACAAAATGACTTATAATGACATGACTTGAAGTGAGGACTTGCTGTAGTGCAGTGGCTCAGAGACTGAGCTGCAAATCAAGACTTTCTTGGTTTGAATTTCCCTCTGCCATGAGGTCACTAGGAGGCAAAACAATTCCTTTCAGTCTCAACAGCAATATGGAGAAAATGCTCACCATCCAGGGTCCAATACACGTGAAGCACTTGGCACTCTACTCCCCGGCATAAACTCCCCGAATTATTGTTATTACATGTTTTGGCGATTCGCAGGGCACCATGCTACTGAGCGAGTCTTGTGTTGCTGAGGCTCATCTCCATCGCCCCCTGGAATGCCCGGTGATGATGTCACTGCCATATCTCCACCACTTGGTGTTGATTCCACTGGACATTTCCCAGCTGCTTATCAGCTGGAAGGGATGTCAGCTGGCAATCTGTGGGGAGGTTTAAAAAATGCCAAAGAAGGAGGAAGGGGGAAGAGGCAAGGGTGAAAATGGAGGGGAGAAAGGCAGAGGTGGAGAACAATTGACGGAAAGTAGGATGAGGGACCACCAAGAAATGGAGACAGCGAGAGGAAAGGATCAAGAAAGAACCTTGATATTTGAGCAAGAATCTCAAATATAGAGACAGAGGTAGTGGGAGACAGGCAGAAAGGCAAGCAGAGAGAGAGAGAGAGAGAGAGAGAGAGAGAGAGAGAGAGAGAGAGAGAGAGAGAGAGAGAGAGAGAGAGGTAACAGGACAAAGGGAAGGGGAAAGACAACCCCAGAGGTGTAACAGGGGTAGGGAATGGCCAGTCACACCTGGAAGAGGAACAAGAGGGCCTCCCTGTCTAAGCCCTACAAGGCCGCTTGAGAGTAACAACCCCCTTGGACCTGCTGATTCAGCTGGCTAACTGGGTCGTTCAGTTTCCCTGAGCTGTCTGGGGCATTCAGAAAATCTGGTAAAATCTGGTCATGTGTATGAATGTGCCTGTTCATTCATGAATGTTCATCACCTGAAAACGTGCCTGTGTGAACAGGCCAGCATAGATATAACATTTGCACTCAGAACTTGCATATTGCCCTGTATCAGCTCAAAGATAACGCTTTTTCAGTTGGAGATCAGAGTACTTTTGCATCAAAAGCTAGAGACTTCAATGCAGGGATGTGGATCAAGTCTCTGACTCCCAAGTCTTGAGTCGAGTCAAGTCCCAAGTCTCTGTGTCCAAGTCTCAAGTCAAGTCCCAAGTCTTTGTCCCCAAGTCCCGAGTCTTTGGTTGTGAGTCCCTATCTATTTAATGGGGGAAATGAGATAAATTCAGTTGTAAAAGGCTCCAAGTCTCAAGTCGAGTCTTTTGAGTCTTTTACATTGACACGACTTGAGTCCGACTCGAGTCCGAGTCAATAGACTCAAGTCCACATCACCGCTTCAATGTGTATTTTAAATCCAATATATACACCCCAGAAACTATGTAAAACATGAAACCCTGAAACCTAAATCTCTTATAACATGTATCAACTTCCCTCCGCTGATGAAACAGGTTGGCTCTAAAGGGAGAATGCTTCTGAACATGTGCAAAGTACCTTCATCTCCCTGCTGAATAACTTAGCATTAGAAGTCAGCGCATCTAGAATAAGGAAGGCAAGGATTCTGGGGTCAGAAATATGAGTCTCAGGACTGCTCACTTTACAAATGAAGTATTGGCAGGACAGACTGCTCTCTGTTGACTCGTCTAACTGTGTCCAACATCTCAATTCAGAGTCCCATATGTGCTAGGATGAGCACACAGGCTTTGCAGTGCAGGTTTTTCTATTATCAGTCATAGAGGGGGAAGTTTTCTAAACCTCCTGGCTTTAGAAGTAGGTTTTCTCTGTGCCAGCTGCAAGGGAGTGACAACAGGAAACAGGTTATCTGTGCCAGGTGCAAGGGAGTGACTACAGGAAACAGGTTATCTTGTTGGCTGTGTACTCTCGGAGGCATCTGGTGGGGCCACTGTGAGATACAGGAAGCTGGACTAGATGGTCCTTTTTGGCTGATCCAGCAAGGCTCTTCTTATGTTCTTAAGTTCAGTGCCTTTACAGGATGAGGACGTTTCCTGGAATATAGAGTGAAGCTGTGCAGGCCTAGCTACGGCATCCAGTCAGGCCTGCTTTTTGCTCCCAGACTGCGCTGTTGTCTGCTGCCTGGCTTGGTAGACTAGATGCAAACTAGAAGCTGCATAGATGCAGAAAGTGTGCTCGAGAGTAGCATTATCTCATATTTTGGACTTGACCCATGACATCTTTGCAAAAAAGGTTGACTACTACCCTTGGTACAGACACATATATCAGACTGACAGTCTGAATAACTGAACTTGCAGTGTATTTGAAAGGGAAATGGATCTCTGCCTCTCTGAAAGTCATGTCTTTTAAAAAGCCTTGATCGACTTTTCCACTTCCTTTGATGCAAGCTTCATTGTTCCCTTTCCCTTTATAGTGAATCGCAGCAGCGCTAACCTCTTTTTTTTTTTTCCAACCCAGAAAAAAATCCACTTGTTTGTTCTGGAATCTTTTTTTTCCCCGTTTCAGAACTTTGACAGTGCATCAACCAACAAATCTCACTCATGACAACCCCTAATGATTGAAGCCCGCCTCTCAATTCCTTGCAGTATCTCTATCTGTTTCTGATTCAATGCCGGCTTTAGTGTTATTAGCTCGCCTTACCTTTTACTGTCTCCTTTCATCCATCAGGCATAAAATACATGTCACCTTTAAAGCCATCAGGACTGAACAGAGGGGGGAATAAAGGTGAGAAGAGCAAAATCGGCTTTTCATCCCAAGACTCTGCATGCACAAAATTAACTTGTCGTGTACGAACTGACTGTGAACTGGACGGTCTTCTGTTAGAAAGGCACAGCGCTCATGTTATTAGTCATAACTAAAAAAATAATGAGGCCGTGGCCCTGTGGGAGGAAACAAAATAGTCAAAGAAGATTCAGCAATTTGGAGTGACCATAAAGTGCGCTCATCAAAATACTGAAACGGAAATAATAAACACACACTGTGCTCGCAAATGTGACCTGACATTATTAAGGCGCTTGACGCCACGAACTGCCAAAGCTTCACTTTCTTTCTGTGTAGAGAAAGCAGCTAGCAGTCAAAGGTGGAAACAACAAAACAGCTCTTTTTGAAACAACAATGCCAGCTAGTTACAGCAGATGTTTGCAATTAAGGTACTCAAGCTTGTGCTAGAGACAGAATTCCATTATTCCATACATGAGAAAGAAAGAAGTCAAGGAGCTGTCGACTATGTAGTAGTTGACTCCACCGCTATTTAAAAGATTGAGCTACTGTGATTTGTGTACCGGCCTAACTCCTCCTCATCATAGTAGTGGTGTGCTGGGAGGGGCTGAGTGAAACTCAACCGAAAATAAAGGTGCCAGCTAGGTAACCAGTTTAGATCTAACGAGAAACGTCACCAGAGCTCATGAAGGAATCCAGAATTGATTCATGAGGTCCACACTGTTCTCACAGATTTGTTGGTGTGGCATTCTGAAATCTGTGGTGGGTTCTGAAACGTCTGGCCTGCTGGGCCTCACTTGGCCTGACCAGAGCAACCCTAGCACTGGCATGTATTGATGCCATCAGAACAAGATGATATTGGTAACCCACAGCAAAAACTGGGCCACTATTGCATAGACCAGGGGTGGCCAGCCTTTCAACATAAGATGGCCACTCCTGGCATAGACCAAGCTTTCCTTGATACTAAAGGTTTCCTTGATACTCCAGGTTTACCCTCGAAGTCCTCCTCCTTTCATGGCCCACCTCGTTTCATTTTTCCCACAATGCTCTCTGGTTGGCCCCATTTTACCCTCACAGTGCCCTTGAATTGAATTGCCACATTGTCATTGTGGGCACTGCAGGGGCATCACTAGGGGGAGGTGCTGACCCGCCCCAGGTGTCACCCCAGGGAGGGGTGACACCAAAATGACTTTCTATTCTACTTGTTACTGGTGGTGCAAAAATGCCCCACTGGTAGAAAATGTTTTTTTCCCGATCCCCGCCGCGACTCACATGGGGTTTGCATTTCCCAGGAGGCCTTCACATCGTATGGTCTGGTATAGGAGGAGGTCAATGGGGGTGACACCATGAGATCTCACCCCGGGTGTCACCAATCCTAGTGACATCTCTGGGGCACTGTGAGGGAAAAATGGCAGCCACCAGTAAAACATGGCCACCAGAGGTCAAGACCAATCTTTCTCCAAGGGGGACAGATTTCAGTGATGGTTCTGACAAAGTGCTGGGACCATAGCAGCTGCCCAAGGGTGCCACTTGCTGATGCCAGACCTGCCCGCTACCTCATGGAAACCCCAGTCGACATCATGCAGGCCAGAACATTTGTGGAAACCTAGGTGCTCTTGTGCATATGCAGGACACTGACAGTGCAATCCCATGCATATTTACTCAGAAGAAATAATCCCCATTGAGTTCAGTGGGACTTTCTCTCATGCAGAGTCACAAAACAGCATGAGAACTGTATTTGTCATGCTCAGGCACATCTGAATGTACCATGTACGTATGGGAGTATGATGATGCAAAATCTGTGGCCTGTATTGCAAAGAATAGATCATTCTCTGGTGTGCCCTGTGGAGATGGCACTGGTAGCATATTCCATTTTGTGTAGGCTACCGTAAGCTGCAGCGTAGAAATCTTTTATCGTGATGTGCTTTTCTGCAAAATGCATCTTCATTTTTTTTTCCTGACAGCAGCAAATCATTTTGACCTAATATGACCTATAGATGTGCAGCTTATATTAATTAAAAATGGTAAAACAACCCCAAGGACCTAGCTCAGACAAATAAAATCCACTTGAAATGTAATGCTCCTATCAACCTGTTATTTACATTTGCTAAGAGACAGTAAAAAGGAGACATTATAATGCAATAATTCCTCAGCTCTCAGTCTTCTGAGTTTTCAATAATATTTTAACCATCGTTTCACTATAAGTTTTCTAAATTTCCTTTTAAGGCCTTGTTGGCTATTGACATTCAGGACCAAGGAAAGAAGTTTCCATTTTCTATGGAGGGGGGTTGGCAGTGGGTTGGGTGGAGAAGGAATCTGTGCAAAGGCCCCTGTTATGATGGCTCCTTTTTTGTTAGCTGCCTTTTTCTCCCTCACCCCCACCCCATTTATTTTTCTGGCTACTGGTTTAGGTAGGCTTACCAGATCTCCAACCGGGACAGAGTGTTAGACCTTTAGAAGAAGGAGTGTGGGTAGGTGTAGCTTGTTAAACCTTAGAGCACAATCTTAGGCGAGGCATGTCTACTTAGAACCTAGGATTGTGCTCTAAGGTTTAACAAGCTACACCTGCCCACACTCCTTCTCCTAAAGGTCTAGCAATCTGTCCCGGTTGGAGATCTGGTAAGCCTAGGTTTAGGGATTTTCCCTATTTCCAACTATGAGAACCTGGGTGATACGGTGTTTGAGCCACGGTATTTCAGAAGCGAAAGGAATCAGATTCTGATCTGTAGTGCTGTGGCTGCACAAAGGCAAACTCAGATATGGAAAGGACAACTCTCATTGTTCCCTAGAGTAGGAGCAGGATGGCATAGGATGTCAGATGCCTTTTACACAAGCATGCTTGGATTCACATGAGTTAAACTCTGCAACGAAGGGACAACCTTTTTGACAAGTTGTTTCTAGTCATTTTGTCAAGGTCAGTGCACCTTCGCTGGGTAAATGACGGAGGATGTTGCAGAATGAGCAACTACTCCAGAGCTCGAGCCTTCCTGCGCTACACACGCAGCAGCTTAATTTCACATATTATACATTTACAATTCCAATTTGGCTGGAAGCTGTTCGCCTTCTTGGCTCTCTTGCAAATATCTTTTAAAGAGTGGTGAGAGATTCAATATAATTAGCAATGACATCTGGGGAAAACGATCTGTGCGTCAATTTTATTTTCAAATTGACCCTTTAATATGACTTTCCATACAGAGACTGGTTGTTGTTTTTTTTGAAACAACAACATATATTTTAGAATAATTGTTATGAGGCACCGACTTTATTGATATAGGTGACTCTTATTGCAATATAAATCTACGGCAAATCTATATTTTTATATTTAAGTATATTTGCATCAACACAAAACAAAGTTTGTTTGTGAGTTGCTACTGATACTTGGGGGCAGGGCGAGCAGAATTTAGGTCCCATATTTGTTTCTAATACTTTCAAACATTGATCCAAAAACTATTGTGTTTTTAATAAAAGCACAAAAGTAATTAATTATGTACGATCATACTGTATGCAATCTCTGCTGCATCATCTTCATGGACGTGAATGAAACACTCAAGACAAAAATGACTAACTTCTTATGCAGCCACAAGACTACAAAGCCCATGATGCTAACACCTACAGCTACAGTTGTGCTAAAACCTGCAGTTTTGCTAAAACCTACCTTTAAGCAAGGCAAGGAATTGACAACGTTGCAGGAATGTCAGTGCAAACAAAACCATCCAAATTTAAATAGGCAGATAAATTAGCCATGGAAAGGGAACTCACTGTTTGGGGCTCACACAACCGCATCCTATCCTTTTCTCAGTCATAGAAATGCAGCTGCTCCATAGCATGTGCCTCATGCTATGGTGGGGAGGCCGTTCGGGAGACTTGGGAGGAAAACGGGAAAATATTTTCCCTTACCCCTTAAGTAAGCTCCTCGACCACCAAAGGAGACACAGGTGGCATGTCGGCCCACTCCGGAGGGGATAGCATCCGGCACAAGTCTCTCGTGCCGGTTGCCACCCCCTCCTGCCTCCCCTTGACCCAGGGTAAGCCCCAACATGCACAACAGGTCAACTCGGAGCTGCGCCAGCTCTATAGCTGGCACAAATCCACATTGATCCATATCAGCGAATCAGAGCCAGGAAGGAGGATAGAATATGTCATGCGCCAGTTCCATCAATTCCGCCCCCTCCCGGGCCCAGTCCTCCCACCCCTGCCGTCATCATTGCCATCCTCGTCCCATTCAGCCTGCTCTCCACCCTTCCCTGCCCTTCCCCACCCCATTCCACCCCTGCATGGACTTTACCTGCTCCAGTGAGGGTCCATGCAGCCGCTGGCACCAGTGGGAAGACTCTGGCCTTCCCACCAGCACAGCAAGGCCCTGTGCTGTCAAAATGCGCTTTAGCGACAGCATGTGCCGGCAGAACGCAGCGGTAGAATAGGATTGGGCCAACACTTACCTAGGTGTAAATTCATAGTACTAAATTATCTTACTTCTGAGTAGACACACATAGGAGTGTGTGCTGTGAATATGTGAGTAGACACACATAGGAGTGTGTCCCCCTTCCCCATCCTAAACTGTACAACTTGCTTAAAGCAGTGTGAAGTATGTATAAGATAGGAGTGAATGAAACTTGCAAGATTGTCAGATGTGAACATGGCACCCTTTATTCATCAAGAGACTATGGGGATCTTGACTGATGGGATTTCCTAAGATAAGAGCGTTAAGAAGGAATCAGAAGGCTGCTTTTGTCAAACCATAATTGTTTCAGTGAATGGCCTGAAACTCATTTCCTAATGACCGTGGAAATATTCATCACATTTGCAGAGAGTGAAATTATTCTTCCTCATGCATATTGATACATGGAGATGCGCATTGGAGCCTCATTAAATCAGACTGCAAAAGTTTTTTGGAACAAACATCATACAACCAATATTTCCCGCAATTGCTAGCCATAGACTATTAAAGGATTCTAAGCTCCATTACAATTAATGGAATTTGTACTTAAAAAAAAATGTTCTTACAGAGATCTGTTTAGCACATATAGGCTTGCAGGATTGGCACACCTACCACTGACAGTCTTCCGAACTCGTGACAATAGGAAGGACTTCTTTATCGAGGGCTCTTCCATTGCAGGGACTGTCTTCCTACCCCCATTACTCCAAGCACAATCAGGAATGCCACATATATACAACGGTAGAGATCCTGACGTGCCTCTACATATGGACAGAAGTCAGTCTACACATACAGGTGGGCCCCCATATCTACGGATTCGCTATCCACGGTTTCAGTTATTCATGGATCGCGGTGACACCCCCCCCCCCAGGCTGTTACGTTTTCCCCAGTAAGCTCCGTTTCTTCCTTAAACAAACAGGAGAAGCAGCCTCTGGCTGCTTATTGCAGGCAAGTAGAATGATACTAAGTCCTTGAGGGGCTCTGCAAGGTTAACAGAAACCTTGCAGAGCCTCTCTAGGACTTAGTCTCGTTCTACTTGCCTGCAATGGAGGCTGCTTCTCTGTTTGTTTTAAGGAAGAAACAAAGCTTGCTGAAAGAAAAATAAGAGCTGGGCAGGCGCGCACGCCTGCCTGCAGGGGAGGCAGGGCGGGGGGCCCTCAGGAAACCATGGAGGGGGTGTTCACTCCTATCCACAGTTTTAAGTATCCACAGAGGGGCCTGGAACATATCCCCAGCGGACATGGGGGGAGTACTGTACTGTTGCTTCTTGGCAATGTTAGAAGGCAGGACTTGGCTCCAGTTTGGTGAAGCGGGCTAGGGCGGTTTGTGGGAGGCAGCTCTGCAGTCGAGTCGAGAATGCTGTTATTACCTTGTAGATTGTCAGGAGATTAATTATGCATAACAAAGAGAAAGTGCACCTTATAAATAAAATACTAATAAACAAAATACCGCAGTGCTTTATTGGTAGAAGCAGCAGGGGAAATTTCAGCATTTAGATGCCAGAAGTAATCAAAACCATCATAGATTAACTGTATTATATTGGATTAAAATTTTAAAAGATGACTAAATATAAGCATCTTTTGTTCCTGTGAGGTTGTTCCTATAAAGCGATATCTCAACTTCCCTCAAGGTAGAAGCAACTTTGGTACGGAACAAAAGAGACAGCTGTTTAGACATTTTTGTTTTTTTAAAAAATAACGGATAATGACTTGCAAAGCATGCTTTTAGAGAGGGGAGCTCTCAAAGTTCTTGAGGTTTCCAAAACTTTATGAAACTGCACTGTTCGAAAAAACAAAACCAGGAGCACATTTCATGAGCCAAGATGATGCTAAGATCTGGCCAATGAAGGTAGCTCAGATGTCGTGCTGGTTCAGGCAGGCGCATAGTTCACACAATATCTCACCACGCAATTGCTCCAGCAGCTGAATGTGTGAAGAGGAATACCTGAAAAGCATTGCATTCATGCAGATATCGTGTGAGCAACGATTGTTATCCAGCGTGTTAAATGTATTATGTCTGATGCACAGCAGGAGGAAGGTATTACTTGATACTTTTGCTCGGGTTAAGCACAGTTAAAAGAGTTACTGTAAAGCAGTGGTTCCCAAACTGGGAGGTGTGGCTTCCAGGGGAGCCGCGGAAACCAGCCAAGGGATCTGCGGAGTGCCACGGAATCCTCTCGGAAAACAGTGCAATGCAAATTGGCAGGTATCAACATCATGTAATGGGGAGCCGCGGCCAATGGTCACCAATGGTCAAGGGAGCCGCAGGTCGAAAATGTTTGGGAAACACTGCTGTAAAGAATGATACTTGGAGCATGGCGGTTGAGGGGCAAGATGGTGTAAAGGACACCACAGTATCCCCCTGTCCATATGCTGACATGGCTGGGCCAGATGAGGCAAAGCAATTCCAGTGCTAGAATGTGGAGGCCTCAACACACAGGGCCAATTCCTGTAAAAGCAGATGGGCCTGCAAAGGAGAACAGAGAGAGGATGGGAGAGGATTCATCTGTGGAACTCCTTGCCACAAGATGTGGTGATGGCACCTGGCCTAAATGCCTTTAAAAGGGGTTTGGATAGATTCATGGAGGAAAAGTCCATCACAGGTTACAAGCCATAAGCAACCTACTGGCTTTATAAGTAGGTTTTCTCTGTGCCATATGCAAGGGAGTGGCAACAGGAGACAGGTATCTTGTCCTGTGTGCTCCCTGAGGCTCTTCTGATGTTCTTATGGGAGAAGAAATGGGCTTGGAGTGGTCATTGCTCACCACGCTCCTGGAAAGCCTCTCAGCAGAAGAAAACATGATTGTGGGAAACAATGGCTGATTGTTGTCTCCACCCCCCCCCCCCACCTAGCATAGGCAGTGGTACATTTTGAAGTGCAGGAGCTCTTCATGATTCCCCTATAGCCAGACCAGACCCCATATCCACACCCCACTAGCACAGTGGCCGAGTGGGTAGAGAGCAGTCCTGTGCACTGCCAATGTGAGTTGAAGATCTACCTCTGCCTTGTCTTTTGTCTCTGCCATGGGTGTCTCTGGTCAGTCATGCAAAAGGTGAGTACAGCATTAGACATTAGGCACAGGAACCCTGAGGTCAAACCTATCTTGCCTGCCTCCAGTCTCGGTGTCTGAATCATGTGTTACACGAGTGCTGTTGAGGCTCCTCCCCTTGTGGCTCATTCCAGTTCTATGCGGCTGATGGAGTTCCCCACAGGGGCTCAAAACTCTTTTCCTGAGGAGCCTTGTGTGTTACCCTACATGCCTGCTGCACTCTTGCACAGAAGCTACCTGCCTTCCCTTCTGCTGCTGCTATCAAACAGGTATTTCTATCAGCGTGTTTGTGTGAATGGCATAAGGGAACTCAAACGCTGAGGGATGGGGTTCCTGCTTGCTCTCTGCTTTTGCCCCCTTGCTGCCTATGCCATTGCAGCTCCTGCAGTGGGAGATACCGTGACCTCCTTGTGTCAGACAGGCTATGTGTGGGGAAAGCTGCTGTCATGGTGGTGTCTCTCCATGGTTGCTGGTGGTTGCTGGTCTGAAGGAGATGTTGACCTGGCAGCAGGTGGCAGCTGCTGTTGGCTTTTCCTGCCCAGATGATGTCTGGAGGGCTAGTGGCAAAGCAGTGGCTACTCATTGGGCCTGTGTCTGCTGCTGCCCCCAATTGGTTTATCCTGGCAGCACCTCCCTGGTTGCTGATGTTAGCACTAGGTGGGATGTAGGACATGCATGTCTGACCAATACGGCCACTGTGTCAAGTCATCACCCTGTGAATGGTGGGTGGATGTCAAGGTTTCAATGGACACCAGTGAGTTACTCTGAGAACTGTGTCTCTATGGAGTTGTTTAGCCACGTGTCCCCCCCCCTCTGTGTTATACTTACTGGGGACGTGACAGATGTTGCTTGGATGCTCCACTCGTGTAGCAGGGACACTGGTGCAACTGGGGAAAAGGATTGCACATAAATTGATCTTACACACATACACACCACTCTGTATCTTGCAGACTTCCTTCTTAATCCTATGAGGTATATGTCCATCAATACCAGGCCACACCTGTGCCCTCTGGGATGCAGAAGTGGGTGCCAACTCCAAGTTCAGTGGACTGTAACACAGGTATCTAGACTGAATATAGGCAAAAAAGAAAACTTCTAATAAATTCCCCATTTAATTGGAATTTTGGTTTCGCTAGTCTCAAACTGTTCTGGTTTCTTTCCCGATCAAATTTTTTTTTAACAAAAAGAATAAACAAATGAAATACAGTCTTTGTTCTTAGCAAAGACTTCTGTAGCCTCCTGTTAAAGACAAATAAGCACAAAGATAAGAGGGATTACATTCTTTCTTAAAAAAAAGAGGGGGAACCTTTTACAGCAACAGTTTCATCCTCTGTTTTGAAGTCTGGATTATTTTTGAAACACACAGTAATTCAGCAGTTCTTTGAGAACGATTCTAATTAGAAGATTGATTAAATGCTATATATTGTATTCCTATCAACGCGAATGCAGTGACCAAAAATCCACCATAATTTGAAGGCTGAAATGTTTGTCTTTCAAGTTGCATTTACTACAGAACAATTTTTTAAGTAATGTATCTTCTCAGTTAGAAACATGAAACAAAATCATTTATAATCTCCCTATATTTTAATGATTTATTGAGCTCTTCAGTGCTAATAACTACAGTTGGGACTTACGTTCAAACTTTAAGTACCTCATTTAAATTTTCAAAGCCAGAAACCTCAGAGACACATGGACATGTAACTATAGCACACTGGTATTACAAGTTTGGCTAACTTGATTATTATGAATAGGAATATTACCACAGTTTTGCATCACCTGGCATTAGGTTGTAAGAAAAAAAAGCCTAAATAGACATTAATAGCTGCAAAAGTCTTTGGAATGTCGTAACCCTGAACTTGTGGGAGAAGGGGTATGGTGCCCCCTGCCCCCCTGGGTCACCTCAAGGGGTCAGGGTCCACATCATATGGTGTGGGTTAAGCCAAGGCATGACACACCCAGTCATGCTCTCTTAGTGGAAATAATATGCCAAGACAAAATAAGTGCTGCTCAAAATGGGGGGGGGGGGTATTCAAAAGATTTTTTACAGAGCATACAGTCCACCACCACCCCCCATAATAGGGAATAGTCCAAGTTCAACAGTAAGCCTCCAGAGCTGGTGGGTCTTCTTCATGGGTACAAAAGGTGTGGCAACTTCTCACTTCCTGCCTCTCCTGCCAGCTTACGTCTCTCCCCCGCCCCCACCCCAGCCCTGAGGGTCTGCTTCCACCCCACAGGGAGAGGGAATCCAGGGGTCCTGCTGAGGCTCCTGCTGGTATGCATCAGCCCCAGACTCTAAGGCCAATCATGGCCAAGTTGTTCCTCAGGAGCCTTTCCACCCACTGGGGAGACTTTTCCTTTCTTCCCTCATCCCTGCAGTGCCGTGCCTTGCCCCCTTTTCTTGGTTCTTTCTTGTTTGTTTTGGTTTGACCTTGGAACAGACATAACTAGCCTTTTCGCTGTACCTCTTTGGTGTATGGACATTGCTTGGCATGTCTGCAATATGCCTTTGCAAGACCCTGACTTACATGGGGAGTGCATATCCATGTAGACCTATGATAGACATGTCAACAAATGTGTCATGGTTGGAGTGGAGCCTGACTCCTGCTGCCATACCCTCCCTTGAGAGGAGCAGTACAAATATCTGAAGAGGGTTTCAGAGTCAGGCTAAGAGAAAACAGTGACTGGACTTCGCTAAGATGCAGGCTGAGAAGCACAGGCTGCATCCCTTCATGGGAACCGATGCAAGGAGAAGCAGTTGTGCTGCCTCGGCAGCGGTCTCCAGAGTGTGCCTGCTGCTTCCATTATGCCCAGCTTGTGCATCTGTAAAGACAGTTTGGTTACCCCTTATCCAGACATCCAAAATCCAGAGTATTCCGAAATCCAGACATTTGGGGGGCTATGACTTAAAACAACAACACTTCCAGCACCTGGCTAGCATAGCACAAAGCATGCTGGGGCACAAAATTATTAAAAATGTTGTATAAAATTATCTTCAGGCTATGTTTATAAGGTGTACGGATAGAACAGATAAAAGAAAATATTTCTTTACCCAGCATGTATTTCATCTGTGGAACTCCTTGCCATAGGATGTGGTGATTGCACCTTGCCTAGATGCACCTTGCCTTTAAAAAGGGTTTGGACAGATTCATGGAGGAAAAGACCATCACAGGTTACAAGCCATAAGCAACCTCCTGGTTTTAGAAGTAAGTTTTCTCTGTGCCAGGTGCAGGGGAGTGGCAGCAGGAAACAGGTTATCTTGTTGGCTGTGAGCTCCCTGAGTCATCTGGTGGGGCCGCTGTGTGATACAGGAAGCTGGACTAGATGGCCCTTTGGCCTGATCCAGCAGGGCTCTTCTTATGTTCTTATGTAAGGTGTATGGGTATGAGGCATAAATGAATTCTGTTATACAACTATTCCAAAATCCAGACAAATCCGAAATCCAGACAACTTCCCATCCCTAGCAGTCTGGATAAGGGATACTCAACCTGCATACCAATATTACAGAGACACTATACATTTCCAGGGTTCCTTTCCATCACAAGGAAACAGACCCAAGTATAGACCTCCTACGACTCAGAGAAACGGGGTAAGCCTTTTTTTTTTTATAAAACAAGTTTCCCAATCCTATCTCCTCCACCAGCCTGCGCAAAAATTTTTCGATACAAAAATACTTTTACCTATCACTTCTGGGCTGTCTGGTCACACACACACACACACACACACACACACACACACACACACACACACACAGCACCGCTGGCAAACCTGCAGTGCAGTTGCATACGCTGGATCCTGTCCCCCTTTCCCGGCCAAGACCCACCCCCTTCCTCTGCTCTGACATACGCAAGCAAAATAGCTGGCATGGGTCTGAGGAGACCCATTGGTGATCAGGGGGCCTACCAGGATGTACAAGTAAGTAAAAGTTATTTTTACTTACCTCTAGCTTGACCGTCCATCCCCCCACCATAGCATAGAGTGTGCACTCCGTTAGTATGGCTGCATGCTTTTGAGTGGTGGGGAACAGGATTATTATTATTATTATTATTAATAGTATTTATATACCACATTTCAACAAAAAGTTCACAAAGTGGTTTACAGACAAAATCAAATGATTAAATGGCTCCCTGTCCCAAAAGGGCTCACAATCTAAATTAGGCTGTAAATTACATGAGCATCTGTACACTGAAGTAGTACAGGCCAGACAAAGATTTGCCACCTAAATTACAGCTAGGATTCAATTGTTCAAAAATATAATTCACAGCCCAATCCAACCCAAGGCTTATTCCGGCCTAAACAGCGCTATTCCGTCCTAAATCGCTCTAGGCCGAATTTAGGACAGAATAGCGCCGTTTAGGCCGAATTTACACCGAGTTTGTGATGGATGTAGGACAAGTTTAGGACAGATGGACCAAATGCACCGCGCATGCGCACAACGGACGCCGTGAGATATTCCGTCCTAAGATTGGCCTAAGAGTGGGCGTGTCAGGGGCGTAATGGGGGCATAACGGGGGCGTTCCTGATTTTAAGTCCATATCCAGACATTGGCAAGCTCCGAAACGGACCTAAAATGTTGGTCAACCAAAAAGGTGGCCCTAAATTTGAGGACACCCATAGGCGCCATTTTACCTTACCCACTCCAGCCCTCTCCCAAAAATTTCAAATACCCCACCTCCCGAGTTGGGCCAGAGTTAGGCCGGAATAGCAGCAGCAATGTCTGGATATGGCCGAAGATAGGCACCCAATCAGCACCCAGCAGCACCCAGCCTCTTTACCACAAAAGCTCAGTCAAAGACCTCCATTCTCCCTCTCTCTCAGAGCACATGGCGTGGAGCTCTGTCCCCCACAGCCACAAAGTGGGACTTTGGTGCAGGGGAGCTCTTGGTTCCAAAATTTCACAAACACCTCACTTCTCTCTTCTCGTCTCCTGTCTGCTTTCTGGACTTCGCCTCTCTGCTCCCCTCAAGGGCAGAGAGAGCTTCTCTGGCTGTGGCCACACTGTTAACAGCTGTGCCTGGGCAGCTGTCTCCATGCAAGCTCTTACTAACCATGTCTCTCTCCCAGCTTCTTCCCCCACACACAGGCAACCACAACACCAGCAGGTAAGGCAGGGTCTGTGCTGAAATGTTATCTGATATCTGCCTGTTTGCCAATATATCTGACTTCTGCCTGTTAGCCAATGTGTTCCCTGATATCTGCCTGTAAGCAAATGTGTGATAGGATATCTGCCTGTTAGCAACTGCGTTATAGGATTTCTGCCTATTAGCAACTGTGTTATAGGATTTCTGCCTATTAGCAACTGTGTTCTCTGATATCTGCCTGTTTGCCATGGTAACAGAACCCTCCATGTTTGTGGAAATGTTACTTACCTGTAGACAACAGCTGTCTCACTCTCTCTCCCCCTTGCCCCCACAGGGTCTACTGACAGGTGAGTGTTTGTGTATTGCCGTGCCATGTTCAATGCTCCACAGTTGTGTTGGGTTCTCTCTCTCTGACCTTTGTCCCTTATAGGATTATGTTCTCCTTACGTCCAGGTAAGAAGCTCAAACCAGGCCATGAGTGTAACCCTTAGCAGCTGTGTTTTTTTCCTCTCCCTGCAGGCTTTTGCCCGGCCACCAACACGCTGATGTGATCTCAAAGGCTATTGCAACCAGACACCAAGCGGACTTCAAACTCCCCCTTGTTTTTTGTCTTCCTAGGAAAATCCTCCGCCACCTACCTTACTGGGAGCACCACAGGGGCTGCAGGGAGGGAGCCCCATGTTTGCCTGCCTCAATGCTGCCACATGCCAAGGAGCCAGCCCTGCAACGTTCCTCAGCAGCAGCTACTGCTGCTGCTCCACCCCCTGGCTGTCGTATTTGTTTCCCCTCCCCTTTTGTTCTGCAGGCTGCAGTTCCACAGGGGAAGAGCCCATGCCTCCAGGTCCCTGGGCTGCTGCTGCTGCTTTCATATCGGCTGCTGGGCCTGTGACCACCCATGCCAGCCTTGCCTGACGTTGTTTTCACTTTTTAAACAGGTGGCATTTTCGAAATGGATCGTGTGCCCCGTGTTGAGCACATGCTCAGCAATTGCAGACTGTTCAGGATGTTTAAGGCGCACCGATCTCTCATGTTCAGCGATCCTGGTCCTTATCGCTCTCTTGGTCATCCCGATGTAACACAAGCCACAATCGCACGCCACAGAATAAATTCCTGCATTAGAAAGTGGTGGTCTGCTGTCTTTTGGATTTCTCAACAATTGCTGTTGTGTGCTGGGGCACACGATCCATTTCGAAAATTCCACCTGTTTAAAAACTGAAAACAACGTCATGATCCTGAGAAACTTAGAATCTCTTGAGATAGGTAAAAGACCTATGGGGAAACTCCTCAATAGGCAACAGGACATGGCATTTGTCAATAAGGTATGGCTGCCTATTATACATAAGTCTTTTCAGCAGGAAACATCAAGAGCTGCCCATTATACATAAGTCTTTGCAGCAAGAAACATCAAGAGCTGCCTATTACACATAAGTTTTTTCAGCAGGAAACATCAAGAGAAAACAACGAAACGAGCTCAGCTAATTGACTGATAGATCGTTCCTGGCTGAGTGTCTACAGCTGATTGATAGTGTCTGTTTGGAGGCTTCCTGCTCCTTTGCCTTTTTAAACCAGGAAATGGTGGGGAAATACAGTTTCAACTGCAATCCCTTGGGGGTTGTTTCCTTTGAGAAAGTTCCAGGCAATTGGAACGAAACGTAAGGACCTTGCACACCTCGGATTTTAAAGATTTTTCCCGTGCGTGGCTGCCAGTGTTTGGAGACCCATGGACGGCACAGGAAATTATCAATTTGATCCAGGACTTTTCCTATTGACATAGCATCTTCACCCGTAATACCAGAAACAAGTAAGATTATAGCTGGCCATGAAAGCTTCCATTCGAGTTTAATAAAGAGGCCCCTCGGGCAGAGCCCCCTTGAAACACATGTGCCACACGTTACACAAGCATTGCCCCACACACACAGACAGCCCCCACCAGTCAAGCCCCTGCACGAATCCCATCCAGGGACTGCCAATACCTTCCCAGGGGGAACGCAGCAGGAGGGCAGCTAGACCGCCAAGCCACGGAGGGGGGGGAGTCGGGGGGCGCCCCAGGTTGCCAAACACTGAAAGCCACTATGGCGCCCGTAGCGGCAGCCACACCTGGGTCACACCCGTTCGGCAACCAGGTTTCACCCGCGCGCCACACGAATGGCACCCGTCGCGCATGCGCCGTGGCGGCCACCATTAGGTTCCCCGCTCCCCCCATATGACACCCATGTGCAACCCCCCCATGGCATGGGGTTGGCAACGCCTGCTGCAGGTAGGGGGCGGGGACTCTACCCTCCAGCAGGTGGCTGAGGCACAGGGTGCCCTTTGGCGGTTGGCACAGCCTTCACGACCCTCCGACGACTGTCCTGCGACCATCCCGTGACGGGTGCGAACAGAGTGCCGGTGCCTGCGCCCAGGCCCCTAGCAACCAGGTTGCTACGGATGCGGGGCGGCTGCCGGCACCTGCACCCGGGCCCTTGCCGACCGGGCTGCCAAGGACGCTGCAGCAGCTGCAGTTGATGAGCACTGACAAGCGCAGAAAGGGTGTGGCGCATGCACGAGATGGACGCCGAGCCGCAGGAGCCTGCCTGCTTCGGAGGTAAGTTTTGCCTTGATCCTGGGCTGGTGCTGGGCCACAGATATTCCGGACTACCTAACTCAGGAATAGCAGCGGACTAACTATGGCCTAGCTTAGGCCGGAATAGCCAGGGAAGTTGGGTTGGATTGAGCTGTCAGTCTAAATTGGTCCATCTATTAGTATGCCAAATTTCCAAGGCACAGCAGTGAACTCTTTCTAAATGTTACCTTATTTTCTTTCCCCTTTTCTTGTTGTGGCAAATATTACACTGCTGCGTGAAGGAGTGTGTTTTTGTTCTCCTATGAAAGTTTTCTTTTGCCGTTGTTTCATTGATCAGCACACAGATTGTCCAACTCCATTTTGATTTTACTTACAAGCAAAGCCTACTGGCTACTACTCCATTTGGGCTATTATAGACTCAGCAGGCTTCTCACTGTGCCGTTGACATTTATTCCCAGACAAGTTCCATTTTGACATGAGTTTTTCAGTGCACTGACATTTACTAACTCCAGCAGGGCATTTATTAAAATTGAGTGAAAATGGGTTGAATGAAGTTGGCAAGGAAAAAAAAAATCTTTACAAAGCCAATTGGTCTACTTGGGAAAGGCAATAGTTAAAATAAATTGGAAAATGATTTTTGTTTGAAGTATTTTTTGTTCTACTTCCAAATTTAACCTGCTATGCTATTGCACAGAAAGAATTCATGACTGTCTTCTACATGTTCAAACGATGAAGATTCAGTTCAACTTGTTTTTTACACAACGCCGCTATTTCCTTTTTTAATAATGTTCCATTAACCATTACATTTCATTAAGCATAACACCAGGGCTCTATTTTCATTTAAAGCAACCAATTGCATAATTTCTAATCCATATCCAGGCAATGCAAAAATGTTTACAAAGGACTCTATTCAGCCAAAGCAGTTTTTAGTCCCATTCTACGGGAGAGACAAGATTCTCTCTCTCTCTCTCTCTCTCTCTCTCTCTCTCTCTCTCTCTCACACACACACACACACACACACACACACACACACACACACACACACACACACACACAGTGT